>JASVEL010012443.1:0-661291 GCA_032618575.1 Nicotiana noctiflora | reverse complement strand
CATAAAAATTTATAACTTGGGCTCTAGGCCTGAGAATTCGACTCCGGACGCATGTCCAAGTCCCATATTTTTCTACGGACCTCTCGGGACCATCCAATCTCGGGTCCGGATCCGCTTACCAAAAATGTTGACCGAAGTCAACCATATCAATATTAATATCATTTTTATCCAAGTTTCTCATAGAATTCATATTTTCTATCACAAAATCTTTCCGGCTACAAGCTCGGATCGTGCACGTAAATCGAGGCAACATGGAATGAGGTTTTCAAGACCTCAGAAGCTCGAAATGATTAATTAAATAAGTGATGACCCTTTGGGTCGTCACACTTAATTTGTCACGACTCAATTTAGGATCGTGATCGGCACCTAGGAGCAAGTGCCCCCAAGTAAGCCTCATCGGTATTTTACAGAAAATCGGATAGAGTTTCCCCTATGTTTGGACTACCCAAAAAAATATTCTCTATCTCAAATCAGCAACCAAACATCCTAATAGCAATTCAAACAACCGACCACTTATCAATTAACCCAAATAGTCTTCACCATTACTAATCAACCCACTAACAACCAGGAATACTAATATATCTCCGACTTTGATAATAAAGAACGATACACGGCATAAGACTAATAGCAAAATAATACTCATGACACTAAAAGAATGACTATAGAGCGACTCTAAGAATTCAAGGAAAAGACCATAACAATTGAAATAAATATCCGCCCACGCGAACAAGTGCGGGGCTCACCAAGAATTCTCAACCTGTGAACTCTAATTAACGAAATCCTTGCCTGGGTCAACTGTTGTCTCTGCCAAAAAAAATAAATAAATAAATTGCAGGGAATGAGTCGCTAATTCAGTGAGTAATAACGCTTAACCACAACTAGTTTTAATTTGGGCACAAATTAGAAAACATGCTAGTATATCAAACAGAAAACAACATAAAAATGCCCTTTCAGAAACAATAAATAATTTTCAGTCTCATTGTACTTTTCTTGTAGTATAATACAAATAAAGTTCAGTAATAAGCTCGGTAACCACTGTATAATATCAATATTCATATTTTGGGAGGTTTTAATGAACAGATCATGTAATCTGTATGACTGTGGACCTCTTCGCAAGAAGTCAAATATAACGGTAGTCCCTACTCGAGGGAAATCAGTAACGATATACTAGTTCTACCTTCCCACTAGTGAGGGCTATAATTGTACTCTGTAATCGGTAAATACAAGGTGCACTAAGTATAACGAACCCATCGTTAGCTACGGGATCCATCAAGTGTCACTACCAAAAAATTGGTTTATGGTAACGGTTGGCAAATCGTCCCCATAGACTGCCAAACCATTGCCGTAGAGATTTTGGAACGGTTTATTGCCCGTTACATCAGATGGCGTGGCCATCGGTCTATTGGAACGGTTCTTGCAACGGTTTGCATCTCCTTGACAATAGATATGTCTATCGCAACGATTTTCCCCCATCTATTGGAACAATTTTTTTTCAATTGGAATGGTTTAAAACTGTTACTATATTATTTATACAAAGGTTCTTAACCGTTGCCATATCATTTAAAGAACTACTTATGTAAGCTATTGCTACAGTTATGTTGGATATAGCAACGATTTCTTTAAGCTATCGTAACGGTTATATTTGTATTTAGAACAATTTTGTAGATCATTTTGGAACAGTTTATGGGACCTATTGCAACAGTTTACATTGTCTATTCGAACGACATTTGTATCCTAATGCATCGGCTCATGTGGGCTATTGTATCAATTCAATTAAAGTCAAAATAGAGCACGTGTTATAAATAAAATTTATACATATAAAAAATTATAATAACATTAAAATTTAAATACATCATAAAATAAAACCATTAATAATATAAAATTAACCATCAAGTAAATAATAATATCCATAAAGCAAATGTTCTACCCAATGAGTGCATAAGTTTAGTACATTTCAAAAGGGTAAATAAGTTTAAAAAAATATTAGTAACAAAAGATTCCTATAACATTCATCTATAACAATTCAAAATTATCTCAAGTAAGGTCTAGTTCTTTATGTCTTTATCATCCATTTCGTGAGCTACTCCACCTACAAAAGAAGATAAGTAAAGTTATTATCCTTCAGTAATGCATTCAGACTTCAAATATGGCAGCACATGGCCTAACATTCTCTCAATCTCCCAGCAGTGTACCAATCAACCCCTTAATAAGGGTGGAAGAGACTCCCTCTCCAATTGCAGTTGAGGGACAAAATTAAAGCCAAAGGGGGTTCTTAAAGATGAGGATGTCTCAAGTATTTATAACAAACAAACATGTCTCTGCTAATCTAAAAGCTGGAGAAAAAGAAGAAAAAAGAAAAGGAAAACAAGACAGCTGCTCATGTAACACAACACCACATATCATGTCCTAAACTGAAGCAGAATTGGTGTACCTAAATCTGATGAAATAGAATGGAGCCACAAAGTATTGGTACAACAACTACTATGCCTCGACCCCAAGCAAGTTAGATCGTCTACATAAATTTTCACTAACCATGTCTGCTCAATTTAAGCTCCTCTCAAACCACTGTTGTACAAAATAATAATAATATAAAGGTATTATAATTTCTCAATATCTTCTACAGACGCATAAATTTGGCAGGACTAAGAAACTCCTAGAAAACATTACTAACATGACTAAAATTTACTCCCAACATGTCTACCAAGTACATTCAAGAAAAAAGATAATAAGAAAAGGATTAAAGTAAAGAGCTAGAATTCAGAGAGCAATTGATTTTGAGGGGTATTTGAAGAACAATAAAAATAGGAAACCTCAAGAGCCTATGCTATCTTCACCTGAGTAGAAAGCCAAATCAAAATATACTCGCATTGGTGACCACCACACAATCATTTAAGTCTGAATCACAATCAAGAAACCATCTCACAAGTCACAAATACTTTGACATAAGAAGATAATCGAATTCTATTAGCAGTAAACACAACAATATATATGGCCTAGTGTGTTAAACGTAATACTGATATCAGTTAGTGATACGCTACTAGAGTAATATTTAGAAGAAATATATTAGTGATGAAACATTTATATTCATCAGACTTTGCCAAAACGCTGATGGTGGAAAAAGTACTAGCTAGGTTGGGCTCAAAGGTCTCCCTTCTCAACATCACACGCCTTACAGCATAGTTTACAAGTTACTCGGATTGCATCTACTGGTGCTTGCCAGGGGTGTCTGATGTATGGAATGAGCTGCTACTTCAGTTTTTTTGACACGGAGGCTTAGCCCGATTAAGGATATTAAGGCAGTAAGCGTAGAATACTACTCCACTCGCTATTATTTTGTGGAAGTTGGTGCTAATTTGTGAGTGAGAGTGTGTGACGGGTCTGCGACAGGACTTGTTGTAACTGCTACTTCAGCTATTAAAGTTTATTCATAGAGCACAATGTACATCTGAAATGTTGTGAACCACGTAGTATATTGGAGCACTTAAGATCGAGAAGGAGGAGAGATTGACTGTATCGCTTCCTAACAGAATGCTTCGTGCACTCGAGCACTTCCAACATAAATAAATTAAAGCGACTACTTTACACATCAAGACCACATTTCACGCAACAGTTATGCCTATTATAATTCTTTTGACTCAGGCACCAAAAAATAATTATGCTAAAACAAGACAAGAGATTCTGGATGTAAAGATCCGTAAAGTGAGATTTTGGAACATCTGCTAGCCTATTCTACATTCGAAGCTCCTCATTCTCATTGGCTGTGAAGTGGGTAGCCTTCAATTGACTCTTATACTTTCTCCAAGCACTACAAACTGAGTCAAAAACCCATTGTTTCGCCTCGTCAGAAATGTCATATTTCTCCTACAAATTTAGTGCAATCGAGTTAGAGTAAGGAATTATCAACACAATAGGTCCAACACTTTAAGCTTATTTTATATTCTTTAAAAGCGACTTGAAGGCAAAGCCTAATTATTCTTTGTGTCAGGACACAATTTTTCTTCTGGTAAGATATCAAAACTAGCCACCAAAGTGTTGTCAGCTGTGTACTAAGCTTTCACAGTAACATATAGTTTATACAGGCAGATTAGACACAATAGTATACGAGCATATGTATTTTGAATAAGTTGATACAACTGACTAAAATAAAGCATCTGCCATGAAGTCATACCTCCAACCAAAAGGTCTAGTTTTTATCGCCTGCACCACTTGATCTACATTATGATGGAGGACCATTACCAGTCTTCTCAGGAGCTGTATAACATGTCCACTGAGATTAACAATGCTGCTATAGGGAAAAAGATTCATACTGAACGCTGAAAACATATAGATTACCTGGAAGAATGTTATCTGCAAATGACCAGCTGGATAATGAATCAGTAATATTAAGGACTGCAACCCATACTCCCTTCAAGGAACTTAAAGCAGACAAGAGAAACTATGAAACAACTCATTAATTAATAGGGACAGAGAATCTAGGTTTAACACAATAGTATAAGAGGAAATATACTAGGAAACCTCATCATATCTGAGTTATGAATTTAACTCTATCCTGTTTGCAATTCATGATCGATTTTTGGCATCAATTTCAAGCAATGGAGATTGAAAATAATCTGAGGACCAATATTTCGCGAGTTCAAACAAGGTAAACATCAACTTTATGATTTCACATGCTATACTCTATTAAACCTAAGAAATGCCTGTCAAACTGGGGAGAGTCGTATCCAACAATAAATAACAGCATCACGTTGGCATGAACTGCATATTTCAGAGGGTTCTTCTTGAAAGGCACAAGGGTATCTAAAATTTTAGATGGTTCCTTAGTGTTTCACTCAATATATATGTCACTCAACACTCGTGCTAACACTCAGGTCAAAGGCTTTTGCGACCTCGCTCAATTAAACTCACCATTATAGCCTTTTTCCACATAAGGGTATCTAAAAGTTCTCTTCACAACCAATATTCTTAAAAATTGGCTATTTTCCAAAACTAGTCATATTTGCAAAACTTAAACTGCGCAGAAACTATAGGCTGCTGAACTCATCAGCAGAAGCTGGACTGTGTAGAAATTGCAGAAGTTTGGCTTCAGTTATGCTGATTTCAAATGCAGTCCCAAACTGTTCTAAAACTCAATTGATCAGTCACATTTACTAATCTCATAAACTACTATCAGATGACTTATTTCAAGGCAGTGCTGGACAGAAAATGTAGTTGGAACCTAACTGAATTAGGTGCTGCAGGTTTGCAGCTTAACTGGAGCTCAACGATGCAGATTTGTTTCTTAAACTGTAGCCCAACACTCACACTCACGCTCAAAGCATCTGATTTTCGAATTCAAAATATCTAAAGCTGCAATGTCAGCAATAGACTTGCCCAACACTCGGCAGAAATCATGATATAACTAATCTTAAATTCCGGTTGTTAGATGACAATGCATTTGTACCTGAAAAATAGTGTATTGAATTGATGAAAGATAAAATATGTGGATAAATGTTAGTACTTAAAGTTAACTGAGTAATCCATGCGCGAAAGTTTAGTTCCACAGCAGAGTCAAGATAGTCAGATCGCTTATAGAGCTAGCCGTTCCACTAATCATCATATGACTGAAGTGTCTTTTAGAAGGGATCCTAGAGAACTACGTACTAAGATTGCTGGCCTCAACATCTTTTGGTACAATAAAGAAATTTTGTGAGCTCTAGTCAGTGTGTAAAATGATGTTAAGGTTTAATACATATGCTTTCAATTGAATGATGTTAAGGTTTACACAACAGGATTGTTTCTAGATTACTTAGTTACTAGTGATTAATAAAAGTACTTTGTTTATTGTCTAAAAACAATTAAAAGGTTGCAAGTACATGTCATCACTTTTACACTTTAGCTGTTGCAACATAGATGAATAATCATACTTGCCATATATCATGCTCCTTGACAAACCATATAAAGAGAAAGAGTCAACTTTCTTATTTGTGTTATTCCTCCATCTTCAGGAACCAAAAAAAAAAATCGAAACTTAGCGAGTGCCTATCTCACTAAGAAAATTGTAACGACTCAACCGGTCGTTTTGAGCTCTGGCACGTCATTCAGCAGTTTGAGGCCATGAGCAGCTTCATCTCAGGTATATTGACTTGTCTGTATGGGCAGAATTAAAATTCAGGAAGTTTGGAATCAAATCTAAATGGAAATTCTCATTTTGAAAGCTTAAAGTTGAAAAAATAAACTAGGATTGGAATTTTGAGTAAATTACCTCGGAATCGGGATCCGAAGGTTCCAGCGGGCTTGCATGATAATTTCGAACTTGGGTGTATTCCCGGATAGGGTTTTGGATAACCCGGGAGCGTTATGGTGACTATTGTGGAAGATAGCATTTTAGAAGAAATTGCATCATTTTGCCTTAAAATACAATTCAGTGTTATTGATGTCCATTTGGGATTCCGAGACTGGTAGTAGCTCCGTATAGTGATTCTGGAGTTGGGAGCGCGATCGGAAGTGAATTCGGAGGTTCGTAGGTCATTTTGGAGCCGTTTGGCTAAAGATAGAAATTTGAAGGTTTTTGAGAAAATTCGACCAGAAGTAGAAATTTTGATATCGTGCTCGAAATGTGAATTTTATGTTTCGGATAGCTAAAATAGGTGATTTTAGACTTAGGAGTGTGTTCGGAATATTTTTGGGATGACGAGTGTAGAATTAAGCTTAAATTGGCAAAGTTAGTATTTTGGCGAATTCTGTTTGATAGGTGAGATTTTGATCCGATGGTCGTAATGGAATTCCAAGAGTTGCTACAGCTTCATTATGTCATTTTGGACTTGTGTGCAAAATTGTAAGTTAATCGGACGTGATTTGATAGGTTTCGGCATCGGAAATAGAAGTTGGAAACTTCAAAGTTCTTCAAGCTTGAATTGAGGTGTAATTCATGATTTTAGCGTTGTTTGATGTGATTTGAGGCCCTGAGCAAGTCCATAATGTGTTTTGGGACTGGTTGGTGTTATTGGTCGGGGTCCCGGGGGCCTCGGGTGTGTTTTGGGTTGTGATCACTGCTCTTATTTGATGTTTCAACGTCATTTCTTTGGACATAAAAGAGTGCTAAATTAATCTAATGAGCTCCAAATTTAGTTTTGTTTGAACCATTAGATCCGTATCGAAATTACGGAGCCATAGGAAAAAGAATCATCGAATTTGGACATCGTATGAGGAAATTATACTTATTTTTGTGTCGGGGAAAACTACTGCTTCTGGTATGCTCGCAATTGCGAACATTTCCATCGCAATTGCGATGCCCGTTCGCAATTGCGAACTTTTTTGTCACAAATTCGACCCTTCCCAGCCTCTCTTTGTTCGCAATCGTTTTTGCGAGGGTTCGCAATTGATCGCAAATGCGACTTCTGCCGCTTGATTTTTGTTGTGAACCTTGACTTTTTGCTTCATTTTACCATATTTTGAGCTCTAGGTCCGAGAATGGGCGATTTTGAGACTGGATTTTCGTACCAAATCATTGGGTAAGTTCCTCTAACTAGTTTTCAATTTTTATTTTATATTTATACCTTAGATTTAACATCAAAATTCATGAGAATCCAAAGGAGAATTTGGGTTTTAAAGAAAAACCTAGAAATTGAGATTTTTGGATTTTGACCACGATTTTGAGTATGGAATTAAGAGAAAATTATATATTTGAGTTCCTAAGGTCATGAGTAATTTTTATCTTCAAAAAACTTCAGATTCCGAGCACGTGGGCCCGAGGGCATTTTGGTCATTTTACATAATTTCGTGTATTAGCTTAGAATTTAATTGTAGAATAAATTACTTGAATTATTATTTACGTTATAAAACTTAATTGAATAGATTTGAGCCATTTGAAGTCAGATACTCGTGGCAAGAGAGTCGTTTCTTAGCGGTTTTGTACCGGCATTGAGGTAAGTGACTTGTCTAACCTTGCGAAGGGGAAACTTCTTCGCTAGGACATTATGTGTTGATTTAAATGCCTTGTACGCGAGGTGACAGATGTGTACTTACACAGATTGTTGAAAAACCACCTTACTTGAGCTGTTCAAATCGTGATATCCTTGTTATTTAATTGATTTAAATTGTGAGATTTATCTGGTGTGAGTTAGAGAAGCATGATTAGATAGGATTATCTGTCTAAGTTCCTTACTTGTCTTAATTGAGTTTCCTGAAACTTGTTGATATTGGTTTTTGTGTAAATTGTAGCTATGTATTTCATATTTCTCTGTGTTTTTCCTCTTATTGATTGTGTTTGTGTTTGTGTTTGTGGACTGCGGGTTCAATTCCCGGAGATCCAAGGGCTGCGGGTTCGATTCGCGGAGACCCAGAGTTATTGAGATGCAGACTGCGGGTTCAATTCCCAGAGATCCTGAGATATCGAGGTGTTGAGATATGGATTGCGGGTTCAATTCCGGGAGATCCAAGGGCTGCGGGTTCGATTCCCAGAGAACCGGAGTTGCTGAGATACGGATTGCGGGTTTAATTCCTGGAGATCCTAAGTTATTGAGATACGGACTGCGGGTTCAATTCCAGGAGGTCCTGAGATATCGAGATGTTGAGATACGGACTGGTTCAATTCCCGGAGATCCTGAGATGTCGAGATGTTGAGATACGGACTGCGGGTTTGATTCCCGGAGACCCAGAGATACTGATGTATGGACTGCGGGTTCAATTCCCGGAGATCCTGAGTTGATGAAAATAGAGAGGGACTGCAGGTTCAATTCCCGGAGATCCTAGACCGGTTGATTTATATTTTGTGATGTCGATTATTCTTATTAGCTTAATTGTTGACGGTTGTAGTATTTACTTTATTGCGGTTAATTCAGTCTTATTATTATTATTTGAAATGCTCTATATTATTGTTATCACTATATTATTATTTCTCGGTAGGGCCCTGACCTTCCTCGTCACTACTCCATCGAGGTTAGGCTTGGCACTTACCGAGTACCGCCGTGGTGTACTCATACTACTCTTCTGCACACTTTTGTTGTGCAGATCCAGGTACATCAGATCAGGCTCATTTCAGGTGATCTAGCAGCACTTTTCAGGAGACTTGAGGTATGATCTGCTACGTCCGCGGATCCGGAGAGTCCTCTTCTATTCTCATTAGTGATATCAGTTATTCCCCCTATTCTCGTTGTATAGACATTCTTGATGTATAGAGCCACAGTTGTACTCTTCCTTAGTCTGTGTTGCCCGTGGGTTTCCGGGTCTTGGTAGTATGTTTCCTAGTGGTATTTGGCAAAGTGTATGTGCCGAACGGTACTTATTACATTTCATTTACATTATTCTATTGTTATCTTATCTTTTGTTCATGAATTCGTATATTCTACATCGTGTTAGGCTTACCTAGTCGCGAAGACTGGGTGCCGTCATGACAGGTTCACGATTGGTAAACTAGGATCGTGACAAGTTGGTATCAGAGCTTTAGGTTGATAGGAGTCACGGGATACAGACCGGTTATTTTGAGTTTCGCTGATCGATACGGAGACGTTCGTATTTATCTACGAGAGGCTATGTAACTGTTAGGAAAATTCCACTTAATTTCATTCCTTATCGTGAGTCATTTATTCAGTTGGAGCCTATATCATATATTCTTTTGCATCCACTCGTGTATTGAAATTGCGCACTCGGTATCAAGTATGCGGCGACGGTTCGTGATGCTACAGAGGGATTATAAGGGAGCCAAGAATTTACTCAATCATTGTTACCGCGTGTCATCCATATCGATAATGCAAAAGTATTGAGAGATCCATTCAATTGTGCACGTGGGGGTGCACTAGGTTCTGACATTCGGTTGATAAGTACAGTCTTGAGAAGGTTTACTTAACTGCCTAATCATCACAGTAATGGTAGAATCACGAGGTGGATGTAGATCTAAAGATAGTTGGTGGTAATAAAGACTATATGGTTCGTATGAAATGTCTATTTAGCGAAGGGTACAACTAGCAACATAGATACTGGGGGAAGTGAGTTTAACTGTCCTAAGAAGGACAAGTACCAAACGAATGCCTTGAGTTGTCTTATGATGATGACGTACAAGCGATAAAGGTTAGTATTGTGGATTATCAGGATGTATCTTATGTCTTGCGTCAAGTGAAAGGAGTTCATTATCAACGATAAACTTGTGTGTCATGTGTCATATCAGATTTGGCCAGCAATGTATTTCAGTGGTATTCAAAAGTTTTCTGAAACTTGTATACGAGTAAGAGCTGAGATTTGTATGGGATGATGTTGGGACCTTTGATGTTCCTATGTCCATAATAACTCTATATTTCAGTAACAACAGGGAAGTTGAATCGATTTCAGAATACTCGTAGTGCTCTAGTTAATCAGGGCACTCTCATAGGATAATCATCTTTTAATGAACCACTAGTATGGGATTCCTTAAATGGTTATTCTATTTATCTGGCATAGACTCAGTATGAGTAGCCGAACTCCGGATGAGTTGTTATGAATGTGATGATAGTGGAAACATCATGAGAAGTTGTCCCAGACTTGGGAGAAATCTATTTCATCAGAACACACAGTCTACACACTCCATCATAGTTACCAATATACATACGCTACAAGTTAGAGATGGAGAACGAATGGGTAGATGTCGCCTAAGAGGTAGATGCCCGACCCATTGATATAACTACTATAGTGTGGCTGAGGCCACTACACTAGATGGTGTCATTACATGTACAATGCTGATTATTATAAAGATATTTTTCCTTAACTTGATTTGGTTTTGAAAATCGAGGCAAGTCCTTTTAATGTGCTCCGCTCATGAATGAGCTTCGTAATCCTGAGATCTACTGCAGTGAATACTCATGTTGGGGTATTATATTGAGATAGCTATCCCTATCATTATGTGTTGGTCACAAAAAAAAATAATAATAATAATAATAAATATCTATGAGGCTAAAAGTGACTTTCTATTACTTACTATAGTGGGTTTTGATGTAATTTCAGGATAATTAATTTCAATTGTCAGTTATATGCCCTATCGGTATAAGGGTTCATTATATGTTGTGATTCTCTTTGACGGAAATTATTGAAAAGATAAATAAAGGAAATGAAAATTTTCAGTTGGCGCAATGTGCAAATACTTGTGATCCAGAGTTGAGGGTGATATCCTCGAATAATTATATGATGTGAAATGCTTTAAACCGAGCTAGAACCTGTGGTTGATGTTATATAAGGACAAGGTCCTAGCGGTGAAAAGTTATATGTTTAAAATTCTCATTTTATGAAATTTAAAATTTTGTACTTTCTTTTAAATGGGAGTCATGCATGTTAGGCTTATTTGACAATTCTTGTGTGTTTTCTGTTAATATTCAGATATTTTTGTGTTATAAACATTGAGTTTTAGCCTACGAGATAGGCGCCCAGGTGGTGTTAAATGTAACTCGTCAATTCGAGTAAGTAATTATGAGAACTTCATGCTTCGTTGTGAGTAAAGCGGAGGTCTGAAATGAGATGTTTGCTAACATAAGGTTAATTGGCAATGTTGTGATTTATGAATAACTATTTTGGCCAGAGACGGTTATTAGCATACGAATGATGTGTTTTATGTCCAGATATCAGCATGATAATGCGACACTTATAATCATGAGATTATTGTTATTGATATATACATTGTGGTGTTTCATTGGGTTGTGGATGTGTTGTTAGGAGTTGTTTTGGTGTTACTCTGGCAGGTGGATAGGTCCAATTACAAGGGAAGCTCTGCCGAAATTTCTGAAATATTTGGGAGTTAGAAAAATTTGAAACATTAAGATGTGCGAAGAAAGAGGTAAGTTACGTTGTGCCTTTGAGGACGAATGACCCTAAGTGTGGGAGACTGTAACATCCTGGAGAAAATAATTTTGAAGTAATTAAGCGCTATTAAAAGTTGAAGTATGTTGAAATGAGACTAATGCAGTGTGACAATGTGGAAAAAAAATTCAGGCCCTATAATGAATGTTAAATGTTGAAGTTTGGGTATTTTCCTAAGGTTATGGACTAAGGATGGGGTGAAACCTTCAGTTAAGTTGAATGATCAGTTATAGGAATTTTCTTGAGAAGGGTTTTACTCGGCCTTGTATATCACCTTGGGGGTGCTTCTATCTTGTTTTTAAAAATCAGGATGGTTCCATGCGTATGTGTATTGATTATCACAAGTTGAACAAGGCTATAGTGAATAACTGCTATCTTCTGCCTCGTAGTGATGATCTGTTGACTAGCTTCAGGACGCACGTGTATTTTCTAAGATTGACTTTATGCTCAGGTTACCATCTGTTGAAGGTTCGGGAGCCAGCTATCCCTAAGATTTGCTTCATGACTCAATATGATCACTATAAGTTCCATGTATGTGATTTGGGCTGACTAATGCCTCGACAGTTTTTGTGCATTTGATGTACAGAGTATTTCGGCAATATCTTTACCCTTTGTTATTGTATTTATTGATGAAATTGTGGTGTATTCTCGGAGTCGGGAATATCATGAGCAGCACCTGAGGACAGTGCTTTAGAATCTGAGAGAAAAGAAATTACATGCAAAATTTTCAAAATGTTAGTTCTAGATGTATTCTGTGGCATTCTTAGACCACGTGGCATCGAATGAGGATATTTGGTTGGATCTAAATTTGCGCTACAGAGGGTGGTTAGAGTTGTGGTAAGGAATATGACATTGGTATCTTGTGTCACCCGAGCAAAAGCTAATGTATTGGCCGATGCTTTGAGTTGTCGGGCAGAATGTTTGGGAAGTTTGACTTACCTACCAACATCAAGAGGTCTATGGCAATGGATGTTCAGACGTTTGACAGCCAATTGTGAGGTTGTATCTTTCAGAGCCTAGTCGGACTTGTAGCTCGGTGCCCCAACTATGAGCAGGTTAATTATGAGAACCAGAGACCCGGTGGGTTGGTTCAAGTGCGGTGAGGTTGGAGTATTGGGCAAATGCTTGGTTTAGAATGCTTTCAAAAAGTTTAAAGTAATTCAAGATTTACTCTATACAGCCTTGTCAGGACAGAAGAGTTATGCGGACTGAAGTGATCAGGATGTTTCCGATATGGTTAAAGAGAAGGTCTTGAGTCGTGTTACACCTATAAAGGGCAATATGATATTTGGGAATAACGCGAAGTTGATTCTAAGGTTTATTGGACCTTTTGGGATATTAAGGCATGTTGGGGAGGTTGCTTGTGAGCTTGCCTTACCTCCCAGCTTGGCAGGAAATTCCGGATGTTGGAATTGAGCCTAATGGCTTATTTGCTTGAATAAAGTAGTATATCTATAGAATTATCGAGCTAATGTGATCAACTGAGTTGTGGAACCACAGGAAGGTTCATGAGGTGTTAAACAAGTGATTTCAGACTACTTCAGTGTAGTTCTCACCACGTTTGAGGACGAACGTAGGTCTAAGTGGGGGAGATTGTAACGACCCAACCGGTAGTTTTGAGCTCTGGCGTGTCATTCAGCAGTTGGAGGCCATGAGCAGCTTCATCTCAGGTATATTGACTTATCTGTATGGTCAGAATTAAAATTCAGGAAGTTTGGAGTCAAATGTAAATGGAAATTCTCATTTTGAAAGCTTAAAGTTAAAAAGATAAACTAGGATTGGAATTTTGAGTAAATGACCTCGGAATCGGGATCCAAAGGTTCCAGCGGGTTTGCATGATGATTTCGGACTTGGGCGTATTCCCGGATCGGGTTTTGGATAACCCGGGAGCGTTATGGTGACTATTGTGGAAGATAATATTTTAGAAGAAATTGCATCATTTTGGCTTAAAATACAATTCAGTGTTATTGATGTCTGTTTGGGATTCCAAGAGTGGGAGTAGCTCCGTATAGTGATTCTGGAGTTGGGAGCACGATCGGAAGTGAATTCGGAGGTTCGTAGGTCATTTTGGAGCCGTTTGGCTAAAGATAGAAATTTGAAGGTTTTTGAGAAAATTCGACCAGGAAGTAGAAATTTTGATATCGTGCTCGAAATGTGAATTTTATGTTTCGGATAGCTTCGTTAGGTGATTTGAGACTTAGGAGTGTGTTCGGAATATTTTTGGGATGACGAGTGTAGAATTAAGCTTAAATTGGCAAAGTTAGTATTTTGGCGAATTTTGTTTGATATGTGAGATTTTGATCCGAGGGTCGCAATGGAATTCCGAGAGTTGATACAGCTTCATTATGTCATATTGGACTTGTGTGTAAAATTGTAAGTTAATCGGACGTGAGTTGATAGTTTTCGGCATCGGAAATAGAAGTTGGAAACTTCAAAGTTCTTCAAGGTAATTCATGATTTTAGCGTTGTTTGATATGATTTGAGGCCTCAAGCAAGTCCATAATGTCTTTTGGGACTGGTTGGTGTTATTGGTCGGGGTCCCGGGGGCCTCGGGTGTGTTTCGGGTTGTGATCGCGCTCTTATTTGATGTTTCAACGTCATTATTTGGACATAAAAGAGTGCTAAATTAAGCTAATGAGCTCCAAATTTAGTTTTGTTTGAACAATTAGACCCGTATCGAAATTACGGAGCCATAAGAAAAAGAATCATCGAATTTGGACATCGTATGAGGAAGTTATACTTATTTGTGTGTTGGGTAAAACTGCAGCTTCTGGTATGCTCGCAATTGCGAACATTTCCATCGCAATTGCGATGCCCATTTGCAATTGCGAACTTTTTTGTCGCAAATGTCACCCTTCCCAGCCTCTCTTTGTTCGCAATTGCGAAGAAATTCTTCATTTTTGCGAGGGTTCGCAATTGCGAACCCTGGATCGCAAATACGACTTCTGCAGCTTGATTTTAGCTATGAACCTCGAGTTTTTGCTTCATTTTACCATATTTCGATCCCTAGGTCCGAGAATGGGCGATTTTGTGAGTGGATTTTCTTACCAAATCATTGGGTAAGTTCCTCTAACTAGTTTTCAATTTTTATTTTGTGTTTATACCTTAGATTTAACATCAAAATTCATGAGAATCCAAAGGAGAATTTGGGTTTTAAAGAAAAACTTAGAAATTGAGATTTTTGTATTTTGACCACGATTTTGAGTATGGAATTAAGAGAAAATTATATATTTGAGTTCCTAAGGTCATGAGTAATCTTTATCTTCAAAAAATTTCAGATTCCGAGCACGTGGGCCTGAGGGCATTTTGGTCATTTTACATAATTTCGCGTATTAGCTTAGAATTTAATTGTAGAATAAATTACTTAAATTATTATCTATGTTATAAAATTTAATTGAATAGATTTGAGCCATTTGAAGTCGGATACTCGTGGCAAGAGAGTCGTTTCTTAGCGGTTTTGTACCAGAATTGAGGTAAGTGACTTGTCTAACCTTGCGTGGGGGAAACTTCTCCTCTAGACCTTATGTGTTGATTTAAATGCCTTGTACGTGAGGTGACGGGCATATACTTGCGCAGATTGTTGAAAAACCACCTTACTTGAACTGTTCAAATCGTGATATCCTTGTTATTTAATTGATTTAAATTGTGAGATTTATCTGGTGTGAGTTAGAGAAGCATGATTAGATAGGATTATCTGTCTAAGTGACTTACTTGTCTTAATTGAGTTTCCTGGAACTTGTTGATACTGGTTTTTGTGTAAATTGTAGGTATGTATTTCTTATTTCTCAGTGTTTTTCCTAGTATTGATTGTGTTTGTGTTTGTGGACTGCGGGTTCAATTCCCGGAGATCTAAGGGTTGCGGGTTCGATTCTCGGAGACCTAGAGTTATTGAGATGCGGACTGCGGGTTAAATTCCCGGAGATCCAGAGATATTGAGATGTTGAGATACGGACTGCGGGTTCAATTCCCAGAGATCCAAGGGCTGCGGGTTCGATTCCCGGAGACCCGGAGTTGCTGAGATCCAAGGGTTGCGGGTTTGATTCCCAGAGACCTAGAGATACTGATGTATGGACTGCGGGTTCAATTCCCGGAGATCCCGAGATATCGAGATGTTGAGATACAGACTGCGAGTTCAATTCTCAGAGATCCAAGAGCTGCGGGTTCGATTCCCGGAGACCCGGAGTTGCTGAGATACGGACTGCGGGTTCAATTCCCGGAGATTCCCTGAGTTGATGAAAATAGAGAGGGACTGCGGGTTCAATTCCCGGAGATCCTGGACTGGTTGATTTATATTTCGTGATGTTTGTTATTCTTGTTAGCTTAATTGTAGACGGTTGTAGTATTTACTTTATTGCGTTAATTCAGTCTTATATTATTATTTGAACTGCTCGATGTTATTATTATCACTATATTATTATTTCTCGGTAGGGCCCTGACCTTTCTCGGCACTACTTCATCGAGGTTAGGCTTGGCACTTACTGAGTACCGTCGTGGTGTACTCATACCACTCTTCTGCACACTTTTGTTGTGCAGATCCAGGTACATCAGATCAGGCACATTTCAGGTGATTTAGCACCACTTTCAGGAGACTTGAGGTATGATCTGCTACGTCCGCGGATCCGGAGAGTCCCCTTCTATTCTTATTAGTGATATCAGTTATTTCCCATATTCTCGTTGTATAGACATTCTTGATGTATAGAGCCACAATTGTACTCTTTCTTAGTCTGTGTTGTTCGTGGTTTTCGGGTCTTGGTAGTATGTTGCCTAGTGGTATTTGGCGAAGTGTATGTGCCGAGCGGCACTTATTACATTTCATTTACATTGTCCCATTGTTATTTTATCTTTTGTTCATGAATTCGTATATTCCGCATCGTGTTAGGCTTACCTAGTCGCGAAGACTGGGTGCCATCATGACAGGTTCACGATTGGTGAACTAGGGTCGTGACAAAAATCAGCATTTATCATTTACACATTTCAATTTATGCAAATTCACACACATGAAATTTAACATTTATGTCACGACCCCAATCCCGATCGTGATGGCGCCCAACACAACTGCTAGGCAAGCCCGACCATTTACACTCTCATCACGAGCATGAAGCTCAAATCAATTACCTAAATATTAGTATCAACAATAAAACTAAACTGAATAATCACTCAAAGATCTAGGGTCACGAGTCTAGAGCCTCTAACATGATCGGATACAATATCTAAACCAAATACTCAAGTCTGAATAATGTGTATACAAAGGAAAACAAGAATAAGAAAGATAAGCCAGGTTCTGCGAACGCCAGCAGCTACCTCAGCAACTCGGATAAATAGTGATAAAAGGTGGAGTGCTCGTCTATCCCTCCTGTGTACCTAAATCTGCACACAAAGGTGCAGGGAGTAGGGGTGAGTACTAAGTACTGAGTGAGTAATAAATATATAAAAGCAGCTGAAAGTAGGAAATCCACAGAATACCACAATATAAAGCTAAACTAGAGTCCGAATCTCCTACGAACTAGCATCAACCATACAAAACAGCTACCACAGAATAATTCAACAGATAAAGATGCAATGCAATGCACATAACCGCCACGGCGTGTAGCCCGATCCATTTAACATCGACGGCGCTCACTGGGGGTGTGTACAGACTCCGGAGGGGCTCCTACAGCCCAAGCGCAAATACCACTGCGGCGTGCAGCCCGATCCTCATATCATAACAACCGCTACGGCGTGCAGCCCGATCCATCCTCAGTCCACAATAATCAGTCAAGTCACAAATAGCTCAATTACTTATTATTTCCAGATTACAGTTCATAATTTATGAAAATACTTTAACTTTTGTTTAATTTTCGCAAAACATGTGACTTAGCATTTCAATACAGTGATTTCAATTTCCAGGACTGAGATCAGTGATTAAGCAAGTATAGCTATCACATAAATACTATCCCCTAAGGATACTACAGGTCGGCACAAGGCCCCAAACAAGGCTTACAGCCCATAAATATGTCAAACACAGTGTATTTCCATTACTAATAGCATAATTTCCATATCCGGGATGGACCAAGTCTCAATCCCTAGTCACAATCAATCTCGCACCTGCCACGAGGTGCGAGCCACGCCCTACTAGCATCAGAATATGCTAAGTCGGGGTTTCGAACCCTCACGCTACCATATACACAAACTACTCACCTCTAGCCGGTCGTAGACTCGTCCGCGATGCCCTTTCCTTTGAATTTCACCTCCGCGTGCGTAGAATCTAGTCAAACCACAACAATTATATCAAATTCGCATCAAAGAAACATAACCCAATTCAATTTATGCAAAATACGCGCTAATACACCAAGTTGGTAAAACCCCGACCCCGGGCCCGCTGTCCAAAAAATTCAGAAATTATACCAATGCGATCCTCGTCTCGCCACGAGTCCGTGCATATAAAATTTACCAAAATCGAAGTTCGAATGGCCTTTCAAAACTCAAAATCTCGTTTTCAATACCTAGGCCACAATTCTTCACAATTTCTACCCAAATTCATGAAGATTGATGTTAATTATACCATATAATTATGTTTTCAAGTCAAGAAACTTACCTCCGATGAATACCCGATGATTTCCCAGTGTTTTCCCCGTGATTTCTTCTCTCTAGGGTTCAAAATTGTGTTTTGGGTGAATGAACCTGCGACTACACTGTTCTGTAAATTTAATTTCACTGACAGACCTATATCCCTTCGCGTTCGCGTGACCTCCCACGCGTTCGCGATGCTCAGCTCCAGCTTACCCTGCGCGAATGCGACCTCCCCAACGCGTTCGCGATGAACAAGTTCCCAGCCGCCCAGATTTCCTTCTACGCGTTCGTGATGCCCCTCGCGCGAACGCGATGCACATCCTCACACACCTACGCGAACGCGACTCCAGGAACGCGATCGCGAAGCTTAACCATCTTGGCCTACGCGAACACGATTCCCAGTCACGCGATCACGATGCTTTGGCTCGCCTGGCCTTCGCGAACGCGACCCATGTCACGCGAACGCGAAGGCTTAAATGCCTGAACAGTAACCTGCAATTTTCTGCAGATTTTGCCAAGTTTAAAATGCCCGGTTGATGGTCCGAAATCATCCCAAGGCCCCCGGGACCCCAACGAAAACAACCATCATACTCCAAAATATGATACGGACTTGTTCCAATCATACAAGCACCATCCTAAACATCAAAATCACCATTTCCACACGGATTCGAGCCTAAGTTTCTTCAAAACATCCGAAACTAACATTCAATCAAAAACCCGATCAAACGACGTCCGAATGACCTGAAAATTTGCAAACATATCCAAAATCACATAACAAAGCTACAGGAATCCATTTCGACCCCCGGATCAAAATCTCACCTACCGTCCGGTTTTCGCCAAAATTCTACCTTAGCCAATTCAAGCCTAAAACTACGTCAGACCTCCGAATTCAATTCCGATTGCTCTCCTAAGTCATAAATGATCCTCCGAAACTAGTCGAATCATCAGAATCCGATTCCGAGCACTCTAACTCAATAGTCACCTCTAGGTTGACTTCCCATATTCAAGCTTCCTTCAAGCATGCTATTTGTTTCATTTTGAACCCGAATTACTCCTAACTCACCCGATATACTCTAGTACTGATATAAAATCATAAAATATGTAAATGCAAGGTAAAGGGGTGGTAATCCCCGTAACAACGGGCCGGGTCGTTACATTCTCCCCAACTTAAACAAACGCTCGTCCTCGAGCGTACCCAGAGTTGTACTAGAAGCAACCCAATAGCTGAATGACCTTGCCAACATATATTCGGGGTGGTACTATGTCACCATATCTATCATAAGTCCGATAACACAATATAGCTGAACTTCTGCAGTCCATCTGAACCATAGACCGCATTGCACTTTCCGAAATCATATACCAAATCCGACTCCCACGTCTATACTCAGAATACACCCGAACCAACTGTAGTAGCCCATACTCGCCACTCCGGGTGAGATCTTATGGTGTACCAAACAACCCAATCACTCGAGACGATGCCCTCTAATCACAACAATTCCCCACAATAACCAAATACTAACTGAAAAACCTTTCTCATTAGCTAACATCCTACCCCCATACCTTCATACCATGCCCACGGCAGCAGAAACACGCGATATATCGAATCCATCTCTCAGGTCATCCATTCATGGATCCATTTCCTTTTTAACTGATACTACGATAGATTTCGGGGCCAAACCCCAATATTACCCTTTTAACCAGCTGAAATCACATATGCCCGCACTCATTAATGGCTCCAATGATCATTTCGATTATAACACACCACACTGGTGATATGACACCTCAATACCGGTCTAAGCCACGACGAGCACAACACAGGCTCCAATAAGAAACGCTTGAACACATTCAAATCATGAAAACTAACTCAAACAGAAGAGGTGAAATTCCATTCGTTCGTACCATCATAACAAAGAACTGAGATCCCATCTCGCATTATAGAAATACAGTACCTGAATTCTCCTCGAAAGGTCATAACATTATATGGCCTTGCCACAACTTATGATCCCATCTAAACACTATTACCCATGAAGCACCTCAAGTCATCTCATCATGCTCAAAACAGTTAGCCACACACGTATTTAGGTCTGAACTTAAGAAATCAATCACACCCGCGGTGATATATTTAATATATGCTATCAAATCTTGAATGGATACAACCGATGTGCTATTCCCCGAGCGGTACTCAATACGGACTATTCCTTAGAAGCTAGGAAGTATAGTATACAAAGTAACTTATAGAAAAACTATTCTCCAAATCACACGGTTGCAGCGCGCAACCTGCTTAAAATAACATACCCGTGGCGGTGTGCCACCCGATCCAGATACCACACTTGTGGCGGCGTGCCACCCGATCCAAATAATCTGTGGCGGCGTGCCACCCGATCCACGTAAAACTCTCGCAAAAAGAAATGCACACCGAGTCATATTGCTCATTACAACAAACATATATAGCCTCAAGCTCGGCCACAAGATACGCATCCGACAAAGTTCCCAATACCGGAACTGAATAAATGGTAGAGACCTCTGTACTGATATCCGCCACGACGGCCCAATTGACAAAGCAATACCTACCAGTCGCCCGCTGGTCCTGGGTACAACTACCCTGCTGGAGCATACTCTGATGCACTCTGCTAAGCAATTTGTGCCATTTCCGACATAGTCCATATCACATTAGTCTAGACGACCTAACTTATGACAACCAGTCTGAAATAAAGTATCACAACCCAAATTCATCGTATCAAGCTAAGAGAGAGCCACTAGGGCTTCCAATTTCCAATGATCGCTAAACGGTGCCGATACCCCGATATACAACCACTGCATAGGCGGAGTACGAGGACTTCTAGTCTCCATTACCTATATAACACATGATTCACTCTGCCTGATCCCACATTCCATTGTACGAATACTTAACACACATCAATCATCCATTCATACCACAAAAGGCATTCATAAATTTCCTTATGCCATAAAGAAATCAATCATCTCAATCGATCCAACGAGAGAATACCACCATACCACTAGATATTATCAATTTACAATACCTTGCCCCTTTTTGATCATATACCCTGCCAATTCACTAGAATAGCAGTATCATTTCATTTTAATCACTAGAAAGATCGATTCTT
Organism: Nicotiana noctiflora; assembly: GCA_032618575.1. Lineage (NCBI taxonomy): Eukaryota > Viridiplantae > Streptophyta > Magnoliopsida > Solanales > Solanaceae > Nicotiana > Nicotiana noctiflora. Next base: position 639,821 of record JASVEL010012443.1, on the reverse strand, counting down.
AAATTACCTGCAGCTGCCCGCGCTGCTCATTAATTTTTTTTAATGACTTCCCATATATTATGAACTGATCTCAACACCTTGAACATGATATTATCAACTTTCCATAACACATCGCATATACCATACCACACTAAGATAACATGGAAACTTCTATCCCTTTCCTACGCCGCAAACATCGACGTACCCAACTAGCCAAGGACCTTTATGATCCCCTATAGAAGAAAACTCATTACACATTTCCCGCTTCGCATACCAACAGGAAATACACTCATTTTCAAACCACAGTAGAACACATCACAACTCTTTCTCCCAATTCATTGCATAAGTTTAACTACCAAGACTGAGTCCTTCTACCCACATCGAGCTACGCAACCGCCGGCACTCAGGAGCTTTGTTGCACAATATGTTCGAGACTCATTACTTCGTACACATACTAGGAATTAATCGTATCCTTATCATACCGTTTCAGTTTATTAACAAGTTGCTCCATTTACCCAATTTTTTTTCTGATTCATCTTTAATTTAATATTAGCCTTTGCTGTAGCACTACAATATCTCAACTTATGATACCACACGAGTCTCATACAAAAGACTACACGGCCTCAGGCTCACAGGCCACTGAATATTCTCTTAATTTATCCCAGAAGTACCACATTCTACAATGTTTTATTTTGCAGAACTTCCTGCGATTTGGAATTCGTTATCATTACCTACCAATACGGATACATAGAATCTCATCATTCACATAACATAACACAAGTCTTGATTCCTTCTAACGAAACCACCGTCTTTATCCATATACACAATCTTAAGACACCTTACCGTTACAAGCAAAGTCTTGAACACCGCAAAACTATTCTCGGGCGTCATTCACGCTTATTCAATTATGATTCAATTGTCTTATTGGACTGGACCACTCGTGCCTTGTTAGAACTCTGGCATCCCAGAACATGATTACATATAAATGCATTTAGCTACCTTTCCTACCTATACATCAAACATTCTTTACCAATAGCAGTTCAAATCATCCTAGTATTTCTCCACATCTACGAAGCACCATAACCTTTATCAGAATTTTCCCAACATACTAGGGACAGAACCAACATAGCACATAACAGTGAAATCAGTTAATCAATAACAACCTCCCCAACTTGGCTCGGAGCCATACATCAAAGCACTTTTAGCCGCTCATAGCATTATTACTCAAATGATGCCACAATGTTATGTTGAGATTAAACTCACGTCATTTACATGCTTGACAAAGACTTGAATCATCAGAGACCTTAACTCTTCTGCAATTCTTGCATTTATACGCATACCACAGTTAATCCTACTCTCTTTAGGTGACATAAATCTTTTCTTAGTCCCAAATTTTTCAAAAATTTCTGCAGAGTTTCCTTTGTAAATTGGCCTATCCAACTGCCAGTGAACCACCAAACCATTCTAACAATACATCCACAACTCAACAAGACATCACAATGCATTTCAAAAACATTAAATCTCAATACTATAAGAATCATATTATAACAATTTATACCTGAACTTGCGCTACACCTGCTCGCATCACAAAACATATCAAATACCCTTCAGTTACACATCCGAATCCACCACCTACTTTGCATCAATCTAGTATTTCAGTACAACACCTTCCACCAGGATATACATAGCATAATCACTTTAGTCTTCCTGAGTCTAAACTCGTTTTACTACACGTGAGGCATTTTACCTTCCAACTAAGTGATATGATAAATATTCATCATGCCCATAGCTCGGGGCTACTCAATAGATTACAATAAGGATCTAACATCTGACAGATCATACATTATTAAGCTGCCATTTCCACAGTTAGGGACAATACCGATCATATAAGTTTCATAATACTAGCTCACAAAATCAGCACCTTGGTGCTCATGTCATAGACAAAGATCTGGCCTCAAGTCCTCCCGACTGGCCCAACATGAACTCATGAAGATTATATCTCGTCTTCGATCAAGAAATCACAAGCCATAAAGGCAATCATATTAATGAGCGCTCGATGTGTACACAGGCATGTGGAAGAAATTTCAAAGATTATATCTCAAGCTGAATCAAGTACGCACGATAAGAATTCCAAGAAATGTGAAGTGTTTCCTAAAGGTTTGCCGCCTCCCGAGGATAAATACAGGCGTCCTCGTACCGATCCACGAGACTCTACCAACCGACTCAAGAATCATGGGCCTAGTAACCTAGGCTCTGATACCAACTTGTCACGACCCCAATCCCGGTCGTGATGGCACCCAACACAACTGCTATGCAAGCCCGACCATTTACACTCTCATCCCGAGCATGAAGCTCAAATAAATTACCTGAATATTAGTATCAACAATAAAACTAAACTGAATAATCACCCAAAGATCTAGGGTCACGAGTCTAGAGCCTCTAACATGATCGGATACAATGTCTAAACCAAATACTCAAGTCTGTATAATGTGTATACAAAGGAAAACTAGAATAAGAAAGAGAAGCCAGGTTCTGCGAACGCCAGCAGCTACCTCAGCAACTTGGATAAATACTGATAAAAGCTGGAGTGCTCATCTATCGCTCCTGAGTACCTGAGTCTACACATAAAGGTGCAGGGAGTAGGGGTGAGTATTAAGTACTCAGTGAGTAATAAATATATAAAGCAGCTGAAAATAGGAAATCCAGAGAATACCACAATATGAAGCTAAACTACAGTCCGAATCTCCTACGAACTAGCATCAACAGTACAATACAGCTATCACAGATAATTCAACAGATAAAGATGCAATGCAATGCACATAACCGCTACGGCGTGTAGCCCGATCCATTTAACGTCAACGGTGCTCACTGGGGGTGTGTACAGACTCCGGAGGGGCTCCTACAGCCCAAGCGCAATACCGCTGCGGCGTACAGCCCGATTCTCATATCATCCACAATGATCAGTCAAGTCACAAATAGCTCAATTACTTATTATTTCCAGATTCCAGTTCATAATTTATGAAAATACTTTAACTTTTGTTTAATTTTCGCAAAACAGGTGACTTAGCATTTCAATACTGTGATTTCAATTTCCAGGACTGATATCAGTGATTAAGCAAGTATAGCTATCACATAAATATTATTCCCTAAGGATACTACAGGTCGGCACAAGGCCCCAAACAAGGCTTACAGCCCACAAATATGTCAAACACATTGTATTTCCATCACTAATAGCATAATTTCCATATCCGGGATGGACCAAGTCTCAATCCCTAGTCACAATTAATCCCGCACCTTCCACGGGGTGCGAGCCACGCCCTACTAGCGTCACAATGTGCTAAGCCGGGGTTTCGAACCCTCAGGCTACCATATACACAAACTACTCACCTCTAGACGGTCGTAGACTCGTCCGCGATACCTTTTCCTTTGAATTTCGCCTCTGCGTGCGTCGAATCTAGTCAAATCACAACAATTATATCAAATTTGGGTCAAAGAAACATAACCCAATTCAATTTATGCGAAATACGTGCTAATACACCAAGTTGGTAAAAACCCGACCCCGGGCCCGCTGTCCGAAAAATTCAGAAATTATACCAATGCGATCCTCGTCTCGCCACGAGTCCGTGCATATAAAATTTACCGAAATCGGAGTTCGAATGGCCTTTCAAAACTCAAAATCTCGTTTTCAATACCTAGACAACAATTCTTCACAATTTCTACCCAAATTCATGAAGATTGATGTTAATTCTACCATAGAATTATGTTTTCGAGTCAAGAAATTTACCTCCGATGAATACCCGATGATTTCCCAGTGTTTCCCCCATGATTTCTTCTCTCTAGGGTTCAAAATTGTGTTTTGGGTGAATGAACCCGCGACTACACTGTTCTATAAACTAAATTTCACTGACAGACCTATATCCCTTCGCGTTCGCGTGACCTCCCACGCGTTCGCGATGCTCAGCTCCAGCTTACCCTTCGCGAACGCGACCTCCCCAACGCCTTCGCGAAGAACAAGTTCCCAGCCGCCCAGATTTCCTTCTACGCATTCGCGATGCCCCTCACGCGAACGCGATGCACATCCTCACACACCTACGCGAATGCGACTCCAGGAACGCGATCGCGAAGCTTAACCATCTTGGCCTACGCGAACGTGATGCCTAGTCACGCGATCGCGATGCTTTGGCTCGCCTGGCCTTCACGAACGCGACCCATGTCACGCGAATGCGAAGGCTTAAATGCCTGAACAGTAACCTGCAATTTTCTGCAGATTTTGCCAAGTTTAAAATGCCCGGTTGATGGTCCGAAATCATCCCGAGGCCCCTGGGACCCCAACGAAAACCACCATCATACTCCAAAACATGATATGGACTTGTTCCAATCATAAAAACACCATCCTAAACATCAAAATCACCATTTCCACACGGATTCGAGCCTAAGTTTCTTCAAAACTTCCGAAACTAACTTTCAATCCAAACTCGATCAAACGACGTCTGAATGACCTGAAAATTTGCAGACATATCCAAAATCACATTACGAATCTACAAGAACTGTCGGAATTCCATTACGACCCCCGGATCAAAATCTCACCTACCGTCCGGTTTTCGCCGAAATTCAACCTTAGCCAATTCAAGCCTAAATCTACGCCGGACCTCCTAATTCGATTCCGATTGCTCTCCTAAGTCATAAATGATCCCCAAAAACTAGTTGAATCATCAGAATTCGATTCCGAGCATTCTAACTCAATAGTCAACTCTAGGTTGACTTCCCATATTCAAGCTTCCTTCAAACATGCTATTTGTTTCATTTTCAACCCGAATTACTCCTAACTCACCCGATATACTCTAATACTGATATAAAAGCATAAAATATGTAAATGCAAGATAACGGGGTGGTAATTCCCGTAACGACGGGCCGAGTCGTTACAATTTAGATTCCATAAATATCACTGTAAGTTTGAACTAGCATCCAATATATATTTTCTACTGATCTTAGGGAAAACATGCGTAATCAAGTATTTCTAATTTCTGAACATCTAATTTTAAATATAATCGAAAGTGTATTTTTGTGGACTCTTCTTTATATGAAACTCGATTCCTAACTAACACAAAAGACCAGTAAAAATCTGATCTCTATGACTATGGCGATTTTGGTAACAAAAGCAGTAAAAAAATGATATAGTAATGGTAAAAAAAATAGTAAAAATACCAAACAAGAGAGAGAAAATTACCAAGTTATGGCGATTTTGGGCTTCTCCGATTCGAGCACAAATCTGTTTTTAGAATTTGGGATTTGGGGAAGGCTAGCAATTGTCCTTGAAGAAGTGGATATCTCAGTTCATTGGTTTGTAACCGGCAAACCTTCAGAGAAGTGCCGGAAAGACCGACGAAAAATGGTGAAGGTGACACGTTTTTGGCTTTTCAAATTCTAGGGTTTGAACAGAAATGTATAGATATAGCGAGAGTGAAAATGACAAAACAAATGTAAAAACCGACTAAGAGAAGATTTATTAAACCTGAAACTTGACCATCAATGGAGTTTGGATTAATGAAGTTTGGCAAGAAAAGTTCAGAGGGGGGAGTTGTGTCGATGTACTGGAGGTGGAGGGTAGGGTTTATTTTATTTACTTTATTAAATTAGTTAAGAAATATACAAAAAATGATAGGCGGGCCAGTGAATTTTAGGGGAAAAACGAGAGGGAAATTAATAACCGTTCCCATAGAAATTTTTTTGACACAACCGTTCCAGTATAAATATTTATTAAAACGGTTTACAAATCAATTCCCAAAAAATTCTATATGGCAACGATTTTGCTACAATTGGAACGGTTTTGTGTCTAAAGTGTTCTATCCCACCCAAAGTTCTATTGCAACGGTTGAAACCGTTACTATATACACTCTATGGCAACGGTTTTCAAACCGTTGCCAAAATAACTGTTCCCATAGGCCCATTTTCTGGTAGTGTAGCTCCTCCCATTTATACTCTTTCTTGTAAATAGTAAATAATCGTACAAAAATATTTTCAAATTAATAAAGGGCATATCATTCCTTATCAAATCTTGAAATTTTATTTCGGTAACAATAATCATGTCTCAAATAACAGTAAAACATGTCTAGTAACGATGAGAATACTTCAAATAACTTTATCATCTCAAGTAACAATAAAACATATCTAGTAACGGTGAAAATATTTTGGTTAATCCGTAAATATCTCAAGTAAAATGTTCGGTATCATATCAAGTAAAGGACTTTTCCCACATGCAAATTTCATAGCATCAGTAATATATTTATTTTCAAATCATATATAAACCATGCGGGTTATGAAAACACAAATTGTGATAAGATTACTACTCAGAGTACTCGTGTCGAAGTACCAAACTTGTCGCCTCGAGCAATTTGTACGACTTTCTTCAATCAATCTATAATCACATCAATATCGATCTCGTATTACTTTCTTTGTTTAAGTTAGTTCGTAAAAATTCATAATATTCAACTCTCGAGGTTTCAATGTTTCATTCTCAATTTTGTCAAGTTTAATTTGTCTAGGTCACGTGAAAATAGTCCTATACCTCGCATTGCTTTAAGTCATATGTATATTCTAAGAGTAAGGAAAGTTACTACAAAATATGTATTGTTCCAAATTGCTCTTAAAAATACTAAAACTTGCGTAAATATTTAATTCTACCATCTTTATCCAGATAATTTCTACAATAAATTCTTCACTCAAATATACACCAGTAATTCTTACTCTTTGTGGTATTCAAATAAGCTATTCACAATTCATATAAATTGCTTAATTTTTCAGAAGAAAACTAACCAATTAAAGAATAAATCTGCATGACACAAATAAAGAGTTTAGATATTTACCGCAGTGCTCGAAATTCGAAAGTGCTTAGAGTCTGAAGAAGCTACTGAAACGATCCATCCTTGATTTTCAAAATTATTCGTGTGGAGCTTTTCTAGGTTTCCTGCTCTATAGAAAAGAAATTCTTTCTCTGTTGGTTTCCTACAAATCCAAAGCTTCCAACATTGAAGTATTTTTATTGTTTTTGGTTCATATAGCAACTGGATGGCTTCTCTTTTGGAAGAAGCATTAGATATGTGACTCCTTGCCTAAACCCCCTTTCTCTTTTTCTATTCTAGTGGGCTTTTGCCCCCTCGTGGAGAAATTTATGCTATATATCTACTAAAGACAAACTAATTACCCGTTTTTACCTACTCTCAAAGTTATTACACTATACACCTAGCGAATCAGAACTATTTACCCGTGTATTCATTTTTCTTGTTTATTCTTCTACTCTAACTATACAGTTTAAAGTTGTCTTGTATGTTTTCTCTATAATAATTAATAAGAAAAAAAAACGTACTCATCTTGGATCGGATTGGATTAATATGCTAATAGTTTTGACAAAAAAAAGATGATTATTAATCTCAAGTTGAAAAAATACAAATTTAAATAAACAACTCGATTCCATAATTGAATTAAAAACGGAGAAGAAGAAAGCTTACAGTAAGGAGTTTCTGGATCCAGAAACGAATTCAAATTTGAAGGGCGTCTAATTAACAATGGATCTAAAAATGGGTTTGTGAGATTTGCATGGTAAGAGCAAGAAATTAGGGATTGTTTGAAGGGAATGGCATCTGCTTACTTGGTCTCTGTAACCGTTTGCTTTATTTTCCTAAAATTGTCTGGGAGAAAGACAGTGAAATCGAGAAAAGTTAGGGGTAACTAAATAGTCTGGGAGAAAGACAGTGAAATTGTCTGGGAGAAAGAGGACGAATTTGTATTATATACATAAATAGTATATAAATATACCATTTTAGTATACAATTCACTCCAACTATATACCATATTAGTATAACTATATACTATATTGGTATTATATGCTAGTTAAATTATTTTTTGGTTGTATTTGCTGCATTTAATCGTTATAATATTTAATTTTCTTTTAATAATAATAATATAGTACAATATCTTGAAATACCTTATTATATTAATATGTGATACACTATTTTTTTATTTTCTCTTTATGTATGTGTGTTATGTAATAGTAGTATAGTCATATAGTTGCCGAAAATTAACTAGTAAAACTGTATACCATGTTGGTATAGTTATATATCATATTGGTATCATATGGTAGTTTGAACATTATTTTGGTTGTTGTAGCTGCATTTTAAGTGAGTTCTATTATGAAATTATTTATATCAACATGAGTTGCAATAATGCTGGAATTTTTGGGTGCTTGATGGACATAAATTATGTGTATTAATAGTTTTAATAATTATAGGCAATTGTTGGAACGATCTCATACAACTATATACCCTCTTAGTATACGAAATGAGCAAGTTATTTTGCGAATATTTAACTAGCAATACGAGCATGTAATTTTCTTATACTTTTATTGCGTCCTTTAATATTTTGGTAGAGTAGTATAGTCACAGATAGTTGTAGCAATATTCTAGAGAAATCATATGCTCTGTTAGTATACATATATACCATATTGGTATCACATGTTACTAGAAGTCTTTTTCGCTACTTATACTTTTGTTCTATTTTTTAATATTTTATATCATTTTTATTCTAACCAGTATATATGAAGATTTGATTGCCATAGATTATATTTTCTTGCTCTATAACTTGTTGTATTACTGCTAATGATAGACTGTGTATTGATATTTATAGGGAAGGAGATCAATATTTTATGACAATCACGTGTTGATTCTTATAATCTGATTATGTAATTTATGGTGCTCAACAGTAATCAATGTGATATTCAGTGCATTAGATCAAGTGACAACTGATATATTTCAGTTTACTAATTTAATTTAACAAATGAGAAAGAAAAATAAAATAAAAGGTATATTTTACTAGTTATATTAAAAAAAGATGAACAAATATTTACTATATCAATTATTATTTTTATTGTATAAAAAAAGAATGATAAAAAATAATAAAAATAATAAATGAAATTAGATTATGAATTGAAAAAGAATATAAAAAAACTAAATGAAATTAGAAAAGAAAAAAAGAAGAAGAAAACGAGAAAAAGAAAAGCAGAAAAGTAAAAAAGTAAAAAAAAAAAAGAAGAAGAAAAGAAGCATTGAAATAAAAAAGAATTAGAGAATAAAGAAAAAATTCTCTACAAAAACTACTATGAGTAGGAAATGTAATTAGTTTATGGGTAAAAAAATAAATGGGTAGACAAGGGTAAATAGTTTTGTTTTTGTGGGTAACTCTGTCAAACCCCCCCTCTTTAAATCTATTAGGTTTTTCCTATTTTTCTTTTTGTTTTTTTATTATTGTTTTTTTTTAACTTATTCTTAAAGACCAATATACCCTAACTTGAATATGAGGTATTACACATTTCCTTTACTACCCACTTACTATCTTCAAGTTGTTAATTAGGCGCACTAATTGCTTCTAAGTTGTACCCTATGCGTGCACTGCCCGTCCCGTACCTATAGTCCTGGAGGTATTAGGACCTCTATTTGGGATGGTTGTAAACCAACTTATGTTACTTCAAAACGTAAACTCTAGGTGATACACAAAAATCAAATAGGACTTTCAGATAAAGAGCAAGTATAGGCTCATATTAACCTTCACACATAAGTAACAAAGCACGCAATTGAACCAGCAAACTTGTAAATTTAGAAATCCTATATGCAGAACGTCTATGCGAGAAAACATGGTATAAAGGTAGTTTTATTAAGGCGAGTATTACGACCTATTTGTTTGCCTGCTAATTTTATTCAGCATGGCTCTGAGCGTTCAGGCAGTAGTATGTCATAGTTTTAAACCCAGAATTATTAGTGAGTCATGTGGATACGTTGCCTAAGTAATTTACAAGAGCGCTTGAATTCAGAATATACTAACAGGATCCTATAGGTATGATTTCTACGAGTTTGTCAATGACAGAGCTATAGGCATGATCTCTAAGTGTAGCCCTGATTTTAACACATACAGCCAGTTTTATTCCTTTTAGATCCTATAGGCATGCTTTCTATTTGTTAAATTAATTTAAACCCCTATAAGCATGATTTCTAATTACTGACTTGATTTAAACTTCTATAGGTAGGATTTCTAAGTTTCAGAACTGATATCAACCTATAGGCATGATATCTATTAATTTTAAAATCCTATAAGCATGATTCCCGGTTTGAAACCGATTTTTATTCCTATATGCATGATATCTATTAAACGTATTTAGACAGAAACTAACAGATTGACGGAAAATATAGTTGACTCAAACAAATAAGGTCATATAGGCATGATCACTAATGTACATTGAGTTGAAAATATGTGTAGATCATATGAACATAATTTCTAATGCACAATCAAACGTGAAGTCCTATAAGCAGGGTTTCTAGCATGAAAATGATCATGAAAAATCACATAGGCAGGATCTCTAAGCACAGTGAAGTATCCACATAATTCAATCAACATAGTTAACTCCCATAGGCAGGATTTCTACCCAATTCCAACAAAAGATATAAGAATAGACCACCCCCCTCCCAGTTTTTACTAATTAACCCCAAATCTGTTATTAGATTATTATAGCCCAGAATGAATGAATTACGTAATAGTAACGATAACACTACATGGAGCCTTCATTGGCCCAATCTTAACCTAGGAACCAGGCCTCAAACGCAACAACTCTGAAGCATAGCAATGATCCATTCACAACACATTAAACCATGCTTCCAGTGTGTCAAAGTTCCCAAAAGGGCCTCAGGGACCCTGGCAATGCTCACACTAGAACCACACATTCAGCACATAGTTCATAAAAGCTTTGGAAAACTAGCCTCAATGTGTCAGACTTCAAAGAAGTCTCAAGGACCCTAGGCAGTGCTCACATTGGGGTGGTAAGAACCTAAGTAACTAAGAGTAGGAGTTTGGAAAACCAGTGCACAAAGGGTAAGGGGAAGGTTTTGAAATAGTTTAATTTTCATAAGAGAAAAAGTTCAGAGTACAGAGTTGCAGGCATAACTGCTCCAAGAAACAAATATGGTTTAGGTTCAGCATACAGTTTAAACATGGTGATATCTCATTAAGCTAGATACTCATGCTAGTATTAAATCTATCATGTTTTAAACACAGAGATAGAAACACTTGAATTAAACAGAAAGGACATATGAATTAAGCACAAACATAGTTGATTATATGCTTATCGTTCAAAACATGTATAAAACTGACAAACAAATCAAACCTTAAACTAAGTTATGAGAGGATTCCTGTTATTCTAAATGCCTTAGTCTTAAGTTAACAGTATTATCAAATTATCATATAAACGACATAATCATGCTAGGAATTGAAACATGTTAATCAAACAAAGCATAGTGAAGGAAATTGCAATGGTTAGGGCATACCGGTTGAGAAGAAAGAAATTAAAGATGCACTAACAATTAAGTGCCAGAGTAATTTGGTCTTGGCTTTCAGCCAGCCAAATAATAGCCACTTAGTGCAGAAATAAGAACAATAGCAAGAGAGACAGCTTAAATTTTAGTAGTGAGCATAGAAGAGTTCGAGAGTTGTCCTGTGGAGAAATGGGGATGGTTTAAATAGTGTTCAGTTTTGTGAACAAATAAGGGAAGTAATCAAACATATATGAATAAGGAAGAAATCAACATAGAAGAAATAATGCAAGGTACAGTTAATTAACAAGGCATAACAGCATGTACTCAAGCGAGTAATAGAAACAAGGAATATATCAATTTACAAGAAATGTCATGGTATGTAAGGAAAGTATTAGTCACATATGAGGAAGAAAAAAAGTTTCGGTAAATCAATAATTCAACCTTACTTTTCAGTAAACCAAAGATCAACGGTAAAATAAGGTATAGAATGTAGACAAGAAAATTCAAAAGGAAAACAAGAATCGAATAGACTTGGTTTGATTCTGAAGAATCAAAACCCCAAATTTAGGGCAAGTAAGAAGCAATAGTATCAAAGAGTTGTAATAAAAATATAGAGAGACACATACACGACAGTATTAAAGGAAAGTAATTAAGAAATTGAAAATCAAATTGGATCTAGTAAGATCTGAAACTCTAGTTTTAAGGTAAGTAAATCAGTCAAAACAACTAGAAGAGTAACATAGATACATGAAAACATTAAAGAGAAAATACTCATAATTAAAGTACCCAAACAGATTTGAAAAGATCTGGGCCCTAATTATGGGCGAGTTGAATCACAACAACATGCATATAGATAGATATATGGACCGTTAAAGAAGATATTCATCCATAAATAGAGCTAGAACAGATCTTAAGGATACGAGTCTTAGTTTTAAGGAAAATAAATTGGACATAACTTTTAATGAAAAAATCGCAAAGAAAGTAGACATGCGGTGAGATTTTAATAAAAATAAGAACAAAAATTAAACAGGTCTTAAAAGATTTGAACCCTAATTTTGAGGGTAAATTCAAAATCAAAACAATCGCAGATATTTGTGCCATAAAGAGACTAATAATGAACATAGATGGAGAGAAGTGAAGGTTTGAACCAGATTTGGTTCAAAACAAGAGAGATTCGCTTGCCATGTTAGGCAAGTAATTATCTAATACCATAATTGGTTGATTCCATATCTCTTTGGAATTGAAGGTTGAATTAGGGATACGGTTTTAGGGTTTTGAGAGGAAAAAAGGTGAGGGACGAGCGAGTTTGAAGACGGTGGGGAGGGTAAAATGGATTAGGGTTAGGGCTTTGGGTGTAATTAAAAAGGGTAGGAATAGTATGGGCTATTGATCTCAGTATGGGCTATTGATCTCAGAAATCAATGGTCATGATGGGCTATATAAAAAGTAAATTTTTGTATAAATAATATAATTATGCATATATATAGGCTATTATTGCAAAATGTGCAATTTTAGACTTAAAAAGGCAAATGTAATTATAAAAATTGTAATTAAAATATTTAAGCATTATATATGGCATAAATAATAAATTTAGATAATTAAATTATCATAAAAATAATATGAGAGATAATTATTGGATACTTGTATAATAAAAATGTAGAAAATAAATTAATTTAAAACACTTAAAATTATAGAAAAAATATAGAAATACTTGTACATGTTTGTAAATACATGTGCACTATTTTGAAGATATAGATGCATATTTGAAAATATATGAGGGAAAATTCGGGTATCAATAATGGCATCGGTATAACCTCTGGAATCTGATCAACCTAAAGTCATTGCTCTAGGGTGCGGTTGACACTCCCCCGGCCTGAGATGTCGCTGGAGCAAGGGGAATCAACCCTAGATCAGATAGGGTATCGATCATGCTCAGGAATTGTGCAATGGTTCTAAAGAGCTGGTGTAGTACTAGTAGGCGTCTCACATGCCTGCGCTCCGACCAAAGCTACTGGTGGCTCCTCTATAAGAGCTCGCTCGCTTGATCTGGCTGCAACACAGGCGCATCCTCGGCCTCTACCCCAGCCTCGGCCTCTAGCAGATCTAGTCGGGGGTGAGGGTGCCTGGTCTCTCTGGCTGCATGTGTCCTCACCATCTGTGAGAGAATAAAAGATAGAAGTTTAGAATTTTCAAGTCAACAATTTCACATGGTAAGGAATCAAAATAAGTGAAATTTTCCTAACAGATCCATAGCCTCTGAAGATAAATACGAATGTCTCTGCACCAATCTGCCAGTCTCTACTAAACCTTCTTATGACTCACGACACCTATGAACCTAGAGCTCTAATACCAACTTGTCATGACTAGGTAAGCCTAATATGTTTTAGAAAAAATGAAATGACAACATAAAGGTTAACAACCAACAGTAATAGATAATTTAAATAAATACTTGAGATGCCACTCGACATATACAATAGTCAAACTCTCAAAATGTACACAAACTCTCCCACTACCCGTAACACCATAAGTCACAAGCGTCTAAGAATTTTTAACTATTCTATACATCACTGTCTAAAGAAATAAGGGAAGAATCCACATAAGAGAATAGAGGGGGACTCCAGGATCTGCGAACACGGGCATATATACCTTGAAATCTCCTGAACGGCAATAACCGTGCAACTAAACTCGAGGTTGGTAGGAGCTACTTGGATCTGCACACGAAAAATATGTGTAAAAGAGGCATGAGTACACCACAACGGTACCTAGTAAGTGCTAAGCTTAACCTCGGTCTTGTAGTGACGTGGTCAGGACAGGTCCCTACTGGTAGAGATTGTGACGACCCAAAGGGGTCATCACTTATTTTATTAATAATTTCGAGCTTCTGAGGCCTTGAAAACCTCATTCTATGTTGCCTCGATTTACGTGCACGATCCGAGCATGTAGCCGGAAAGATTTTTGTGATAGAAAATATGAATTCTATGAAAAATTTGGATAAAAATGATATTAATATTGATATGGTTGACTTCGGTCAACATTTTTGGTAAACGGATCCGGACCCGAGATTGGATGGTCCCGAGAGGTCCGTAGGAAAATATGGGACTTGGACATGTGTCCGGAGTCGAATTCTGAGGCCTAGAGCCCAAGTTATGAATTTTTATGTGAAATTGTTTTTGATGCAATTATTAAAGGAAATAAATTAATAGACCTTGGTATCGGGCTCGTATTTTGGTTCCGACGCCCGGTACAAGTCTTAAATATTATATATGTGATTTCTGTAAAGTTTGGTGACATTTGGATGTCGTTTGAGATGTTTTGGACCTTGAGTTCCAAGTTAAGAAGTTTTGAAAATCAAAAGTATGAAAATCATGAGTTTGAGGCTCGATTTGATTAAAACGAAGTGATATTGGCGATATGATCGCACGAACAAGTCCATAATGTGTTTTCGAGGTTGTGTACATGTTTGGTTTGGAGCCCGGGGGCTCGGTAAAGATTTGATAGGCCGTTGGATGAAAATCTGAATTTTGAACTGCTGGTTTTTTTCACCCAGCTGTTGGCTTCGCAATTGCGAAGAATTTCTCGCAATTGCGAAGGTGACAGACCAAGGCAGGGTTCGCAAATGCGAACCCCTGATCGCAAATGCGAAGGAGCCTGCCCAGCCATGCCTTGGGTTCGCAATTGCGAACATAACCTCGCAAATGCGAGGCGTTCACTGCCAAGCCAAGCTTCGCAAATGCGAAGCATTCTTCGCAAATGCGATGCCTTCACTGCTAAGCCATGCTTCGCAAATGCGAAGCCTTCTTCGCAAATGCGAGGGAGCCTTGTTCGCAAATGCGAACATTATGTCGCAAATGCGAACCTCCCAGTATGCCTTGGCTTCGCAAATGCGAACAAAAGTTCGCAAATGCGAACTTGCGAACCCATGTTCGCAAATGCGAACACAGAGACCTGAAAAACACGAATTTCACTCATTTCTTCATTTTTCACAAAACCAAAACACCCATTTGCGACTCTTCAAGGATTTCTTCTTCATCAAAACGATTGTAAGTCACTTTTTACTTAATTCTTTCAATTCCTAACATCATTAAACATGTTTTTCATTAGAAATCAAATGTTTTCATGGTAAAATTCTTGTTTTTGTTAGAAAATAGGGTTTTTCATAAATTGGGAATTGGACCTCGAATTGAGGTCCGATTTTGAAACAAATTATATACGTGAACTCGTGGGGGATGGGTAACCGGATTTTGGTCCTAACCCCGAATTCCGATCATGTGGGCCCGGGGTTGAAATTTACTATTCATGGAAGAATGTTGTAAAAGTGTTATTTGGTATTAAGAATTCGTTTGTTGAGTAGAATTGATGATATTAAATCAATTGTGTATAGATACGGTTGGATTGGAGCCAAATTGAAAGAAAAGACATTTCCACGGATTGAATTGTTCATAAGCATTCGAGGTAAGTGTTTGTTCTATCCTAGCTTGAGGGAATAGGATTATGTGTTATGTGTTATGTGATCGAGTGCGGTGTATGGGCTGTGGTGACGAGCATCCATACACTGGCGTCTAGTATGACCGTGAGTCGTTGGAAAAATGATTATTTGAGATATATTACAGATGAATTGTTATTATTCTTCCTTGTTAGGACTTGTTGTGAAGAAAATTATTGATTTCCCTTGATGGGACGGTTTATGAATTTCTGTTTCTTTCGTTGCCCTTAACTGTGATTGTTATTTGGGTGAGGAAGAGAGATAATGCACGAAGGGTGATGCCGTGCCATGTTTATTATTGATTATGCACGAAGGATCATGCCGTGCCATGTTTATTATTGATTATGCACGAAGGATCATGCCGTGCCATGTTTATTATTGATTATGCACGAAGGATCATGCCGTGCCATGTTTATTATTGATTATGCACGAAGGATCATGCCGTGCCACGTTTATTATTGATTATGCACGAAGGATCATGCCGTGCCATGTTTATTATTGATTATGCACGAAGGATCATGCCGTGCCCTATTATTGAACCATGTACGAAGGATCATGCCGTACTATGGATGTGAGGATGAGAGTAAAAGCACGAAGGGTGATGCCGTGCAACTGTTTGCTATTCCTTGAATTGATATTATTTGTGTTTACATTACGCTTTGTTTTTCCTTGTGAAATTATTAACTGTGGTTAATTGTTGAATTCTTTAAGATATTCCTTATGGTGTTAATACTTGATTATTTCTTGTTATTTTGTGGTACACATATATATATTGAATTGCACGGGTTTATGTGGGTGTCTGGTCCTAGGCTTGTCACTACTTCGCCGGGATAGGCCAGGCACTTACCAGCACATGGGGTCGGTTGTGCTGATGCTACACTTCTGTGCGTTTTTGCACAGGTCCAGGTTACGATCAGGAGCAGCAGCAGCAGCAGTAGCAGTAAATAGATTGCGTGGGAGTTGATTACATTTGAGACCGAGGTAGCTTGCCGACGTCCGCAGGCCCGGCGTCTCTTTCTTTACTTATGTTTATAGCTGTAGTCTCATTATTCCGAGACGAACAGAATTATGTTATATTTTCTTCAGACTTTTATGTGTAGTATTCCATAGTAGTTTGTGAGTTGGTGACTCCAAGTCTTGGGTAGAGGATTTCAGTATGATTTTTACCGTGTGATTTATTATTTCCATTTCGATAAAGTATTCCGTATTTATTTAATTAAAATTGTGTCAGAAACAGGATCGTACGAATATAGTGGCTTGCCTAGCTACCACGAGTAGGCGCCATCACGATCCCGATATTGGGGGAAAAATCCGGGTCGTGACAATTTGTGTATCAGAGCTCTAGGTTACATAGGTCTCACCACTCACGAACAAGCTTAGTAGAGTTTGAGAGGTAGGTACGGAGACGTCCGTACTTGTCCTCCAGAGTCTATTGAGTTAGGAAAAAGTCTCTCATTTGTTCTTTCTTGTCGTGCTACTTGATCCTCAATTACCGATTGAATTTCTATTCTGTCCTTTCGAGATGGTAAGGACACGCACTTCTTCGTCCGCTGACCAGCAGCCTGAGCCCCAGACAGCTCCTGTGAGGGGCGGGGGTCGGGGCCGTATCGTAGGCCGTGGTAGGGGTAGCAGCTCGGCCCCGGGCAGCTACCCCACAGGTGGAGCCCCATATTGAGATCGACGAGGAGGTTCCGATTCCAGCAGCTCCAGTGGGCCCAGCTCAGGTCCCAAGAGAGGCTTTAATTACCCCGGATCTCCGGGATGCCTTGATCGGAATAGCGGGATTCATGGACAGCATTTCCGGAGCGGGTTTATTATCAGTTTGCCCCGCCTACTTCTCGGCCGGAGGAGGGGCCCGTACTCCTATTGCTCATACTCCGAGCCGTAGCTCCTCGGCCTCGAGCACCGCAATCCAGCCACCGTGGCCACTCGGCCGAGTACCACAGCTCATGCCGTGATGGAACGGCCATGACTTCGATTCATTATGGAGACTTGATCGGTTCTCCAAGCTATTTACCACTACTTTCAGTGGAACCGCATCAGAGGATCCTCGGGACTTTTTATTCAGTTGCCACGAGATTCTCAAGACTATGGGGATCGTGGAGACAAACGGAGTTGATTTTTGTACTTTCGGACTTGCAGGATCCGCCAAGACTTGGTGGAGAGATTATTGCCTGACTCGACCAGCAGGGTCCCCAGCTCTATCATGGGACCAGTTTGCGGAACTATTTATGGAGAAGTTTCTCCCTACTACTCGGCGGGATTTACTTCGGAGGCAGTTTGAGCGCCTCCATCAGGGCACTATGACAGTTACACAGTATGAGACGAGGTTTATCGACTTGGCTCGTCATGCAATGGTGATACTTCCCACTGAGCGGGAGAGGGTCCGCAAGTTTATAGATGGGCTTAATCATCCGATTAGACTCCAGATGGCTATGGGCGTGGGGAGTGACATATCATTTCAGGAGGCAGCCAATGCAGCACGCAGAGTCGAGATGGCTCTTGCTAGGGGAGGCGGTTATTCTTCAGATAAGAGGCCTCGTCATTCAGGTAGATTTGGTGGTTCTTCCTCTGGTAGCAGAGAATCCTTTGATAGAGGTCAGTCTTCCAGGCCTTTTCATTCCGCCCTTCAGGCTTCACAGGGTGGATCAGGTGATCGTGGTTCTCGGGGTATTATTCAGACCAGTCTCCTATTAGTGCTCAGCCTCTTCAGAGCGTTCGTGGAGGCCATTCAGGTCGTCAGGGCCAGCAGCCCTATCAGTCTAAGAGTTGCTACGGTTGTGGCGACCCGGGTCATTTTATCAGGAATTGCCCTATAGCAGCGGGCAACTCTCAGCAGCGAGGTCCTCGTCCTATGATTCAGGCCCCAGCTGACCCTCAGCCTGCCCAGCCAGCCGGAGGCGGGGGTAGAGATTATAGAGGTGGAGGTCGAGACCGTAGAGGTGGAGACCGGCCAGCCAGAGGTAGAGGTCAGCCAGTTGATGGTCGTCCTAGAGACGCAGCTCGGAGGGGAGGTGCACATCCCCGATTCTATGCTTTACCGGCCGGTGCCGCAGGCGGAGGCATCGTACGTCGTGATTACGTGTACTATTCTTGTGTGTGGCGGAGGTGCTTCAGCATTATTTGACCCTGGATCTACATATTCCTATGTGTCTTCCTACTTCGCACCGTATTTGGCTGTGCCCAGCTATGCTCTGGATATTCCAGTTTATGTGGCTACGCCAGTGGGTGACTCTATTGTAGTCGATCGGGTGCATCGTTCGTGCGTAGTTATATTTGGGGGTCTTGAGACCCGTGTTGATTTGTTGCTCTTGGATATGGTAGATTTTGATGTCATATTGGGGATGGATTGGTTGTCCCCATACCATGCTATTCTTGATTGTCATGCTAAGACTGTCACCTTAGCCTTGCCAGAATCACCCCGATTAGAGTGGAAGGGTACCTCATGCCACTCCGTTCGCACTGTTATTTCTTATGTTAAGGCTCGACGCATGGTCGAGAAGGGGTGTCTAGCTTATCTGGCTTATGTTCGTGATTCCAACGCAGAGGTTCCTTCCATTGATTCAGTCCCTATTGCACGGGAGTTTCCTGAGGTTTTTCCTTCGGACCTGCCGGGCATGCCACCCGACAGGGATATTGATTTCTGTATTGATCTGGCACCGGGTACCCAGCCCATCTCTATTCCACCCTATCGTATGGCCCCACCGGAACTAAAAGAGTTGAAAGATCAATTGCAGGACCTTCTTGAGAAGGGCTTTATCAGGCCCAGTGTTTCCCCCTGGGGAGCACCTGTGTTATTTGTAAAGAAGAAGGATGGCTCGATACGGATGTGTATTGATTACCGGCAGTTAAACAAGGTGACTATCAAAAATAAATATCCACTGCCGAGGATTGATGATTTGTTTGACCAGCTCCAGGGAGCGAGGGTATTCTCTAAGATAGACTTGAGGTCAGGCTACCATCAGCTGAAGATCAGGGCGGCTGACATTCCTAAGACGGCCTTTCGCTCTAGATATGGGCATTATGAGTTCTTGGTCATGTCCTTCGGGTTGACCAATGCCCCAACAGCATTCATGGAGTTGATGAATCGGGTATTCAGGCCTTACTTAGATCTGTTCGTGATAGTCTTCATAGATGACATCCTCGTATACTCCCGCAGCCAGGAAGAGCACGAGCAACACCTTAGAGTGGTTCTTCAGACTCTGAAGGATAATCAGCTATATGCCAAATTTTCAAAATGTGAGTTCTGGCTGAGTTCGGTAGCATTTCCGGGTCACATTGTATCTGTGGAGGGTATTCAGGTAGACCCAAAGAAGATTGAGGCAGTTCAGAATTGGCCTCGACCAGCTTCAGTGACTGAGATTCGGAGTTTCTTGGGATTAGCAGGTTACTACCGTCGTTTTGTAGAGGGGTTTTCTTCTATTGCGGCCCCGATGACCAGGTTGACCCAGAAGGGTGTCCAGTTTCAGTGGTCAGAGGAGTGTGAGGCGAGCTTTCAGAAGCTCAAGACAGCTTTGACTACAACACCAGTGCTGATACTACCTACGGGTGCAAGGCCTTATACAGTTTACTGTGACGCGTCCCGTACAGGGCTTGGAGTGGTATTGATGCACGATGGTAAGGTTATTGCGTATGCTTCGAGGCAGTTGAAAATACATGAGAATAATTATCTAGTTCATGATCTTGAGTTGGCAGCGGTGGTTCATGCCTTAAAGATCCGGAGGCATTATCTATATGGTGTGACATGTGAGGTGTACATTGATCAAAAAAGCCTACAGTACTTGATAAAGCAAAAGGAGTTGAATTTACGATAGTGGAGATGGATAGAGTTGCTGAAGGACTATGATGTTACTATCCTATATCACCCAGGTAAGGCCAATGTGGTGGCCGATGTATTGAGTAGAAAGTCTACCAGCATGGGTAGTCTTGCATATATTCCGGTCAATCAGAGACCATTAGCTCTAGATGTCCAGGCCTTAGCCAACCGGTTCGTGAGATTAGACATTTCTGAGCCTAGCAGAGTGTTAGCCTGCACGGTCGCTTGTTCTTCTTTATTAGAGCGTATCCGTGAGAGGCAATTTGATGATCCTCATTTGCGTGAGTTGAGAGATACGGTACAGCGGGGAGGTGCCACTCAGGTAAATCTAGATGATGATGGGGTATTGAAATTGCAGGGTCGAGTTTGTGTGCCCAATGTCGCAGGAATTCGAGAGTTGATCTTAGCAGAGGCCCACAGTTCGCGGTATTCTATTCACCCAGGTGCCGCGAAGATGTACCAGGACTTACGGCAACACTATTGGTGGCGCGGAATGAAGAAAGATATCGTTGCGTATGTCGCTCGGTGTCTAAATTGTCAGCAGGTGAAATATGAGCACCGGAGACCTGGTGGTGTATTCCGGAGGATTGAAATTCCCGAGTGGAAATGGGAGCGGATCATAATGGACTTCGTTACTGGACTTCCTTTGACTCGGAGGAAATTTGATGCTATTTGGGTCATTGTTGATGGGCTGACCAAATCAGCACACTTTATTCCAGTATCCGTCTCCTACTCGTCGGAGAGGTTAGCGGAGGTTTACATTAGGGAGATTGTTCGTCTCCGTGGGGGCGCCGCATCTATTATCTCCGATCGGGGTACGCAGCTTACCTCGCGGTTCCGGAGATCGGTTCGGCGAGGAGTTAGGCACCCGGTGTTCGGCTCGAGTACAACATTTCATCCTCAGACGGATGGCCAGTCCGAGAGGACTATTCAGATTCTTGAGGACATGCTTCGAGCCTGTGTTATTGATTTCGGAGGCTCGTGGGACCAGTTTCTGCCATTAGAAGAGTTCGCCTACAATAACAGTTACCAGTCTAGCATCCAGATGGCTCCGTACGAGGCGTTGTATGGTAGGCGATGTCGATCACCGGTTGGATGGTTTGAACCGGGAGAGGCTCGGTTGTTGGGTACAGACTTAGTTCAGGAGGCCTTAGGATAAGGTCAAGACTATTCAGGAGAGATTGCGTTCAGCTCAGCCTAGGCAAAAGACTTATGCGGATCGTAAGGTTCGAGATGTAGATTTCATGGTTGGTGAACGAGTATTGCTCCGAGTGTCGCCTATGAAGGGCGTGATGAGGTTTGGGAAGAAGGGCAAGCTCGGCCCTAGGTATATTGGCCCATTTGAGATTCTAGACAGAGTGGGAGGGGTGGCTTACAGATTAGCTTTGCCGCCTAGCTTATCAGCCGTGCATCCAGTTTTTCACGTATCTATGCTTCCGGGTCTTGGTGGTGTTTATACAGTGTGTTTGACGGGTGTATGTGCCAAGCGGCACAGATTACATTCTTATTTATATCATTTTCCGCTATTTCTTATTTAATGTTCATAAACTTGTATATTCCGCAACGTGTTAGGCTTACCTAGTCGTGGGGACTGGGTGCCGTCATGACATGTTCACGACTGGTGAACTAGGGTCGTGACACAACCTATTGTAACTTTGTAGCTTTTGTGTTACATAATCTTCTTGTGGGTTAGTGGTAGTAGTAGATCTGGGATTTTGTGACGACCCAAAGGGGTCATCACTTATTTTATTAATAATTTCGAGCTTCCGAGGCCTTGAAAACCTCATTCTATGTTGCCTCGATTTACGTGCACGATCCGAGCATGTAGCCGGAAAGATTTTTGTGATAGAAAATATGAATTCTATGAAAAATTTGGATAAAAATGATATTAATATTGATATGGTTGACTTCGGTCAACATTTTTGGTAAACGGATCCGGACCCGAGATTGGATGGTCCCGAGAGGTCCGTAGGAAAATATGGGACTTGGACATGTGTCCGGAGTCGAATTCTGAGGCCTAGAGCCCAAGTTATGAATTTTTATGTGAAATTGTTTTTGATGCAATTATTAAAGGAAATAAATTAATAGACCTTGGTATCGGGCTCGTATTTTGGTTCCGACGCCCGGTACAAGTCTTAAATATTATATATGTGATTTCCGTAAAGTTTGGTGACATTTGGATGTCGTTTGAGATGTTTTGGACCTTGAGTTCCAAGTTAAGAAGTTTTGAAAATCAAAAGTATGAAAATCATGAGTTTGAGGCTCGATTTGATTAAAACGAAGTGATATTGGCGATATGATCGCACGAACAAGTCCATAATGTGTTTTTGAGGTTGTGTACATGTTTGGTTTGGAGCCCGGGGGCTCGGGTAAAGATTTGATAGGCCGTTGGA
The DNA here is from genome assembly GCA_032618575.1 of Nicotiana noctiflora. NCBI lineage: Eukaryota > Viridiplantae > Streptophyta > Magnoliopsida > Solanales > Solanaceae > Nicotiana > Nicotiana noctiflora. The sequence continues at coordinate 616,799 of JASVEL010012443.1, read as the reverse complement.
TGAAAATCTGAATTTTGAACTGCTGGTGGTTTTTTTTCACCCAGCTGTTGGCTTCGCAATTGCGAAGAATTTCTCGCAATTGCGAAGGTGACGGACCAAGGCAGGGTTCGCAAATGCGAACCCTTGATCGCAAATGCGAAGGGCGTCCAGGAAGGCTTGGGTTCGCAATTGCGAACATAACCTCGCAAATGCGAGGCCTTCACTGCCAAGCCATGCTTCGCAAATGCGAAGCTTTCTTCGCAAATGCGATGCCTTCACTGCTTAGTCATGCTTCGCAAATGCGAAGCCTTCTTCGCAAATGCGAAGGAGCCTTGTTCGCAAATGCGAACATTATGTCGCAAATGCGAACTTTCCACCCTTAGCTTATTTTTCAAACTCCAGAAATTGGTCGGGGTTCGCAATTGCGAACCCATATTCGCAAATGCGAACACAGAGACCTGAAAAACACGAATTTCAGTCATTTCTTCATTTTTCACAAAACCAAAACACCCATTTGCGACTCTTCAAGGATTTCTTCTTCATCAAAACGATTGTAAGTCACTTTTTACTTAATTCTTTCAATTCCTAACATCATTAAACATGTTTTTCATTAGAAATCAAATGTTTTCATGGTAAAATTCTTGTTTTTGTTAGAAAATAGGGTTTTTCATAAATTGGGGAATTGGACCTCGAATTGAGGTCCGATTTTGAAACAAATTATATACGTGAACTCGTGGGGGATGGGTAACCGGATTTTGGTCCTAACCCCGAATTCCGATCATGTGGGCCCGGGGTTGAAATTTACTATTCATGGCAGAATGTTGTAAAAGTGTTATTTGGTATTAAGAATTAGTTTGTTGAGTAGAATTGATGATATTAAATCAATTGTGTATAGATACGGTTGGATTGGAGCCAAATTGAAAGAAAAGACATTTCCACGGATTGAATTGTTCATAAGCATTCGAGGTAAGTGTTTGTTCTATCCTAGCTTGAGGGAATAGGATTATGTGTTATGTGTTATGTGATCGAGTGCGGTGTATGGGTCGTGGTGACGAGCATCCATACACTGGCGTCTAGTATGACCGTGAGTCGTTGGAAAAATGATTATTTGAGATATATTACAGATGAATTGTTATTATTCTTCCTTGTTAGGACTTGTTGTGAAGAAAATTATTGATTTCCCTTGATGGGACGGTTTATGAATTTCTGTTTCTTTCGTTGCCCTTAACTGTGATTGTTATTTGGGTGAGGAAGAGAGATAATGCACGAAGGGTGATGCCGTGCCATGTTTATTATTGATTATGCACGAAGGATCATGCCGTGCCATGTTTATTATTGATTATGCACGAAGGATCATGCCGTGCCATGTTTATTATTGATTATGCACGAAGGATCATGCCGTGCCATGTTTATTATTGATTATGCACGAAGGATCATGCCGTGCCATGTTATTGATTATGCACGAAGGATCATGCCGTGCCCTATTATTGAACCATGTACGAAGGATCATGCCGTACTATGGATGCGAGGATGAGAGTAAAAGCACGAAGGGTGATGCCGTGCAACTGTTTGCTATTTCTTGAATTGATATTACTTGTGTTTACATTACACTTTGTTTTTCCTTGTGAAATTATTAACCGTGGTTAATTGTTGAATTCTTTAAGATATTCCTTATTGTGTTAATACTTGATTATTTCTTGTTATTTTGTGGTACACATATATATATTGAATTGCACAGGTTTATGTGGGTGTCTGGTCCTAGGCTTGTCACTACTTCGCCGGGATAGGCCATGCACTTACCAGCACATGGGGTCGGTTGTGCTGATGCTACACTTCTGTGCGTTTTTGCACAGGTCCAGGTTACGATCAGGAGCAGCAGTAAATAGATTGCGTGGGAGTTGATTACATTTGAGACCGAGGTAGCTTGCAGACGTTCGCGGGCCCGGCGTCTCTTTCTCTATTTATGTTTATAGTTGTAGTCTCATTATTCCGAGACGAACAGAATTATGTTATATTTTCTTCAGACTTTTATGTGTAGTATTCCATAGTAGTTTGTGAGTTGGTGACTCCAAGTCTTGGGTAGAGGATTTCAGTATGATTTTACCGTGTGATTTATTATTTCCATTTCGATAAAGTATTCCGTATTTATTTAATTAAAATTGTGTCAGAAACAGGATCGTACGAATACAGTGGCTTGCCTAGCTACCACGAGTAGGCGCCATCACGATCCCGATATTGGGGGAAAAATCCGGGTCGTGACAATTTGTGATATATATATATATATATATATATATATATATATATATATATTACTAAACAAAAATATCACAGTAAATAAAGACTTAAATTTAACCGAAAAGAAATCACAACATGGATAACAGTACAGTATACAAAATAGTAACAAGGGATCTCCCCAGATACCGTCTCATAGTTCCAAACATTAATGTGTAAGGGAATCTCCCGAAATACTGTTCGGTAGTCCCAAATTTAATTTGCAGGTGGATCTCCCGGGATACCATTTCGTAGTCCCTAAGTAAATATGCGGAGGGATCTCCCGAGATACCATCTCATAGTCCAAAAGTAAATATGCGGGGGAATCTCCCAAAATACTGTTCCTTAGTCCCAAAGTAAATATGCAGCTCAAATAATGGAAAATAACAGTTACAATAGAGATCCAACAGTTTAGACTAGGTACAAGTCAAGAAAAATGAAGGAAAATCCACTAAGCATGCTGCATAGAGTTCAGATAGGCTTTTAGTACACGTAGACATGCTATTCTAAGCTAACAAGATAATTACACATGCTGATATAACACAAATAAGAAGAAACATGTTCTACTCAGTAAAAAAATGGGATTTTACAACAAATAGCCCGTCTACGCACTCGAGACCTCACGTACACAACGCAGTATATCAAAACAATACCAAATCCTAAGGGGAGTTCCCCACATTAAGTTAGGAAAGCCACTTATCTCGAACCAAGCTCAAATCAATCCGTAACAATGCTCTTTTCATGAATATCCGACTTCGAATGGCCCAAATCTAGCCAAAATTAATTGCATATCATAAATAAAACTACAAAAAACTAATCTAGCTAATGAAATCAAATCTAAAATAAGAAATTGGAAAGTCGCCCTAAAAGGTCTCCCCAGGCACACATTTCATAATCGGGTAAAAGCCACAAAATATGAATACCCATTCACTCACGATTCTAACCATACAAGAATTACTCAAATCCGGTTTCAAATTTCTTATAAAACTCAAAATGTTAGTCCATGAAGTTTCTACCATTTCCCCCCAAATTTCTAACTCAAATCCCTAATTAGAAGATGAAAATAGTGATAGATTCACGAAATATAGCCCAATGCGAGTTGTAATATCTTACCCCAACAATCTTATTGAAGTAAACCTCAAAAATTACCTCACATCGAGCTCTCAAATTCCTAAAAATTAAAATGAGAATCTGCCACGACCTAAATCGATGGGCCATGATGAGTGTCCGACTCCTACCAGTTGAATACCCTTAAGCATGTGTCAAAGATACAAACATAAATAATATCTGTCGAGTTACTATAATAACATGCGTAAAGAAAACCTGTCCATATATACGTGTAGAAAACGTAGTGCGAGCTGGCGAGGCTGATATAAACAACTCTATATCCAACTATACAAACTGTTCATAGACCTTTATTAGAATATACAATTGTACAAGGATGGGACTGGGCCCCATCATATCTATATATCTAAACAAATATATCATACCAAAATCAAAAGCAGCTCTGGATCAAATGGAGCACACCAACTCTCGCTGATCAAGGATCCTAAGAAGGGGGGCCGTGAGCTTATCTACTGCACATGCGGGCATGAAACGCAGGCCCCGAAAAATAAGACATCAGTACAAATAATTTATTGAGTATGTAAGGCAAGAAAATCAGTACATAAAAGACATATATGAAGTATGGAATAAAGAATTCCGCATATAAGTCTAAATACTTTGTAAATCCTAAAATATTTATAATGTCATGCACGTGCGTATAAATATCGTTTCATACATAGGTATACGTGTACATAACATCATCAAGCCTCTGAGGCATCCGATCATCATCTCGGCCACTGTGGGCAAAATCATCAAAATATACCAGCTGATCATATGGTGGTGCGTATATAATGTCACAACATTTACCCATCCCATATACATATAATGTATACGTATGTAACGCCATCTTGTCATCGGTCAATGTAAATATATAAATGAATGAAATGCATAAAAACAAATATTTTAATAAGATAAATATACCTTTCGGATAACCTTTATTAACTAGATATTATTTTGAAACCCTTGAACAAAAGATATTGTAATACGTCACATGGGGAATCAAGAACGTAGACACTCCTAGTACTTCAATGAATAGAGTCACTTATAAAAGTTGTACATTTATTTGAATCATGCCAAAAAGAAATAAGGGATAATCTTAACATAACTGAGTCGATTATCTTGATAATACCTCTAACACGTGTTAATTGCGACAAAATAGATGTCGGCAAGATCGGAATAGAAAAAAATTCGTATGATATTCTTGAGAAAGATTACACTGTACTCCCTTATATTTGCAAAATTTTGTGTTTCTTAAGATGCTATGAAATCTTGTTGAATCGCTATGAAATCTTGTTGAATTTCTTTAAGTTGTTATGAAAATTTTCACGTTACTTAAGCTAGAGAGGTCTTATAAGTAAGTTGAATTGTTGAAGATCTCATGTTACTTATGTGATATATGCATCTCTTTTGAGTTAGTGATGTCTTATATTAGAATGGATGTGGGTCCCACTGTATGTGGTGGCTTAACCACATACCTTTAATTTGCCACCTTTTCCTCATGACTTAAGAGTCATGAACCTTGGGGGTGGCTTGCTGCCACGTGGGGGGGGGGGGGGGGGGGGGTGGGTGTTTAATCTTATTCAAATTCTTAAATTAATCATGCAACAATTCCTTAATTAACTAGGTAACTTTCTATTACCCAATAATTAACTAATTACCCATATAATTAAAAATTATTTCAACATATTTAAAATACCATTCACTTTTAATATACCTTATACACCTTTCATGGTCAGGTAGTATCTTATATGACACTAGTCCATAAATACCGGGAAATATAGCTCGATCCGTATTTTATCCTAAATAAAAATCTTCAACGAAATTTATTTTCTTTGATTCGTTTATCCTTTAGCCTTCACGGAACTTTACTTATCGTCTGTTATAAGTAACATAAATGCTTGTAACCTCAATAATAATCTCATCCCCGAGTCTACGTCAATTAACTTACGACGAAACTTTTACATACGAAATGCAGAAAATTACATCATCCCTCCCTTAGAAACATTCCTCCTTAAATGTTTAACTCCCCGGGATCTATATAAATTTTGGTAGAGTCATTTTTGTACTAATACTATCAATCATTTATGTAGCAAACTTAATAATTCTACGCCACATGTTGCCACAATCATCAATCACGACAACGGCCACACACGAATAGTGAAAATAATTAGCACAAGAATCCATACTCGTACCTTAAGGTTGTGATGTCTCTGTTGGATCCTTCTCTGATGAGGAAATAAGTGAGGGTACCTAGACTTCATGTCTTCTTTGGATTCCTAAGTCATTTCTTCCACATTATTGTTTCTCTAGAGTACTTTTACCGAAGCTATATCTGTAGTCCTCAATCTCTAAACTTGTCTATCTAATATAGCAATAGGTGTTTCCTCGTATGATAGCTGCTCTATGACCTGAATATCATCAACTGACACGTATCCAGAAGGATCTCTGATACATTTATGAAACATAGAAACATGAAAGACTAGATGTATCGACTCCAAGTCAGAAAGCAAGTCTAACTCATATGCTACCTGGCCTACCTTGCGTATGATCTTATAAGCTTCAATGTACCGTGGGCTAAGTTTACCTTCATTACTAAACCCCATAACACCTTTCATTGTGATACCTTTAGGAATACCAAGTCGTTAACCTAAAACTCTAAGTCTCGTTCGATTATCTGCATAAGACTTGTGACAGACTTGAGCTGCTAATAGCCTTTCCCGTACAAGCTTAATCTTCTCGATTGCCTGTTGTACCAATTCTTGTCGTACTAACTTAGTTTCTCTAACCTAAAACCATCATATATGCGACCTACACTTTCGTCCGTAAAGAGCTTCGTATGGAGTCATCTGAATACATGAATGATAGTTATTATTCTACGCAAACTCCATAAGTGGTAGATGATCATCTCATCTTCTCTTGAAGCCTATCACACAATCCTGTAAAATATCCTAAAGTGTATGAATAGTATGCTCAGCTTGTCTGACTGCCTGGGAATGAAATATTGTATTAAGACTTACCCGAGTCCCCAATCCTTTTTGCAAAAACCTCTAGAAATTAACAGTAAAACTGAGGACATCATCTCCTGTAATTTCAAATGGTCTTTTCTCCTTCAGAGGGGTTGTATCTTTATAATAAGTAACACAAAATCCTCATACTGGCGTCCCTTCACTTCAGTTACTAGAGAGGATGTTTCCATGTTCTAAATAGTATTTCAAGTATCACCTGAATCCAATAGTCGAACTCCCAGACAAGCTAACTCATGAATCTCATGGGCTATTCTCCTCTCCTCTGGCTGTGTATATGACATGCTACCCATAGATCTATGGTTGAGGGTGTCGGCTACAACGTTCGCTTTTACCAGATGGTATAAAGTATCAACGTCATAGTCTTTAAGTAGCTCCAACCATCTCCTTTAGTGCAAATTCAATCCTTTTGCTTAAACATATACTGAAATCTCTTATGATCTGTATAGATATCAACATGAATGCCATACAAGTAGTGCCTTCACATCTTTAGTGTATGAATCACCGCGACTAACTCTAAATCGTGGGTCGAGTAGTTCTTCTCGTGCTTCATTAGTTGTTTAGAAGTATAAGCTACAACCTTACCGTGCTGCATAAGAAAACAACCCAATCCAATGCCTGAAGAGTCACAATAGATAGCTTAACCATCGATTCCCTCTAGGAGTGTTAAAACCGGAGCTGAAGTTAGTCTATCCTTCAATGCCTGGAAATTTCGTTAGTATGCATCTTTACACTAAAACTTAACTCCCTTCTGATTCAACTTACATGGGTATGAAATCCCTCTTTCGAAGGCTCAAAATCCATCCTTTATCTATCATAATTACGCCCTTATTCCATTACCAGTGCAACATTCCACCTCTTCTAAATGCTACTGGTCTTAGACTCCTTTAAGTTCACTCGTGCTATACTGAGCTTTCTATAAGTTAGATAAATCATCATCTCTCTTATTTTCATGTGCTTAATTCCGAGGACTTATCTATTCCATTAACCTTTTCACTTACCTTTTCTTATCCTTACTCATGTCTTCCTAAAACTTTGTCGCTCTACCATACTTTAGCTTATGACCTACACATATCTATCTATATTTATTCGCGATCTTCCTTCACTTGCTTGCACCATATATTTCCTTATGTTATTCTGGAACATCAAGTGAGACATCACGTCGTCACACCACTTTTGTCTACGGTGCGGAAAGAGAAGAAAATCTCTTTACAAGTTTCCTGTAATACCTTGCCAACCGAGAAAGCTATGAATCTTCATCGGTGTCGTGGGTCTCGGTCAAATCTTTATACCCAAATAATTTATGTATTAACTCGGATACCTTCACTTGAAATAAAATGCCCAAGGAAATATACAGAATTCAACCAGAATTCCCATTTAGAGAATTTTGCACACAATTTCTATTTTTTGTAGAACTTTGAGCACACTATGCAAATGATCTGCGTGCTAAGTCTGTTAACGAGATTACACCAATATATCTTACAGGTAGAGAAAACTAAATGAAAATCCTAGTAAAATAAAATAACATGACTACAAAATATTAATAAAATTATTCTTGTATATTTTAAAAATTTTAAATACAAAATAATAAAATTAAACTAATAAATTTGTAATAGAATAGATTAAACTTTTATAACAACTCAAGAAAATATTTTCAAATACTAATTTCTAAAAAGACATGCGGGTAAAAATTTAAATGCTTACAGCTAACTTTTTATGTGGATGAATTTGTTTTGGCTAGCAATGGTGATGATGAAATAGTAAGTCTGAAGTATTTTCTTTATCATCCATTCAAGATCAAGGACCTTGGGATTGTCCACTATTTTCTGGGTCTTGAGGTTTCTAAGGTGGATCAGGGGCTTCTCATCAACAAATATAAGCACACTAGAGACCTCCTCTCTGAATTAAACTGTGTAGATGTGAGACGTGCACTTCCTCATGCCAAATTGTCTGTTAAATTAGGGGAGTCTCTTCCTGATCTATATGAGATTGATTGACAAGTTGAATTTTCTTCAGCATCTTGACTTCATATATCTTACTCAGTGCAACACCTTGGCCAATTTCTTGTTTCCCCTAGGGTGCACCATATGCTGGTTGATTTACATGTTCTTAAGTACCTCCCCAATGATCCTGCCCAGGGTATTTTGTTGAGTGTTGCTCCTAATTTCTCTTTGAAAGCTTATGCTTATTCTGATTGGCTTCTTGCCCTATTTCTTGAAGGTCTGTAACTGATATTGTGTTGTTCTTAATGATAGCTTTGAAGCTAGAAAATGGTCCGTAGCCGGAACAGTGTTAAGACGATCTCGGAACGGAAATCCGATGGTTCCATTAGCTCCGTTAGGTGATTTCGGGGTTAGGAGCGCGTTCGGAATGTATTTTGGAGGTCCGTAGCTCAATTAGGCTTGAAATGCCGAAGGTTGAAATTTTGGCGAATCCGATCGATAGGTGAGATTTTGATTCGGGGGTCGGAATGGAATTCCGACAATTTCTGTAGCTTCGTTATGTGATTTTGGATATGTCCGCAAATTTTCAGGTCATTCGACGTCGTTTGGTCGGGTTTTTGATCAAATATGCAATTCGGAAAGTTTTAAGAAATTTAGGCTTGAATTCGATGTGAATTATGGATTTTGATGTTGTTAGACGTGTTTTGATGATTAGAATAAGTTCGTATCATGTTTTGGAATAGGTTGGTGGTTTTCGTTGGGATCCCGGGGTCTCGGGATGAATTCGGGGGTCCAAACGGACCATTTTGGTGCCAATTGCACTGCTGGTTCTGCTGCAATATTGCAGAGAAATTTTCTATGCGATCGCAATGGGCTAATGCGATCGCATAGAAGGTTTTGGAGGGGCCAAGAATTTGTTCTATGCGATCGCGGGAATGGATATGCGATCGCATAGTTCTGGAAATTTGTTCTATGCGATCGCGGGAGGTATCATGCGATCGCATAGTTCTGGAAAGTTGTTCTATGCGATCGCGTACAGTCCTATGCGATCGCATAGTGTATAGAGAGGAGGGGTCCCAGGTCCAGCTTTTGTTCTATGCGATCGCGGAGCAGGGCATGCGATCGCATAGTTATTTTTCGGTATGCATCGCGATCGCATTGTGGTCTATGCGATCGCATAGAGTAGTTTGGCGAGGGTCAAAATTTGTTCTATGCGATCGCAACAGGGGTCATGCGATCGCATAGAGTAAAAATGTCTGGCAGTGACTTAAGTCCAGAAACATTTCAGCCGCGAACCATAAACCAAAAACGCCATTTTTGAGCTCCAAGAGAGGGAATTGAAGGGGAAACGCTGGGATATCACCGGGAAATCATCGGGGGTAAGTTTCTTGACCTTAATTCGTTGGTTTATCATGAAATCCATGATTATTTCACCGAAATTGGAAGATTAAAGGTGGGTTTGAGCCCTAGGCCTAAATGTTAGAAAATCTTTGATTTGAACGGGCAAACGGAGTCCGATTTCGATAAATTTTATATGCACGGACTCGTATTGAGATAAGGAACCCGAATATACAATTTTCGTGATTTTTCGATAAGCGTACCGAGAGTCGGGTTTTGGCAACTTGTGGGTTTTGGTGAATTTTGAGTTAATTTGATTGGGTAATGCCCAATTGGCCTATATTGATGTGATTCTATTGATTTTTATCAGATTCTACTCTTGTGGAGGCCGACATTCGTGGCAAGAGGGTTATTACTTAGCGGTTTTGTGCCGGAATTGAGGTAAGTGGCTTGTCTAACCTCGTGTGGGGGAACTTTCACCCCTAGGATATTATGTGATAGTTTAAATGCCTTGTACGCGAGGTGACGGGCGTGTACATGCGCTGGTTGTTGTAACACACACTTTACTTGAATTGTCCGATTTGTGATATTCCTGCTCTTAGCTGACAAAAGCGTTACCATTTTACCCGGTAGTACTTAGAAAAGCATGATTAACTAGGATTCAACATGTTTAATTGCCTAGTTGATTTACTTGAATTCTTGACAAATTGTTGGCACTAATTTCGGTGAAGTTGTAATTTAACATTATATTCTCTCTGTGTGTTTTTTCTTTATTTGATGTGTTTGTGGACTGCGGGTTCAATTCCCGGAGATCCCAGGGCTGTGGGTTCGATTCCCAGAGACCCGAGTGATATTGTTTGTGGACTGCGGGTTCGATTCCCGGAGACCCAGGGCTGTGGGTTCGATTCCCAGAGACCCGGCATGATATTGGTAGGGACTACGAGTTCGATTCCCGGAGATCCTGAGTTATTGTGATACTATTGAGACATGGGCTGCGGGTTCGATTCCCGGAGACCCAGGGGTACTGAGAATGGGACTGTGGGTTCAATTCCCACAGATCCTGGATTTATTTATTTGAGTTGGTTATTTGTTGTTAGCTTAATCGTAGACAGTTGCAGTAATTATCATAATGTTGTTATTTCGGAAATTATTATCATATAAACTGTTTATTTTGTTATCATCATTATATTATTGTTTTCTCAGTAGGGCCCTGACCTACCTCGTCACTACTCCATCGAGGTTAGGCTTGGCACTTACCGAGTACCGCCGTGGTGTACTCATGCTACTCTTCTGCACACTTTTGTTGTGCAGATCCAGGTACATCAGAGCAGGCTCGTATTAGGTGATTCTGCAGCTTTCCGGGAGACTTCGAGGTATGATCTGCTACGTCCGCGGATCCGGAGGCTTCCCTTCTATTCTAGTATTACTAGTGGACATTTTCTTCATTTCGTTGTTAGATACTCTTTACACATAGAGCCACAGTTGTATTTCTCTTTTAGTCTGTGTTACCGTGGGGTTCCGGATCTTGGTAGTGTTCTATTTATTGTGTGACGGATGTATGTGCCAAGCGGCACGGATTACATACCTTTTTGTGTTATTTTCCGCTGTTCCTTATTTAAGTATTTTATAACTTGTATATTCCGCAACGTGTTAGGCTTACCTAGTCGTGGGAACTGGGTGCCATCACGACATGTTCACAATTGGTGAACTAGGGTCGTGACACCGTGGGTCTTAAATTAATAATTGTGTATCCTTATTTGATCCAATGAAAGTTGTGACTGAATACGGAGACGTCTGTATTTATCTACGAGGGGCTATGTAACTGTTTAGGAAACTCTTCATTTCTTTTGGATTCCTTGTCGTGCGACATTTTTGGCATCAAAAATCTAAACTATTGCTTTCTATTCTCTCACAGATGGTGAGGACACGAGCTAACCGCGATGATCAGGTACCCGCGCCCCCTGTTGCTGCCGTCAGAGGCCGGGGCCGAGGTAGAGGACGAGGACGCGCCCGAGGTGCAGCCACAGCACCATTGCGCGCTGCCGCTGAGGTGCCACCGGTAGACCAGGTTGGAGCGCAGGCACCTGGTACACCGACTACAGCTGCTACTACTCCAGCACTACAGGAGACCCTGGCTCAGTTCATGAGCATGTATACCACTTTAGCCCAGGCAGGACCGCTTCCTCTTGTTGCAGCTACATCTCAGGCCGGGGGAGGGGCCCAGACTCCCGTAGCCGTTACACCGGAGCAGCGTGTGCCAGTGGGACATGTTCCAGATGTTTTGGTTATGCCTCCTGCCGCCCCAGCACATCTAGGAGGTGGACCAGCTGCCTCTGAGGACGAGCAGCGTAGATTGGAGAGGTTAAAGAAATATGACCCTCCAGTGTTTAGTGGTCTGGTTTCAGACGATGCATTGGGTTTTCTAGAGGAGTGTCATCGTATTCTTCGTACTATGGGGATTGTGGAGACCAGCGGGGTTTCCTTCACTGCTTTTCAGTTTCGCGGGGCCGCTTATGATTGGTGGCGCACGTATGAGTTGGATAGTCCAGAGGAGTCTGCTTCATTGACCTGGACGCAGTTTTCAGATCTATTTTTGAGAGAGTTTGTTCCTCAGAGCCTTAGGGATTCTTGGCGCTCGGAGTTTGAGCGGTTGCGACAGGGCTCCATGTCAGTATCGGAGTATGCTATCAGTTTCACCCGTCTAGCCAGGCATGCACCGGCTTTGGTAGCCACGGTTCGGGAGAGAGTGCGGAGATTTATTGAGGGCCTGATTCCGCCGATCCGGTCCAGCATGGCCAGAGAGTTGGAGACAGATATATCTTATCAGCAGGCAGTTAGCATTGCCGGGAGGATCGAGAGTATGCTCCCTAGAGAGCGGGGAGATAGAGAGGCCAAGAGGTCTCGTGAGTCGGGCCATTTCTTTGGTGCCCGCACTTCAGCAGGCGGTCGTTTTGGCAGGGGATATTCCGGTCGTCCGGTTCACTCAGCATTGCCCGCAGCCGGTAGCACTCCAGGTCTTCCAGCACCACATGAGCCTTATTATGCTCCCCCAGTTTCCAGTGCACCTCCTGCACGGGGTCCTTCCAGGGGTCAGACTAGTGGGGTTGAGGCCGGTCAGTCACAGCCACCGCGTCCTCTCACAGCTTGTTTTGAGTGCGGGGATACTCGCCACCTGGTTAGGGAGTGCCCCAGGCGTAGGAGGGGAGCACCTCACCAGTCTTCGCAGCATCAGCGTGGTTCTCAGGGTCAGCAGGCTATCATTCCAGCTCCAGCTGCTATTCCACCTGCCCAGCCAGCCAGGGGCGGGGGTCAGGGTTCTAGAGGCCGCCCTCGAGAGGGGGGACAGGCCAGATTCTATGCTATTCCTGATCGCGCCGCGGCTGTCGCATCTGACTCTGTTATCACAGGTATTATTCTGGTTAGTCACAGGGAGGCATCGGTTCTATTCGACCCTGGTTCCACCTTTTCATATGTGTCTTCTTACTTTGCTTCTCATCTGGGTGTGCCTCGGGATTCTTTGAGTGCCCCCATTTATGTTTCCACTCCGGTGGGTGATTCTTTGGCAGTGGACCGCGTATATCGGTCGTGTTTGATTACTATTTGTGATTTTGAGACCAGAGCGGATTTATTGCTGCTTGGGATGGTCGATTTTGATATTATTCTGGGCATGGACTGGTTGTCGCCCCATTATGCTATTCTTGATTGTCACGCCAAGACCGTGACGCCGGCTATGCCAGGCATTCCACGTATTGAGTGGAGTGGTACTCTAGATCACACCCCTAGCCGTGTTATTTCTTTTCTCAGAGCTCAGCGTATGGTTGAGAAGGGGTGTGCTGCTTATCTAGCCTATGTGCGGGATGTCAGTATTGACACTCCCTCTATTGATTTCGTTCATGTGGTACGTGACTTTGCTGATGTATTTCCAGCCGATCTTCCGGGCATGCCGCCCGACAGAGACATTGACTTTGCTATTGACTTGTTGCCGGGCACTCAGCCCATTTCTATTCCACCGTACCGTATGGCTCCTCCCGAATTAAAGGAGTTGAAGGATCAGTTACAGGAGTTATTGGGCAAGGGTTTTATTCCACCCATTGTTTCGCCTTGGGGTGCTCCTATATTGTTTGTGAAGAAAAAGGACGGTTCTATGCGTATGTGTATTGACTATCGTCAGCTGAATAAGGTTACAGTGAAGAACCGGTATCCTTTGCCCCGTATTGATGATTTATTTGACCAGTTGCAGGGCGCACGTGTGTTTTCTAAGATTGATTTGCGCTCTGGGTATCACCAGCTGAAGATTCGGGAGCCAGATATCCCGAAGACTGCCTTCAGGACCCGGTATGGTCACTATGAGTTCCTCGTGATGTCTTTTAGGTTGACTAATGCCCCAGCAGCATTTATGCATTTGATGCACAGTGTGTTCAGGCCTTATCTGGACTCGTTCGTGATTGTCTTCATTGATGATATTCTAGTATATTCTCGGAGCCGGGAAGAGCACGAGCAACATTTGAGGATAGTGCTTCAGATCCTGAGGGAGAAGCAACTTTATGCCAAGTTCTCTAAATGTGAATTTTGGTTGAGTTCTGTGGCATTTTTGGGCCACGTGGTGTCGAGTGATGGTATTCGAGTAGATCCGAGGAAGGTGGAGGCCGTGCAGAGTTGGCCCAGACCCTCCTCCGCTACTGAGATACGCAGCTTCCTTGGTTTGGCGGGCTACTACCGTCGTTTCGTAGAGGGGTTCTCTTCGATTGCAGCACCTATGACTAGATTGACCCAAAGGGTGCCCCTTTTCAGTGGACAGACGAGTGTGAGGCGAGCTTTCAGAAGCTCAAGACAGCTTTGACTTCGGCCCCTATATTGATGTTGCCTACAGGTTCGGGGTCCTATACCGTATATTGTGATGCCTCACGAGTTGGACTCGGTGCGGTATTGATGCAGGACGGTAGGGTGATTGCCTACGCGTCGAGACAGCTGAAGGTGCATGAGAAGAATTATCCTGTTCATGATTTGGAGCTAGCTGCCATTATTCACGCCTTGAAAATTTGGCGTCATTATTTATATGGGGTTCCTTGTGAGATCTACACTGATCACCGGAGCTTGCAGCACTTGCTTAAGCAGAAGGACCTGAATATGCGTCAGAGGAGATGGTTGGAACTACCGAAGGACTATGATATTACTATTCTCTATCATCCAGGCAAGGCTAATGTGGTTGCTGATGCCTTGAGTCGTCGGGCAGAGAGTTTGGGGAGTTTGGCATATCTACCAGCTTCAGAGAGGCCTATGGCGATGGATGTTCGGGCTTTGGCCAGGCAGTTGGTTAGACTGGACCTTTCGGAGCCTAGCCGGGTTCTAGCTTGTGTGGTTTCTCGGTCTTCTCTATTTGACCGCATCAGGGAGCGTCAGTTCGACGACCCTCATTTGCTTGTCCTTCGGGATAGAGTTCGGCGTGGTGATGCTCGAGATGTTACCATCGGGGATGATGGAGTTATGAGGATGCAGGGGCGTATCTGTGTGCCCAATGTAGATGATCTTCGAGAGCCGATTCTAGCAGAGGCCCATAGTTCGCGGTATTCCATCCATCCGGGTGCCGCGAAGATGTATCAGGACTTGAAACAACATTACTGGTGGAGGCGGATGAAGAGGGATATAGTTGATTATGTTTCTAGATGCCTCAACCGCCAGCAGGTGAAGTATGAGCATCAGCGCCCGGGTGGATTGATGCAGCGGATTGAGATTCCAGAGTGGAAATGGGAGCGCATCACCATGGACTTTGTATCTGGGCTTCCACGGACTATTAGGAAGTTTGATTCTATTTGGGTTATTGTGGATCGGCTGACCAAGTCCGCCCATTTTATACCGGTGAGCACTACTTATTCATCGGAGCGACCGGCGGAGATCTATATCAAGGAGATAGTTCGGCTGCATGGTATTCCAGTTTCCATCATTTCAGATAGAGGCACTCAGTTCACTTCACGGTTCTGGAGAGCTGTACAGCAGGAGTTAGGTACTCGGGTGGAGCTGAGCACAGCATTTCACCCCCAGACTGATGGGCAGTCCGAGCGCACTATTCAGATTTTTGGAGGATATGCTCCGTGCGTGCGTGATTGAGTTTGGAGGTTCATGGGATCACTTCTTGCCACTGGCGGAGTTTGCTTATAACAACAGCTACCAGTCTAGTATTCAGATGGCACCGTACGAGGCCCTATATGGTAGGAGGTGCAGGTCTCCCGTGGGTTGGTTTGAGCCGGGCGAGGCCAGGTTACTAGGTACTGATATGGTTCAGGAGGCTATGGACAAGGTCAAGGTGATTCAGGACAGACTTCGTGCGGCCCAGTCTAGACAGAAGAGTTATGCGGACAAGAAGGTTCGCGATGTGGCTTTTATGGTGGGTGAGCGGGTTCTGCTCGAGTCTCGCCCATGAAGGGCGTTATGAGGTTTGGGAAGAAAGGAAAGCCGAGTCCTAGATTTATTGGCCCTTTTGAGATTTTGAGGCGTGTTGGGGAGGTTGCTTATGAGTTGGCCTTACCTCCCAGCCTAGCCGGAGTTCACTCCGTATTTCATGTCTCCATGCTCCGGAGATACCATGGTGACCCGTCGCACGTGTTGGATTTCACATCTGTTCAGCTAGACAAGGATCTTTCTTATGTTGAGGAGCCAGTAGCCATTCTAGACAGGCAAGTCAGAAAGCTAAGGTCAAAGAACATCGCTTCGGTAAAGGTTCAGTGGCGGGGCCAGCCGATCGAGGAGGCGACTTGGGAGACCGAGCAGGATATGCGCAGCCAGCACCCTCATCTTTTCACTACTCCGGTATGTTTTCTATGCTCGTTCGAGGACGAACGAATCTTTTAAGTGTGGGAAGATGTAATGACCCGACCGGTCGTTTTAGAAAATTACGCCCCTATCCCTAATTTAACTGTTCCCCTAAGTTCATTTCTCGCTATTGTGGGTTGCCGGGAGAGTCGGTTCCGAAAATTTGAGCATTTTGGGACACTTAGTCCCCAAATAAGAGCTTTGAAACTAGAAAATGGTCCATAGCCGGAACAGTGTTAAGACGATCTCGGAATGGAAATCCGATGGTTCCATTAGCTCCGTTAGGTGATTTCGGGGTTAGGAGCGCGTTCGGAATGTATTTTGGAGGTCCGTAGCTCAATTAGGCTTGAAATGCCGAAGGTTGAAATTTTGGCGAATCCGATCGATAGGTGAGATTTTGATCCGGGGGTCGGAATGGAATTCCGACAATTTCTGTAGCTTCGTTATGTGATTTTGGATATGTCCGCAAATTTTCAGGTCATTCGGACGTCGTTTGGTCGGGTTTTTGATCAAATATGCAATTCGGAAAGTTTTAAGAAATTTAGGCTTGAATTCGATGTGAATTATGGATTTTGATGTTGTTAGACGTGTTTTGATGATTAGAATAAGTTCGTATCATGTTTTGGAATAGGTTGGTGGTTTTCGTTGGGATCCCGGGGTCTCGGGATGAATCCGGGGGTCCAATCGGGCTATTTCATGCATTTTGGAAATGCTGTTAACTGCTGGTGTGTGCTGCAGACGAATGCTCTATGCGATCGCAATGGGCTAATGCGATCGCATAGAAGGTTTTGGAGGGGCCAAGAATTTGTTCTATGCGATCGCGGGAATGGATATGCGATCGCATAGTTCTGGAAATTTGTTCTATGCGATCGCGGGAGGTATCATGCGATCGCATAGTTCTGGAAAGTTGTTCTATGCGATCGCGTACAGTCCTATGCGATCGCATAGTGTATAGAGAGGAGGGGTCCCAGGTCCAGCTTTTGTTCTATGCGATCGCGGAGCAGGGCATGCGATCGCATAGTTATTTTTCGGTATGCATCGCGATCGCATTGTGGTCTATGCGATCGCATAGAGTAGTTTGGCGAGGGTCAAAATTTGTTCTATGCGATCGCAACAGGGGTCATGCGATCGCATAGAGTAAACATGTCTGGCAGTGACTTAAGTCCAGAAACATTTCAGCCGCGAACCATAAACCAAAAACGCCATTTTTGAGCTCCAAGAGAGGAAATTGAAGGGGAAACGCTGGGATATCACCGGGAAATCATCGGGGGTAAGTTTCCTAACCTTAATTCGTTGGTTTATCATGAAATCCATGATTATTTCACTGAAATTGGAAGATTAAAGGTGGGTTTGAGCCCTAGGCCTAAATGTTAGAAAATCTTTGATTTGAACGGGCAAACGGAGTCCGATTTCGATAAATTTTATATGCACGGACTCGTATTGAGATAAGGAACCCGAATATACAATTTTCGTGATTTTTCGATAAGCGTACCGAGAGTCGGGTTTTGGCAACTTGTGGGTTTTGGTGAATTTTGAGTTAATTTGATTGGGTAATGCCCAATTGGCCTATATTGATGTGATTCTATTGATTTTTATCAGATTCTACTCTTGTGGAGGCCGACATTCGTGGCAAGAGGGTTATTACTTAGCGGTTTTGTGCCGGAATTGAGGTAAGTGGCTTGTCTAACCTCGTGTGGGGGAACTTTCACCCCTAGGATATTATGTGATAGTTTAAATGCCTTGTACGCGAGGTGACGGGCGTGTACATGCGCTGGTTGTTGTAACACACACTTTACTTGAATTGTCCGATTTGTGATATTCCTGCTCTTAGCTGACAAAAGCGTTACCATTACCCGGTAGTACTTAGAAAAGCATGATTAACTAGGATTCAACATGTTTAATTGCCTAGTTGATTTACTTGAATTCTTGACAAATTGTTGGCACTAATTTCGGTGAAGTTGTAATTTAACATTATATTCTCTCTGTGTGTTTTCTTATTTGATGTGTTGGTGGGCTGCGGGTTAAATTCCCGGAGATCCCAGGGCTGTGGGTTCGATTCCCAGAGACCCGGCGTGATATTGTTTGTGGACTGCGGGTTCGATTCCCGGAGACCCAGGGCTGTGGGTTCGATTCCCAGAGACCCGGAGTGATATTGGTAGGGACTACGGGTTCGATTCCCGAGATCCTGAGATTTATTGAAATGTGGACTACGGGTTCGATTCCCGAGATCCTGAGATTTATTGAAATGTGGACTACGGGTTCGATTCCCGAGATCCTGAGATTTATTGATTATTGGTAAGGACTGCGGGTTCGATTCCCGGAGATCCTGGCATTAATTATCATAATGTTGTTATTTCGGAAATTATTATCATATAAACTGGTTTATTTTGTTTATCATCATTATATTATTGTTTTCTCAGTAGGGCCCCGACCTACCTCGTCACTACTCCATCGAGGTTAGGCTTGGCACTTACCGAGTACCGCTGTGGTGTACTCATGCTACTCTTCTGCACACTTTTGTTGTGCAGATCCGGGTACATCAGAGCAGGCTCGTACTAGGTGATTCTGCAGCTTTCTGGGAGACTTCGAGGTATGATCCGCTACGTCCGCGGATCCGGAGGCTTCCCTTCTATTCTAGTATTACTAGTGGACATTTTCTTCATTTCGTTGTTAGATACTCTTTACACATAGAGCCACAGTTGTATTTCTCTTTTAGTCTGTGTTACCGTGGGGTTCCGGATCTTGGTAGTGTTCTATTTATTGTGTGACGGATGTATGTGCCAAGCGGCACGGATTACATACCTTTTTGTGTTATTTTCCGCTGTTCCTTATTTAAGTATTTTATAACTTGTATATTCCGCAACGTGTTAGGCTTACCTAGTCGTGGGGACTGGGTGCCATCACGACATGTTCACAATTGGTGAACTAGGGTCGTGACAAAGCTTATCAATGATCCTGCCCAGGGTATTTTGTTGAGTGTTGCTCCTAATTTCTCTTTGAAAGCTTATGCTTATTCTGATTGGCTTCTTGCCCTATTTCTTGAAGGTCTGTAACTGATATTGTGTTGTTCTTAATGATTCTCCCATTTCCTGGTAATCAAAGAAACGTCCTACCGTTTACCTATCTTCTGCTGAGGCAGAGTATAGAGCCTTAAGAAAGGTTGTTGCTAAGGTGATTTGGCTTATTAGTTGTTAGCTGACATGGGATTGTCTGTTACAACTCATGTTTCCATCTTTTGTAATAGTCAAGTTGCACTTCACATTGCCAGAACATTTGGTATTTCATGAAAGAACCAAGTGCACTGAGGTGGATTGCCACTATGTGATAGATGTGCTTTCTTCGGCGTCATATCTCTTGAACATGTTTCATCTGCCAAACAAACTTGCTGATATTCTGGCTTTGACTGGCGTTCCTTATCACAAGCTCTTGTGCAAGCTGGGTGTGCCAACTAGAGGAGGATGGGGGGTGTTAGACATAGGATATTTGCCTCATATCCAGGATAGTATTCTTTGCCCTTTCTATTTTCTTATTTGGGCCTTTTGTATTCTTGGGCCCACGACTAGTTTATTTTAGAGCAAACTTCATTTGTAGCCATCCGCAAAAAACTAATGACAAAAACTAGCCACAAAATAAATCATACATTTAATAGCCCAAAACTAATTAAAAGGCTAGACCAGGACCACTGCACAGTTTCCTGATTCCAGTGGCCTCTTGCATTCTTCTCCAAGGAAGGGAATTGTGCCGATATTAATTGTAAAGTTGATAAATAAGAAACTTGTAAATCAGGAGGTATGAGAAAAATGAGGTTGGGGACATGATTAGTGGGGAAGTTTGTAAATCAAACTTTACCTATTTTTGACATATTTTAACTTCATTATATTTTCTTCTTTTTTTCTTTGTCTTTTTATTAATGATAAAGTAAATTATAAAAATGATAATATTGATAGACTACTTTTACGCCAAGAAAAATATATATAATAAAACTAAACATTATTTTGGAATAATAATACAATACAATATAAGGAACAAAGCCCTTTCAGCCACATGTAGATGCAAAGTTAAAGAGAGTTATGTAAAACAGTGAACAAACCTTAAACGAGCTTCATTCAAAGTACAAACTCGATGCAAAATAAATGCAGTAGATCTAATGAAGTGCTAATCATTCATCTCGAACCTGATATTTCTTATTGATCTTTTTCTGATAAAAATATAACGAATAATTGTGTCAAAGTTTAATGCAATAACAACAATAACCCAATATAATCCCACTTAGTGGAGTTTGGGGAGGGAAAAAAAAGTTTCTTACCAAAAAAAAAGTCCAAAAACGTTGTATAGTGAATATATACAAAAATAGATTGTCATTATAAAAAAAAAAGAAACTAAATAGACTAAGACTATCATTATACAAAATATAGGCTTGGTTTAGTAGTGAATTAGTAGTATTGAAACAAAAATAGACTATGACTATACAATTTATATACAATAGACTGTCACTATACAAAATAGACTTTCACTATATAAATATATACGTACTAAATAGACCGTCACTATATAAAATAGACTGTCACTATACAAAAAATATACAAAATAGACTGTCATTATACAAAATATATACAAAATAGACTGTCACTATACAAAAAATATACAATATAAACTGTCACTATATAAAAAATATACAAAATAGATGTAACTATTCAAAATATATATAAAATAGATGTAACTATATAAAATATATACAAAAAAACTGTCAATATACAAAAATACATGATACACTCGCTCAATATACATCAATGATACATTGTCGAACTTAGGATACAATATTTATACATTGCAAAAAAAAGGTTGTTCTATCGCGCCAAGCATGAGTCGAACCTGCGACCTTTAGCATAGGAGACAAGCACTCTATCCACGGAGCTACAGGCGCTTGTGTGACTCTTTTCTTTCGGCTACTATATGAAATACTTTTGGGCGGAAGGGCCATTTTTTGTAAGTAGGACAAAACTTGGGCTATTAAAATTTTGAGGGCTATAGAGGGTAGTTTTCTCTTTAGTTTATTATCGGACTCAATAATGTACATGCTAATAGACCTATTGGGGTCTATTGAACACCAATGAATCATTTCTCATTTTCTATTTATCTGATGGTGTCTTTAGTTTCGCTCTGCACCGACTAGAATCATGGGTTTTCTTAGATCCATTCACACACAATTCGATCAGTTTCACAGGTTAACAAATTATGAGTAATTCTTGGGAATATAAAGGTTTTGAGATGTCGCAGTTAATGAATAAGCCACGTATAACTAGGGGATGTCAACCGACATCCTTTCACGTAAAATTACACTACATTGCTAGGTAATTTTTTATTATATTTATATTTTTAATGCATTGAATCCTCTTAGATTTTCTGTGTGTACAATTTTTTATATTTTGACACCCATCCAATGAAAATATTGTCTTCGTCATTGATAACAGTGCTGTAACACGGCTGGGTAAAATGGTGAAGATGCTTTTGTATTGGTGTATGTATGTGTGTGTTGATTCAGAGAATAACTTGTAAAGATTTCGTAGGACAAAGTCTCAAAAAGTGAACTTTTTACACAAATTTTTTAAAGTGGTAGAAGAAACTAAACTATTCATAAGTAAATTTATGACCATATATTAGACGAATTGTCCAAAATTTTACAGAAGGTCTCACTCAATTCATTAACTTTAAGGTGAGGCACACCAAAAATATTTTGAGGCGATGGTCGGGATAAGAGTCTCAAGACGCGTATATACAGGGCGTACGCCCAGACGTTAAGGTGCGTTTTTATAGTAAGGCATAAGCCCAAGAGACTTTTTCAAATTAAAATAAGATTGGTTAATAAGTCGTTAATATAATACCCAAATTCTCAAAAGTCATCTTG
Source organism: Nicotiana noctiflora (assembly GCA_032618575.1). Taxonomy (NCBI): domain Eukaryota; kingdom Viridiplantae; phylum Streptophyta; class Magnoliopsida; order Solanales; family Solanaceae; genus Nicotiana; species Nicotiana noctiflora. Next base: position 594,429 of record JASVEL010012443.1, on the reverse strand, counting down.
TAATTACTCAAAAAAATTAAAAGGAATTGAAACATTAAATCTAAAAGTCAAGACCTTTTTTATTGCTATAAGCCTAATTTATGATTTTTCTCAAATCTTTATCTTGTCTGCTAGTCTGCAACTATCTACTAAAAACAACAAAAAATTAATTTTTTTTTGCAAATACAAAGAAAACTCATTTGTGTTGTAGCAGCAAGTTCAAAGTTCAAATTGCACGTTAGTCATCCTTTTTGTTCCTCCATATATAAAACATATGCTTTTCAACTCAACTTACTTGTGCTTGTAAGTAGCATATAATAGATTATTTTGACTAATTATTTTAGGTGGATGAAGTGCATCTGTATATACTTTTCAGTTCTTTATAGTTTTCTTCAATTTTCTTCAATTTTATCTTTTTAAAAATATTTACTGTAATTATATTATTTTGTGAAATATTAATGATTTTAAATAACTATGGGGCTTACACCTTGTTGAGGAATATATAAAATGTCTCACCTTATGTCTACTCCTTTTAAAACACTGGTTGTCAAGGCTATTTATGCAGAACTTTAAAACAAGAACAAAATAAGAAATTTCACCTCCTATAGTAAAGGTATACACCCAATTTATTATAAATCAAAATTGTTTTAAAATATTATTTTATAGCTACCTTTTATATTTTATAGCAAAATAAGTATTTATGGTATATACCACCATTGAGGCATGAAATACGCTATTTATTTTTTCTCTCTCTTAGACAATTGTACCTACCTTTTTTTAAGGTGATTATCGTTACTATATTCATAATACATGTGAATACATGCGTATACAGCTGGATTGCCCTGATTTTAAGAGTTTTTTATTGTTATATTCATGAATATAGCAGTGCGAATACATGTGAATATATGAACGTACAACTCGACAACCCTGATTTTAGGTGTTTTTTGTTGTCGTATTCATGAATACATGGCACGTATACATGTGAATACATGCACATACTGTCACGACCCCAAACCCGATCGTGATGGCGCACAATATACCACTAGGCAAGGCCGACCAATATTACTCACAACCCAAGCAATAGAGCTCAAAAGCTTTATTTAAAAATCGTTAACAATAAAGAAAATCCGAATTATAGCAGTTATATAGAAAATAACCCAATAACATCCACTACAGAACAACCTCTCACATATCTGGGGGTCATGAGTCAAGAGCCTCTACCGGAATAGCGTAACAGTACTGAAATACAACATAGTCTGAGTACGCAGAATAGATAAATAATAGAAATAAAGGAGGAGTCGGGTCCGACGGACGCCAGGCAGCTACCTCGATTAACTCCGGATAACAGCTCTGAATTGCAGCTATAAGCTCAGCTCTGCCCTAAAGTACTTAGATCTGCACACATGGTGCAGAAAGTAAAGTGAGTACTTCCAACTCAGCGGTAATAGACATGTATAATGATATTGAAGGCAAGAAATCCCAATATACTACACAGTAAAGCTACAACTGTGTTTCTATTTATTTAACAGCGTAAATCTCAACAAGCAGTAACAGATAGAGCAGATAAGTATAAATGCATGAATGCAATACAGATGCACATAACTTCTACGACGCGCAGACCGATCCATTTGGGTACCCGCTCTCACTATGGAGGTTCAGACTCCGGAGGGGCTCCTATATCTGAAGCGCAATATCATAGCAACATATGTTGCGGCGCGCAGCCTGATCCACTATCAGTCCAACTATATGCATGCAAGCCGCACATGCACAAATAACTTATTAGTTCCGTTTATCAGTAATTATAGAATTAGGTGTTTGGAATCTCAGAATATACCAGTCATATCTAGATAGTGTTTAGCTCGGGACTGATATCATGAAAACAAGCTATAAATCATAGAAATAGTGATAACAATCCACACGGGATCCAAATATCTGGCACGCAGCCTATATATATCCATAACCATTCAAGTAGGAGGTTTACCGGCTCATTTATAGCCAACAACACAGTACAATACCACTCGGGCGGACTAAGCCATAGTCCTCAATCACACTCGACCTCGAACTCACCATAGAGTACGTGTCTCGCCTCAATATAGCGTCACAATGTGATATACCGGGGTTTCAAACCCTCAGGTCATTATCCACATCACTAACCTCGAACCTGCCACAAGACTAGTCCGTTAAGCCTTTCCCTCTTGAATTAACCTCCACGAGTGCCAAATCTGATCAAAACCACAATGAATACATCAAAATAGGCTAATGGAACATAACCCAATCGAAATAACTCGAAAAACACCAAAAAATACGAAGTTGGCAAAACCCGAGCCCCGTGCCCACTTCTCAAAAAATTATGAACTTCACATTTTTGGAATCCTCGTCTCACCACGAGTCCATATATATAAAATACACAAGAATCGGAGTCCACTTGTGATGATCCGTCCGGTCGTCACGTGAGTTACCGCCCCATTTTCCCCTTATTGTGTTGCTTCATGTTTCTATATCAGTATTAGAGTCTACCGGATGTAATTGAATTGGTTATGGTTGAAAATAAGGCATATAGCCTCTTAGAAGGGAGTTTGTTTTAGAAAAGTCAACCGGAAGTTGATTTTGTGGTTAGAGGGCTCAGATGTGAATTTCGGTGGTTCGATTAGCTTCGGGAGGTGATTTATGACTTAGGAGAGCGGTCGAAATTGAATTTGGAGGTCCGATGTAGAAATAGGATTGAATTGGCGAAGTTGGAATTTTGGCGAAATCCGATTGATAGGTGAAATTTTGATGCAGAAATCGGAATGGAATTTTGATAGTTGAAGTAGCTTTGTTAGGTGATTTTGGATGTGTCTGCAAATTTTGAGGTCATTCGGACATCGTTTGGTCGGATTTTTGATTGAATGTTGGTTTCAAAAGTTATAGTTGAAACTTAGGCTTGAATCCGTCATGATTTGATGATTTTTGTGTTTAAGGATGTATTTTTATGATTGGAACAAGTTTGTATGATGTTTTGGAGTAGGATGGTGGTTTTGGTTGAGGTCTCGGGGGCCTCAGGGTAAAGTCGGCGGTTCAATGGATCATTTTTGGCTTGAAAGGAGATTAAGTATTGCTGTCATAAATATTGCAGACTTTTGTTTAATGCGATCTCAAGGGTTCTGTTGCGATCGCATAGAAGGTTTGGGTAGGCTTTGACTTTTTGCTCAGTGCGATTATGGTCAGGGGTATGCGATCACATAAATGGTGAAGATTGTTCTCTGCGATCACAGGTGTTGCTATGCGGTCGTGTAGTGTAATGGACCTGGGGTTCTTAGGGGATTTTTGTGTTGTGCGATTGCAGAAGGTGCATTTCAATCTCGTAGTGTTGGATTATGAAGTAATGTGATCGCATAGTGGGTGTTGCAATCGTATAGACCATTTTTGGAGGCCTGGAAAGATTGTTCAATGCGATCACCGGTGAGTTGATGCGATCGCATAGAGTAAATGTCTGATCGGACAGAAGAGTTTTATAATATAGCATCTGCGAGCAAAAACCCATTTCCACAATTGTTGGGCATATTTTGGAGCTATTGGACTAGAGAGTAAGAGGTTTTCACCTAGATTTCGATTGGAGGTAAGTTTTATGAGCTAGTTACGTGATTTTATCGTCGAATCATCATCTAAATCTCTGAAAATTGGGTGGAAATTGGAGGAATTAGGGCTTGATTTTTTGTATTGAAATTTTGGAATTTGAAGGGGCTATTAGACTCCGATTTTGATAAACTTTATATTTACGAACTCGTGGCGAGACGAGGATTCCAGAAATCTGAATTTTATAATTTTTTGAGAAGTAGGCCCGGGGCTCGGGTTCCAACTTCATATTTTTGGGTATTTTTTGGGTTATTTTGATTGGGTTATGATCCATTAGCCTATTTTGATGTATTCCTATTGGTTTTGATTAGATTTGGCACTCGTAGAGGTTGATTCTAGAGGGAAAGACATTGTGGACTAGTCTCGGAGCCGGTTCGAGGTGAGTAATAGATGTGGATGACGACCTGATGGTTTGAAACCCCGGTATATCACACTGTGATGTTGTATTGAGGTGAGACACATACTCTACGGTGAGTGTGGGGTCAATTGTGATTGGGGACTATGGCTTAGTCCGACCGAGTGGCATTGTACTGTGTTGTTGGCTATAAATGAGTCAGCAAACCTCCTACTTGGATGGTTATGGATATATTTAGGTTGTGTGCCAGTTATTTGGATATAGTGAGGATCGTTATCACTGTTTTTATGATTTATACCATGTTTTCGTGATATCAATCCTGAGCTAACGCTGTCTAAATATGATCTACAAATTCTGAGATTCTGAACACATAATTCTATAATTACTATTAAACGGAACTAAAAATGGTAAGTTATTTGTGCCTATGAGGCTTGCATTCATGTATCTGGACTAATAGTGGATCAGGCTGCGTGCCATAGCATATGTTACTATGATATTGTGCTTGGGCTGTAGGAGCCCCTCCAGAGTCTGAATCCCCCACAGTGTGCGCGGGTACCCAAATGGATTGGGTTACGCGCCATAGCGTTCAAGTGCATTTGCATTGCATTCATGCATTTATACTTATTTGCTTTTTCTGTTACTTTTGGTCCCGAGATTTACATGGCTAAAAAGGAAATGAAACGCTGTTATAGTTTTACTGTGTGGTATTTTGGGATTTCTTGCCTTCAATATCATTATACATGTCTATTATAGCTGAGTTGGAAGTACACACTTTACTCCCTGCACCATTTCTGCAGATCCAGGTACCTCAGGACAGTGTTGATCTTTAGCTGCATTTGGAGCATATTTCGGAGCTTATTGAGGTAGCTGCCTGGCGTCCGTAGGACCCGACTCCTCCATTATTATTGTGTTTTTTTTACATTTCCACGTATTCAATTTATGATATACTTCAGTATTATTATATGCTATTCTAGTAGAGGCTCTTGACTTGTGACCTCCAGATCTGTGGGAGAATGTTTGCACTGGTTATTAGGTTTATCGAATATTCCTTCGTTATTAATGATTTTTGAATAAAGAATGTGAGCTTGTAGCTCGGAATGTGTGTGTTATTGGCCGGGCTTGCCGAGCAATGTGTTGGGTGCCATCACGACCGGGTTTGGGGTCGTGACAAGTTGGTGGCAGAGCCTAGGTTACTAGGCCTCATGAGTCTTGAGCCGGTTAGTAGTGTCTCGCGGATCGGTACGGAGACGTCTGTATTTATCCTCGAGGGGTTGAAAAACCTTTAGGAAACACTTTATATTCTTGAACTCTTGTCGTGCGATTTTGTTGTTCCGAGAACTAAATTTTGTATTCTATTGTCTCGCAGATGGCAAGAACTCGTGCTACCGGACGAGGTGGACCACCACCATTGCCACCAGGTAGAGGCCATGTGCGCGGGCGTGGTCGTGGTAGAGCAGCAGGGGCAGTACCAGTAGAACCACTTGTTGCCCCTATTCAGGATCAGCCCCAGTTGTTGAGGCTTCAGCAGCACCGACAGTGCCTATTGTTATTCCTTGCCTTCAGGAGGCATTGGCCCATATATTATCTGTCTTCACTGGTTTGGCTCGGGCGGTTTCAGCTACTACTGCCACAGCGACATCTCAGACTGGGGTGGTCATCAGACCCCCGCAGCTCGCACACCAGAGCAGGTTGTGCAGGGACATCGGACGCCAGAGGTAGCCCAGTTCAGGTAGTTGCACCAGCTATTCCGGTTGCTCCAGTTGCGGCAGCCCCAGGGTATGTTGTTCTGGTGATGCCTGATGACGAGCAGCATCGGTTAGAGATGTTTGGTAGACTTCAGCCTCCTACATTCAGCGGTACAGAGGGCGAGGATGCCCAGGGATTCTTGGATAAGTGTCAGAGGATGCTTCGTACAGCAGGGATTCTTGAGTCTAGTGGGGTATCTTTTACTACTTTTCAGTTTTCGGGGCCACCTTTCATATTGTGGGAGGAGTTTAAGAGACGTAGGCCTGCAGGAGCAACACCCCTTACCTGGCAGCAGTTTTCCACTCTCTTTTTAGAGAAGTATGTGTCGTAGTACCGCAGAGAGGAGCTGCGCCGCCAGTTTGAGTGGCTAGTTCAGGGTGATATGATAGTGACTCAGTACGAGTTGAGGTATACTCAGTTAGCCAGACATGCTACATGGATGATCCCCACAGATCGGGAGAGGATCAGGAGGTTCATAGATGGCCTCAACTGTTCTTTTTGTATCTTGATGACCAGGGAGAGAGTAGTAGCAACATACTTCGAGGAGGTAGTGGAGATGGTATGCCAGATTGAGGCGGATCATCGCCGAGAGTGAGAGGAGAGGTAGGGCAAGAGGCCTCGAGTTTTGGGCAGCTATAGTGGTGCTCGGTCTAGGGGCCAAGTTCATCAGGGCAGAGGTCATTCTTTTAGACCTCCTAAGTGAGGTCGCCCATAGCATAGTAGATCTTCTTCCGGCCATGGCCGTCAGGGTTATCAGCAGGGACAGTCTTCACACAGCGCCCTCCCAGCTCAGAGTTCAGCACCTTCTTCTTTAGCCCGGGGTTCATCCGCGGTGAGGGGTTCCCTTCAGTCCCCTTCTCCAGCACCGGGTAGTTGTTATGAGTGTGGCGAGTTTGGCCACATGAGGAGGCAGTGTCCTTGACTCCGCAGTGGTAAGTCTCAGCAGAGGGATCAGCCCTCCTCTTCTACTACATCTACTTTAGCACCATCCCACTCTAGTAGGGGTAGGGTTCGGTCATCCAGAGGTCGCCCCAGGAGTGTTGAGCAATCGAGCGGTTGGTAGGCTCGTTTCTATGCACTTCCAGATATGAGAGATGTTGTTGCTTCAGATGCAGTGATCACAGGTATTATCTCAGTTTGCCACAGGGATGATTTTGTTTTGTTTGATCCCGGTTCTATATACTCATATGTGTCTTCTTATTTTTCTCATCATTTGGGTATGACCCGTCGTTGTCTTGCCTTGGTTGTGCATGTATCCACCCCGATAGGTCATACGATTATTGTGGATCATGTATATCGATCATGTCTTATTACTATTTGGGATCTGGAGACCTGAGTTGATTTGTTATTGTTGGGTATGGTAGACTTCGATGTGATTCTGGGTATGGATTGGCTATCCTCGTACCATCATATTCTAGGCTATCATGCCAAGACAGTTACGTTGGCTATTCCTGCTATTCCGCGGATTAAGTGGCAAGGTTCGACTGATTATGTCCCTAGCCGGGTGATTTCCTTCTTAAAAGCTCAACGGATGGTTGAGAAAAGGTGTTTATCATATTTAGCATTTGTGAGAGATGTTGGAGCTGAGACTCCTAGTATTGATTTTGTGCCCGTTGTGAAGGACTTTCCAGATGTGTTTCCATCAGACCTGTCGGGCATGCCGCCGGACAGCAATATTAACTTTGGCATTTATTTGGTGTTGGGAACTTAGCCCATCTCTATTCCTCCTTATCGTATAGCACCAGCTGAGTCTAAGAAATTGAAAGAACGGCTTCAAGAACTCATAGATAAAGGGTTCATTTTCCCGAGTGTATTATTGTGGGGCGTACCGGTGTTGTTTGTTAAGAAGAAAGACTGCTCAATGAGGATGTGTATTGATTATAGACAGTTGAACAAGGTAACTGTGAAGAACAAGTATTCTCTACCGCGTATTGATGATTTATTTGATTAGCTCCAGAGAGCGAGGGTGTTCTCAGAGATTGATCTTCGCTCAGGCTATCACCAGCTGAAGATTAGATATTCTGATATTATGAAGACAACCTTCAGGACGAGGTATGGGCATTATGAGTTTCTAATAATGTCTTTTGGGCTGACCAATGCCCCAGTCACGTTCATGCACTTGATGAACAGTGTGTTTCGTCTGTATCTGGATTCTTTTGTGATTGTGTTTATTGATGACATCCTGGTGTACTGTCATAGCCAGGAGGAGCATGCTCAGCATCTGAGAGTAGTATTATAGAGGTTGAGGGAGGAGAAGTTGTATGCGAAGTTCTCCAAGTGCAAGTTTTGGCTTGGGTCTATAGCTTTTCTAGGACACGTGGTGTCTAGTAATGGTATTCAGAATGACCCGAAGAAGATAGATGTAGTGCAGAGTTGGCCCAGACCGTCCTCAGCTACGGAGATCTGGAGTTTTCTTAGTTTGGTGGGGTATTATCACTAGTTTGTTCAAGGATTTTCATCTATCGCTTCATCCTTGACCAGATTGATGCAGAAGGGTGCACAATTCGTATGGTTGGATGAGTGCGAGGAGATCTTTCAGAAGCTAAAGAAAGCTTTGACCACAGATCCAGTGTTAGCCTTCCTATCAGCTTTAGCTTCTTATACCGTGTATTGTGATGCATCGAGAGTGGGAATAGGATGTGTATTGATGTAGAAGGGTAGAGTTATTGCTTATACTTCTCGTCAGTTGAAGCCTCATGAGAAGAACTACCCTGTTCGTGATTTAGAGTTAGATGCTATAGTTCATGCCTTGAAGATTTGGAGGTACTATTTGTACGGCGTATCCTATGAGGTGTATACCGATCATCGCAGTCTCTAGCACTTGTTTAAATAAAATGATCTCAATTTGAGGCAGCGGAGGTGGCTTGAGTTGCTCAAGGATTATGATATCACCATCTTATATCATTCAGGAAAGGCCAATGTAGTGACCGATGCTTTGAGCCAAAAGGCGGTTAGTATGGGCACCCTAGCATATATTCCAGTTGGGGAGAGACCCTTTGCAGTTGATGTTCAGGTGTTGGCCAATCGGCTAGTGAGGTTGGATATTTCAGAGCCCAGCAGGGGGTTGGCTTGCATTGTGTCTCGGTCTTCCTTATATGATTGCATTCATGAGCGCCAGTATGATGATCCACACTTGCTTGTCCTTAAGGACAGAGTTTTGCATGATGATGCCAGGGATGTTACCATTTATAGTGATGGTGTGTTGAGGATGCAAGGGTCGGATTGGTGTGCCTAATGTATATGGCCTTCAGGAGTTGATATTGGAGAAGGCCCATAGCTCGCGTTATTCAATTCATCCACGTGCCCCAAAGATGTATCAAGATTTGAGACACCATGACTGGTGGAGAAGAATGAATAAGGATACTGTAAGTCATGTAGCCCGGTGTCTCAACTGTCAGAAGTCAAGTGTGAGCATCAGAGGCCCGGTGGTGTGTTTCAACTTATTGATATTCCCGAGTGGAAATAGGAGAGGATTACTATGGACTTTGTTAGTGGTCTCCCTTGGACAGCGAGGAAGTTTGATTCAGTTTGAGTGATTTTGGATAGGCTAACCAAGTTTGCACACTTCATTCCTGTGTGTACTACATATTCCTCGGAGCAGTTAGCAGAGATCTTAATTCGTGAGATTGTGAGATTGCACGAGGTCCCAGTTTATATTATATCAGACAGAGGTACTCAGTTTACTTCTCAGTTCCGGAGGACATTCTAGTGAGATTTGGGTTCACAGGTAGAGTTGAGCACTACATTTCATCCTCAGACGGATGGACAGTCCGAGCGTACCATTCAGATCTTGGAGGACATGTTGCGTGCCTATGTTATTGACTTTGGTGGTTCTTGGGCTGATTACTTGCCTCTCGTAGAGTTTGATTATAACAACAGTTACCAATCCAGCATTCAGATGGCGCCCTATGAGGCCTTATATGGGAGACGGTGTAGATCTCCAGTTGGTTAGTTTGAGCCCGGCAAGGTTAGGTTGTTGGGGATAGAGTTGGTCCAGGATGCTTTGGACAAGGTGAATGTGATTCAGGAGAGACTTCATATAGCCCAGTCGTATCGGAAGAGTTATGCAGACCAGAAGGTCCGAGATGTGTCTTATTCAGTAGGCGAAAAGGTTTGCCGAAGGTTTCAGCTATGATAGGCATCATGAGATTTGGGAAGAGAGGAAAGCTAAGTTCGAGATTCATTGGCCCTTTTGAGATACTCGGGAGGATTAGAGTGGTGGCCTATATGCTTGCTTTGCCACCTAGCCTATCGGGAGTTCATCCAATAGTCCACGTATCTATGCTCCGGAAATATGTTGGGGACCCATCATATGTGTCGGATTTCAGTACAGTTCAGCTGGATGATGACTTCACTTATAATATGGAGTCTATAGCTATATTAGTTCGTCAGGTGCGGAGATTGAGATCTAAGGATATAGCGTCAGCGAAGGTGCAGTGGAAAGATCGGCTCATGGAGGAGGCCACTTGGGAGACCGAGCGGGAGATGCAGAGCAGATATCCACACTTATTTGAGACTCCAGGTATGTTTCTTGACCCATTCAAGGACGAGCGTTTGTTTTAGTTGGGGAGAATATGACGACCCGGTCCGTCGTCATGTGAGTTACCACCCTGTTTTCCCCTTATTGTGTTGCTTCATGTTTATATATTAGTATTAGAGTCTATCGGGTGTAATTGAATTAGTTCTGGTTGAAAATAAGGCATATAGCCTCTTAGAAGGGAGTTTGTTTCAGAAAAGTCAACCGGAAGTTGACTATGTGATTAGAGATCTCTGATGTGAATTTCGGTGGTTCGGTTAAATTCGAGAGGTGATTTATGACTTAGGAGAGCGATCGGAATTGAATTTGGAGGTCCGGTGTAGAAATAGGCTTGAATTGGCAAAGTTGGAATTTTGGAAAAATTCGGTTGAAGGTGAGATTTTGATCCGGGAGTCAGAATGGAATTTTGAGAGTTACAGTAGCTTCGTTAGGTGATTTTGGATATGTCTGCAAATTTCCAGTTCATTCAGACATTGTTTGGTTGGGTTTTTGATTGAATGTTGGTTTCAGAAGTTATAGTTGAAACTTAGGCTTGAATCCGTCATGATTTAATGGTTTTTGTGTTTAAGGACGTGTTTCTATGATTGGAACAAGTTTGTACGATATTTTGGATTAGGTTGGTGGTTTTTGTTGAAGTCTCGAGGGCCTCGGGGTAATTTCGGGGGTTCAACGGATCATTTTTGGCTTGAAAGCAGATCAGGTTTTGCTGTCATAAATATTCCAGACTTTTGCTTAATACGATCGCAGGGGTTCTGTTGCGATCACATAGAAGGTTTGGGGAGGCTTTGACTTTGTGCTCAGTGCGATCATGATCAGGGGTATGCGATCGCATAAGTGGTGAAGATTGTTCTCTACGATCGCAGGTGTTGCTATGCGATCGCGTAGTATAATGGACCTGGGGTCCTTAGAGGATTTTTGTGTTGTGCGATCGCAGAATGTGTATTTAGATCGCTAGTGTTGGATTATGAAGCAATGCGATCACATAGTGGGTGTTGCGATCGCATAGGCCATTTTTGGAGGCCTGGAAAGATTGTTCAATGCGATCGCAGGTGAGTTGATACGATCGCATAGAGTAAATGTCTGGGCAGACAGAAGGGTTTTATAACATAGCATCCGCGAGCAACAACCTATTTCCACCATTGTTGGGCACATTTTTGAGCTATTGGACGAGAGAGTAAGAGGATTTTACCTAGATTTCGATTGGAGGTAAGTTTTATGAGCTAATTACGTGATTTTATCGTAGAATCATCATCTAAATCTCTGAAAATTGGGTGGAAATTGGAGGAATTAGGGCTTGGTTTTTAGTATTGAAAATTTGGAATTTGAAGGGGTTATTGGACTCCGATTTTGATAAACTTTATATGTACAGACTCGTGGTGAGACGAGGATTCCGGAAATGTGAATTTCATAATTTTTTTAGAAGTGGGACCAGGGCTCGGGTTTTGCCAACTTCGTATTTTTGGGTGTTTTTCAAGTTATTTTGATTGGGTTATGATCCATTAGCCTATTTTGATGTATTCATATTGGGTTTAGCAGATTTGGCACCCGTGGAGGTCGATTCTAGAGGGAAAGGCATTACGGACTAGTCTCGGAGCGGGTTCGAGGTGAGTAATAGATGTGAATGATGACTTGAGGGTTTGAAACCCCGGTATATCGCACTGTGACGCTGTATTGAGGTGAGACACGTACTCTACAGTGAGTGCGGGGCCGATTGTGATTGGGGACTATGGCTTAGTCTAACCTAGTGGCATTGTACTGTGTTGTTGGCTATAAATGGGTCGGTAAACCTCCTACTTAGATGGTTATGGATATATTTAGGCTGTGTGCTGGTTATTTGGATCCCTTGAGTATCGTTATCACTATTTCTATGATTTATAGCATGTTTTCATGATATCAGTCCTGAGCTAACACTGTCTAAATATGCTCTGCAAATTCTGAGATTCTGAACACCTAATTCTATAATCACTGTTAAACAAAACTAAAAATGGTAAGTTCTTTGTGCTTGTAAGGTTTGCATGCATGTAGCTGGACTGACAGACGATCAGGCTACGCGCCGCATCATATGTTACTATGATATTGCGCTTGGACTGTAGGAGCCCCCCGAAGTCTGAACCCCCACAGTGAGTGCGGGTATATAAATCGATAGGGCTACTCGCCTAGCGTTCATGTGCATTTGCATTTCATGCATTTATACTTATTTGCTTTATCTGTTACTGTTGTTCCCGAGATTTACATTGTTAAAAAGGAAATGAAACACTGTTATAGTTTTACTGTATGGTATTTTGGGATTTCTTGCCTTCAATATCATTATACATGTCTATTACCGCTAAGTTGGAAGTACTCATTTTACTCCCTACACCATGTGTGCAGATCCAGGTACCTCAGGACAGAGTTGATCTTTAGCTCCTTTCTGAGCATATTTTGGAGCTTGTCGAGGTAGTTGCCTGGCGTCTGAGGACCCGACTCCTCCATTGTTACTGTGTTTTTTGACATTTCCGCGTATTCAGTTTATGATATACTTCAGTATTATTATACGTTACTCTGGTATAGTCTCTTGACTCGTGACCCCAGATCTGTGGGAGGATGTTTGCACTGGTTATTGTGTTGTTTTCTATAAATTTGCTAAATTTCAGATATTTTTCATTATTAATGATTTTTGAATAAAGAATGTGAGCTTGTAGCTCGGAATGTGTGTGTGATTGGTCGGGCTTGCCTAGCAATATGCTGGGCACCATCACGATCGGGTTTGGGGTCGTGACACCATTCGACCCCTCAAATCATCATTTTACCCTCTCTTAGGCTCCAAGACATAATCGTCCATTTTCACCCTTTGATTCCTTCAATTTTCAATGATTAATTTATGTTTTTACACTATAATAACATAATCCAAGTTCAAATATCCATACTTCATGATTCTCCTTCGAAGCCTCTTCAAAATCGCACAAAAATCGCCTTAGTTCGTAGCCCAAAATGTTTTCTCACTTCTGAAAATTCGAATACACTGATTTCATTAAACCCTCTAACATTTTTGCTTCTATGGTCCCGCTACCGCTTCTGCGGGACCCTATCTGCGGATTTTATGACCGCTTTTGCGGTTTCACTTAATTCCCAATCGATCGCTTCTGCGGTAGCTGCCTTTACAATCAAAGGACCGCTTCTGCGGTCTCAACCATAACTCATGACCGCTTCTGTGATCGCCAACCGCTTTTGCGGAGTCCGCTTTAGTAGAAAATGCTTAGGCCATCCATGGCCGCTTTTGCAATCACATAACCGCATCTGCAGGACCGCTTAAGCGGCTCTTCAACCGCAGATGCAGAAATAACAGAAGGTTCAAAAACCTGCTACAATTCAAAGCATCCAAACTCGCGATTACTCATCTGAATCCACCCCGAGGCCCCCGGGACCCCAACCAAAAATACCAACCCAGTCCAAAACATCATACGAACTTGTTCCAATCATAAAAACACATCCTTTAACACAAAAATCATCAAATCATGACGGATTCAAGCCTAAATTCAACTATAACTTCCGAATCTCACATCCGATCAAAAACTCGACCAAACGATGTCCGAATAATCTGAAAATTTGCAGACATATCCAAAATCACCTAACGAAGCTACCACAACTCTCGGAATTCCAGTCTGACTCTCAGATAAAAATCTCACCTATCAACCGGATTTCGCCAAAATTTCAATTTCGCCAATTCAAGCCTAATTCTAGCCCGGACCTCCAGATTCAACTACAATTGCTCTCCTAAGTCACAAATCATCACTCAAAGCTAGCCGAACAATCGAAATTCACATCCGAGCCCTCTAACCACATAGTCAACTTCCGGTTAACTTTTGTGAAACAAACTCCCTTCTAAGAGGCTACTAGCCTTATTTTCAACCAGAACCAATTAAATTACACCCGATTGACTCTAACACTAATATAGAAATATGAAGCAACACAAAAAGGGGGAAACGGGGCAGTAACTCACGTGACAGCGGGATGGATCGTCACATCCTCCCCAACTAAAGCGAACGCTCATCCTCGAGCGGGTCAAGAAACATACCTGGAGTCTCAAACAAGTGAGGATATCTGCTCCGCATCTCCCACTCGGTCTCCCAAGTGGCCTCCTCCACGGGCCGACCTCTCCACTGCACCTTCACAGACGCTATATCCTTAGACCTCAATCTTTGCACCTATCGACCCAATATAGCTATAGGCTCCATATCATTGGTCAAGTCATCATCTAACTGAATTGTACTAAAATCTAACATTTGCGATGGGTCCCCAACATACTTTCGGAGCATGGACACGTGGAACATCGGATGAACTCCCGATAGGGTGGGTGGCAAAGCAAGTATATACGCCACCTCTTCAATCCTCCTGAGTATCTCAAAAGGGCCAATGAATCTAGGGCTCGGATTTCCTTTCTTTCCAAATCTCATGATGCCTTTCATAGGCGAAACCTTCAGCAAGACCTTCTCACCCATTGAATATGACACATCCCAAACCTTCCGGTCTGCATAACTCTTCCGGCACGACTGGGCTATGCGAAGTCTCTCTTGAATCACCTTCACCTTGTGCAAAGCATCCTGGACCAACTCTGTCCCAAACAACCTAGCCTCGCTAGGCTCAAACCAAACAACTGGAGATCTACACCGTCTCCCATATAAGGCCTCATATGGCGCAATATGAATGTTGGATTGGTAGCTGTTGTTATAAGAAAACTCTACGAGAGGCAATTAATCAGTCCAAGAAACTCGAAAGTCAATAATAAAGGCACCCAGTATATCCTCCAATATCTGATTGTTACACTCGGACTGTTCGTCCGTCTGAGGATGAAATGTAATGCTCAACTCTACCTGCGAGCCTAACTCTCGCTGGAAAGTCCTCCGGAACTGAGAATTAAACTGAGTACCTCTATCTGATATAATAGATATTGGGACCCCATGCAATCTCACAATCTCACGGATGAAGATCTCTGCTAACCGCTCCGAGGAATATGTAGTACATACCGGAATGAAGTGCGCGGACTTGGTCAGCCTATCCACAATCACACAAACTGAATCAAACTTCCTTGTTGTCTGCGGGAGACCACTAACAAAGTCCATAGTAATCCTCTCCCATTGCCACTCGAGAATATCAATACACGGAAGCACGCCACCGGGCCTCCAATGCTCATACTTGACCTGCTGACAGTTGAGGCACCGGGCTACATGACTCACAATATCCTTCTGCATCCTTCTGCACCAGTAATGATGTCTCAAATCCTGATACATCTTTGCAGCACTAAGATGGATAGAATACCACGAGCTATGGGCCTTCTCCAATATCAACCCCCAAAGACCGTCCACATTGGGCACGCAAATTCGGCCCTGCATCCTCAACACACCATCACTATTAATAGTAATATTCCTGGCGTCATCATGCTGAACTCTATCCTTAAGGACAAGCAACTGTGGATCATCATACTAGCGCTCGCGAATGCGATCATATAAGGAAGACCAAGAAACAACGCAAGCCAACACCCTGCTGGGCTCTAAAATATCCAACCTCACTAACCAATTGGCCAACGCTTGAACATCAACTACAAATAGTCTATCCCCAAATGGAATATACGCCAGGCTGCCCATACTAACCGCCTTTTGACTCAAAGCATCGGCCACTACATTGGCCTTCCCCGAATGATATACAATGGTGATGTCACATTCCTTGAGCAACTCAAGCCACCTCCACTGCCTCAAACTTAGATCCTTCTGTTTGAACAAGTGCTGGAGGCTGCGATGACCGGTATACACCTCACAGGACACGCTGTACAATTAGTGCCTCCAAATCTTCAAGGCATGAACTATGGCAGCTAACTCTAAGTCATGAACATGGTAGTTCTTCTCATGAGGCTTCAACTGACAAGAAGCATAAGTAATAACTCTACGCTCCTGCATCAATACATAACATATCCCGACTCTCGATGCATCACAATACACAGTATAAGAACCTAAAGCTGATGGCAATACTAACATTGGAGCTGTGGTCAAAGTTGTCTTGAGCTTCTGAAAGCTCTCCTTGCACTCATCCGACCACACGACCGGTGCACCCTTCTGCGTCAACCTAGTCAAGGACGAACCAATAGATGAAACTCCCTAAACAAACCGGCGATAATACCCCCACCAAACCAAGAAAACTCCGGAACTCCATAGCTGAGGATGGTCTAGGCCAACTCTGCACCGCCTCTATCTTCTTCGGGTCAACCTGAATACCATCAATAGACACCACGTGTCCCGGAAAAGCAACGGACCAAGCCAGAACTCACACTTGGAGAACTTTGCATACAACTTTTCCTCCGTCAACCTCTGCAATACTACTCTCTAATGTTGAGCATGCTCCTCCTGGCTACGAGAGTACACCAGGATGTCATTAATAAACACAATCACAAAGGAATCAAGGTACAGCCAGAACACACTATTCATCAAGTGCATGAACACGGCTGGGGCATTAGTTAGCCCAAAAGACATAACTAGAAACTCATAATGCCTATATCTTATCGTGAAGGCTGTCTTCATAATGTTAGAATTTCTAATCTTCAGCTAATGATAGCTTGAATGAAAATCAATCTTCGAAAACACCTTCGCTCCCTTGAGCTGATCAAATAAATCATCAATGTGCGGTAGAGGGTACTTGTTCTTCACCGTTACCTTGTTCAACTGTCTATAATCAATATACATCCTCATTGAGCCATCTTTCTTCTTGACAAACACCACCGGTGCACCCCACGGTGACACACTCGGGCGAATTAACCCCTTATCTAGGAGTTCCTGAAGTTGTTCTTTTAATTCCTTCAACTCACCTGGTGTCATACGATAAGGAGGAATATAGATGGGCTGAGTGGCCAGCACCAAATTAATACCAATGTCAATATCCCTGTCTGGCGGCATGCCCGATAGGTTTGATGGAAACACATCTGGGAAGTCCCTCACAATGGGCACAGAATCAAAAATAGGAGTCTCAGCTCGAACATCCCTCAAAAACGCTAAATATGATAAACATCCTTTCTCAACCATCCGCTGAGCCTTTAAGATGAAATCACCCGGCTAGGGACATAATCAGTCAAACCTCGCCACTCAATCCCTGGGGTACCCGAAATAGCCAACGTAACTGCCTTGGCATGATAGTCCAGAATAGCATGGCACGGGGATAGCCAATCCATGCCCAAAATCACATCGAAGTCTACCATACCCAATGTGAGCACGTGATTTTTGCCTCACACGGACTACTCCCAAAGAAATTAAAATCAAAGTTGTCTTATTTTATTGTGTACATGTTTGTTAATTTCTCATGATATTTTTGTGATTGTTTACGTTCGTGTGTGCGTGTTTTGTTGTTTAAATTAATAGAAAAATACAAAAAAAAATATATTGCATTTGCATTTTTAGGATTTAACTTTACAATTAGAAGTAATTAAAGTGGTTTTACTAGAATGCAAAAAGTACAAAATATATATCCTGCATTTTCTTTTAGCATTTAATATCCAAGTAGTGTGGTTTTATTTTAATCAGTGTTTAACTTTGTGGAATAATCATTATTAGGGGTTAATTAGTATTTTTAAAGTAATTTTGATTTCATGATTTAATCTATGATTTTTGTTTTAAATTAGTAATTAAAATGAAATAAATAGAAAAGGAAAAGAATTAACAAAAAAGAAGGAACTCAAATTGGGCCATCTATATCAGTTTTTCCAAAGCCCAATGGGAATTTAGTTAAGTCCAGCCCAAAACACCCCTCACCCGACCCATTTCACCCCAAGGACCGATCCGGTCTTAAGCCAAATGAAGCGACGTCGTTTCATTTAATGAATGAATTCAAGCCGTTGATCTCATCAGATCGAACGGTTGGGATTAATCTATTCATTTTAATATACCAAAACCCTAGAACCCCCCCCTTCTTCGTCTCTCAAAGGTCTTCAAAGACCAGACCTCACTCCGCCGTCTTCCACTGTACTCCGCCCACCGGAAATCGCCTCACGGCAGTTCTGGTGGTCCAACCCCCCCGCCCCATTTTTACACCCTAGGACCATCTCAACCTCCCCATTCCAAATCCATGAACCATTTACCTCGAATTACCCTCCATCTTCTCGAATTTTAGATCGAATAATGGAAAATCAGATTTGGCTAGGATACGATGGTTTCAAGTTTAAGATGGACTTTAGCCATATGTTTTCAAGCAAGAACACATGGTTAAAGTCTGTCTTGGCCTGAAAATAGGACGATTTTTCGGAGAATTTAATTCGAGTCCTAATTCGGGTAAGTCTCCTATTTTTTAATCTTTTTCATTTATCTTCTTTTCTGATTTTATTCGTTTATTTTTTTCCTCTTCTTCTATAATTCTTTAGATCGCATGAATTTCATCTGAATTTTTGTTAGAAAGTTTGAACCTGACTAATAATCTAAGGACCAGTTTGTTTAGTTTGAAATGTCGGATTATTTATGTTATTAATCTTTTGCGCAGTAGATTGCCTTGGAACCATTTGAATTATTGGTTGTGTTTTTTGGCTTCATAGATTAGAGAAATCTAATGGTTGAGCAGTCATGTTATCTATCAATTTTTCTGGAAAATTGTATTGATTAACCCGTTTGATAGTGTTTGGATAGATAAAACATGATTTAAAGAGTTTAATTTAGGAATGAAAACTTAACAAAATTGTTAAAGATTAGTGTATGCCAACACTGCTTGTCAGGGCATGCCTGGATTAAAATATAGGCTGCCAGTACACTTTTGAATTAAAAATAGAATTAGACACTAGGAAATGGGCTGGGCAGAGAATATCATGGCCAAAATTACTTTCTTAGTTCTGTTGAGTGCTCTTAAGAGCTAGAAAGCAGAACAAACATGGAGGGTGATTAAAAAGGTTAAGGGGGGCACATGTGCAAAGGAATAACACGCAGAAAGTTGGAATATTTGGGGTGTAGAAGGTCTGTTTTTGTCTATAAAAGGGGGGGGGGGGGAAGAATACTAAAACAGACACACAGATACAGATTTTAAGAATCCTTAGAGTTATAAAACTGATAGTGAGGTCTCTTTTGGTGAAGAAACTACTGTTTCATTAAAGCTTCAGGCTTCTTTTTCTTTGAGTTTTTTAAAATCAGAAATTCTTGTTGTATTGCTGCTGGTTCTTTCTGTTTCAAGTGATTTGCGTTTGGTATTCCTGTGGTGCAAATTGGTTTTGATTGAGTTTGCTTTGGGGGTTACAGCTTTATTGGTTGTTGCTGGAACTTATTTCAGTGGTTTCATTATGGTTCTTCTTTTCCAAATTTGTTCTATTGATTGAATTGGTTTGGTGCTAAGGGAATTTATTGTTGAACCTGCTATTTGGCTGCTTGTACTGCTGCTGCCTCTACTGATCTTCCTCTTCTTTGGTTTCATATACCATGTACTTATCCTAAGCTTTCAAATATATGAAAAGAAAGTAATAGAATTGATGGAATGAGGCCATTGGAATTTCTCTGTCTCTGTGCGTTTAGCTTTCATGTGTAAGCAATAGTCTACTTGATGTATCTTAGCATGTATTAGAATGGTTTTGCCATGTATCAACTGAACTATAGAAACTCTATGGACTATAATACATTTGAACGTATCGTATTTTCTTAAATTTCGTTTATGTAGTCAATAATAGGTGGTTGGATTATAAAAGTGTAATTGCGGACATCATGAAACTAGAATATAAGCGAGTTGTAGTTCATGATTTTTAGTTTTGTGCATAACACACGTATACAAGCATCAGGCAGAAATAATATAGCTGATAATTTCATAAAATTGGTAAATCTTCTATATTTGAAGTTTGGCTCGGCATAGTAAGGTTAAGATCATAATCCGGTAGGCATGACTTGAGTTCAAATAAAACGAGATAAGGTTAAGTTTGATAAACTTTCGAATAGGCATTAATGAGTAAGGTCGAATTTGCTTTCAAAAATAAACGTAAATAATTAACTTTAAAGTTTTATTCATCTAATAATGTAAGTTTAATTTAGCTTGGTTATCATTAGTCTATTGTTATAATATCAATTGTAAATTCCATATTCTATTCATCATTTTTTTTTACTTTTTGTAATATTCGCTTACAGAATATGGCACTAAAATAATTTCTCGTTATGCAAAGCTAGATTGTAGATATTTCGTTAGTATTTGTCTTAAGTTGTTAATTAATAAGAGACCCAAATTTTTCAAGAATGTAATTAATTAAGATTTTTTCTCTTTTAATTTAGAGACGAATTGAGCATAAAGAATGTAGTCACTTTAGGACTGCCCTTTTAAAATAAATATGGCGAGCATCGCTCAGTAAAACATAAAATTGTGGGGTCCTCATAAATGTACATGTATTAAAAATACTTAGACTGCGGGACATGTCGTTTAGCGAATTTCATGGCATTCTAAAAATAATAACGCGTTAGTATCTTTAGGTGCATATTTAATAATTTTATCTCCCCAAATTCGGGTACATATTTATGTGACCCAAATTCAAATCTCAATGAAGTCGGAACGCATCAAAAATTGTGGACGCAGTTCAAGACGCAATCTCACGACGCTGTAATCCCCTTTAAGTGTAATAAATAATAAAAGCGGTTCGAAGTTAAAATTTGCATAGAAGTTCATCAGGTAACAAAAATCGGATAAATAAGTTAAATGCAATAGTTGAGCGACCGTGCTAGAACCACAGAACCCAGGAATTCCTAACACCTTCTCCCGGGTTAACAGAATTCCTTATTCGAATTTCTGGTGCGCAGACTGTTAAACAGAGTCATTCTTTTCCTCGATTCGGGACTCAACCGGTGACCTGGGACACCATAAATCTCTCAAGTGGCGACTCTGAATTGAATAAAAATGAATCCCACTTCGATTATCCTTTAATTGGAAAAACTCCCTTTACTCATCGCGCCCTCGCGGGCTAGCGTAAAAAGGAGGTGTGACAGCTCTGGTGACTCTACTGGGGAGAAAAAAACCCAAAACCACTTGTTCAGGGTTTAAGAGTTCAAGCTTTAACTAATTGTTGTATTTGGCTTATTTATTATCTGATTTTATTATATGTTTGTCTTAATGTGCTAAATGTTGCTTCTACCGCCTTGATATTTTGTAAACTTTATATAAACTGTGTCGAACCCTACTTCTTTCTGAGTCTTCTGAAAAATGGTGCATACGTTCGCGTAGCCCGCCTTTTGAAAAATTATTCCTAATAGAGCGAGTGTTGGGTAAGTGACAAGGCCGGGCAGACTTTAGTGCTCCCGTTACGTCGCCCCCTCCTCAGCCCCAGTTGTCCGCTCGGGTACCTTAACTCTAGACCAAAACCCATGTTTTTCTTTTACCTAGATAAAACACAGCTTCATGCCAGATCCCTAGTAGGAACGCTTATTTGCATCATGTGCCTTTGACTTAGGGGGCTCAACACAGGGGTTGGGTCCGTCTAGGACAAGCAACCTGAAGCGAAAAGACCATCCTGCTGCATCAAATTTTGTGCATTTATTTGTTTAGATCAACATGCTGACCGGCTTCAAATATTAGAATTGAAAAAAAAAGTAACAATATAGAGGATTAATTATTAGTTTTACCCGAATAGTGTCAAAATCCTGTTAAGTTATTTTTAGAAATTTCAATAAAAAACAAATAAATAATAAATAATAAAAAAGAGTTTATTTTAGTGTGTCTCATTTTCCAAATAATATATTCGAAAGAAAATAATAATATTTTGGATTTATTTGAGAAAACAAAAGGATTCTTGTTTTTAAACTTATTTTGTTTTCTTTGACGAACTACGCCGGTTTGATTGTCACCGGACGTGAGATACGTAGGCAAAGAAGGTTCTCATTGACAAAAAAAGATCACACTCTTGTCCCGCTTGTGTTGTCCGACATGTACCGGGCCTTGACTTTGTGCAAGTCTGGGAGTCAGTTTTTTGAAGGTTGCAACATTCTCCTGCAAATGTGGATGATCGAACACGTTCGACACCACCCTAAGTTCCTGAAGCATGCTTTAGATGATCAACTTCATCGTTAAATACGAAGAAAGGGTAGAAGATAACATCTGAGGGGTTTGAAGCATGGACTTCCTATTTGAGAAAGTTGAGAGCAGATCAAATTGAATGGACCATAGGGTAGCTCCCGATAATGGAGATCATTTACATGACCACTTCAAAAGGCTACTTGATGGTGATAGGAGCAAGAAGTATACAGCCATATGTGCCACAAAGAGTTTTGAGACAACTTGGAAGATATCAGGTGATACCTGAGGAAACGAACCTAAGCAATCTAGCCATTGAATTGCACCCCGAGGCAGCTATCCCTGAAGAGTTGGTGAATAGAGATTGGCATTATTGCCGGTATCTAAAAAATAGCACCATATTACCGGGCCCTATTAAAGGCGAGGTTGATCCCGATTGAATTTTCACGTGAGCCCTGGACCCGAGCTTGAAACGATTAGGCCTTCCAAAAGGCCTCACATTCAAGCTTTCGATGACAAAATTCAAGAAAGATTAGCTTGGTTGGCCAAAGAACGGGAGTACAAGGACCGCATAGGAGAACTAGAGAAGCATGTGCGGGATCTCCAATATGAAAATGGCTTACAAATTGCAGCAGACGAAGGGGTCAAAAAGAAATTAACTCAAGAAAATGACACTCTCAAGGCTCAAATCTGGTGGATCAGAAAAGAAGCCAACAACCAACCAAGGAGTCGATCTTTCCAGAGGTTGATAGATGGATTGAACCAACAGCTCAAGGAAAGCCAAGAGAAGTTGGAGAGGTCCGAGGCTAGTAGGGAAAGGATGCAGGTTAGATAGGAGAAAGGCATAGCAGAACGAAGGGAGTACTTGCAGCAGGTCAAGAGGGGTTATGAGATGAGCATCGGGATATTAAGAGAGACAAATTCCACTCTTCAAGAACGGGTCTTCAGACAAGCTCATGAAGCTAGGGAGGATAGGAAACGATGTTATGACATGATGGCCATGATGGAAGAACAAATGGAAAAATTCCAAGATAGGCTTGCAGACAATGCACGAGTATTGGGGTTGAAAAACCCGCAGATAGAACAATTGTTTAGAGAAATGGATGGAATTCGTGAAAGGATCGACGAGATTGGGCACTACATTCACATGAGATGCCTATCATGCGAACAGATGCCCCGGGATGCCCTCTTCTCCTCCATCATGGGTTACATCCATCAAATTATGGGGGAACTAAAGAATCTGCGAAGAGGTCTTGCACCAAGGACCACATCCCGGCCAGACAGGGCCACACCAGCACAGAAGCTCAAAACCTTAGAACATGTTTATATTGAACTTGCATTTTTTTTAAATTTTGAGTCTAGCCGAGAGTTATTCTGTTCTTCTTATAAAAAGACTGTAGGATGTTTGGCCATTGTTTTAAGTTTGGTTTTGTAATCAAGTTTTTTGAACGATAGTTGAAAACCTTTAAAAAATATTTTGTGTATTTTATATTTGCACGAACTACGCTAGGTCAGATTCACGAGGGGACGTGATACGTAGGCAATCCACATAAGATTCGACCACCACTAACAATAAAAAGAAAAGTGAAATAAAAAGGGAAAGTTTGAAGATTCCAAAGACAAGCTGGGATGACGCATGCAAGAGATGTTAGAAAGGATTAATTGATTAGGAAACATTGCATTCCAATATGTGATTACTGAATCTGTTAAATCCTAACACTAACGAGTTTGTTGTTTCATAATCCCTACCAGTCAGTTGTTAGTACATTCTGGCACCACACTGCTATCCAACTAGATCTAAAGGACTTCTACCTTTAAGCATGACTACTTCAGAGCACAATGTCAAGGAAGAGAGGCCCACTAGCCAATTACTGAAAGAGGCCATGGAGAAAATAGAACGGATAGGGCTGGAAATGAGTGCGATGAACTTAGCCTTGGCCAAAGCACAGAAGAGCCCTGAATTACCGGTCAATTCTACAGCAGGACATGCTCCGGAATACCTGCACCCAGGCCCTTCAACGAACATACCAAGTCATCACTATTATCATGGGAGAAGCCCCTATGACACCCAAGCTTCACCACTTAACCAACATTTCCCACCACCAAGCACTCTTGTTTTTATGGGACCCCCACCAGCCACACTGCAAATATCAAATAGCGAGCCATTATTTTCGGCTCATGATACTCAATATTATCCCCCAGAACTTACCTTCAATGCACCGGAACCCCATAACCCTTGCATGGAAATCCCAACAGAGAATGAAAGGCTGGAAAAGGCTCTGGAACAAGATGAGGTGATAAGAAAGGTCAGAAGCCTTGAGCAAACCCTTAGATGTATGCACGGGTTGGGCAATCAGGTCAGTGTGGCCTAGAATGATCTGTGTCTGTCCCCGATGTTCAATTGCTGGTGGGATTTAAAATGCCAAAGTTTAATCTATATGAGGGACATGGTGATCCAATGGCACATCTGCGAGGGTTTTGTAGCAAGATGAGAGGAGCGGCTGGGAAAGATGAGTTGCTGATAGCGTATTTTGGTCAGAGTTTAAGCGGGTCAGCGCTTGAATGGTACACTAGCCAAGATCCTAGAAAATGGTACACTTGGGATGATCTGGCCCAAGCATTCGCTGGTCATTTTTAATACAATCTTGAGATAGTCCCCGACCGACTCACATTACTAAGGATATTTAAGAAACCCGGAGAAACTTTCCCCGAGTTTGGTTTTCAGTGGGGAGATAAGCAGCTAGGGTAGATCCTCCCATGAGAGAGGGAGAAATGGTAGATTATTTCTTACAGACATTGGACCCAACCTACTTTGGTCACTTGGTGACAATGGTTGGAAAGTCTTTTAACGAGGTAGTGAAAATAGGGGTCATGAGAGAAGAAGGACTGAGATCCGACAAAATTCTGAACTACTCAGCGCTCAAAGCCACAACCCAAGCTATTCAAAGTGGTACAGGGGGTGCGCTGGGCAGAAAGAAAAAAGAAGAGATCGCTACGGTGGAAGCAGGCAGTTGGTCCAAGGCCAGCAAATCATACAATAACCAACCCAGACCCAACAATCCAAATTATCCATATTCCTCACACAGCCCACCACAACACTACTATCCTTCGCAGGAACCACATTTTTTCGTACACCAAGCACAAACATACACTCAACCACCGGTTCGCCCACAATGGCGCGCACCGGCTCCCCAAAATGCATATGCACCTCCGCAGAACATCTATCCACTTCCACAGAACACATACCCACCACCCCAGAATGCCTATCATCCACCAAGGGCCTACAAGAACCCTCCAAGTGTAGGTTTTCGCGGAAATCAAGCTTCCAAAAATGACAGGCTACAGAGACAAAGAGCCTTTTACTGAATTGGGAGAAACCTATACCACCTTGTTCAACAAATTAAGGCAGGTAGGTTTGTTTAGTCTTGTCGAGCTTATGATGCCAAATCCCCCACCCCAGAATGTGGACCAATTAAAAAGCTGTGAGTACTATTGTGGAATGTTAGGGCATGATACTGAGAAATGTTAGAGAATGAAGCATGCGGTACAAGATCTCATTGATGCCAATAAGATTGAGGTCCAGACACCGGGAGCACCCAACATCAATCAAACCCATTGTCGGTGCACCACGAGGTTCATATGATTGAATTCGTGCATGAAAGAGGAGAGTCGAAAAAACCATCACAAACAGTGATGATGATCCGGGCTACTCCAAAAGAAAAGATGATCGATAAGGAAGCAGGGGTACATGTGGAGAAGGTAGAGGTTAAACCTGTAGTAATATTGGGAAAAAATGCAGCCATTACTCCAAAGAAATCAGAAGCAACCAAAGTGGTAGTATCGGGAGCGTCGTCTGCACCCGTATTTGTTGTAAAGGGAGTTTGCCGGGAACCGGTCATTGTCAAGCCTGTAGTCCAACTGCCAGTGATTAGCAACAAGGCTGTACCTTGGAAGTATGAGAAAGCAGTGGTAATGTACAAAGGCAAGCAAGTGGAAGAAGAGATATGTGAGGCTCAGGGGTTGACTCGTTCAGGGAGATGCTTTGCTCCCATCGAGTTAAGAAAGTCTAGTTCAGCAGTGACGAAGAAGCCAGTAACGCAAGAAAAAGCCGAGGAGTATCTGAAGAAAATGAAGACACAAGATTACTCCATTTTGGAACAATTAAGAAAGACTCCATCTCAAATTTCATTGTTGTCTTTGCTGATTCATTCCAATTGTGAGCACGTGATTTTTACCCTATATATGAGTTATTCCCATAAAATTCAAAATAAACAATTTTTCCTTCTTTTTACAATTTTGCGTATTAATTAATTGCATGAAAATTCATATAAAAAATACAAAAATATGCATTTGCATTTAGGAATTTAATTTCACATTTTTTAGTATCAATTTGTTTTAGAACAAAATGTAAAGAAAATAACAAAAATGGTCCATCTTGCATTTTTAGTTTAAATATATTTTAGTTTGCATTTTTACTAATGGATAGGAAATAGATTTTAGTGTCAAGCATTTTAATAAAATTAGAAAAAATAACTAAAAAAAAATTACAAAATAAATAGAATAAGTGGGCTATCTTAGTAAGAGACCTGAATTGGGCCATTTTTCCTTAATTTTCCCTGGCCCAAATACCCAAAACCCACCTAATTGAGCCCAACTCATTACTAAACCCTACCCATGTCCCCACCTATAAAATACCTAGACCTAACAAAAGAAAAGGGGGATACGCAAAAAAAAGGGAAGGCAGCCGAATAGGAGATACACGCAAAAGAGGAGGGGGGCCATTCTTCTTCTTCAGACCCTCCCGGACGTTGAAGACGCCAAGCTAAAACATGCAGCAATTGATTTTTCTTCTTCCATTTTCACAAAAAAAAAAAAAAAACAACAAACTCTTCTCTTCATTCTAAGAAAACCACCCAGGCACACCCTTTACCCCTAAGTAAAATCCAAATAAAAAGCTTCAGCCTTCCTACTCTAAACACCGAGAATATAGCACCAGTTATCAACGAGTTCTAGTCGAGGTTATTCGAGGTCGTCGATTCCAGTTCAAATTCGGATCGATAAGTTCATTGGACAACTTTTGGAGCTCTATTTCTTGCTGTATACATTGGGGAACATATTCCATAATAAAGGTTAAATTTTAATTCATCTCTTTATTTATTAATCTACGTTGTGCTACTTTTAAATTCATTGCCATTGCTAATTTTGGTAATCTTGTCACATGCCCAATGAATTGATTTTTTTTATTCCCAATGAACATTGTATGCAATTTGTGTCGCTTCCTTTTCGTTGATTCAGTGATTGAATTTCCAAGGATTATTGGTTTGTTAATGGGTCATGAGAATTTGGACTTTGGATTTGGGCTGGCCATATGTTTGGGGTTTAATGGAACTAATTTTAACAAAGGGCACGTGGGCAGAACGAGTTTCATTTGCCAAGCCCAATGGTTTCAATCGGTAGATATAGTCCAATAGCTTTATGTAGAAAGTATTTGTTTCATGTGGCCCGGTGTAATTTTGTTGAATTGACATAAATTGTATATAGTGGGATTGAACGTTTTAGTATGGAATTATGGATTATGAGTTGTAAAATTAGGCCAAGATCTTGGAAATAGTTGGATCACATCTTTCTGTTAGTATGTTTAGGTTATTCTTATTTTGTATTAACTTCTCTTATTTTGCCTACATTGTTAGTTATAAATTTAACTTCATCTTAGATTCTTAATTGATAGTAATGGTTAGTAGACGATAATAAATGGAAAGCGGGCTCTTAATCCTTAGTTTGGAGTTTGTCCTCTTCCATACGCCATAAGTCATTCAATAATCACAGAGTAGTCTAGAAAAATTATTCATGAATATCCGTAATTTGTTTAGTTGAATATTTCCTTTTTAAATAAATTGAGGTGCGCCATGCCAAATAAAATCTCAAATGCATGGCCCTCATTTGATTAATCTTGTTTTGTCCTTAGAATTCGAGGTGTACCATTTAGCAAATTTCATGGCCCTCGCAAAGTACAAACGCGAAATTACTTTAGGCGCGTTAGTTAATATTAATACCTTCCTAATCACGGGTGCGCATTTATGTGACCCAAATCTTACTCTCGGTGAAACTGAAATACATTAAAGTCATAGGCGTACCGGTTGCGGTGTTACTCGAAATGTATTTTCGTGATGTCGCAATTCTTCTAAAATTTAAAAGCGGAACATTAAAAGCACATAGTTAAAATATATAAAGAAATCAGATAAAAGCAAAAATTGCAGTTGAGCGACCGTGCTAAAACCACGGAATCCGGGAGTGCCTAACACCTTCTCCCGGGTTAACAGAATTCCTTATCCGGGTTTCTAGTTTCGCAGACTGTTTACAGAGTCATAAATTTCCTCGGTTCGGGATTAAACCGGTGACTTGGGACACCATTATTTTCCCAAGTGGCGACTCTGAAAAATTAAATAAATTGATCCCGTTCCGACTGTCCTTTAAGTGGAAAAACTCCTTCCCTGGTTATTATTATATCCCTTCTCGGGGTGTAGTATTAAACAGTGGCACATTTACATTTATGTTGTATGTGTGGTAAAAAGGAGGTGTGACAGCTCTGGCGACTCTGCTGGGGATAAGTAACCCGAACTTCGGTTCGGGGTTTAAGAATTCGAGCTCAGTTAAAATTGCTGTTTTTGCTTATATCTGATTTCCTTATATGTTTTGATTAATGTGCTACATGTTTACCGCTTTGATATTGCGTGAACTATATATATAAAATTGTGCCGAAAACCTTTCTCTTCTTACCTCCGGGGATGTGCTTACTGGTTGAGACTCCCCTTTCTGTTAGTGTCAATTCCAAAATAAGAAAAGAGGCCGGATAAGTTACAAAGCCGATTGACCCCGCGGGTCATCGGTACGTAGCCCCCTCCTCGATCCGAGTTGTCTGCTCGGGTATGCGGTCTAGTACCATTGAAAACATCAGGATATTGAGCCTAGATTTAGGACGTTTATTTGCATCATATCTGACTTAGGGGACTCAACACAGGGGTTGGGTTCGTCTAGGACAGGTGACCCAGTAATCAAAAGACCGAGCATGTTATATGTTGCATTTATTTGTTCTACATTATTATTGGCTAAATTTCTGGAAAACAAAAAGAGAGGAAATTTTAGAATAGAAAAAATGTCGAAATGTCGACGAAATGGTGTCGAATGCTTGAAAAGAAAATTTGAAAAAATAGGTGGAACATTTTTGTTGAAATAATTGGTCAATTAATCTGACCGAACTACGCAGGTTTGATTCTCGCCATTAGGTGGGATACCTAGGCAACCCTCATCGGGTCCAACCACCCCTTTAAAAAATCAAAAAAATGTGTGTTTAATTTTGTCAATAAAATCAAAGTGATGCCATTTTTGCAAATAGCTGAATGTTCCGAAAGGACGCCGGAAGGCTGTTTTTGCAAAAATAGCCACTTTGAATCTTCTTAAATAATTTTTGGGCACAACCTTAAAATATTTCCTCGCGGAAATGTTGAAAAGCAGTAGCCGCAAAATCAAGTTTGGGTTACCACCCCTTTTAAAAAAGTCAAAAAAAAATGTCGAAGTTTTAGTTTTCAATAAAATCAAAGTGATGCTGTTTTTGAAAATAGCCGAATGTTCCGAAAGGATGCGGGAAGGCTGTTTTTGCAAAAATAGCCACTTTGAGTTATTTTTAATAATTTGCGGGCACAACCTTGAAATATTCCTTGTGGAAATGTTGCAAGGCCATAGCCGCAAAATCAAGTTCGGGTTCACACCCCGTTTGCAAAAATAACCAAAAAATGTCAAATTTTTGATTTTGTTATAAATAAGTCGGGTGATGCTATTCTTGCTTAAAATAAGCCGAATGTCCCTCAAAAGGATGCCGGAAGGCCGTTTTTGCAATAATAGCCACTTTGAGTCATTTTAAATAATTTGCGGACATAGCCTTGAAATATTCCCTCGCGGAAATGTCAAAAGGCCGTATCCGCAAAATCAAGTTTTGAGTCATCACTCAACTTTACAAAAATAACCACTTTATCAAATAAGCCATTACATGGCCGGAGTTTTGCTGAAATAGCCATATTTTTGCATTTTAACTTCCTCAGTCTTGTGTTGGCCTGTGTCGGTGCTGAACGATGCCCCATAGGCCCCAGGATAAAATTTTTTGAATTTGCAAATTTTTAAATAAATTTTGCAAAAATAGTCATTTTGTCAAATAAGCCATCATGTGGTCAATTTTGTAGAAATAGTCATAATTGACACCAAAAATATTCTTATTTTTGTAGAAATCTCTGGCACAATGTGTGAAAGTTTTTCATGAGAGTTTGTAGTTGGAGTCAGCTTCTATAATTTTCCTTCAAAGAATCAAAAAAAAAATCAAAAAAAAAATCAAAAAATCAAATAAACATCTCTTTATTTCTTGCATTAATTTTCAAGAACTACGCTCGGTCTGATTCATGCGGGGTCATGATACGTAGGCAATCCACATAGGATTCGACCATGTCCATAACCAAAAAGAAAAAAAAATGAAAAAAAAACCATAAAAAGGGAAAAAGAAAAGAAAATAGCAGAAAAAAAAAACAAAGGAAATCAATAAGTGGAATACCTTAACGCTAACCCGTCGTTTTGTTGATCCAGAAAGTCGAGGTGGTTGGTTGTGGTAAATTGGAAAGCAAGATCCAAGGAAAATGATAACCGGCACCGAAGCTGTTACGAGTGCTCAAGAGACTCAGGGTTAGAAAATTCAACAAGGGTCTACTGTGGTTGAGGAAAACAGAGCATTGAAACAACAAATGACCAAAATGCGTCAAGCATGGGCCAATGGCCAAGGACAACCTTCTCATGAGTCACAATCTGCTATACAGCAAGAACAGTACCACTCTCCCGAGTACCTGTCGTACTCGTTTGACCTTCCTGCAAACGTTGAGAAGCCTACCCGAAAGAATGTACAGGAAGAAATGGCCCAAAGATTGAAGAAATTAGAACAACGGCTGAAAAACATGCAAGAAATGGCAGGTCAAAAGAGTGTTGCCTTCAGAGATCTTTGTATGTTCCCCGATGTCCACTTGCCGCCTGGTTTCAAGGTTCCCAAATTGGAAAAGTATGATGGACGCGGAAACCCCATAGTCCACCTGAAAAGGTACTGCAACCAATTGAGAGGTGTGGGAAGAAAAGAAGAATTGCTTATGGCTTATTTTCGGGAAAGCCTCTCGGGAGTAGCATCTGGATGGTTTTGGGATCAGGATGCATCTGGTTGGCACGTCTGGGATGATTTGGCACGAGCCTTTATCAAACAGTTTCAATACAATATTGACGTCACCCCAAACCGCATTTCCTTTTCTAAACTGAAAAAGAAACCAACTGAAAGTTTCAGGGAATATGCCATCAAATGGAGAGAGCAGGCAGCGAGAGCTAAGCCACCCATGAATGATCACGAGTTGGCCACTATTTTCCTTCAGGCTCAAGAGCCGGATTACTTTCAAAACATGATATCTGCAGTTGGTCACTCCTTTGAAGAAATAATCAAAATGGGAGAAATGGTGGAAGATGGTCTTAAGACACGCAAAATTATAAGTCAAGCAGCTCTCAAAAATGCGGCTCAAGATGTCCAAAGTGAATTCAGTGATATGAATGGAAGGGATGACGAAATCATGATGACATCAGGGTCGAGAAGAGGTCCTATGAGAACATCTCGAAGGTATAGGCAACCTCATCAAGTTTTTCATGACCCTCTTAAGCATTACTACCCGCCTCAAAACCCTCCATACTCTGTTGATCCAGTCCAGTATGTTGCTCAATCCTCAAAACACTCAAGAAAGCGAGCCCGAACATCACAAAATCTCTACCAGCCTCCGCAAAATTTTCAAATACCTTATAGCCCACATCCAAGCCAGGGGTATGGAAAGGAACAGAAGTCGAAAGATAATTTTACACCAATAGGAAAGTCCTATGCAAGCTTGTTTGAGAAGCTAAAACGACGTGGCATGATTGCACCCATCCCTCGGTGCGAGAAGTTTTGACTCATCCAAAAGGTGTGAATACCACTCCAATGCCCTAGGGCACGATGTTGAAAGTTGTCGGGATTTGAAAAGAGAGATAGAAAGAATGATTCAGGAAGGAATAATTGCGGTCCAAGGCAATGGCATCCAAAACATTGCACAGAATCATTTACATGCACATAACGGAGCACATTTTGTGGGAATGATGCCCGGTGACGTGAGTGATGAAAATCTTCTTGGGAGGTCAACTGAAGTTGAAGATATTGAAACAGAAAGTGATCTTGGCAACATTAATGCAGAATTCAGTGGCTAGGATGCCATGCTTGTCAATTGGGAAGGCGCTCCGTCTCTTGGAGTTTTGGTGGTATATTTTTGGTGTCATCTCTTTTGCCCGGATTATTTCAGGGTTGTAATCCGGACATTGTCTTGAGAGTCAAAACCCTTCTATCTTTCCACTTTTCTTTGTTTAGTAATAAATTTGTTTAGTGCTGTCTAGGTTTGTGATTCTAGTCTAGTCTGTTCGTTTTGTTGTTCGTCTTGTTGTTTCAACCCATCGGTTTAATACAACTCTTTGTTTCCCATCATTCCTAGTCATTCCATTTCTGATCACTTTGTATTTCTTCTCATACTGACTTTAGCAACATGATATGCACATAATTCTAAGTCAATTT
This sequence comes from Nicotiana noctiflora, assembly GCA_032618575.1. Taxonomy (NCBI): domain Eukaryota; kingdom Viridiplantae; phylum Streptophyta; class Magnoliopsida; order Solanales; family Solanaceae; genus Nicotiana; species Nicotiana noctiflora. The sequence continues at coordinate 561,567 of JASVEL010012443.1, read as the reverse complement.
AACAATGAAGCAATGTTGAAGATGTAATGATACTCGGAAGAAATAAAAAAATATAGGAATACTGTGAAGTCGTAATCAAGTGAACATTAGGGAAAGCGTAACATAAAGAAATGCCGTGGAAATGCATCATGCTTCATCGGTTTAAAGCCAAAGGCAATAGTACCCCAAGTTTAAAGGAACCATTCGTGGTATCGGGATTGTTGCCCAATGGCACTGAGAGTCATCAAGGCAAATATGTGAATCAATCAAAGGTGTTTAACTGTGTAATTTGTACTTGGTAGGTTTTGAAGATTGGAATGACGAAGGCGTTTTATTCGGCTATCCAAACACTTTATCCATTGATATCCCTTTGAGCCTTATCATATTTTCTTTCATACCCCTCTTTCGGAATCAACAACAAAAATTGAGGATTGAGCGGAGAAATCCAAATGGAGAAACAAAAGAAAGAAGAAAAGGAAAAAAAAAGAGAAAAAAAGAAGAGAAAAAGAAAAGAAAAAAAAAAGAAGAAAGAAAAAGAAAAGAAAAGAAAAAATCGGGAGAAGTCAAGATGCAACAATGAATACGGACGTAGTCTGAACTACGTTTGACTTGATCCCGAAAGGGTACGTAGGCAGCCTCACTGAGGTTCAATCACAATAAAGAAAAATCCAAAAAAAAATCCCCCAAGAAGGAAACTGGGGCAGAAGTTATGGTTGTTGAATAAATAAGATTCCGGAAGTTGTAATCCTTTAACCCACGTTTAAAATAATTTGAGCCTTTTATAACTTTTTTCTATATCCCATCCAAAAGCCTGCATTACAGTCCAAAGGAAGACCTTCCGATCAATCTTCAAGAAATGCCGAGTCAAACGAGCAAAGGTGAATCACATCAAGGGCAACACTCGAGTCCGAACAAAGGAGAATTAAGAATTCAAGATGATGAAAACCACCACGAGACTCCACGATGAGAGAAATCAAAATGAGAGAGTCTTATCGGTGAAAACCCTCACGAGCACCATAAGGCGACAGTGAGTTGAGAGAAAAGAGCAAATGAGAGAGGCTTGATGGTGAAAACCCTATAGGCACTACAAGTCGACTAAGGATCAGATCAAAGAAATGAAGTGTTGTAGACCGGTTTCACGGCAGAACTTGCAACAAGAGTTGAACATCAGATTTGCTACACAAAGAAGGTTGAAGTGCATGTTAAGGTCGCTAGAGTCGGTATTCACATCCGCTAGGTCATTCTTCCGTAGGTTTCTTGTTAGGAATTATGTTTTCCTTTCTTTCTATTCTTCATACCTTGTTTTATCCTCCCTCTTATTGAGTTTGTCTGGTCATAACAAGTATAGAAATGATTCCAAAATTTGCCACCAAGCTTTCCAATTGCACAAGATGGGATTTGGCAAACACGACAATTGTCGTAAGGCAAGGCCAGTGCTTTAAGCCAAAAGAGCAACATGTGCAATGGAGCAGGCAACAATAAAAATGTTTGGGGTGAATACAAGACGCAAAGGTCGGCAAAGTGCCAATTCGGGAAAAATATAACAAATGGAAATAGGGGAGTGTATTCTGACAAAAGAAAGAGCCAGTCAAGAAACACCCCAAGGTTGTCCAATGAAATCATTGGAGAAATCGTAGACTTCAAGATCGGAATTGTGGGATCCGTCAAGAATGGAAGAACATACATGCCTGAAGAGAGGCGGATTTTGAACAAAGAAGAAATGAAAAAGGATAGTCGGTGAACAGGCCAAGCATTCAAGTGGAAAGCAAGTTCAAAGCCACAACCAACCACCGCATTTTAAACTGACAGAGTTTTCTTTGCTTTGAAACAGGAGCAAAAGATATTATCAAACTAGGGCAAGAAAATTTTCTGTCATCGGATAATCATCCGAAGAGCATGAAGGTGAATACAATTGTTTTTGAAGATGAACAAGGCAAGTTGAAAGGTGAGGGAAACAACTGTTAGAGAATGATAAGATCTTAGTCTGTTGAAATTTTCTCCTAAGACAAAAGTCTTAGTCTGATGAATTTTTCACCTAAGATGAAGTGGATAAAATCTTAGTCTGTTGAATCTTTCTCCCAAGATAAAAGTCTTGGTCTGATAAATTTTTCACCTAAGATAAAGAGATATTGCAATGTGAAAACAAAAGGAAGGCAGAAGCCAATGAAAGCAGAAGTTGGAAAAGAAAGAAAGGGCAAAAGCCGAAAAAGAAAGGAAAGATTATTGAAATTGAAAGACTTAAGAAAGTCTGAATTGTAAATGGACCCAGTCTGATGAGTTATCTCCTGGAGTCATAAACTCAGTCCGATGGATAATCCTCCTGAGACCATGCAAATGAATAGACCCAGTCCGAAGAGTTATCTCCTGGAGTCTTAAACTCAGTCTGATGGATAATCCTCCTGAGATTACATTGAAATGGACATAGTCCAGTGAGAATCAAATCTTAGTCTGTTGAATCTTTCTCCCAATATAAAAGTCTTGGTCTGATGAATTTTTCACCTAAGATAAAGAGATATTGCAATGTGAAAACAAAAGGAAGGCAGAAGCCAATGAAAGCAGAAGTTGGAAAAGAAAGAAAGGGCAAAAGCCGAAAAAGAAAGGAAAGATTATTGAAATTGAAAGACTTAAGAAAGTCTGAATTGCAAATGGACCCAGTCTGATGAGTTATCTCCTGGAGTCATAAACTCAATCCGATGGATGATCCTCCTGAGACCATGCAAATGAATAGACCCAGTCTGATGAATTATCTCCTAGAGTCATAAACTCAGTCCGATGGATAATCCTCCTGAGATTACATTGAAATGGACATAGTCCAGTGAGAATCAAATCTTAGTCTGTTGAATCTTTCTCCCAAGATAAAAGTCTTGGTCTGTTGAATTTTTCACCTAAGATAAAGAGATAATGCAATGTGAAAACAAAAGGAAAGCAGAAGCCAATGAAAGTAGAAGCTGGAAAAGGAAATGAAGGCATAATTTGAAACAAAAAGGAAAGGCATAATTTGAAAGGTAAAATCAGAAGCTGAAAAAGAAAGAAAGGCAAAAGCCAAAAAGAAAGGAAAGTATAAATAGACCCAGTCCGAAGAGTTATCTCCTGGAGTCATAATCTCAGTCCGATGGAAAAGACTTAAGAAAGTCTGAATTGCAAATAGACCCAGTCCGAAGAGTTATCTCCTGGAGTCATAAACTCAGTCCGATAGTTAATCCTCCCGAGATTACATTGAAATGGACATAGTCCAGTGAGAATCAAAATCTTAGTCTGTTGAAACTTTCTCCTAAGATTAAATGTCTTAGTCCGATGAATTTTTCACCTAAGATAACCTTCAATCACAAGGTAACACAAAAGTTTTTAATTTCATGCATTTTTAATTTCTGTTAGGCGCCCACCTTCAAACACGGGAATACTTTTTTGCATTGCATTGCACATTTAATTTCTGTTAGATGCCCACCTTCGAATACGGGAATATTTTTCTGCATCGCATTGCACGTTTAATTTCTGTAAGGTGCCCACCTTCGAATACGGGAATATTTTTCTGCATCGCATTGCACGTTTAATTTCTGTTAGGTGCCCACCTTCGAATACGGGAATATTTTTCTGCATCGCATTGCACGTTTAATTTCTGTTAGGTGCCCACCTTCGAATACGGGAATATTTTTCTGCATCGCATTGCACGTTTAATTTCTGTTAGGTGCCCACCTTCGAATACGGGAATATTTTTCTGCATCGCATTGCACGTTTAATTTCGGTTAGGTGCCCACCTTCGAATACGGGAATATTTTTCTGCATCGCATTGCACATTTAATTTCTGTTAGGTGCCCACCTTCGAATACGGGAATATTTTTCTGCATCGCATTGCACGTTTAATTTCTGTTAGGTGCCCACCTTTGAATACGGGAATATTTTTCTGCATCGCATTACACGTTTAATTTCTGTTAGGTGCCCACCTTCAAATACGGGAATATTTTTCTGCATCGCATTGCACGTTTAATTTCTGTTAGGTGCCCACCTTCGAATACGGGAATATTTTTCTGCATCGCATTGCACGTTTAATTTCTGTTAGGTGCCCACCTTCGAATACGGGAATATTTTCCTGTATCGCATTGCACGTTTAATTTCTGTTAGGTGCCCACCTTCGAATACGGGAATATTTTCCTGCATGTCTGCATTTAAAAAGAAAAACACAATAAAAAAAATGATGAAATTCTGATATTCAATAACATGAAGTACCCAATCACCATACTGGGGCAGAAAAATCTTTCTTTGGTTGTCTATTTTGTCACAAGCAGTGGTCCACCTGGAGAATGGACGAAATATTTCATATTGAAGAATGTTTGAACAAGTCAATGCAAGAACAAGAATGCCGATGAAGAAAAGTTAAGCAAGTCGAGGCAATAACAAGAATGCCAGTGAAAGAGAAATACAAGTCAAGGCTCAGCAACTAGGAGCCCACCTGAAATCATGGGCACTATATGTCCGGACTTGATCCAAAAGTTGAAGAAGATTGAACCAACACTTGCGGCTAACAAGCATCAACATTCAGATCAGGGTCCGCATGAAGCACCAACCAACTCAAGATCAAGCTTCAGAAGACTCATAGATAGGAATTTTGTAACTCGTAGCTAATAGGTTTAGTTAGTCTTTTTCAATTTTGATGTAATAACGGGACAGCGGACCGGAGCCTCGGACGGAACCTCGACTCTCAACCTCGATACTCCATCACTCCCGAACTACACTGACCTGATTCCTGTTTAGCCCAGGATATGTAGGCAACCTTTGGAGCAGGGTGCGGTCAAAGCTATTCAAAATGCTTCACAACGGAATACTCGAACGGGTAAAAATCGTGCATAATTGCTCACTTATCTTTGCACGGAAACTCTTCGTGTTCCCGAGCAAAGAGGGGCAGCTGTGAGCACGTGATTTTTACCCTATATATGAGTTATTCCCATAAAATTCAAAATAAATAATTTTTCCTTATTTTTACAATTTTGCGTATTAATTAATTGCATGAAAATTCATATAAAAATACAAAAATATGCATTTGCATTTAGGAATTTAATTTCACATTTTTTAGTATCAATTTGTTTTAGAACAAAATGTAAAGAAAATAACAAAAATGGTCCATCTTGCATTTTTAGTTTAAATATGTTTTAGTTTGCATTTTTACTAATGGATAGGAAATAGATTTTAGTGTCAAGCATTTTAATAAAATTAGAAAAAATAACTAAAAAAAATTACAAAATAAATAGAATAAGTGGGCTATCTTAGTAAGAGACCTGAATTGGGCCATTTTTCCTTAATTTTCCCTGGCCCAAATACCCAAAACCCACCTAATTGAGCCCAACTCATTACTAAACCCTACCCATGTCCCCACCTATAAAATACCTAGACCTAACAAAAGAAAAGGGGTGATATACACAAAAGAGGAAAGGCAGCCGAATAGGAAATACACGCAAAAGAGGAGGGGGGCCATTCTTCTTCTTCAGACCCTCCCGGACGTTGAAGACGCCAAGCTAAAAGATGCAGCAATTGATTTTTCTTCTTCCATTTTCACAAAAAAGAAAAAAACAACAAACTCTTCTCTTCATTCTAAGAAAACCACCCAGCCACACCCTTTACCCCTAAATAAAATCCAAATAAAAAGCTTCAGCCTTCCTACTCTAAACACCGAGAATATAGCACCAGTTATCAACGAGTTCTAGTCGAGGTTATTCGAGGTCGTCGATTCCAGTTCAAATTCGGATCGATAAGTTCATTGGACAACTTTTGGAGCTCTATTTCTTGCTGTATACATTGGGGAACATATTCCATAATAAAGGTTAAATTTTAATTCATCTCTTTATTTATTAATCTACGTTGTGCTACTTTTAAATTCATTGCCATTGCTAGTTTTGGTAATCTTGTCACATGCCCAATGAATTGATTTTTTTTATTCCCAATGAACGTTGTATGCAATTTGTGTCGCTTCCTTTTCGTTGATTCAGTGATTGAATTTCCAAGGATTATTGGTTTGTTAATGGGTCATGAGAATTTGGACTTTGGATTTGGGCTGGCCATATGTTTGGGGTTTAATGGAACTAATTTTAACAAAGGGCACGTGGGCAGAGCGAGTTTCATTTGCCAAGCCCAATGGTTTCAATCGGTAGATATAGTCCAATAGCTTTATGTAGAAAGTATTTGTTTCATGTGGCCCGGTGTAATTTTGTTGAATTGACATAAATTGTATATAGTGGGATTGAACATTTTAGTATGGAATTATGGATTATGAGTTGTAAAATTGGGCCAAGATCTTGGAAATAGTTGGATCACATCTTTCTGTTAGTATGTTTAGGTTATTCTTATTTTGTATTAACTTCTCTTATTTTGCCTACATTGTTAGTTATAAATTTAACTTCATCTTAGATTCTTAATTGATAGTAATGGTTAGTCGATAATAAATGGAAAGCGGGCTCTTAATCCTTAGTTTGGAGTTTGTCCTCTTCCATACGCCATAAGTCATTCAATAATCACAGAGCAGTCTAGAAAAATAATTCATGAATATCCGTAATTTGTTTAGTTGAATATTTCCTTTTAAAATAAATTAAGGTGCGCCATGCCAAATAAAATCTCAAATGCATGGCCCTCATTTGATTAATCTTGTTTTGTCCTTAGAATTCGAGGTGTACCATTTAGCAAATTTCATGGCCCTCGCAACGTACAAACGCGAAATTACTTTAGGCGCGTTAGTTAATATTAATACCTTCCTAATCACGGGTGCGCATTTATGTGACACAAATCTTACTCTCGGCGAAACTGAAATACATTAAAGTCACAGGCGTACCGGTTGCGGTGTGACTCGAAATGTGTTTTCGTGACGTCGCAATTCTTCTAAAATTTAAAAGCGGAACATTAAAAGCACATAGTTAAAATATATAAAGAAATCAGGATAAAAGCAAAAATTGCAGTTGAGCGACCGTGCTAAAACCACGGAATCCGGGAGTGCCTAACACCTTCTCCCGGGTTAACAGAATTCCTTATCCAGGTTTCTAGTTTCGCAGACTGTATTACAGAGTCATAAATTTCCTCGGTTCGGGATTAAACCGGTGACTTGGGACACCATTATTTTTCCAAGTGGCGACTTTGAAAAATTAAATAAATTGATCCCGTTCCGACTGTCCTTTAAGTGGAAAAACTCCTTCCATGGTTATTATTATATCCCTTCTTGGGGTGTAGTATTAAACAGTGGAACATTTATATTTATGTTGTATGTGTGGTAAAAAGGAGGTGTGACACCAATGATCACTGCTAGGCACTGATGAAAATCCTGAACGAGGCTCACGTTCCGGACAAAATCTCTATAAATCACTTGGAGAAGATGGTTCACAAAATCTTTGAAGTAAACCGGGTGACCTTTTCTGATATTGAGTTACCGATAGAGGGTACAAAACACAACAACGCCTTGTATTTGACCGTGAAATGTGAAGACTCGGTGGTCACCCGAGTATTGGTTGATAATGGGTCAAGTGCCAATATCTGTACTTTGGCTACTTTGAACAAGCAAAAAATTGATCATGACCAGATTCACAAGAACAATGTCTGTGTCCGAAGTTTCGATGGAGGTGGTACCGACACGGTGGGTGACATCATACTGGAATTAACCATTGGTCCAGTAGAGTTCACCATGGAATTCCAAGTGGTTGATGTCACAGTATCATACAATCTTCTACTTGGGCGACCTTGGATCCATGCTGCCAAAGCAGTACCTTTTACGTTACACCAAATGGTGAAATTTGAATGGGACAGGAAGGAGATAGTGGTATACGGAGATGACGGCACAAGCCTTGTGGGAGATGATATTGTGCCATTCATAGAGACGGATGACGACAAAGGATCATGGGTGTACCAAGTTTTTGACGGGGTTTCAGTGGATAAAATTTCTGAATGAGAGAACCTCCCACTCCCCAGGATAACTCCCGCAACCGTCATGATGGTTTCAGCGATGCTGGGTAATGGGTTTGTGCCAGGAAAAGGCCTAGGGCAGAGCTTTAGGGTATTGTTCAGCCTATATCCTTGCTCGAAAATTTAGGGACCTCTGGACTGGGGTTCAAACCCACTGTGGAAAATGTACAACAAGCCAAGAAAATGAAGAAAAGAGTTTGGGTTCTCCCTAAGACAGTTTTGCGCCTCTCCAGATCTTTTGTTTGAGAAAGTGCCAAGAAGTCATCGGTCCCGAAAATCATAGGATCATCGATCGACATGGATGGGAATTTGGATCGGAGCTTTGAAAGAATGTTTATTGATGTCCATATGGTAGACGCTGGAGAGGGTTCCAGCAGAGCGGACATACAATTTGTGGGGCCTAAGACCGATATCAACAACTGGGCAGCTACTCCTCTTCCCACTCGAAGGGAGTCTTGGTAGTAGGCTTTGGATTTTCTTTCTTATTTCCTAGATTATCCCAGAGTTGTAATCCATTTTGGTTTTGTTTGTATTTCTTCAAGTGTGAAACTCTGTTATTCCGCATTTCTTAATAAAAATGAAAGTTTCCTTTCTTTTCTTGTTTTAATTTTTGTTTCTTCTTTTTTGAACAGTCCTTCTTTTACTGGTCCTAAAGACATGGAATGCACAACGGATCTTCGACCTAGTCTAAATAATCAATCCAACTCCAACTTAATTGAACAAGATATTGAGTTAAATAACGAATCTGAATGCGAAGAGGATAAGGACTTCAAGGAAATAAGCAGGGAATTATGAAAATTCGAAGAGAAACCAAAGCCCAATCTAAATGAAACTGAAGCTGTAAACTTAGGGGGTGCAGATGACATTAAGGAAACCAAAATCAGCATCCACATTGAGCCAAGTACTAGGGAGGAATTAATCAAAACCCTCATTGAATTCCAAGATGTTTTCGCATGGTTATATGATGATATACCAGGATTGAGCACCGGTTTAGTGGTCCACAAATTGCCCACTGACCTAGAATGCCCTCCTGTCAAGCAAAAACTGAGGAAATTTAAGACATATATGAGTGTAAATATCAAGGAAGAAGTGACCAAGCAGCTACAAGCAAAAGTTATTCGCGTCACTCGATATCCCGATTGGTTGGCCAATGTGGTACCAGTGCCAAAGAAGGATGGGAAGATCAGGGTATGTATTGACTACCGTAATCTCAACAAGGCAAGCCCTAAGGATAATTTTCCATTGCCCAACATCCATATCCTGATTGATAATTGCGCCGGGCACGAGATCGGATCCTTCGTGGATTGCTATGCAGGATATCATCAGATCTTAAAGGATGAAGAAGATGCAGAAAAGATAGCTTTCATTATGCCATGGGGATCTTATTGCTACCGAGTAATGCCATTCGGCTTGAAGAACGTTGGGGCAACGTACATGAGAGCAATGACCACTGTATTTCACGACATGATACACAAAGGGATTGAAGTGTACGTGGACGATGTGATCATAAAATCTAGGCGGCAAGAAGACCATGTAGCAGACCTAAAAATGATCTCCCAAAGACTTCGAAGGTACAATATTAAGCTCAAACTGGCCAAATGTGCCTTTGGGGTTCCATATTCATTGTCAGCCGGAGAGGCATTGAGTTAGACCCATCAACGATCAAATCCATCCAGGATTTGCCGCCGCCAAAGAACAAAATAGAGGTGATGAGTCTGTTGGGAAGATTAAATTATATCAGCAGGTTCATTGCTCAACTAACGGCGACCTGTGAGCCCATATTTCGGCTGTTGAAGAAAGACGTTGCGGTAGAATGGACGACGAAATGTCAGGAAGCGTTTGACCAAATCAAGGGGTATCTATCAAATCCACCCATATTGGTTCCACTCGAACTAGGAAGACCGCTGATTCTCTATCTGACGGTATTGGAGAATTCATTTGGTTCCGTACTGGGGCAACACAACAGTACATGGAGGAAGGAGCGAGCCATCTATTATCTCAGCAAGAAATTTACTGTATATGAGGTTAAGTACACTCAACTGGAGAAGACATGATGCGCCCTAACTTGGGTAGCACAAAAGTTAAAACATTATCTGTCATCATATACTACTTATCTCATTTCACGTTTGGACCCATTGAAGTATATCTTCTAAAAGCCTATGCCCACAGGGAGGCTAGCAAAATGGCAGATATTACTCACAGAATTTGACATCGTCTATGTTACGAGGACGGCCATAAAGGCCCAAGTGTTGGCTGATCACTTAGCTAAGAACCCTTTGATGAAGAGTACGAGCCATTGAGGAAATATTTCCCTGATGAAGAAGTGATGCATATAGACGAGGTAGAATCGACTGAGGAACCAGGATGGAAGCTTTTCTTTGATGGAGCCGCAAACTCGAAAGGATTTGGAATAGGAGCAGTGCTCATATCAGAAACAGGACACCACTATCCTATTACGGCGCAACTGCGATTCTAGTGCACCAACAACATGGCTGAATATGAGGCCTGCATTTTGGGGTTACGGTTAGCTGCAGACATGGATGTCCAGGACGTCTTGGTCTTGGGGGATTCGGACCTCCTGGTACATCAAATTCAAGGTGAATGGGAGACACGGGATTTGAAGCTTATACCATATCGACAGTGCCTACACGATCTGAGCAAGCGATTTTGATCGGTGGAGTTCAGACACATTCTGAGAGTTCACAATGAGGTTGCCGATGCATTGGCCACCTTAGCGTCAATGTTGCACCACCCAGATAAAGTTCATGTTGACCCATTGAATATCCAGGTTCATGAGTAGCATGCTTATTGTAACATGATAGAGGAAGAGATAGATGGCGAGCCGTGGTTTTATAATATCAAAGAATACCTCCGAATGGGGATATACCTGCAACAAGCAACCGAAGACCAAAAGAGAACCCTTCGGCGATTGGTAAATGGTTTTTTTCTTCAGTAGATTAGTGATGTACAAAAGAACCCCAGATTTGGGATTGTTAAGATGCATAGACGCAAATCAAGCCGTGACAATAATGATAGAGGTCGAGTTTGTGGGCCGCATATGAGCGGATATGTATTGGCAAAGAAGATCCTACGGGCAGGATATTATTGGCTCACTATGGAGCGTGATTGTATAAGTTTTGTGCGGAAATGCCATCAGTGTCAGGTACACGGAGATTTGATTCATTCTTCGCAAACAGAATTTCATACAATGTCAGCACCATGGCCATTTGTTGCGTGGGGCATGGATGTCATTGGACCAATTGAGCCGGCAGCTTCCAATGGTCATAGGTTCATTTTGGTAACCATTGATTATATCATATGTAGATTTGGGATCCCGAAAGTAATCATCACGGACAACGGCGCTAATATTAGGAGTGGTTTGATGAAAGAAGTATGTTAACAGTTCAAGATTGCAGACAGTAATTCCACCCCGTATCATCCCAAAGCAGTTGGCGCGGTTGAGGCAACGAATAAGAATATAAAAAAGATATTGAGAAAGATGGTAGAAGGGTCTAGGCAATGGCATGAAAAGCTGCCATTTGCATTGTTGGGTTATCGCACTACTGTCCGAACTTTAGTAGGTGCAACTCCTTACTTGCTGGTATACGGAACTGAAGCAGTAATACCAACGGAGGTTGAAATTCCATCTCTCCGAATTGTCGATGAAGCCGAGATTGATGATGTTGAATGGGTCAAAGCTCGACTAGAACAATTGAGCTTAATCGATAAAAAGAGATTGGCAGCAATATGTCATGGCTAATTGTATCAAAAGAGAATGGCGAGAGCATACAATAAGAAGGTGCGCCCCAGCAAATTTGAAGTAGGGCAGCAAGTATTTAAACGGATCCTCCCGCATCAAGTTGAAGCAAAAGGCAAGTTCGCCCCAAATTGGCAAGGACCTTATACTATGACCAGGGTGTTATCCAACGGCGCCTTATGTCTGACAGATATTGAAGGAAGAAGCATCGACGTGGCTATCAATTCTGATGCAGTCAAGAGATATTATATGTAATTTCCTTGATCATGATAATTATTTGATCATTTGTTTGTATTTGGTTCTTATTGGATAATGAAATGACGGAGGTAGTTCTTTCTTCTATCCAAACACATTCAACCTTTGCTTTCCTTTTTAAGCCTTAATTATTTTGTTTCATACCCCTCTTTTGGAATCGTTAAAGAAAACAAAAAAAAATGATGAAAAAATGATGATAAGAAAATCACAAGAAAAGCAAAATAGTGTGAACTACGTTTGACCCGATTCCTCAAGAAAGGATACGTAGGCGCCTCACGGCTCGGTCAAAACGTGACAAATGTCACGCGATTCAAAAATCCCCAAGCAAGAAAACTGGGGTAGAAGTTATATTTCCTTTAAGAAATTGGGTTCCAAGAGCTGTATTCCTTTACTCATCAAGTTATTTTAAATTGCTTGATAACCTTTTCTTTTCTTACCCACACAAAACCACCCATCTTATGTCCAAAAAGACCTCTCGATCATTGTTTAATAAGTGTCAGGACAGGAAGATGAGAACTCAGGGTAATACACTGATCCTTGACTGAAAAGGATCATGAGCTGAAAGAATTCCCACCAGAGACAATCTTATCAGCAACACTCCAATCCCCAACTGGAAAATAAAAAGAGAGAGTCTTAACGGTGAAAACCTTCATATGCACCATAAGGCGACGTAAGCTAAGATGAATTAAAATGAGAGAGTCTTTGGGTGAAAACGTTCACAGGCACCTTAAGGCAACGGGAGCTGAGAGAAATGAGAGAGTCTCATTAGTGAAAACCCCTCGAAGGGCGCTATGAGTCGACAAGACAAGTTTGGCGAAAAAGATCCATATATGACAAAAAGTTGAGCATATGTTTACTCCGGGCAAATGAGGCCATTGGAAAGTTTGATTGATGCAAATAGACTGGGTCGATTAATCTGGAATGCACGACATGATCATTGGGAACAGTCATACCATCTAGATAAGTTCTTTTCTTTTCTTTTCCCATCGTATTGTTCAGAAAGATTTTTCTCTTTTTCTATCTTTTCATCTCTTTGTCTAAATGACTTTTCCAGGAATTTGTTATCTTTATATTTAAAAGAAAGAATTTTCAGAGTCTACTACCAGTCGCCGAGATGGTAAAAAGGGAAATATGGAGAAAAGCTGGAAAGCAATGTTTGAGGAACTTATAGGTCAAGTTCCCAGAAGACCCCCAGCAGAACTTTGATGGATCACTGACCAAGTTCCAAGATGATCAGACCACACAGAAAAGGGAAGGGGAAAGGGAAAATCCATCCACAGCAAAATGATCCCAGTATCCACATCGTTAACCATAATATCCTCAACTAATAACATCTTATCCCCTGCAGTACTAAAGGAAAGAGTAACTCGTGAAGAGAGTGGTTTGGAGTTGAAAAGACTCCCCAGAGTGTTTTGAAACAAGAGAGAGGGAAACGGATGAATGGAAAGTCCATCCCCAACAAAAAAAATCATCCCCAGCGAGTAATATTATCCCCAACCACTTGGGAGGCACATAGCAAGAAAAAGGAAAGAAAAAGAAAAAAAAACCAATCCCCAGCAGGAGTGTCAAGATTACTCACCATGGTTTAAAATTAACAAGATTTTTTTTTATCTTACAGAAAAATAAAGATGGGTAATGGCAGGAAGATATGCCACAAGGAAAGTCACCGAGACTGGGGCACAAAATTTTCTGCCATTGTCAAAAATTTTCTCGGTTGAACGAAGAAACAAGCAAATACATTTCATATCTTAGAAATTAGGTGCCCGCCTGTATAACAAGGGAACACATTTCATATCTTAGCAATTAGGTGCCCGCCTGTATAACAATGGAATACATTTTCATGTCTTTACCAATTAGGCGCCCACATGTATAACAAGGGAATACATTTCATGTCTTAGAAATTAGGTGCCCACTTGTATAACAAGGGAATACATTCCATATCTTAGCAATTAGGCGCCCACCTGTTTAACAAAGGAATACATTTCATGTCTTAGAAATTAGGCGCCCACCTGTATAACAAGGGAATGCATTCCATATCTTAGCAATTAGGCGCCCACCTGTATAACAAGGGAATCCATTTTCTTGTCTTTACCAATTAGGCACCCACCTGTATAATGAGGGAATACATTCCATGTCTTTAGCAATTGGGCACCCACCTGTATAACAAGGGAATACATTTCATATCCTAGCAATTAGGCGCCCACCTATATAATAAGGGAATACATTTTCATGTCTTTAGCAATTAGGCATCCACCTGTATAACAAGGGAATACATTTTCATGTCTTTACAAATTAGGCACCTACATGTATAATAAGGGAACACATTCCATGTCTTTACCAATTAGGCACCCACCTGTATAACAAGGGAATACTTTTCATGTCTTAGCAATTAGGCACCCACCTGTATAACAAGGGAATACTTTTTCATATCTTAGAAATTAGGCACCTACCTGTATAACATGGGAATACATCTTCATGTCTTAGCATTAGGCGCCCACCTGTATAACAAGCGGAATACTTTTCATGTTTCAGATAAACAGATGCCCACCTATATAATAAATGGAATAATTTTATGTCTTTATGATAATAGGCGCCCACCTGTATAACAAGACAAATATTTTCAAGTATTTACATCGCATATCTTGGAACCAGCGACCCACCATGAAGGCAGAAGGACACATTAGAAGATCCCCAGCACAAATCCAAATTCAGAAGTGAGAAAGAAGGCAACAGTGGCCGGAAAAGCTCTTTACATTACAGGTTTTGAAACCAGTAGACCACCCTAGAGCGGAAGGTTATAACAAAAGTTCCCAGCGCAAATCCAAGCACATGAGTCAGAAGAAAGATGAGACACATCCGGAGAGGAACAAATTTCGAACTTTGTCTACCCCCCCAACACAACAGACTTGATGGAGAAAGCTCTATCCCCAGCAGATTGAGCAAAATGAGGAAAATTGATATTCAAAGAAGCGAAGGCCACTGCCACCTCCAAGTTCTTGGAAGAAAAGCACTGGAAGAAACACAAGACGACAAGAAGGCAAGGCGACACGAAGAAGTTGAAGATAGATGAGCTCTTATAATCCATAAGATAGCTTCTTGTTTTTTCCTTTTAGCACGGTGTAATAAGGAGGTCAGTAAAGCAGTGGTAGCGGCATGTAGTAGCAGAAACAGCGGAACCACAATCCCTTGGTATTCCCAGCAACCAAAACTTCCCGAACTACATTGACCTGATTCCTGTTTAGCCCAGGATATGTAGGAGGCCTCCCGAAGCAAAGGCTCGGTCAGGATCTTTTAAAAATGCTTCACACAGAGTGCTCAAGCGGGAAAAAATCGCTCGTATCCGCTCACTTATCTTTGCACGAAAACTCGTCATGTTTCTGCGCAAAGAGGGGCAGCTGTGAGCACATGATTTTTGCCTCACACGAACTACTCCCAAAGAAATCAAAATCAAAGTTGTCTTATTTTATTGTGTACATGTTTGTGAATTTCTCATGATATTTTTGTGATTGTTTACGTCCGTGTGTGCCCGTTTTGTTGTTTAAATTAATAGAAAAATACAAAAAAAATATATTGCATTTGCATTTTTAGGATTTAACTTTACAATTATAAGTAATTAAAGTGGTTTTACTAAAATGGAAAAAGTACAAAATATGTATCCTGCATTTTCTTTTAGCATTTAATATCCAAGTAGTGTGGTTTTATTTTAATCAGTGTTTAATTTTGTGAAATAATCATTATTAGGGGTTAATTAGTTTTTAAAGTAATTTTGATTTCATGATTTAATCTATGATTTTTGTTTTAAATTAGTTATTAAAATGAAATAAATAGAAAAGGAAAAGAATTAACAAAAAAAGGAACTCAAAATTGGGCCATCTATATCAGTTTTGCCAAAGCCCAATGGGAATTTGGTTAAGTCCAGCCCAAAACACCCCTCACCCGACCCATTTCAACCTAAGGACCGATCCGCTCTTAAGCCAAATGAAGCGATGTCGTTTCATTTAATGAATGAATTCAAGCCGTCTATCTCATCAGATCGAACGGCTGGACTAATCTATTTATTTTAATATACCAAAACCCTAGAACCCCCCCCCTCTCTTCGTCTCTCAAAGGTCTTCAAAGACCAGATCTCACTCCGCCGTCTTCCACCGTACTCCGCCCACCGGAAATTGCCTCACGGCGGTTCCGGTGGTCCAAACCCCCCCATTTTTACACCCTAGGACAATTTCAACCTCCCATTCCAAATCCACGAACCATTTACCTCGAATCACCCTCCATCTTCTCGAATTTTAGATCGAATAATGGAAAATCAGATTTGGCTAGGATACGATGGTTTCAAGTTTAAGATGGACTTTAGCCATATGTTTTTAAGCAATAACACATGGTTAAATTCTGTCTTTGCCTGAAAATAGGAGGAGTTTTCGGAGAATTTAGTTCGAGTCCTAATTCGGGTAAGTCTCCTCTTTTTTAATCTTTTTTGTTTATTTTCTTTTCTGATTTTATTCGTTTATTTTGTTCCTCTTCTTCTATAATTCTTTAGATCGCATGAATTTCATCGGAATTTTTGTTAGAAAGTTTGAACCTGACCAATAATCTAAAGACCAGTTTGTTTAGTTTGAAATGTCGGATTATTTGTGTTATTAATCTTTTGCGTAGTAGATTGCCTTGGAACAATTTGAATTGTTGGTTGTGTTTTCTGGTTTCATAGCTTAGAGAAATCTATGGTTGAGCAGTCATGTTATCTATCAATTCTTCTGGCAAATTGTATTGATTAACCCGATTGATAGGTTTGGATAGATAACACAAGATTTAAAGAGTTTAATTTAGGAATGAAAGCTTAACAAAATTGTTAAAGATTAGTGTATGCCAACACTGCTTGTCAGGGCATGCCCGGATTAAAATATAGGCTGCCAGTACACTTTTAAATTAAAAATAGAATTAGACACTAGGTAATGGGCTGGGCAGAGAATATCATGGCCAAAATTAGTTTCTTAATTCTGCTGAGTGCTCTTAAGAGCTGGAAATCAGCACAAACATGGGGGGTGATTAAAAAGGTTAAGGGGGGCACATGTGCAAAGGAATAACAGGCAGAAAGTTGGAATATTTGGGGTGTACAAGGTCTGTTTTTGTCTATAAAAAGGGTGGGGGGAGAATACTAAAACAGACACACAGATACAGATTTTAAGAATTCTTAGAGTTATAAAACTGATAGTGGGGTCTCTTTTGGTGAAGAAACTACTGTTTCATTGAAGCTTCAAGCTTCTTTTTCTTTTAGTTTTTTAAAACCAGAAATTATCAATGTATTGCTGCTGGTTCTTTCTGTTTCTACTTGTGATTTGCGTTTGGTATTCCTGTGCTGCAAATTGGTTTTGATTGAGTTTGCTTGGGGGCATTACTGCTTTATTGGTTGTTGCTGGAACTTATTTCAGTGGTTTCATTTTGGTTCTTCTTTTCCAAATTTTTTCTATTGATTGAACTGGTTTAGAACTGTGGGAATTTGCTGTTGAACCTGCTATTTGGCTGCTTGTACTGCTGCTGCCTCTACTGATCTTCCTCTTCTTTGGTTTCATATACCAGGTACTTATCCTAAGCTTTCAAATATATGGAAAGAAAGTAATTGAATTGGTGGAATGAGGCCATTGGAATTTCTCTGTCTCTGTGCGTTTAGTTTTCATGTGTAAGCAATAGTCTACTTGATGTATCTTAGCATGTATTAGAACGATTTTGCCATGTATGAACTGAATTATATAAACTCTATGGACTATAATACATTTGAACGTATCGTATTTTCTTAAATTTCATTTATGTAGTCAATAATAGGTGGTTGGATTATAAAAGTGTAATTGCGGACATCATGAGACTAGAATATAAGTGAGTTGTAGTTCATGATTTTGAGTTTTGTGCATAACACACGTATACAAGCATCGGGCAGAAATAATATAGCTTATTAGTAATTATAGAATTAGATGTTCAGAATCTCAAAATTTACCAGTCATATCTAGATGGTGTTTAGCTCAGGATTGATATCGTGAAAACGTGCTATAAATCATAGAAACAGTGATAACAATCCACATGGGATCCAAATAACCAGCACGCAACCCAAATATATCCCTAACCATCCAAGTAGGAGGTTTACCGGCTCATTTATAGCCAACAACACAGTACAATACCACTCGGCCGGACTAAGCCATAGTTCCCAATCATAATCGACCTCGCACTCACCGTAGAGTATGTGTCTCGCCTCAATATAGCATCACAATGTGATATACAAGGGTTTTAAACCCTCAGGTCATCATCCACATCTATTACTCACCTCGAACCGGCCACAAGACTAGTCCCATAAGCCTTTCCCTCTTGAATCGACCACCATGGGTGCCAAATCTGATCAAAACCACAAGGAATACATCAAAATAGGCTAATGGAACATAACCCAACCGAAATAACTCGAAAAACACCCAAAAATAGGAAGTTGGCAAAACCTGAGCCCCGGTCCCACTTCTCAAAAAATTACAAAATTCACATTTCCAAAATTCTCGTCTCACCACGAGTCCATACATATAAAATACACAAGAATCATAGTCCATTTGACCCATCAAATCATCATTTTACCCTTTCTTAGGCTTCAAGCCATAATCCTCTATTTTCACCCTTTGATTCCTTAAATTTTCAGTGATTAATTCATGTTTTTACACTATAATAACATAATCCAAGTCCAAATATCCATCCTGATGATTCTCCTTCGAAGATTCTTCAAAATCGCCCAAAAACCGCCTTAGTTCGTAGCCCAAAATGTTTTCTCACTTCTGAAAATTCGAATACACTGATTTCATTAAACCCTCTGACATTTTCGCTTCTGCATTCCCACTACCCCTTATGCGGATACCTGGCCGCTTTTGCGGTTTCACTTAATTCCCAGTCGACCGCTTATGCAGTCTTATACCTCTTTTGTGGTCTTATACCGATTCTACGGTAGCCGTCTTTACAATCAAATGACCGCTTCTGTGGTCTCAACCATAACCCAGGACAGCTTCTGCGATCACCAACCGCTTTTGCTGAATATAGTCCACTTTTGCGAAAAATGCCAGGCCACCCATGGCCGCTTTTGCGATCACATAACCGCATCTGCGGGACCGCTAAAGCGGCTGTTCAATCGTAGATGCGGAAACAATAGAAGGTTCAAAAACCTACTGCAATTCCAAGCATCTAAACTCTCGATTACTCATCCGAATCCACCCCGAGCCCCCCCGGGACCCCAACCAAAAATACCAACCAACTCCAAAATATCATACGAACTTGTTCCAATCATAAAAATACATCCTTTAACATAAAAATCAACAAATCATGACGGATTCAAGCCTAAATTCAACTAGAACTTTCGAATCTCACATCCGATCTAAACCCGACCAAACGACGTCCGAATGACCTGAAAATTTGCTGACATATCCAAAATTACCTAACGAAGCTACTGCAAATCTCGGAATTCCATTCCGACTCTCGGATCAAACTCTCACCTATCAATCGGATTTCGCCAAAAATTTCAACTTCGCCAATTCAAGCCTAATTCTACACCAGACCTCCAAATTCAATTCCGATCACTCTCCTAAGTCAAAAATCATCCCCCGAAGCTAAGCGAACCACCATAATTCACATCCGAGCCCTCTAACCATATAGTTAACTTCCGATTAATTTTTCTGAAATAAACAGCCTTCTAAGAAACTACTAGTCTTATTTTCAACCAGAACCAATTCAATTACACCTGATCGACTCTAATACTGATATGGAAATATGAAGCAACATAATAAGGGGAAACGGGGCGGTAACTCTCGTAACGAAAGGCCGGGTCATCACACATACAGTTGGAATGCCCTGATTTTAGGCGCTTTTTACAGTTGTATTCGTGAATACAGCAGCACAAATACATGTGAATACATGCGTGTACAGCTGAACTCCCCTGATTTTAAGCGTTTTTTGCTATTGTATTCATGAAGTGAATACATGTGAATACATACGCGTACAGCTGGACTACCCTGATTTTTAGGCGTTTTTTGATGTTGTATTCATGAAAACAGCAGCGCGAATACACTACTGTAACAACTGAATAGTAGGTATATGAAGTAATTATGTATATAATAGCCACTAAACAATAGTGGTTTCTGAAAATTCAACATCTCTAAAAAGGGCCATTTGATTAAATCCGCCGCTAAATCTGGGGTTTTCCTTTTGTTGGTCCAATAGGCAGGAATTAGGGGGCACTTGCATCTGTACCCATTTTTGTCCCACATTTTAACTTGTGTCCGCTTTACAAAAAAAATTGCAAACGTACTCGCTTTTTCACATAACTTCAGGACATGGGGCTGAAGTAGCAAAGACAATCACACAAAACTTCAGTATTTTAGTAGTCAGGCCTGAAGTTCAGCTCTAAAGCTGAAGTTTTTATTTTATAGTTGGCGAACTTCAGCTCTAGTGCAAAGTTTTTCTTTGCCAACTAGAAAAATTCAACTCTAGAGCTGAAGTTTTCCGGTAACAAAAACAAATTTCTTTTATACTGGAAAACTTCACCTCTAGAGCTGAAGTTGTTGTCTTTGTAACCGGAAAACTTCAGCTTTAGAGCTAAAGTTTTCGAGTTACAAAATAAAAACTTCAGCTCTAGAGCTGAAGTTTTTCTTTTGTACTAGACAACTTCAACTCTATAGCTTAAGTTTCGCCAGTTATAAAATCCTAAAAGTCACGAAACAGATCAAAACATTATAATTGTTTGAAATCCTGCAATGGGTTTGAAATCCTTAGAATTGTTCTATGCTTTCCGACCAACTTTTTAGTGATCTATGTTAATTGAGAATTCCA
The DNA here is from genome assembly GCA_032618575.1 of Nicotiana noctiflora. Classification (NCBI taxonomy): domain Eukaryota; kingdom Viridiplantae; phylum Streptophyta; class Magnoliopsida; order Solanales; family Solanaceae; genus Nicotiana; species Nicotiana noctiflora. The sequence continues at coordinate 540,803 of JASVEL010012443.1, read as the reverse complement.
AGATCTGATCTATTTATTTTTCAGTTTGCTCATGGGGGAAAGGAAGGAAAAGTGACGAACAAAAATGAATTGTCTTTATCTGTTCTAAGTTACTGACGTCTCGCTTGCTTCCTCTAGTATTCACATGCATTACTCTACTCCCGCGAGGAGTAAAAACACACAAAAATGGAAATGAAACTTTCCGCAATTACCAGATAAACTCTTTTTTTGATTGTGGAAGAATCCAAAAATGTAAAAACTGAATTGATTGATTTACGGGTGTTTAAAAAGTTAACAACAAAAGAAGGGAGTATGCGTGCAAATAGAAAGACAAAATAGCTACTAACTAAAAAGGGACGCCCAAATAGGACGCCCCGTGCAATTTTTACAGAAATTAGTGATGGTACAAAAGTTAGCTTTCATCCTCAATGAAGAATGAATACTTAAATGATCCTTGATGATAAATTTGCATAAATTTTTGTTAGGTAAGAATGTGGATTTGGATAAGGAAAGAACAAATCTGAGAGGTCTGCAATCAGGTTTTGGTATAGAAGTTAGAAATTCAGCGATTATGAAGTTACTTCTATTTCTATCTAGCTTTATAGAATATCGGTAAATTCATACTTGATAAGTTTAATTTTAAAATTTTGGTACAAAAAACACATACACACGTATCTTCTCCTATATCCACACTTGTTGACGAGTTCTTGCATGAATAAGCTCTTTAAAGATATTTTAGTATATAGTAATATTTTGCTGACTTTGGACCCTTTATTTTGAAAAAATGGCACCAGATAGCTACTTTAAAGGGCTGTTATTTAGAAAATGACCAAAATATTATGAATTTTAATTTTTATTTATAACTTTTTAGGACAAAAATATCTTGAATCGTTCTGACATTAAGATTTTTAGTTTAAATTTTTAAGACAAAATAAGTACTTATCAATTTCTAAATAGCAACCCTAAGAATGGCTGTTTATATACGTTCCCGTTACTCTTTCCATCTAGATTTGCATAAGAAAGCCAAATTTGACATGTTTGCAATCAAGTTGGTACAAGATTTTAAAAACTAAACCCTTGCCATAAATTTCAACTTTAGCAACCTCGAAATTAAAAATTAAACAATCCAAAATTTAAGGCATACGCAATGCCATACACAAATTATTCTCGAATTGATTTCTCAATGATCCATCAACTTATGAAAATTGTGTAAAAAAAAAAATAAAGTCAAGTAGTCTCATGAACTCAAGCTTAAACTAGAAGTTCATTTTCTTTATTGTTTTCTGTTGAGCTCTCTACTTTTCCCCATCTGGTAAACAATGTCAGTAGTAATAAGCCAGAAGCTTGGCAAGCTAGACCACATATCAAGCCCATCCATAAACCCTGCATCATATTTTATAATTAAAAAAAACAACATTTTACTCAATTAACTACACCTCAATTATATCTAGATTAATTGCAATTTAATATATTAAAATAATGCGTTCAATTGTGTTCAACCTATTATTGACTTTTAAAACGTAGCATAGACATAGATAGGGATGTTCATAAAAATTCGAAAATCCGAACCAAAACCAAAAACCAAACCAAACCGACCAAAAAAATCAATACTTTTTGGTTTGGTTGGTTTTGGTTTTGAAATTTAAAAACTGATCAAATTTAGTTTGGTTTTGATTTTAACTAAAAAAACCGAACCAAACCTAATATAGGAATAACTATTTTAAATTTATTATTACACATATATATATGTATACATTTATACAAAGTTTTAAAATTTTTGTAGTAAATATTAATCGTTTGCACTTTTAGTACATTTCTTTACCTTTACATTCTACTTTAGTTAGTGTTTTCTTTTGTTAAGTGTAAGAATCTATTCATGTTAAAAATGAGTATATTTTAACCGAGTCCTTAAATTATTCATCACTATTTGATTTAATTATTACCAATACATCTAGGTAAATAATAAATTTCTCAAAGGGCATTTGATAGTGATAAAATGTGATCGCCGAAATGTGTGTTTGGTAGTGTATGTCTTAAATTTAAGAAAAAACCGAAAAAACCAAAAAACCGACACAAACCGAATCAAGAAAAATTGACTTAATTTGGATTGGTTCTAATATTTGAAAAATTGACTTACTTGGTTTGGTTTCTTCTTAAAGAAAAAACGACCCAAAACGAACCATTAACACCCCTAGACATAGATGTTACAAAATCACTAAAATTTTCGACGAATATTAGATTCTTAGCACTTAAATTTAAAATAGAAAATAATTTTAGTACATAAAAGGAGTGGAAATGATATTAAATAGCCACTTTTAAGCATATTGTTTAAAATACACACACAATTCACAATGTATTTAACGATTAATAAATTTCACTCAAATTTCAAGACACATTGTCCTAGAGTTTAAACGTCAAAGTTGAAACTTCAAGACATCATATCCTAAAGTTTGAATCTTATGTTTTGAATTTTAAATTAGTAGTTCAGAAACTCATGACACTTAGTCCTAAATTTCAAATTAGCAGCTCAAAAATTCAAGACATTAAGTCCGGAATATTAAAATTCAGGATACTTAGTCCTCAAATTTGGATGAATTGGCTAATCTTTAAATGCATCATAAATTTGAATACATTTTAAATAACGGACATAAAAGTGGAGTATAAATCTAAGATTCGTCTATCGATAAAATACTGAGCATGGCGTGCAATTGAATTACCTGAGCTTGTAGGTTAAATTTGAAAGCAAGGAGACCTGCTATTGGCATGCCAATGACATAGAATGTTGCCAAGTTGATGCACATAGCCAAATGTTGCCACCCGCATCCCCTAGCCACTCCTAATCAATTCAATTACACTTTTAGTGTTATTTTGAAGAATAATTTACACAAATAGTTGTCCACCCGATTGTTTAAGCAAAAATTAGCTTATAATCAATATATAAATTATGTATATGGCTAGGAAAAAGTAAACAATAAATATAGGCAGTTATTTTTGTAAAGACCCTTATTCTGAATGCAAAAGTAATTTATATGATATATTTCGTGGAATATATATCTTAAATATTATGTAAACAAAAATCTGACCTGATAAAACTCCTTGAAAGAAGTCGAATACAAAGGATATTAACAAGAGAGGCGTTATGGAGGCGAATTTATTAATTATCTCCGGGCTATTACTAAAGAGGCCAGCCCAGATATTATGACCCAAAAATAGAGCTAAATCAACTATAACAGCAAGAATAATAGATAGCTTGAGAGTAACAGCCATAGCATGTTTTGCTTTGTAAGGATTTCCAGCTCCTAACTCATTTGCCACCCTAGTGCTGCATATAAAATACAATACACGTTAATTTGGTATCAGCAAAAAATTATGGATAATTAAAAAAAGGTGGATTAGAACGATGGGCGCAGCTAGGATTTTAAGATTATGAATTTTGAATTCTAGAAAAGACAACTAACTCGATTATGATAAATTATTTATGCATATTAAGTAAAAAAATATAACATAAATAAAGAATTTGGGATAAGGGCATCTAAACGGATTTTGTGGCCTAAAGTCAAAACATATTAAAAGGCCCCTTAAATTTCTTTTGTAAGCTCATATAATAATGAGATACAAAACAAACTCGTAGGACTTTGGCCTAATGACAGTGTGCGATGTATGAATGGTGCTCATCACCATTTGAAACTTTGTCGTAAATGAAAATGGCATTAATTAAGTGATACATAATATTAAAATTGGGGCCCTTAATGTTTAGGCGGTCCAAATGCTATTAGGTTGTGTAGAAGCCGTAAATAGAAGGGTAGCTCCTCTCCTAATCGGAACTATATGGAAAAATTGCAATTACCTTGCAGCTGCACTCAGACCATAAGACATCATGTAGGCAATGGCTTCGGTATTTACACTGGAAATTCACAGCTCAAAAGAATTGGTGTCAGCTAGACTAAGATTAAGCCTGTGAAAATGCGATGATTTAAAGCATAGAGGCTTACCTCATTGCAATTACCGAAGTAGATGTTGGCGAGTCTCGCATCAAACCAGCCAATAACACAAGTAGCTCAAAAGCCCAGTACTCCAAACTGTGTACAGATTAAATTAGGAAAAGATTTACTCTTTATTTACGCAACCGTGTCAAATATCTAAATAGCTACCTCATTGAGAATTATGTTACAACTTAAATGACAATGTTTAACCAAATTAACAAATGTGATACTCACCAGACCATAGCTGCAGAGGGCAAAGCCAACTTCAAGTATGTAAGGATATGGTGGAATGGCTCGTATGAGAAACCATCCCGCCATATATGGCTGAATTTTTCGGAGAAAAGCACGTACAGAGCCAAGGTAAGAACTGAAATCCAGATCGAAATGGAAGCCGCTAAAGATGCGCCTTTGAAACCAAGACCCGTCCAATGAACCAAGGTGTAGGCAATGCCAATATGGATAACTAAACATCCAACTGAGCACGCGACAAGAGGTATGATAATCGACTGAGCCTGAAGAAATCTTATAATGTTTTGCAATAAACCGTATGCAAACAATCCAGGTATGAGAAACTTCAGGAACACACCTGCCTCTTTTGCTATGTCAACATCTTGATGAAGTAAAATCAGTATCATATCAGAATACCACCAGATAAAAGCAATCACTGTTGAAAAAACCAATGATATGATACATGATGTTTGCAGATGTATCCCTAGCATCCTGTACTTTTTTGCGCCATATCCTTGCCCGCATAGTGTCTCAAGGGCACCACTTAGACCAACCTAGAGTATTTTACATTATCAAGTTTAATTAAAACTTTAATTTCATTCAAAAATGGAAGCATAGGGCAAAATGAAAAAGTTTAATATATATCAAACTTGGACTAAATCGCAGGAACAACTTTAGCGAAATTCCTGAATTGGTCACCACAGTATGAGTAACAATATATATAGGTATGAACATATAATCATTTAGGAAGAAATATGCATACCATGAAAGCAAGACCAGACACCACAGCCCAAGAATTACCAAGATTTGAAGCAGCAAGTTCAAGTTTACCAAGATGTCCAGCAAACATGACAGATACAAGGTTAATGAAGTAGAAACTACTCGTCACGACGATCATTGGTAACGAAAACAATATCTGATTCTTTGCTTCTTCCATATCTATGACCTTATTCCGCCACCTGTTTGTTGCTGCTGCCGCCGCCACCCGTCCTTCGCCGGCTAATGCTGGCGGCAACAGGGGACTTTTAAGACTACTTGATGAGTTGTTCATTGCCATATCCTTGCTACCTGTGCTATGATCTCTTCTTACTTCCCTCTTGGGCACGAAATATAAGGAAATACTTATTATCTACCAACCGCGAACTTTTTATCCCCTCTGTCTCAATTTATTAGATGAAAGGGACGAGACGACCCATGCACGCCTAAGGCGGATCGGTCGATCCATTTCAAAATTCAACTACGAGCTTTTTAATTGCAATAATTTAAATATATGCTATTGGAGCTGAAATTATCGTGGCTGCTGGCACCAGACTTACCCTCCAATGAATTCTCGTTAAGACTCGTTAAGAGATTTAGATTGTACTCATTAGCTAGCCGATATAATTATTGTTGGCTATCAAGCTAAATATGTAACTTAGCACAATATTTTTTTTTGTTTACTTCTTAGTTTACTATTCCCAATGTTTCAAATTAAATGAGGTATTTTCTTTATGGTCTATTTCAAAATAAATGACATATTTTAAAATTTGGAAATAATTTAATTTCAAAATCTTTATTTTACATATTTTATCATTAATAAGAAATTTTTATAACCACATAAATGTCATGACCCCATAAAACTTTTACATTCTAAATTTTTAAGATCATAAATTTTTTTTTTTTTTAAAACTCCATAATCAAATTAACTCATCTAAATTAAAATGGTAAAAATAATAATGAACAAGTTGTTGAGTAGTCAAAGACATGCATTTATTATGTCAGACTTCAGTTATGTGAAAAAAGAAAGTTACTTAAGTAATACGAGAAGGCCAATTCATTGCATAATTGATGAAATGACAGAAAGGGAAATATGCTAAAGCCACGTGAAGAAATATACACTTTTTTAATTTCTAAAAAGCTTTTAAAGATTTTTCCAAAAAAAAACTACTCCCTCCGTTTCAATTTATGTGAACCCATTTGACTGGGCACGAAGTTTAAGAAAAGAGAGAAGACTTTTGAACTTGTGGTGTAAAATGAAGCACATATATTTTGTGTGGCTATAAATCATTGCATAAAGGTGAATTGTTTCCAAATAAGGAAAGGGGTCATTCTTTTTGGCACGGACTAAAAAAGAAATAGGTTCACATAAATTGAAACGGAGGGAGTATTATCTAGAAAGCTATCCAAAAACTTTCCGAGTTCGCTACCTAACTTCGGTTTTATTCTTCAACTGGTGAATGTAATTATTAGATTTTATGAATATCAAAAATTTATAATTTTCCATCACTTAGAGTTTTTAGTCTTTCAAAAATAGTTAATTGTTCTATAATCAATATAAGTGACAAAATACTTTTATTTTTCTCAAAAGAAAGTAAATAAGGACAAGAATTTCATGAAAAAACTTATATGTTTAACAAATTCAAGACATGGTTAGCTCGTTGTACATTTAGTATGTGCATATAAATACTTAATTATATGAATCTGTTCTGTAATTTTTGTCTTTTATTTCCATTTCTTTTACTTTTTAAACCTTTTTATTAACTTTTTCCTTTTTTTTCTCCACCTTTCTTACTTCTCTACCCAATCATTTTCTTTAAAAATGTCTAATCTTTTTTTTCTTTCTTCAACATACTAATAATAAAGAAAACCAACCAAAAGATAATAATATTCAAGTCCTAACATAAACTATGGAATTTTTTTTTTTTGATAATAGTGCATAAAATATATTCCATTATAGGATATGATTATTTTTTCCACATTGATTATCGAATTTAATTAGAGAATAAGAAAAGAATCAGTTTAATTAGAGAACAAATAGTTAGCAACTTGAAAAGCACCAACATTTAATAATTTTTCTTTTTTGATTATTTGCCTTAAACAAATTTTCTTAGAATCCTTGTATTAATTTGATGCATATGTCTTCTTCGTGCTGCTAGCCACTTCCTTATTTTACAATTTTGTTTTACCATTTGGTCGTTTTAATGCTTCCCTAGTGAATTATGTTGGGTTGATGATTATTAGGTAACCATGAAGAGCAATATTTCCATATAACACTTATATAAAATTTTGGGATTGGTGAAAGACAACAGAAGTAATCTTCCATCACAACAACATTTTTTTTTAATTGGACACGGAAATAATTATCAAGTGGAGCAATACAAAAGACAATAATAACGTAGGCATATTTTTGCCAATAAAGAAATGGGTCAATTTGAATGTGCTGTGAAGATGGAACATTTATATAAGTTCAATCAAGATAGAATATCCATGCTAACACATGAATATAACAGTATAAATGACCCAAAAAATATAAGAATATAATAGTGTAAATTATGACTATGCAATAAAAAAGATAAGAATGTATGTAAGAAAAATAAACAAACAACGGAATATATTTTTTCTATAATTGTCTACAATTTATCTACAATATTTCTACAATTTCTACAATATAATGTATGTCATGTCTTCTTCTTCTTCTTCTTCTTCTTCAAGTTTCAATCTGAAATTCAGCAAAAATGAAGTTTAATCTTCACCAAAAACCCTCAAAATTGAGATATAACTTCAAACTATATTCCCAATTATTTGCAACAACACTCAATCCATACAAATAATATTTTTGAAAATTCAAATTCGAAATTCTGTAGACCTAAGCCCTGCTTTTGTAAATGTAAAAATTTCGTTCTCGGAGACCCTCAGTACAGAAAAATATAAGCACAATATAATTCAAAATAATCTATATTTTCCTTAATCATGTTAACACATGCTCAGATAAAATGTTGATACTTATTGGTTATTGGGTGTAAAATAAATGTATACGGGTAAAACCGAGCCCATGGGATGCCTCGGTTTTCGATGAAGTAAACGGAGCAAAAAACATGAAAATAAGGAACCGGAATCGAGGCAAGCAGACCCTCTATCATGACCCATTTTCAATAATTGGTCATGATGGCGCCCGACACCATTTGTCAGGCCAGCCAACACGGAAGAATAACTTACCCAATTTACCCTTGCTAAAAACTATTGTAATAAAAGTTTTCCCAAAATTAAAGTCATAAACCAGTAGGAATCAATAAAATGAAAAGATAGTTATACAACCCAAAATAATGTCTACTACTGTGTGTGTGTGCTAGAACCTAGTGTCACAAGCTACGGGCAACTAGTAGCATATACATAACATGAATAATACCATATCCTACTATCTGAATCAGGATAGATAGAAACAACAAAAAAATACAAGGAAGAAGCGGATCGACAAGAATGGAGTGCAACTCACCGTAGAAGTCTCAGATGCGCTCACTGATATGCATCAGAGTGATGTCTGGATCCACGTGCCTCAAATCCTATACATTTAAGTACAGAAGTGTAGCATGAGTACAAAAATAACCTGTACCTAGTAAGTATCACGTCTAATCTCGAAAAAGTAGAGACGAGAGGTCGACTCGATACTTACTAAGATCAATTAATATATACATAAAGTACAATGTATTCAAAACATGGGATTTACAGGTATCAAAAGTTTACAGCAAGTGGTGTCAGTCAAGAATCTTACAGCATCAAGTTTAAAGTTCATCATATGAGATAATGGCAAAACAAAGCATGTATAAGTTTTTCCACAATTAACATGAGCACATAATACCGAGGCGACGACCTGAACCAACAGAAATAAACTGTGTACTTGCTGAGGGTCGACGGCACGCCTATAGATGCATCTATTCATAGCGAGGCGATCGGCCCGATCCACAAATAAGGATGAAATATCAAGTTCACACACATGACACATAAATGATCTAAAATACCAAATCAAAACTCAATTAACTATAGAAATATGCTCATATCCCCTTTTTAAGTCTCTAGTACACACTAGGTTGTGACACCAAAGGGTCATCACATATTTTCTCATCTGTTCTATGCTTCCGAGACCTTGAAAATCTCATTTTCTATCGCCTCAATTTTCTAGCACAGTCCGGGCGCGTAGCCGAAAAGTTTTTATGATTGAAATATGGGAATTCAGTAAAACAATTGAAGAATTTTGATATTAATATAATTATAGTTGACTTTGGTCAACATTTTTTTGTAAATGGACTCGGACCCGAGATTGGACGTCTCGGAAGGTCCGTAGAAAAATATGGGACTTGAACATGTGCCCTGAGTCGAAATCCGAGGTCTAGAACCTGAGTAAAAGAATTTTTCTATTAAATTGTTTTTGGAAATTATTAAGGAAAATAGAAATAAAAATTGATTAAAAGACTATGGTATCGGGTTCTTATTTTGGTTCCGATACCCGGTACAAGTCTTATATATTGTTTAAGCACTTCCAGTAAAGTTTAGTCGAAATCGGCCGTCGTTTGACGTATTTCGGACCTAAATGTCTAAAGTTGGAAGTTTATGAATTTTGAAAGGGAAATGATGATCTTGAGGCGCGATTCAATGATTTTGATGTTATTTTTGCAATTTGATTACTCGATCAAGTTCGTGTGATGTTTTTGAGTTAGTATGCATATTTGGTTTGGAGCCCCGAGGGCTCGAGTGAGTTTCGGCTAGGTATCGGGGTGGTTTTGTACTTGAAAACACGGTAGAAATTCTGCAATTTTTGCACAGACCCATTGGCCTACGCAAATGCATAGGAGCTTCGTGTTCGCGTAGCTTTAGTTGACCCAGGCGAAATTATCTTCTACGCGTTCGCACCCAGCTATCGCGAACGCGATGCCTTGCACTCCCCTACTTTGCGTTCGTGGACGAGTCCTCGCATTCGTGTGGAGTAGTTGACTCGGGATACATTTTTATTCATCACGTTCGCACTTGATGTAACGCGTTCGCGTAGCTCAGCCCTGTCCTTCAACGCGTTCGCATCCCCTTATCACGCTCGCGTATAACAGTCCCTTGGACCCCCAGCACTTTCTTCTATGCGTTCACGTCTCCTTTCACGCGAACGCGATGCTTATCCATCTTCCGTCATCGCGAACGCGACAGGTGTGTCGTGAACGCGATAAACAATTTTGCCCAGCGAATTTTTATGTTTAAAATAGAACGAGTGTTGGGATTTTCATAAAAACACACTAAACCCTTTCTTCTCCAAACACTTAGGCGTTCATTGAAGCTCCCATTCGTCAAAACTTCTTGGGTAAACATTGTTCAACTTATTTCTTTCAATCTTTTTCATTAATTACTGAAATCCTAGCCCTAAATCATGAAGTTCAAGATATAAATTATGGGTTTTGGATAGAGTTATGGTTTTATGAATTTTGGGTAATTCAACCTCAATTTGGGGTTGAATTTTAAAACAAATTATATCTTTGGACTCGTAGGGTTATGGGTGATTGAGTTTTTGTCCGAGCCTTAAGTTTGGACCATGTGGGCCCGATGTCTAATTTTGGGATATTTTGAATAATTCTAGGAAATTCATATCTAGGATATGGGATGTTACCAATGAGTCTTTATTGATATTATTAAATTGACTATGCCTAGATATCACTGAGTTGGAGGTTGAATCCCGAGGCAAAACAATAGTTGAGGATTAAGGATTTCAAGGCTTTGAGGTAAGTGTTTGGTCTAACCCTAGCTTGAGGGAATAAGAGTTAAGTCTTGTTGCTAATTTCTATGTGATTGAGTACGATGTATAGGCATGGTGATGAGTATCTATACATTAGTGTCTAGCATAACCGTGAGTCCTTATTATGTTATTATCATGAACTGATTGTGAATTTCATGTTAATTGGAGTATTTCTATTTGTTGTGAATAAGATGTGAATGATAATACGATAATTTGATTCCTAAGAGCATTGGCTTGAATTGTGATACGAATATTGAAAGTGGATGAAATGACTTGTGTCATTGAGGAGCGTCGGCTCCAATTGAAGAACGAATTGTGAAAGTACAAGTGATAATTGAACCTCTAGAGCATTTGCTTGAGTTGTGAAACGAATTGTGAAGTAAAAGTGAGAAAGAGGAGAGATCACTATGTTGCCCTCTTGGCGGGCTATAGTTAAGTTGTGGTTCCCATGTGTTGTGTTCTTAATTGATATTACAGATTCTTAGGGTAATGTTTCCTTGTGTTAGGTAAAGTGTATGGTTACAGATGAGGTGATTAAGTATTGTAACCGGTTAGTTATAGATAGGGTGGTAGGGTGTGGTAGTCGGTTAGATGTAGATGAGGTGGTTAAGTGTGGTAATAGGTTGGCTATAGTTGTGGTGGTTAAATGTTGGAATTAATATGTAGTTAGATGTTGGAACTAATGTGGTTATGGTAATCCCCTTGCCGGGATAATTGAGATAATCTTTTGTTCCCTCACTGGGATGTCATTATATTATTGCTTGTGATGGAATATGAGATAAGAATTTCTTGGAACTTGTGCTCCAGTGATATCGTGGAGTAAGAAAAGAAAGAATGAGGAAGAGTTACTAATTATTCCCCTCCCGGGACGTTTTGTTGATTCTGTTGTTAGTTTTTTCTCTCCCTTACCGGGATACTGAGCTTATTAATTTATTGTCATGTGTGTTCCCTTGCCAGGATTTTTATCATTGTCTATTTACTCTCTTGCCCCGTATTTGTGACTGTGGTTTGGACGAGGAAACTACGATCTTGGTGGAGCGGGTTGCACGCCGCAACAATGATATTGAGGATCGGGTTGCTTGCCGCAACAGTAATATGTGAGGATCGGGTTGCGCGCCGGAATAATGATACACAACAATGATATGGGTCGGGTTGCACGCCGCAATATTTGTTGATGTCATGTATTTATGTCTGAATATTGATTTCTTGTTTCAGTGTGGATTTAAGCTGTTTTGGTTGTTACTTTGGATTATTGTTAATTTTGTTTCCCCATAGCATATTCCCCCTCCCATGTTGTTAATTACTTGGTATTCGATTTCCGTTGTATATTTACAACTGCACAGGTTTATGTGTTCTCCAGTCTAGCCTCGTCACTACTTCTCCGGGGTTAGGCTAGACACTTACCAGCACATGGGGTCATTGTGCTGATGCTACACTTCTGTGCATTTTTTCATAGGTCCAGGGTTTGAGTAGAAGCAGCAGTAGTAGTTCGGGAGCAGGATTTTATTATCACGAGACTGAGGTAGCCTTGTAGGCGTCCGCATGCCCGGTGTCTCTTCTTTTGTTTTCATTTTTGTTACTGTTGCCTTATTGTTTCGAGACAGATAGCTTTTATATTTCTTTCAGACCCTTGTATTTAGTTTATTTGTAGTGGTTCGCGGGTATGTGACACCAAATCTTGGGTACAGGATATTGTTGAGTATTCCGTATTTATCTCAGATTTATAAATTAGACTTGTACAGTTATTGGTGTCATTATTACGAATGCTATAAACTGTCAACGGAATGGTTTTACTAATAAAAATGGTAAGTAAGTTGGCTTGCCTAGCTACCACGAGTAGGCGCCATCATGATCCCGATGGTGGAAAATCCGGATCGTGACAAGCTGGTATCAGAGCAATAAGTTACATAGGTCTCACAACTCACGAACAAACTTAGTAGAGTCTGAGGGGTAGGTATGGAGATGTCTGTACTTGTTCCCCAGAGTCTATTGAGTTAGGAAAAATATCTCATTTGTTCTTTCTTGTCGTGCGATTTGGTTTCTCAAATGCTGGTTGAACTTCTACTCTGTTCTTTTGCGAATGGCGAGGTTATGTACCACTTCTTCATTTGAGCAGCAACACAGACTAGTGATAGATCGGCTACGTCTTCGGAGGCTTTGTGGAGATAAAGGTATTAGGGGTGGATGTAGAGATGCGAGAGGTTGAGGCAAAGGTATTAGAGGTGGAGGTAGAGATGCGAGAAGTGGAGGTAAATGTATTAGAGGTGGAGGTGGAGGTACTGTTCTGGCTTGTGGTAGAGAAGCTTCAGTCTTAGTTTGTGCCATATCGGGTCATGTCCAGTGATTCTTTGATTGCCTTGTTTATGTGTCTATGTCGGTGAGTGATTTTATTGTGGTGGCTTGCGCCCATTGTTCACGTATAGTGGTTATTTGCGATTTTGAGACCCGGGTTGATTTACTACTATTAGATATGGTGGAATTCGATGTCATATTGGCGATGGATTGGTTGTCCCCGTATCATTCCATCTTAGATTATTACGCAAAGACCATGACCTTGGCTTTGCTAGAGTTAAAGGACTAATTGCAGGATTTACTAAAGAAGGGCTTTATCAAGCCTATTAGTGCGCCGGTGTTATTTGTAAAGAAAAAGGATGGTTCGATGTGGATGTGTATTGATTACCGGTAATTGAACAAAGTGACGATAAAGAATAAGTATCCACTGTCGTGGATTGATGATTTGTTTGACCAGCTCCAGGGAGCGAGGGTGTTCTCAAAGATAGACTTGAGATCTGGCTACCATCAACTGAAGATTAGGGCGTCTGATGTCCCTAAGACAGCATTCGGCACTCGGTATAGCCACTATGTGTTTTTAGTCATGTCATTTGGGTTGACCAATGCTCCAGCAGCATTTATGGAGTTGATGAACCGAGTGTTCAGGCCTTATCTAGACATGTTCGTGATATTCTTTATAGATGATATCCCGGTGTACTCCCGCAGCCAAGAAGATCACGAGCAGCACCTCAGAGTGGTTCTTCAGACTCCGAAGGATAGTCAGCTATATACTAAGTTTTCAAAGTGTGAGTTCCAATTAAGTTCGGTCACATTTTTGGGTTATATTGTATCAGCAAAGGGTATTCAGGTGGACCCAAAGAAGATTGAGGCAGTCAAGAATTGGCCTCGACCAGCTTCAGTGACCGAGATTCAGAGTTTCTTGGGGTTAGCAAGTTACTACCGTTAGTTCGTAGAAGTGTTTTCTTCTATTGCAACCCCGATGACCAGGTTGACCCAGAAGGGTGCCCAGTTCAGGTGGTCAGATGAGTGCGAGGCGAGCTTTTAGAAGCTCAAGGCAGCTTTGACTACGGCACTGGTGTTGGTTTTGCCCATGGGTTCAAGGCCTTACACAGTCTATTGTGATGCTTCCCGTACTGGGCTTGGAGTAGTATTGATGTAGGATGGCAAGGTTATTTCCTATGCTTCGAGACAGTTGAAAATCCATGAGAGGAACTATCCGGTTCATGACCTAGAGTTGGCAGTGATTGTTCATGCTTTGAAAATTTGGAGGCATTATCTATATGGTGTGGCGTGTGAGGTATACACGGATTACAAAAGCCTTCATTACTTGTTCAAGCAGAAGGAGTTGAATGTGCGGTAGAGGAGATGGCTAGAGTTGTTGAAAGATCATGATGTTACTATCTTATATCACCCAGGTAAGGCCAATGTGGTGGCCGATGCATTGAGTAGAAAGTCTGCCAGCATGGGTAAACTTGCTTATATCTCGGCCAGCCAAAGACTGCTTGATCTAGATGTTCAGGCCTTTGCCAACCGATTCGTGAGATTAGATATTTCTGAGCATAGTAGAATGTTGGCTTGCATGGTCGCTCGTTCTTCTATATTGGAGCGTATCTGTGATCAGCAGTTTGATGATCCCCATTTGTGTGTCCTAAGAGACACGGTGCAGCGTGGAGGTACCATGAAGGTAACCTTAGGTGATGAATGAGTGTTGAGATTGCAGGGGCAAGTTTGTGTGCCCAATGTTGATGGGATTCGAGAGTTGATCTTAGCGGAGACCTATAGTTCTCAATATTCTATTCACCCGAGTGCCATGAAGATGTATCAGGACTTGCGGCAGCATTATTGGTGGCGTAGGATGAAAAAGGACATTGTTGCGTATGTCGCTTGGTGTTTGAACTGTTAGCAGGTCAAGTATGACCATCAGAGACCCGGTGGCTTATTTCAGAGGATTGAGCTTCCTGATTGGAAGTGGGGGCGGATTACCATGGATTTCATTCCTGGACTTTCCTTGACTCGGAAGAAGTTTGATGCTATTTGGGTCATTGTTGATAGGCTGACCAAGCCAGTGTATTTCATGCCAGTAGCAGTCTCTTATTCATATGAGAGGTTAGCTGAGATTTATATTCGGGAGATTGTTTGCCTTCATGGCGTTTCGGTATCCATCATCTCAGATAGCAGTACGCAGTTTACCTCGCACTTCTGGAGAGTGGTTCAGCAAGACTTAGGCACCCAGGTTTAGTTGAGCACAACATTCCATCCTTAGATGGACGGTCAGTTCGAGCGAACTATTCAAATTTTGTAAGATATGCTCCGTGCGTGTCATTGACTTTGGAGGCTCGTGGGATCAGTTTTTGCCTTTAGCAGAGTTCGCCTACAACAACAGCTACCAGTCTAGCATTCAGGTGGCTCCATATGAGGCGTTGTATGGTAGGCGATGTCGGTCTCCAATCGGATGGTTCGAGCAGGAAGAGACTCGGTTATTGGGTACAGACTTAGTTTAGGAGGCCTTAGATAAGGTCAAGAAATTCAGGAGAGACTGCGTTCAGCTGAGTCTAGCAAGAAGAGTTATGCAGATCGTAAGGTCCGAGATGTAGATTTTATGGTTGGTGAGCGGGAATTGCTCCAGGTGTCGCCCGTGAAGGGCGTGATGAGGTTCGGAACCCTAGGTATATTGCTCCGTTTGATATTCTTCATCAAATGGGAGAGGTGTCTTATATACTTGCATTGCCACCTAGCTTATCAGTCGTGCATCCAGTTTTCCATGTGTCTATGCTTCGGAGGTATCATGCCTATCCTACGCATGTGTTAGACTTCAGCACTGTCCAGTCGGATTCCTCATCTGTTTCGTGCTTCCGAGGACTTGAAAAATGCATTTTCTATTGCCTTGAATTGCGTGTGCAGTTAGAGCGTGGAGCTGAAAAGTTTTTATGATTGAAATATGTGAATTCTTCAACAAATTTGAAGAATTTTGATATTAATATGATTATAGTTGACTTTGGTCAACATTTTTGGTAAACGGACCCAGACCCGAGATTGGACGGTCTCGGAAGGTCCATAGAAAAATATGGGACTCAGGCATGTGCCCGGAGTCAAAATCCGAGGTCTAGAACCTGAGAAAAAGAATTTTTCTGTTAAGTTGTTTTTTGAAAATTATTAAGGAAAATGGAAATGAAAATTGATTAAAATACTATGGTATCAGGCTCTTATTTTGATTCTGACGCGCGGTACAAGTCTTATATATTGTTTAAGCGCTTCCTGTAAAGTTTGGTCAAAATCAGACGTCGTTTGACGTGTTTCGGACCTAAATGTCTAAAGCTGGAAGTTTATGAATTTTGAAAGGGAAATGATGATCTTGAGGCTTGATTCAATAATTTTGATGTTATTTTGGCAATTTGATTGCTCGAGCAAGTTCGTATGATGTTTTTGAGTCAGTGTGCATATGTAGTTTGGAGCACCGAGGGCTCGGGTGAGTTTCAGATAGGTATCGGGGTGGTTTTGCACTTGAACACACAACAGAAATTCTGCAATTTTTGCACAGACCCATTGGCCTACGCGAACACATAGGAGCTTTGCATTCACAAAGCTTTAGTTGACCTAGGCGGAATTTTCTTTACGCGTTCGCACCCAGCTATCGCGAACGTGATCCCTTGCACTCCCCTACTTCACGTTTGCGAACGAGTCCTCGTGTTCGCGTAGAGTAGTTGACTCAGGATACATTTTTATTCATCGCGTTCACACTTGATGTAACGCGTTCGCGTAGCTTAACCCTGTCCTTCAATGCGTTCGCGTCCCCTTATCGCTGTGAGCACGTGATTTTTGCCCAAGCAAACTATTCCAACAATATATACAAAAATAATTTTTTTAATCTGTGTGGAAATTTGTTGATAATTGTGTGGAAATACCAAGATTTTTTCCTAATTTTTGAAAAGAAAAACAAAGCAAAATACCATTTTTCGTATTAATTAGAAAATACCCAAAAATAGAAATTAATTACTCTTTAATTTTAGAAAATCAGAAAATTTAAAAAAATACAAGGAATAATAAATACAAGAATAAAATACAAAAAATACAGAAAAGGAAATAAAATATATAATACAATGTATAATACAAAAAATAGAAATATACAAAATTGGGCCAAACACACTTCAGTGGCCCAAGTAATACAATATACAAACCAGGCCCAAATTAAATATGACCGGTTAGTCATAATACCAAACCAAACGACACTGTCTAGGCAGTTAATAATGAAATGTCGTTGCTTGTTGGATTTAATCTGAACCATTAGTGACCTTAATCTAAGGATCACAATTAAATGACCATCTAGTTAAAACAGTGTCATAATCAAAGCAATTGAATCAGAGTCATTGGTGCATTTAATCCAACGGCCTCAGATCAATCAAAGAAGTTAAATACACAAAACATAACATTTAATCTCATTATACTCCTTCATCCCCAAATGAAAACCTTAGCCGCCATCTCATACTCTCCACCATCACCGGAACTTTACCGGCAGTGGTTTACCACCTCCACCAATTAGTCCTTCCTTAACACCCTTTCTCTATCTCCCCATCCTCTATCATCCTACCCTATCAAATTCCCCAAAAGACCACTGGAAAACCTCGAATAATCCAAAAGGTGTCGCCGGAACCCTACTCCGGCGACCACCACTTACGAACCAGAGGCTGTCATTAACACCATGTGACCCTCTCATCATCCTCTTCAACCCCCACTAGTTAGCTTTCTTTGAATCAACCCTAAACCCTTCGAATATCAAAAATATGTCGCTGGAACCCTACTCCGGCGAACAGTCCTAATCCCAAAAACCACCCTAATAGACCCCCTAGCCCTATTCTTAAGATTCTTTCTTACAAAAAGACTCGAATAGTCTGCTCGAATATCAAAATCCAAGAAAAGTGGCTCCTGAACTTCTGATGCCGGAAAACAAAGAAAAAGAAAAGAAAAATGAAGAAAAGAAAATAGAAGAAAGAAAGAAAGAAAAGAAAGAAACATAACCAAAAGCTAAGTACCTTAACACTAATTTTTTCTACTTGCATTTTTCTTTTATGATATTTTTATTTTTCCTGTTTCTTTGCCTTCCTGAGTATTCTATGAGTTCTATTACATGCTTAATCGCCTTCTAATTATGCTTAGTTATGAAAATCATGACTGTAACTGTGTAGTTTTCTGATCTTTTTACTTTGGAATCGTATGGTTATATGTTTTTCTTTTCAGATAAAAGTTTAGTAAGAAATCGCCTATTTTGTTATGCATAGCCACATTTAGGGTTCTTTCTTGATAAGTTCGAAAGTAGTGATTGAGTATTCTGTTGATTAGATTCTACCTATAATTAATTTATTTCCCTGAATCTTGTTAATTGGGTACTTAGTCTTAATGTGACTCTATCTGTAAAGCTGTCTATTGTGGATATTTTTGCAATTCGATTTTGACTTTGACTTTTTAATTTTTAGATTGAATAAGAGGGTTAAATGGGTAAATAAAAGAAATACAGGGTTAAGGGGGAAAAGGATAAATGGTATATTGTAAATGAACTAAAGGGTTAAGGGTATAAAAGGGAATACTGCCTGGTTCGTGGGTAAATGATTGAACAATAAGGGGTATTCTAGGTACAATGAAAGGGTAAAATGGCAGAAACTGAAAGCAAGTGAAGGTAATAGGGAAAATTAAGCATAATTAGAACAATATGGATGCCACTAGAACCTTCTAGCAGGGGTTCTAGTGCATTTACGGATAAATTAAGAGTATAAACTTGAAAATAAGTTATAGGAACAGGGGTGGGAAATTTGAATATTAATATAAAATTCCCTCCCATTTTGTTCTATAAATAGGCCTCCTTAGGCCACATTTTTAGAGGTTAAGAAATTTGATAAGTTTGAAAATACTCACTGTAACGATCCGACCCGTCGTCACGGGAGTTACCACCTTATTTTCCCCGTTTTATGCTTCTATATGTCTCATTATATGTGTTTGGAGAATTTGAAGTTATTCGGATAGAGTTTGGTTAGAAATGAGACAATTACTCTCTTTGTGGGAAGGTTAGTTTGGAAAAGTCAACCGAATATTGACCTATGAGTTAGAAGGCTTTGAACGGATTTCTGATGATTGAACTAGCTTCGGGGGATGATTTGTGACTTAGTAGCGCAATCGGAATTGAATTTGAAGGTCCAGTGTAGAATTAAGCTTGAATTGTCTAAGGTTGGATTTTGGCGAATTTCGGATGGTAGGTGAGATTTTGATCTGAGGGTCGGAATGGAATTCCGAGAGTTGAAGTAGCTCCGTTAGGTGATTTTGGATATGGGTGCAAAGTTTCAGATCATTCGGAGGTGTTTAGGTCGGGTTTTAGATCAAATACGAGTTTCGGATGTTTTTCAAGAACTTAGGCTTGAATCCGATGTGAATTGATGATTTTAGTGTTGTTGGTGTGTTTTTATGATTTAGAACACGTTTGGATGATATTTTGGGATATTTTTGTGCCTTTGGTTGAGGTCCCGGGGGTCTCGGGTGTGTTTGGGATTGTGATCACGCTCTTATTTGTTGTTTCAACGTCGTATCTTTGGACATAAAGGGGTACTATATTAAACAAATGATCTCCGATTACTATTTTGAATAAGGCATTAGATCTGTATAATAATTACGGAGTCGTAGCAAAAAGAATCATCCAATTTGGACATCGTCTGAGGATTTTATGGCTATTTTAACTAAGGTTGCCCAGATTTCAGGTTAATAACGAAATTGTCCATGACGACGTATTAAAAACCTGCACTATTTGCAAATCTTAAAACCTACATATCTCCTTCATTATAAGGTCAAATTGAGTGATGCAAAAGCCTAAATTCATTAGAATTTTACAAGGAATCCGTTGGCAGCAGTAAAACGCGTGAATATTATACCTATAATGAGCAGGTCAAGTTTTCTTCCAATTTTGGAACAGAATGAAGCTTTTAAGGCGATTTTTAAGAGAAAATTCGTGGGATTTCATCAGGTAATAGTTCTTAGACTCGTATTATGTTGTTATGATGTAAAAACATAGATTAAACACTGAAAAATAAAGGATTTTAGGGGTAAAAATAAAGGTTAGGGCTTGAAACCTAAGAATGTGTAAAGTTGGAATTTGAGGGATCAAACAGACTCCGATTTTGATTAACTTTATATGTACAGACTCGTGGCGAGATGAGAATCTGTTGGTATGATTCTCAGAAATTTTTTGAGAAGTGGGCCCGGGGCTCGAGTTTTACCAACTTCGTGAATTTTAGTACTTTTCAAATATTTTTGATTGGGTTGTGTTTCTTTGACCCATATTTGTGTATTCACTGCGGATTTGAATAGATTCGTCACGCGAGGAGGTCAATATGAAAGGAAAAGGTATGGCGGACCAGTCTACGGCCGGTTAGAGGTGAGTCGTTGGTATATATGATGGTCTGAGGGTTTGAAACCCCGACTTATCACATTGTGAGACTATTTAGGGCGTGACTCACATATCATGGCAGGTGCGAGATTGGTTATGACTGGGGATTTGTGACTTGGTCCATCCCGAACAAGAATAATACTATATTGGCGATTGAAACGCACTCTGTGTTGAATATATATATGGGCTTTATGCCATGTTTGGGGCCTTCTGCCGACCTGTAGTTTCCTTAGGGGATAGATATCATTGTGATAGCATGATTGGTAAAATAATTGATCTCAGTCCTGAGTTTAATCACTGTTACTAAGTCATATTTTCTTGAAAATTTAGTAACTAAAGTATATCTTCCTTATTAATGAATTGGAAACTGGAAAAAAATAAATTAAAGCTGTTATGTGACTCATATGCATATTGTGGACTTAGTATGGATCGGGCTACACGCCGTAACGAATGATATGAATATATTGCGCTTGGGCTGAAGGAGCCCCTCTGGAGTCTGTATACACCCCCAGTGAGTGCCGTCTACATTACATGGATCGGGCTACATGTCGTAGCGGTCATGTGCATTGCATTGCATTCATGCATTATTATTTACTTGTACTATCTGTGGTTTGTTGTTGTTGTTGGTTCGTAGTAAGGTATCAGACTGATAGACATAGCTTTACTTTGTGGCATTTCGTGGATTTCTTATCTTCAGCTATTTTATATGCTTTTTACTCACTGAGTACTTAGTACTCACCCCTACTCCCTGCACCTTTCTGTGCAGATTTAGGTACGCCGGAGGTTCAACTAAGCAGTCTTGTTTTATCAGAGTTATCAGAGTTGTTGAGGTAGCTGTTGATGTTCACAGGACCTGGCTACTCTTCTTATTCCAGTTTTATTTATATATATACTTTCAGACTTGAGTATTTCGTTTAGATATTATTATCCAGTTTTTACTTAGAGGCTCTAGACTCGTGACCCCAGATCTTTTAGGAGTTTTCTTATCATACATCGTATTTCTCAGTATTATTCTTCTATAAATATTGTGTTATTATTCTAAAACTATTATATTCTATTGAAATTATCGATTTTGAGATTTACGGTTGATTCGAGAATGACAGTTGGTCAGGCTTGCCTAGCTTTAGGGTTGGGCGCCATCGCAATCGGGTTTTGGGTCGTGACAAATTGGTATTAGAGCCTAGGTTACTAGGCCTTACGAGTCATGAGCCGGTTTAGTAGGCTCTCGCGGATCGGTACGTAGACGTCCGTATCTATCCTCGGGAGGCTACAAAACCTTTAGGAAACACTTCACTTTCTTGGAATTCTTATCATACATATTTGGTTCTGCTTGAGATATAACTCTTGAAATTCCTTCCACACGTCTGTATGCGCACGCGAGCATTCAGTAATACATCTGCATCGATGGCTTGTGATTTCCCCGATCGAGGGGCGAGAAGTAATCTCTGTGAGTTCATGTTGGGCCAGTCTGGAGGACTTGAGGCCGAATCTTTGCCTATAGCTTGAGTACCGAAGTGCTGATTATGCGAGCAAGTTCTTTTAACTTATGTGTTCGATAATGTCCTTATTAGCTGGGATGGCGGTCGGATACCTACGTGATGAGTAAGTTAGTGTTGTGAGGTGTATCTATGTGATCTTGGTAGTGATGAAGAAGTTTGAGGGATAATAGATGAACTATTAAGTGATTCATTCCTATTGCGATATGTTGTGTAGCCCCAAGTTATAGGCGCGTGAAAAATATTTTGGTATCTCCTAGTTGGAAAGTTAAGTGCTATACTTGCGACTGTATGAGTTCAGACTCAGGAAGACTAAAGTGGGTGTATTATCTGTATGTTGGTGGAAGGTATTTTATATGTTTTATGATTCAAATAAGTGCAACGCATGTCCGGTGGAAGGTATTTTATATGTTTTATGATTCAAATAAGTGCAACGCATGTCCCTATATCGATTTTGATAATATGCTACAAGTAGTATTACGATTTATGTTATTGATATACATTGTGATGTTTTGTTAAGTTGTAGCTGTGTTGTAAGGATGGTTTTTGTGATTCTCTAGCAGGTGGATAGGCCCAATTACTAAGGGAACTCTGCCCAAATTTTTGAAAAATTTGGGACTTAGTAAAAAAAAAATAAAAAAAATTCGGTCGCCTAGAGAGTAGGCTTAACTATTGCGTGAGTGAATGCAAGAATTGCAGAAGAGTTAAAATTTCTGATAATTCGTATCTCCACAAGCTTATGAAAGAGTGAGTTTAATCTCACCATGGTATTACGACATCAATAGAGTATATGTGTTGTGATATATATGTTTTCGAGCTAACTTAGGGGGGATGCCGTTGATTAGCTGATTGCATAATGATGTGCTATGTTGGTTCTGTCCTAAAGCATACTAGCGAACCTGTTTTGGTTGCAGAAATTGAGACAAGAACGACACGAGTGAAGGAAATTTTTTGATAAGATGTCAAGAGATCGAATGAGCAGGAAGGAGGTTTTGATGGTTGAGATAAATTAGTATTGTCTTCAGCGTCACCTGAGAGCGGTGCTGTGTCCTGGTCAATGATTCTTGATCGCTCTTCAACGTTAGTGCGACCGGTGGTTTGGTGGTACGCCCCAAATATTATTGCGGTAGATTGTGGGAGCGTGTCCCACTGGAAGATTATATAATTATGGCATGCAGTCACTTGACTGGTTAAGGATGTAAACCAAGTATGAAGGTTATGATAGTGTCGTTAAATTGAGTAATTCATGCCTGGAGGGCATTTGGCCTATTGGGTTGTGAACTAGGGAGGATTACTCCGATTATGATGGTTGTTCTTGTGTTTTATGAAGAAATGGAAGTTATTATGGACTTTTGAAAGGTGGTCAAACTGGTTCATTGTGCTTAGAATCGGCTTGAAGTCGGTGGATAGATGTAATGTAAGTAATGGCTCTATATCAGGCCAGATATATGCCTTTTGTAATGCGGTGCTCGTGGAGGAGTAGTTAGTTTGATGTTTCTTTGTCGGATATTTCGGGTAGTGATGTATTGCGCTGGGTGAGTTGTGAGACGGCTTGGTAAATTGCCATATATTAAGAATACGCGTAGGAATGACGTTATATGAGCATCTTGGCTATTGAGATTCAGATTGTACATCGCACTCAGTTGTGCTTGAGTGTTGTAACTCATAACACTATATGTCCCTCAGAGATATTATTATGCACTTAACGTGCGTACGATCGATACTCGGTATTATGTTGTAATGAGCAAATTTGGCTTGATGTGCGTCTCCTTATGTAAGATCTATGTGTGGATCGCATGGCACGCCGCCACGGGTATGATATCTGGAGTGGGTTGCACGCCGCAACAGTGTTATATTGAGTATAGTTTTCTATGTGCCATCTTTGTATGCCTTGATTCCGGTTTTCCAAGGAAAGTCTGTATTAGTGCGTATGATTTGATAATTTCTTCAAGAGCTCGTTCTCTTTAGTACCGCATTCGTATTGGTAGCCTATTAGCACATTGCGGCATCATATGCGATATTTTATTATGTCTGGAGTGGCTTATTGCCCGAGTAGTTAGTACTGGGTGAGATGAGATCATTGAATTCGAGATTGGTGCAACCTGAGTATATGAAGTAAAGTAAAGAGCTAAGACCATTGTTTTGTTCAGAATAAGGCGATAGTTCTTGCCAAGAGTATAGAACTAATGAATTGTTGTTTTGACAGTGGCTAAGAATGCATATAGATCTCATCCGTCATGTCATTATTGTAAGAATTTTCACAAGGCATGTGTATGTCATGCAGAGCATGGGATGTGTAGTGATTCCTTCTAAGCGATTAGATAAGAGAGCTTCAGATGATTAGGCAACATGGTATTTCTAAGTTGAAGTGATTTGACATGAGTATGTGTTTCAGAAAAATGTAATGTGATTAAACTGATGATATTTTAGTAGTATTGCAGCATGTTCTTGTTGGGTCCACTAGGGGTATTCGGGTTTGCTTTGTAGCACATGTAAATATTGAGTATCTGTCGTGGATTGATTTGGTATCAAACGGGTGCATGTATTCGCACGGTGGAAACTGGGATTAGGTATGATGAATTGTGTGTTATATGGAGTTCTGATGTACAAGGTATGTTGTAGTGGTAGATCCTTATTCGCTGGTGTGTTATATTTTGGATGTGATGTTGGAATTTAGACTAGTTGTCATAGAGTTGGGTGATTTTGAACTATTACATTAGGGACTACGCCAGAAATTCCAGGGGTTAAGTGGTGAAGTGCGTTTGAATATGCTTTAGCCGAGTATTTATATTTCATAGAACTAGCGGGCAACTGGGAAGGTGTACTTTCTTAATTGGGAATTTGTGATAGATGCCAGTGCAAAGGTTACTATCATTGATCCCGTTCCATTATTGAAGGACTTTTCGGATGCGTTTCGTATGGCCGGGCATGTAAGCGGGTGAGATTGTGGATTTTGGTATTTATTTGGTGCCTTCGGCAGGAGTTATAGAAGTTGGGGAAACATTTGCAGGCTTCTTGGTACTGAGTTCGTTGACAGGCCGATATGGCTACGCATTGAGCTTGTTAGCAATCTGAGGAAAGCTATGAGTTGTTTTTTTTATGTTGTGAGACATTGTGATTTGTTAGTTATGGGCACATGTGGTGCGGTTCCATTGAGAATTCACAGAGAAAGTCGAGCCGGAAGAGTAATTGAGTGTTTCTCAGTGTATGGAGCATTGGTTATGGTCTATTGGGTTGTTTGTTGTGTGTTCGTTTCGTGGGTGTAAAGAATTGTGTTGGCTTCAGACATCAAATGTGCGTGGTTGTTGATTTTGAGCATAGCGACTTGAGATGCTTCAGGTGTAACGGTTTTGGGATAGGATTGCGCATTATAGCGAGGCTACGGGAGTTATGACCTTTCGGGGTATATTCAGGCATTCTATTTCTGTGGTGTGAGACGGGGTCTCAGCCTTGTATTGTAAGGGTATTGATGAGCTTGAGGTACAACTCTTTCATTTGAGTCATTTGTTATGGTTTGAGTGGGTTCAGATCGTTTCTTACTGGTGCGTGTATTATGCAAGATGTGGTTTAGACTTGTATTGAGGTATCATATCATCATAGTGGCGTTGGAGTCGAGGTGATCATTGGGTTCATTAATGAATACGGATATATTCGATCTCAACTTGTTAGGAAGATAATATCTAGGTTTGACCCGGAAATCGGTTGTGATATTAATCAAGGGAAGTGGTTTCATGAATGGTTGATCTGAGAGGTGATTTCAGTTTATAGCGTGTTTCATTCATCGTTGGCAGTATATGAAAGTGTTGGAATAAGGCTTTAGCTAATAAGAGGTTCTCTGCCAGAAATTGGTTACTAGGGACAACTGCTGTGAATAGAAGTTATGGTTCCAAGTGTTTGGTTTAGGCGGTATATCATATGTTTTCACCCGAGGGAGAAAGTATAGGTTATTACAGTTGGTTCGGGCTTACTCTGAGTACGAATGTGAATTTCTGATCTGGTGTATGATTTTTGAAAAGTGCGGCGTGGTTTTATGGTTTAGTTATGGATGAAATGGACTATAAAAGTTCGGCTGTATTGTGTTATCGGGTCTATGCAAGATAGGGTGACCAGGGATCACCCCGGGTATATGATTGGTAAGATTATTCAGCTACTGGATGACTTTTATAATAAGTCTCGATACGCTCGAGGACGAGCATTTTATTTAAGTTGGGGAGGATGTAACGACCCGACCCGTCGTCACGGGAGTTACCACCCCATTTTCCCCATTTTATGCTTCTATATGTTTCATTATATGTGTTTGGAGAATTTGAAGTAATTCGGATAGAGTTTGGTTAGAAATGAGACAATTAGTCTCTTTATGGGAAGGTTAGTTTGGAAAAGTCAACCGAATGTTGACCTATGAGTTTGATGGATTTGAATGGATTTTTGATGATTGAACTAGTTTCAGGGGATGATTTGTCACTTAGGAGCGCAATCGGGAATTGAATTTGGAGGTCAGGTGTAGAATTAAGCTTGAATTGGCTAAGGTTGGATTTTGGCGAATTCCGGATGGTAGGTGAGATTTTGATCCGAGGGCCGGAATGAAATTCTGAGAGTTGCATTAGCTTTGTAAGGTGATTTTAGATATGCGTGCAAAGTTTCAGATCATTCGGAGGTGTTTAGGTCGGGTTTTAGATCAAATACGAGTTTCGGAAGTTTTTGAAGAACTTAGGCTTGAATCCGATGTGAATTGACGATTTCAATGTTGTTGGTGTGGCTTTATCATTTGGAACTAGTTTGGATGATATTTTGGGATATTTTTGTGACTTTGGTTGAGGTCCTGGGGACCTCAGGTGTGGTAGTAGACGTGGGTATTATGAAAGAAGACATGTCCTTTGTCATGTCTTTAGAACGAGTGTACCAGGCCTGGGCGAAGGGACAACCTTTACCCACATACGCAGCAAATCCTGCTTATATCCCTTCACCGGTCCAAGCACAAGACCCACACACTGTGAATTCATCCTCTGCTTACCCCACATACCCACCTTACTATGCAACTACCTCACAAGAACCACCACCTCCTCCACCACATAAACAAATTCCACCAGCATCACCACATGTCGCTCCCTTGTATGTGGCCCCTCCACCAGCCACATTACACAAATCATGTAGTGAACCATTGTTTCATGTTCAAGACAATCATTATTATCCTCTCGAACCTACTTTCCGACATCATGATTCTTATACTCCTCCCATGGACATGGCCAAAGAGGAAAAACCACCCAAAAATCCTGAACAGGAAGAGATGATCCGAAAAATGAAGAGTCTTGAACAGTGCTTCCGGAACATGCAGGGCCTTGGAGGCCAAGTGAGCGTAGCTTACAAAGATTTATGTCTATTCCCGAAGGTACAACTACCAGCAGGTTTCAAGCTACCGAAATTTGATCTATATGACGGTCACGGTGACCCAGTAGCACATTTGAGAGGCTTTTGCAGCAAAATGCGCGGTACCGGCGGTAAATATGAGTTGCTCATGGCTTATTTTAGCCAAAGTCTTAGCGGATCGACCCTAGAGTGGTACACCAGGCAAGACCATGCTAGATGGTTTATTTGGGATGATTTGGCCCAAGCATTCGCTAATCATTTCCAGTACAACTTGGAGATTGTTCCTGACAGGCTTTCATTGACAAAGATAGAGAAGAAGCCAAGAGAGAGCTTACGAGAATATGACTTCAGGTGGAGAGAACAAGCTGCAAGGGTAGAACCACCTATGAAAGAAGGAGATATGGTTGACTATTTTCTAAAAGCTTTGGAGCGGACATACTATGGGCATTTAGTATCAGCCGTCGGGAAAATATTTAACGAAGTTGTTAAGATGGGGAGCATGGTTGAGGAAGGGTTAAGATCAAACAAGATTATGAGCTATTCAGCCATAAAAGCTACAACCCAGGCAATTCAAATACGCACCGATGGATCTATTGGGAAAAAGAAGAAAGAACAGGTGGCCGTTGTAAAAGGGAGATCATGGTCCAGGAATCCTAATCCATACTACCATCAACCACGCCCACATCATCAACCCTACTCACCAGCACCATATGGCCCACAACAACACTACTACCCTCCCCCTGTTCCACAATTTTATGTAGACCATGCTCAAACCTACCAACCATCGCCTACATCATGGCGAGCACCAACACCTCATAATACCTACCATAGTCAGAACATATACCCACCACGCAAAACATATAAAAATCCCAGTGGAACAGGTTTCCATCCTAATCCTGGTGCCAGGAATGATAGGATGCAAAAGAAAAAGACATTTACTCCCTTGGGTGAATCATACACCAGTCTTTTTCATAGTTTAAGGCAGCTCGGAATCCTAAACCCGATTGAATCCAAAATCCCTAATCCACCACTGAGGAATCTAGACCAGTCTGTTAGTTGTGAGTACTATTCAGGAGCTCCAGGACACGACACCAAAAAGTGTTGGCATCTGAAAACCGCAATACAGGAGCTTATTGATTCAAGAAGAATTGAAGTCCAAGCCCCTGAGACTCCCAATATCACACAAAACCCCCTACTTGTTCATCATGAGGCCCATATGATAGAATTGATACAAGGGGGAGGTTGCAAGAAGCTTTCTCAAACTGCAATGATGATTAAAGTAAGTGGAGAAAAGGTAGAGGAGAAAGTAGTGGGTGAGAAAGCAGTGATCAAGCAAATGGCGAATGAGCCAGTGGCGGTAACAGAGCCCGAGCCAGTGAAGGTGATAGTTCCAGGGGCAAGTACAAAACCTGTGTTGACTGTGAAAAGGGCACAAATAGAGCCTGCCATTATCAAACTAGTTACTCAAATGGCCATTGTAAATGTTAAATCAGTGCCATTGAATTACAACAAGGTGACTGTCATGTATCGAGTGAAGGAGATTAAAGATGAAATTTGTGAAACCCACGGGTTGACAAGGTCGGGGAGGTGCTTTGCTCCCGACGAATTAAGAAAAGAAAAACTCACCAGAGATAATCCGGCTAATGTAAAGAAAGCTGTTACTGAGGAGGAGGCCGAGGAATTTTTGAAGAAAATGAAAGTGCAGGACTATTGGATAGTTGAACAATTGAGAAAGACACCAACACAAATTTCTCTGTTGTCCTTGCTAATTCACTCTAATGAACACCATAGTGCATTAATGAAAATTTTAAATGAGGCTCATATGCCCAAGAATATTACAGTGACTCATCTTGAAAAGATCACAAATAAGATATTTGAGGTGAATAGTGTGACGTTCTCAGATGATGAACTGCCGATGGAGGGAACGGAGTATAACAGGGCCTTGTATCTTACTGTGAAATATGAAGATTTGGTAGTGACCCGCGTGTTGATTGATAATGGGTCGAGTGCCAATATATGCCCTTTGTCTACTCTGGGAAAGCTCAAGATTGATGATGAAAGAATCCACAAGAACAACATTTGTGTGCATGGATTCGACGGAGGTGGAAAGAATAATGTTGGAGACATTGTGTTGGAGCTTACCATCAGACCGGTAGAATTTACAGTGGAATTTCAAGTTTTGGATGTTGTTGTATCCTACAATCTCCTACTGGGTCGACCATGGATTCACGCGGCGAAGGTTGTACCTTCCTCACTCCATCAGATGGTAAAGTTTGAATGGGACCATCAAGAAATAGTGGTCCATGGTGAAGACAATTCTTGTAACACCATCACTCCTTTTGAAGAGATTGAGGATAAAGGCCCTTGGGTATACCAAGTGGTGGATACTATATCTGTTGATAAAATTCCTGAAGGTGAGCATGTTCTGGTGCCCAAGATAGCTTCTGCATCAGTGATGATTGCTACAGAGATGTTGAAAAGTGTGTTTCTCACTGGGAAAGGGTTGGGAGTTGCACTACAGGGAATCACAGAGCTAGTATCTCTTCCGGGAATCATTGACACTTTTGGGTTGGGTTTTAAGCCAACCATTCCTGATATAAAAAGAGCTCGAAAACTGAAAAAGAAAGGTTGGACCCTCCCTAAGCCTATCCCCAAACTCCCCCATTCATTCATTCGTCAAGCCTGGTACAAACAGGAGTCCGGCGACGGTGATGCCCAACTTAGCAGAGATAAAGCCAGACATAGAGCTGCTTGAAAAATTTGAAAAGCTACTTGAAGATGTGAATATGGTAGAAGCGGCCGAGGGCACAAGTAAAATGGATGTCCAATTTGTTGGATCCCAAACCAAGTTGAATAACTGGGAAGCTACTCCTCTTCCGACTAGAAGGGAGTTGTGGTAGTTAGCTTTATTTTGATTCATTTTCAATCTGTTTTGTTTCAAAGCTGTAATACAGATTCTATGTTCCGTCCAATCGAACGTGTCAACCCTTGTTATTTTTTGAAATTTTAATGAAACGCAATTTCTTTCTTCCTCCATTCCTGATAAGCCTTATTTTATTTTTATTTTCTTTTCTTGTACAGTCCATTTTATGCTAATCTCAATGATGTGTCATGCATAAAGCATTCCTAGCCCAGTCTTGATAATCAAATAGTAATACAAGAAATTGAATGTGATAATGAGGCGGAGTATGATGAGGAAATTTTGGAAGAAATTAGTAAGGATCTGAGCCAACATGAGGAAAAACCTAAACCAAATTTAAATGAGATGGAGGCCGTTGATTTGGGTGATAAGGAAAATATTCGGGAAACAAAGATAAGCATCCATTTGGAATCCTCACTTAGAGAGGACTTGATAAAGTTGCTGCATGAATACAAAGATATATTTGCATGGTCATACGATGACATGCCGGGACTAAGCATTGATTTGGTAGTCGATAAATTGCCCACTTACTCAAAATGCCCGCCCATCAAGCAGAAGTTGAAGAAATTTAAGACAGATATCAGTGTAAAAATGAAAGAAGAAGTCCATAAGGAGTTTGAACCAAAGGTGATACGGGTTACCAAATATCCCATCTGGTTAGCCAATGTTGTATCGGTTCCGAAGAAAGATGGAAAAACCAGGGTGTGTGTTGATTATCTAGACCTCAACAAAGCAAGTCCAAAGGATAATTTTCCATTGCCAAACATCCACATATTAATTGACAATTGTGCCAAGCATGAGATTGGATTGTTATGCGGTTATCACCAGATCCTGATAGACGAGGAAGATGCAGAGAAGACGACATTCATATCGGCTTGGGGAACATACTGTTATAGGGTGATGCCATTTGGACTGAAAAATGCTAGAACAACATATATGAGGGCAATGACTACTATATTCCATGACATGATACATCGGGAAATTGAAGTTTATGTGGATGATGTCATTATCAAATCCAGAAAGCAACATGACCATATTAAAGACCTGAGGTTATTTTTCTAGAGGCTTCGTAGGTACAATCTCAAGCTCAATCCAGCAAAATGTGCTTTTGGGGTAGCATCAGGGAAATTATTGGGGTTTGTGGTAAGCTGACGTGGTATTGAATTGGACCTGTCTAAAATTAAAGCCATCCAGGAGTTGCCTCCGCCAAAGAGCAAGAAAGATGTGACGAGTTTGCTTGGTAGGTTGAATTACATCAGCAGATATATCGCTCAGCTTACATCAACTTGTGAGCCTATTTTTAGATTGCTGAAGTGAAATAGACTGATGAATGTCAAGCTGCACTTGATAAAATCAAGGAATACCTAGCCAATCTGCCTGTATTAGTTCCTCTAGAGCCAGGAAGGCTATTAATCCTTTATTTGACGGTATTGGATAATTCCTTTGGTTGTGTATTGGGGCAACATGATGAAACAGGAAAGAGGGAGCAGTTAATTTATTATCTTAGCAAGAAATTCAAGTCTTACGAGGTGAAGTATACTCAATTGGAAAGAACGTGCTATGGTTTGACCTGGGTGGCACAGAAATTGAAGCATTATTTGTCAGCTTATACCACTTATCTCATATCCCGGTTGGACCCGTTGAAGTACATCTTTCAGAAGCCCATACCCGCAGGGAGGCTTACTAAATGGCAAATTCTGCTCAGCAGTTTGACATTATTTATGTAACTCGCACTACGATGAAAGCACAAGCAGTTGCCGATCACTTAGCAGAGAATCTAGTTGATGACGAATATAAACCACTGAAAACATATTTTCCTGATGAAGAAGCATTGAATATTGAAGAATTGGAACAAGATGAAAAGTCAGGCTAGAAGTTATATTTTGATGGGGCTGTTAATAACCAAGGTGTTGGTATTGGAGGTGTGCTTATATCAGAGACATGTTAGCATAATCCTGTCAGCGCTCAACTTCGTTTCTTTTGTACCAACAATATGGCTGAATACGAAACATGTATATTGGGATTGAGAATGGCTATAAATATGGGTGTTCAAGAGATTTTGGTCATAGGTGACTCGGATCTCTTGGTACATCAGATTCAAGGAGAATGGGGAACACGGGATTTAAAAATCATACCATACCGGCAGTGTCTACATGAACTATGCCAACGGTTTCAATCTATAGAATTCAATCATATCCCGAGAATCCATAATGAAGTTGCTGATGCTCTGGCCACACCGTCATCTATGTTACATCACCCGGATAAAGCTTATGTGGACCCATTACAAATCCAAGTTCGTGAGCAGAATGCTTATTGTAATACAGTAGAAGAGGAACTTGATGGTGAACCATGGTTCTATGAAATTAAAGAGTATCTCAGAATGGGGGTGTATCCGGCACAAGCCACAGGAGATCAAAAGAGAGCCATAAGATGATTGGCGAGTGGATTCTTCTTTAGTGGAGGGGTTTGTACAAAAGAACCCCGGATTTGGGTTTGTTGAGATGTATAGATGCAAAGCAGGCTACAATAATTATGGCTGCGGTACACGCATGAGTTTGTGGACCACACATGAGTGGGTATGTGCTAGTAAAAAAAATACCCAGAGCAGGATATTAATGTCTTACTATGGAGCAGGATTGTATCAACTATGTGCACAAATGTTATCAATGCCAGATACATAGAGATTTGATTCATTCTCCTCCTTATGAGTTATATACGATGTCGGCACCATGGCCTTTCGTTTCTTGGGACATGGATGTCATTGGGCCAATAGAGCCAGCAGCATCTAATGGGCACATGTTTATTCTTGTTACCATTGATTATTTTTCTAAATGGGTGGAGGAAAAGATATTCAAGGCAGTAATGAAGAATGCAGTGGTTGATTTTGTACATGCAAACATCATTTGCCAATTCAAAATTCTGAAGGTGATTATTACGGATAATGGGGCCAACCTTAATAGTCACTTGATGGCAGAGACATGTCAGAGTTTAAAATTATGCATCGCAATTCCATACCATATCGGCCCAAGGCGAATGGAGCAGTTGAAGCAGCAAATAAGAATATTAAGAAAATCTTTCGGAAAATGGTGGAAGGATCGAGACAATGGCATGAGAAGTTACTCATTACTTTGCTGGGATATCGCACTACCGTTCGCACTTCGGTAGGTGCAACCCCTTATTCATTAGTGTATGGCACAGAAGCGGTAATACCCGGAGAAGTTGAAATACCCTCCATTCGAATTATTGCGGAGGCAAAAATTGATGATGATAAATGGGTTAAAGCCTGACTAGAACAATTGAGTTTGATTGACGAAAAAAGACTGGCAGCAGTGTGTCATGGGCAATTGTATCAATAGAGAATGGCCAGAGCCTATAACAAGAAAGTACGTCCGCAAAAATTTGAAGTCGGACAATTAGTTGAGGCACATCTTACCTCATTGGGCAGAGGCAAAAGGAAAGTTCTCTCCTAATTGGCAAGGGCCATTTGTTGTATCACGAGTGTTGTCTAATAGGGCATTATATCTAACAGATGTAGAAGGAAAATGCGTAAAAATGGCCATCAATTCTGACGCAGTCAAAATATATTATGTATGATTTCTTTCATGTATTTAATTGTATTTGTCATATTTTTGAACATTTTGTTTCTCTATTCAAACACTTTATCCATTGCTATCCCTTTGAGCCTTATTACTTTATTCTTTCATATCCCTCTTTCAGAATCAACAGCAAAGTAAAAATGGATGATGAAATGTCAAAGAAATGAAGAAAAAAGGAAGATGAAAAAAGGGGAAAAGTTAAAAAAAAAAAAAAAGAAGAAAAAAGAAGAAGAGAAAAAGAAGAAGACGAGAAAAAAGAAAAAAGAGGGAAAAGAAAAGAAATAGGAAAAGAAAAAGAAAAAGAAAGAAAAATGCAAAAGAAGAAAAATTGGAAGAAGTGAACATCGAAACGAAGCAATCTTATGTTCCGAACTACGTTTTGACTTGATCCCAAAAGGATATGTAGGCAGCCTTACTGAGGTTCAGTCATAACAGAAAGAAGGTCAAAGGTTCCCCAAAGATTGAAACTGGGGTAGAAGTTATGATCATCGTGGAAGATATGATTCCGAAAGTTGTAATCTTTAAACCTAAGTTAGAAATTTTGAGCCTGTATACCTTTCTTTCTAACACCCATCCAAAAGCCACATTACGGTCCAAAGAAAGACCTTCTGATTAATTTCAAGAAAAACGCAGTACAAGTAGGTGAGGAAAGACATGTTATGGACAACACTTGGG
The DNA here is from genome assembly GCA_032618575.1 of Nicotiana noctiflora. Taxonomy (NCBI): domain Eukaryota; kingdom Viridiplantae; phylum Streptophyta; class Magnoliopsida; order Solanales; family Solanaceae; genus Nicotiana; species Nicotiana noctiflora. Next base: position 506,318 of record JASVEL010012443.1, on the reverse strand, counting down.
TACTGGAAGATGGAAAAAATAAAAATATAAAAATGAGAGAGTCTTATTGGTGAAAACCCTCATGGGCACCGTAAGGTGATGTGAGTTGAGAGAAATGAAATGAGAGAGTCTTATTGGTGAAAACCCTCACAGGAAGCATAAGGCGAAAGTGAGAAAGAAAATTTTGGTAGAAAAGCGGCAAAGCAAGCAAAGATTGGGTTTGTTAAAAATTGGGTGGTGATATGAATTTGGCAAAAAAGACAATTGACAGTTGATTGGTTGGACAGACTGGGTTGGTTAATCCGAATGCATGACATGATCAAAGGAATCAACCTTCCCACTCAAATAAGTCTCGTCCTTTTAAAGTATTCCTACCCTTAAATCTTCGGGGTCATTGCATTTAATTTTTCTTGAAATCTATCTATAAGACATTATCAGTCGAAGCTAATTACTAGCTTCTCAGTTATATGGCACAATAAGATTGGGGTTCATCAAAGGATAATTGAAACAAAAGAACAAGGAAAGAAATAACAAAAGAGAGGCATAAGGAAAACAATTGGGTCATTGGGATCAGAAAATTTTAAAAGATAGCTAGAAGTCATGGCAAGGCAATATGAGAAGCAAGACGGAGCAAATTCAAATGTGGAAGAAAGGCCAACAAGACTGCCAGCAACTAACCACCATTTTATACTAACAAATTGTTCTTTCATTAAAGCAGGAACAAAAGATTCAAATTCTTACTAATCACTTTAAAGTGAATGTGACCAATGTGGATAACAAGGGAGCACAAATTTTGGCAATCAGGCACCCACCTGGAAAATAAGGAAAGACAATTCAAAAGAAAGCGACAATAGGTGATGGAATCCATCTCAAAACTCCGTAATCAGGCACCCACCTGGATAATAAGGGAAGTATTACCTTTTATTGAATATGTTACACCCAGTTATCAAACTGGGGCATAAATTTTCTTTGTTTTGTATGATGTAAGCAGGCGCCACATGAATAATAAGGGAATATCTTTTAAAGTTGCAAGCAGGCGCCCACCTGAATAATAAGGGCATATCTTTTTAAGTTGCAAGCAGGCGCTTACCTGAATAATAAGAGAATATCTTTTCAAGTTGCTAGTAGGGGCCCACATGAACAATAAGGGAATATCTTTTCAAGTGGCAAGCAGGCGCCCACCTGAATAATAAGGGAATATCTTTTCAAGTTCAGCAAGCAGGAGCCCACCTGAATTACAAGAGAATATATTTTCAAGTTGCAAGCAGGCGCCCACCTGAATAATAAGGGAATATTTTTCCAAGTTATAAGCAGGCTCCCATTTGAAGAACAAGGGAATATTTTTGAAGATTAGTGTCACACCTCTTTTTTACCGCACCCGCGAGGGCGCAAAGAGTTTTTCCAATTAAAGGACAATCGAAACGGGATTTATTTAATTATTTCAGAGTCGCCACTTGGGAGATTTATGGTGTCCCAAGTCACCGGTTAAATACCGAATCGAGGAAAAGAATGACTCTATTTAACAGTCCGCGAACCAGAAATCCGGATAAGGAATTCTGTTAACCCGGGAGAAGGTATTAGGCATTCTCGAATTCTGTGGTTCTAGCACGGTCGCTCAACTGTCGTGTTCGGCTTATTTATCTGTTTTTATAGTTATATATTTAGTGAAAATTAATATCCCTTTACCGCTTTTATTATGATTTACGAGAAAGAAAGTTGCCTAAAAATATGTTTCGAATCACGTCACATGAAATGCACCCGGATCCTCGACACATTCTTATTCAACATTTTGGGATTTGGGTTTGGGTCGCATGAAATGCACACCCGTATTTAAGAAGGTAGGATTAAAATACGCGCCTAGAGCGATTACTTATTTACACTTTTGAGAAGGCCATGATATTTGCTAAGAAACGACACATCTCGAAATCTAAGTATTTTATATGTACCTTTATGAGGGCCTTGCGATTTGTGTAACTATTGGGTGAGGCGCACCTCTAATTCAAATCTAAAGCGAGCTACATCCCGCTGTATTTATTTAGGAGTGGATTCCAAATTATTTAAAACTTGTTACGAGCCACACCACATGAAATGCGCCTGTGGTTCCTGACACGCTTTATTTAATCTTGTTCAAAATTGGGGTCGGGTCACATGAAATGCACCCCCGATTCCTTTAATCTAGTTACGTCATTCAGTTGAGTAATAACTCGCTAATTCCTACAATGTGACAAAATCCTACTCAACTATAACCAATTCGAGCAAACATACGATTAATTAATTAAGTGAGTAGGTTTGAGTCTATGCTGGACAATTATATGGAAAGAACTTACTTTGAATTCAAATAACCCTCAAAGAGCCACTGTCATATATTTTTCGCAAGTTCAAGATATCATTCCTCACGGGTGTTCAAATCACCTTAAACTTTCTGCTTAATCAGATAGCTAATCTCACTTTTAACATAGGATCTAGTATTAACAGATTTGAGATTACACACATGAATAGAGAAGATTGAACAGAGATATAGCAGAATGATTCAGGTTTACGTACATATCCAATGACAGTGTATCTTTGATCTAGATACATTTTTTCATAGCCAGAATCAGCAATACAAACTTAATTAAAGAATAACAAAACATAACAAACATAAGGACTTTGGACATCTGTATATATTCAACAGACTTAAAAAGGAGCTTCGGGCTTCATTCTTTTCGAACCAAGACACTACAATGACAGAGATGTGTACCTGGAATACGGAAGAAGAAAGAAGAGTGAGCAGTGGTAATGCAGCAACAGTAGCAGTAGCCCAGCAACAAACAGCACAGCAACAAACCAATGGTAATCAATCCCCACAACACTTAGCACCCAAACCAAAACCCACAACAGTAGCAAAACAACAGTACCAACAGCAGCCAATCAAAGCCACAGCAGCACACAACAACAACACAGCAGCAGCAAAATAGCAACAACAGAACCAACCGCAACAAACAAGACCACAACAACCTCAGCAAACAAACAGCAGCAAACAAGTAGCCTTCTCTCACAAACTGAATAACAGCAACAACAACAGTAGCCAAACCGCAATGGAACAGTAACACAGTGTCTATATGTGTGTGTATTTCTGCCTCTCCTCTTCCTAATGTATGCTACTCTTTTTTAAAGCCAAAAACCAGCCCCCCCTATTCTCTGCAACCTCCTATTTATAACCAAAACAGACCCCTTCTCTAAGAGCCAAGGACCAGCAAAAAATCCACTCAAACCCTTGCCCATCCCTGCTCTGCCAGCCCATTATCCCCTGTGTTTAGCCACTAAGTTTTGTCAAGTGTGGGCTTAATTAGTTAAATGCTGAGTGCCAAAAACCTGGTGGAGTGCCCTGCTGTAACAGCAGGTTCCACTAGGCTGTGCAGGGTATTAAAATATTCTAACTCTGATTCATCTTACACTAATGCTAACAGCCTCAGCAAATTCCAGACCTAATTTGAAGTCACAACAATTCCAAGAGCTTCATTTGGTAAATCAGCAACATCAATCACTATCCAGTGTTTAATAGGAAAAATCATATAACTAAATGACGACAACTACTTAATTGATCCTACGTATACAATCAAGAACAAACAAAGCCCAACAAATCCGTGATTCATGGTTTCGACACAACATGATACCAATCCATATGAACTAGTTAGCTTGATGACCTTAATCATACTAAGTATATCATTCATTTTCAATCGAAGAAACAACAAAAATCGACCAAATAAAAAGGTCCCAAAGAGATGAAGAAAACAGAGAATTGGCGGAATATTAAAACAACAAAGAAACGAAAACTAGAGACAATTAAACTGAGACGATGAATAAACAGAGACAGAGATACCTTAAAACAAAGCATTGGAACTTGGCCGACTTGGATTCGAAAGGAGTCGTGGTTGTGTATTTGAAGTCAAATAGACTTTAATTGGAATGTTTTCAAACGAAAACGTTCCAATTAAAGTTTATTAACTTCAATTTCTTTCAATCCGAATGAAATCCCTAGTTTCTCAATTCTAGGGTTCTTGAGGGCTCGATTTGGGGGTTAAGAGGTTAGGGCTTGATTCGAACAAAACTAAATCCGGTAGGTGTATGAGGGAGGTGAGGGGAAGCCATGGTGTGATTTCGGTGAGGTTTGGCATGATTTTCAGATTCCGGCAACCTTTGATTCAATATTCGACAAGCTCGGGACGGATTCGAGACTAACGGAGTCCGGATTCGAAGAGAGGGAGGTGAGGAGAAGGGTTGGTGTTAATTTGGTGGCCGTTGGCCTACCGGAACCGCCGTGAGGCGATTTCCGGCAGGCGGAGTACGGTGGCTCACGGCGAGGTTAATTCGTCTATAGGAGAGACGACGGGTGTGAGGGGGTCTGGCTTGGGGGCGGGGTGTGAAGGTGGGCTTTATATATGATTTAGGAGATTAAATCCTGATCGTTGGATCATTTACGATCAACGACCAGGATCTCCTCCCTTAAACCAAACGGTGTCGTTTGGTTAAGTTACGGTCTGAGTATTCGAAGCTTGGTTGATTAATCTGGGCCGTTGGATAACAAAATCCAACGGTCCAGATCAACGGGGCCATTTGGGGGTTGGGCAGATCGGGTAAGGGGTTTGGGCCAGGTTATATTGAATTGGGTTTTGGCCCAATCCAAATTCCATGTCTAGACTCCATGTTGCATCATATGTCTAATTTAAACAAAAAATTCTAAATCACACTACAAAAAATCAAATTAACTTATAATAATGCTAATTAAGTTTTACTAATAATTAACATACACAATTACATATCACTTAAATGTAAATCACATAATTTTGATATTAAACACTAAAAAATGCAAAAACATAATATATATATTTTTTTGTATTTTACTAATTTAAATAAATAAACACGCACACACAAAAATGCAAATGTAAGATAAAAATAACACAAAAATCACAAAAATCATGCCCAACATGAAACTATTTTATTTTTGAATTTTCTGGGAGTAATTGCCGTGAGGGCGAAAAATCACGTGCTCACAGCTGCCCCTCTTTGCGCGGAAACATGAAGAGTTTTCGTGCAAAGATAAGTGAGCGGATACGAGCGATTTTTGCCCGTTTGAGCACTCCGTATGAAGCATTTTTTTGGAAAACTTTGACCGAACCTTTGCTTCAGAAGGTCTCCTACATATCCCTGGTAAAAAGGGAATCAGGTCAATGTAGTTCGGGAAGTTTTGGTAGCGGGGACTACCATGACTGCGGTGATCTTGCTGTTACTGCCGTTGTTGCTGTTGCCACTGCTCAACTGATCTCCTTATTACATCGTGCGAAACAAAAATAAGAAGCTAGACTAAGTTACAGTGCTACAAATTCTTATCTGTCCTTTTTAACTTGATTTTGTCATGTTCCTTGCTATTCTGTCTGACTTGATATTCCTTCTGATGCTTCTTCTCTTCTGCCAATTATTATTTCGGCCTATCTTGATTGCCGAACTCCGACCATTGGTTCCTCCTTTGTGATCTTCGCACTATTCTCCTTGGCAATCTAAAACCATCTTTTCTGATCCTTGTTGCCTTCTTCTGCTTACGAACTTGGATTCATGCCGGAGATTTCTGTTACATTCAACTGCTCTCCTTAAAAATAACTCGCCACTCCATTCTTCAGGCGGGCTCCCTGACTCCAATTACAACTTCAAAATAAATCGCCACTCCATTCTCCAGGCGGGCTCCCTGACTTCAACTACCACTTCAAAATAAAATCGCCACTCCATTCTTCAGGCGGGCTCCCTGACTTCAACTACAACTTTTAAAATAAATCGCCACTCCATTCTCCAGGCGGGCTCCCTGACTTCAATTACAACTTCAAAAATAAAATCGCCACTCCATTCTTCGGGCGGGCTCCCCGACTTCAACTACTACTTCAAAATAAAATCGCCACTCCATTCTCCGGGCGGGCTCCCTGACTTCAACTACAACTTCAAAATAAAATCGCCACTCCATTCTCCAGGCGGGCTCCCTGACTTCAACTACTATTTCGAAATAAAATCGCCACTCCATTCTACAGGCGGGCTCCCTGACTTCAATTACAATTTCACAATAAAATCGCCACTCTATTCTTCAGGCGGGCTCCCTGACTTCAATTACAACTTCAAAATAAATCGCCACTCCATTCTCCAGGCGGGCTCCCTGACTTCGACTACAACTTCACAAATAAGATCGCCACTCCATTCTCCAGGCGGGCTCCCTGACTTCAATTACAACTTCACAATAAAATCGCCACTCCATTCTTCAGGCGGGCTCCCTGACTTCGACTACATCGTCTATTTTCATCCCATCCTGATCGCCTTCCTTTATTTTCTGTACCATTTTCTTCTTCCTGCGTCGCCTATTGGGCCACCTTTTCTTCTGAATTATCTTGTCTTGGAATTGCTTTCCCCCGGGTCGTATTACTTTTCTTTTGGCTGCTGGGGATATCTTTGGAACTGTTTACTCACCTGCTGGGGATGATGCCGCTGAGGAAGTATTCTTTGTTTCCTTCACCCCTCATTCTCTCTCGGACTCGCCGGGGTTGAAATGTTATGGACCGGGGATTATCCTGGCGGGGGGCCCCTTTTCCTCTTCCTTCTTCCCATACCTCCTCTGGGACTCACGCTTTTGCTTCCTTGAACAGATTATGGGATATAATACTGATGGGGGAATCTCGAAGCCATTGTTTCATTTTTCCAACAACTGCTGGGGATGATACCAGGCTCAAAGATCACCCCATCGTGTTGTCTGGCCTTTCTCAAAACTATTCTGCTCGGAGCTGGTACTTCCCGAAATCTTGTGTTGCTTTCTACCCTTATCCATTGGGTCTTTGCTTTCAAGAAAATTTTCGCAATAGGAGAAAATTTTCTGCCCCAGTTTGATAAACTTCTGGATGGTATGCTTTTCCGCCCACGAACCCTCTTTTCCTGCTTTAAATCAAAGAAAAATTGTTAGTTTCAAAACGCAGTGAGTGGTCGTGCCACTCTTGTTGGGGCCATTTTCTTTTCTCTTTCAGCTGCTTGGCCTCTCTCGAACTTTGAGGACGACGTTGACGCTTGCTGGGGACGATGCTCTTTCCACGAACGGTTTCTCATCTTTCCTTTTATTCCAATCTTTGGTTTGATCCGGCTCTTTTTAGCCGGTGATCTGTTGCGTGAAATCATCTTTCGGACGTGCCACATGTGTCCATCATACTCGAACCTTCCAATCAACCTGTCGTCCCGATCTTACTATCGGAACGACTTCTGCCTTATTGCCTCGTTCCACGCCTATTCATTTTCATTATACTGCTTTGGGAGACTTGGTAGTAAGCTTTGAAAAAATCAATTTTCGAAAATGAAAGAAAAGAATAGAATGCTGACCGCAAATGACAAAAGAAAAGGAAAACTTTTCTGAACTCAAAAATAGGAAAACTTATCTGAATGTGTGCCTGATCCAATGGTTATGCCGCGCCTTTGAGATTAAACTACCCGGTCTATTCATGTCAATCACTTTCTGATGCCGCGTTCTGCTAGAGGTAAACGGATGTCCAAACCTTGTCTCATGCAGACATCTTGTAACCATCTCGTCCTGTCACCTCACAGTGCCTTTCAAAGGGTTTTCACTAATGAGATTCTCTCATTTCTCTCTATCTCCCGTCGCCTTAAGGTGCCCGTAAAGGTTTTCACCGTAAGACTCTCTCATTTTACGCCTCTTAACTTCCTTCGCCTTAAGGTGCCCGCGAGGGTTTTCACCGTTAAGACTCTCTCATTTTCGCTTTCTTTCCCTGCGGTAGGCTGGGGTATTATCCTTAGAACTTCCTCTAAAAGGGGCCATCCCTTCTCAACTTGTAAGTCCTAAATTCAATCGAGGATTGAAGTGTCACTCGTAGTTTCACTCGCATGACTTGGCATTTCTCAAATACTGATCGGGAGGTCTTTTCGGTTCTTAATGTGGTTTCTGCGCGTGAGGCTAAAGAAAAAGGGGTTTCAACCTCAACGGTTAGCTCATTACAACTTTCGGAATCCACACTATCTTTCAAACGAAACAATGACTTCTGCCCCAGTTTTGTTGCTTGGGGGATCTTCGATTTTTATTTTATTATGACCGAGCCGTGTGGCGCCTACGTATCCTTCTTGAGGAATCAGGGTCGAACGTAGTTCACTTTTTCTTGTGTTTTTCTTTGTTTCTTTTTCTATTTTGTTACACATCTTCCTTGATGATTCCGAAAGAGGGTATATGAAAGAATAATTAAGGCTCGAAGGGGAAAACAAGGGTTAAAGTGTTTGGGTAGTAGAAAAATTGCCTCTGTCATTTCATTCTCCGAAAAATGCCAAATACACACAAACGGAACCAAACGTTGACAAATGCATTAAAAAATTACACATAATATCTCTTGACTGCATCAGAATTGATAGCCATATCGGTGCATCTTCCCTCAACATCGGTTAGACATAGAGCGCCGTTGGATAATACTCTAGTCACCACAAATGGTCCCTGCCAATTTGGAGCGAACTTGCCTTTCGCTTCGGCCTGGATGTGGTAGAACTCTCTTCAGCACATGCTGCCCCACTTCAAATTTCCTCGGACGTACCTTTTTATTATATGCTCTCGCCATTCTCTTTTGATACAATTGGCCGTGACATACTGCTGTCAATCTCTTTTCATCGATCAAGCTCAATTGCTCTAATCGGGTTTTGACCCACTCGTCGTCATCAATCTCAGCTTCAGCGACAATTCGGAGGGATGGGATTTCAACTTCTGCTGGTATTACTGCTTCAGTCCCATACACCAACAAGTAAGGAGTTGCACCTACCGAAGTCCGAACAGTAGTGCGATAACCTAACAGTGCGAATGGTAACTTTTCATGCCATTGCCTAGACCCTTCTACCATTTTCCTTAATATCTTCTTAATATTCTTGTTTGCTGCCTCGACCGCGCCATTTGCTTTGGGACGATATGGTGTGGAATTTCGGTGTGTAATCTTGAACTGTTGGCAGACCTCTTTCATCAATCCGCTGTTAAGATTGGCACCGTTATCCGTGATGATTATCTTTGGAATTCCAAACCTGCAGATGATGTGGGAATGTACGAAATCCACCACCGCCTTCTTGGTCACCGATTTGAATGTTTTGGCCTCCACCCACTTGGTAAAATAATCAATCGTTACCAGAATGAACCTATGACCATTGGAAGCCGCAGGCTCTATAGGTCCAATAACATCCATACCCCATGCAACAAACGGCCATGGTGCTGACATTGTATGCAATTCAGTTGGTGGAGAATGAATCAAATCTCCGTGTATCTGACACCGATGGCATCTTCGCACGAAACTTATACAATCACGCTCCATCGTGAGCCAGTAATATCCTGCTCGAAGAATCTTCTTTGCCAATACGTATCCGCTCATGTGTGGTCCACAAACCCCCGAGTGTATATCTGTCATCACTGTTGTGGCTTGACTTGCATCTATACATCTCAACAATCCCAAATCTGGGGTTCTTTTGTACAGCACCCCTCCACTAAGGAAAAATCCGTTCGCCAACCGCCGAATAGCTCGCTTTTGATCTCCAGTTGCTTGCTCTGGGTATACTCCTAACCCGAGGTATTCCTTGACATCATGAAACCATGGCTCACCATCCACCTCTTCCTCTATCACATTACAATAAGCATGTTGATTCCGGACCTGGATATGTAACGGATCGACATGAACCTTGTCCGGGTGATGTAGCATCGACGCTAAAGTAGCTAGAGCGTCGGCAACCTCATTATGCATCCTTGGGATGTGCCTGAATTCTACTGATCGAAAGCGCTTGGTCAGATCATGCAAACACTGACGATACGGGATAAGCTTTAAATCTCCGGTTTCCCATTCTCCCTGAATCTGATGTACCAGAAGGTCCGAGTCCCCCAAGACCAAGACGTCCTGTACATCCATGTCCACCGCTAATCGTAACCCCAAAATACATGCCTCGTATTTAGCCATATTATTGGTATAATGAAAACGCAGTTGAGCAGTAACAGGATAATGATGTCCTGTTTCAGAGATAAGCACAGCCCCTACTCCGACTCCTTTTGCGTTCGCCGCTCCGTCGAAGAAAAGCTTCCACCCTGGATCCTCGGTTAACTCCAACCCATCAATCGGCAGTACTTCTTTGTCTGGAAAATATGTCCTCAAAGGTTCGTATCCATCATCAACAGGATTCTCAGCTAAGTGATCGGCTAGGGCTTGAGCTTTCATAGCCGTCCTTGTCACATAGATGATGTCGAACTCTGTAAGTAATATTTGCCATTTTGCTAACCTCCCTGTAGGCATAGGTTTCTGGAAAATATACTTCAACGGATCCAAACGCGAAATGAGGTAAGTGGTGTAAGAAGACAAATAATGTTTCAACTTTTGGGCTACCCAAGTCAAAGCGCAACATGTCTTTTCTAGATGAGTGTACTTGACCTCGTGGACTATGAATTTCTTACTGAGGTAGTAAATGGCCCGTTCCTTCCTGCCAGTAAGATCATGCTGCCCCAGCACGCAGCCGAACGAATTCTCCAAAACCGTCAGATAAAGAATCAGGGGTCTACCCGGTTCAGGCGGAACTAGTACGGGTGGGTTTGACAGATACCCTTTGATTTGGTCAAACGCTTCCCTGACATTCTGTCGTCCATTCTATCGCGGCGTCTTTCTTCAATAGACGGAATATGGGTTCACAGAGGTTGCCGTAAGTTGGGCAATAAACCTACCGATGTAATTCAACCTTCCCAACGGACTCATTACCTCTGTTTTATTCTTTGGCGGGGGTAACTCCTGAATGGACTTGATTTTGGATGGGTCCAACTCAATGCCCCGTCGGCTGACGATGAATCCTAGCAACTTTCCCGATGGAACTCCGAATGCGCATTTGGCCGGATTGAGCTTGATGTCGTATCTTCGAAGTCTTTGAAAGAACTTCCTGAGGTCAGCAACATGGTCTTCTTGACGTCTGGATTTTACGATCACATCATCCACGTACACTTCAATTTCCTTGTGTATCATGTCATGGAATACCGTAGTCATTGCCCTCATGTAGGTTGCCCCTGCATTCTTCAAACCGAACGGCATCACTCGGTAGCAATAAGTCCCCCACGGTGTGATAAAAGCCGTCTTTTTTGCGTCCTTTTCATCCATCAAAATCTGATGATATCCCGCATAACAGTCCACAAAGGATCCGATTTCGCGTCCAGCGCAATTATCAATCAGGATATGGATATTGGGAAGTGGGAAATTATCCTTAGGACTCGCCTTGTTGAGATTGCGGTAGTCCACGCATACTCTGATTTTTCCGTCTTTCTTTGGCACCGGTACTACGTTAGCCAACCATTTAGGGTATCGAGTGACACGAATGACTTTCGCCTGCAACTGCTTGGTTACTTCCTCCTTGATCTTCACACTCATCTCCGTCGTGAATTTCCGCAGTTTCTGTTTGACGGGAGGATATGCCGGATCAGTGGGTAATTTATGAACGACTAGATCAGTGCTGAGTCCTGGCATGTCGTCGTACGACCATGCGAAAATGTCTTTAAACTCCATGAGTGTTTTGATCAACTCTTCTCTCAGGTTTGGTTCAATATGGACACTTATCCTGGTTTCTTTGACGTCACCTGTGTTCCCCAGATTAACGGCCTCGGTATCATTTAAATTTGGTTTGGGTTTTTCCTCGAAGTGACTTAATTCTTCACTGATTTCTTCTACGGCTTCATCATCGCCGTGCTCTGACTCACTCTCGTCACTTCTTATTTCATGCGTTATTATTTCCAAACCCGATTTACTTTCTAGACTGGGTTGATTAATCTTTAAGCACGCCATACCATTAAGATCAGTTGAAAGAAGGCTGTTCAGAAAAGTTAAAAAGAAGAAAAATAAACAAAATTAGACACGAAGGGAACCAAATTTCATTAATGGGAGTAGTACAAGGAAAACAAACTTGCAAACTTAAATCAAAATGAACTAAAACAACTGGATTTTACTCCGGGGACAACCCCCAACACAAAAATTTCGAAAGAAAACGATCCAAAACAAACTACCAAGACTCCTTCCGGACAGGGAGAGGAGTAGCCTTCCAATTATTCAATTTTGCTTTCGACCCCACAAACTATATCTCGGCATGGCTGGATCCTTCGCCGTCCTCGAGCATGCATACATCTGCGAATAGGTCCTCGAACGTTTTTAAGAACTCTTCGTCTGGCCTAACCATAGGACCGGGAATCTTTGTCGTCGGATGTCCTCTTACTCCAGAACCTGACGAAAGATTGGGAAAGGCGTGGAACCGGCTTCGAGAGCACCCATGTCTTCTGCTTATTCTTCTTGGCTCGCTGGATGTCCTCTGATGTTGGCTTGAATCCCAAACCGAAGGTTCCCACGTTTTCGACCACAGATACCGGTTGTATGATTCCTTGCAGAGATGCACCTAGACCTTTGCCGGGTATGAAACCATGTCCCAACATTTCATGAGCCACCATGACGTCGGCGGTAATTATTCTGTCATTGGGAACGCACTCCCCTTCTGGAACTCGGTTGGCGGATACCACATCGCAGATCTGGTATACCCATGGCCCAACATCTTCTTCTGTCTCAACAAAGGGGACGATGGTGCCTGGTCGTAGATCATTCTCTCCATGGACGACGATCTCCTGTTGGTCCCACTCAAACTTGACGAGTTGGTGTAGGCTGGATGGAACTGCTCTTGCGGCATGGATCCATGGTCGCCCTATCAGAAGGTTATATGACACCACCATGTCCAGCACCTGGAACTCCATGGTGAACTCCACTGGCCCAATTGTCAAGATTAACACTATGTCCCCAACCGATGCCTTGCCTCCTCCATCAACCCTCGAACGCATATGCTGTTTTTGCGTATCCTGCAGATGTCCACTTTCAACTTGTCCAGCGTAGAGAGAGGACAAATGTTAGCACTGGACCCATTATCGACAAGGACTTTGGTAACCACCGACTCCTCATATTTTACCGTAAGATATAAAGCCTTGTTGTGCTCGGTGCCTTCCTCGGGCAATTCATCATCGGTGAAGGTGATCCGATTCGCTTCGAAGATCCTATTGGTGATCTTCTCCAAATGAATCACTGAGATTTTATCAGGTACGTGTGCCTCATTCAGAACTTTCATCAGAGCTTGCCGATGTTCTTTAGAATGTATCAGCAAGGATAGCAATGATATTTGCGCAGGAGTCTTCTTCAACTGCTCTAGGATAGAATAGTCATGCAGCTTCATCTTTTTCAGGAATCCTTCTGCCTCTTCATCAGTTACCGGCTTTTTCAATGTCGCCGGAGTGATCTTCCTCAATTCCACAGGGGCAAAACATCTCCCCGATCGGGTCAAACCTTGCGCTTCGCAAACTTCCTCTTTCACTTCCTTTCCTTTGTAGGTTGTTGTAATCCGAGCATAATTCCATGGAATAGCGCTGCTATCAGTTATTGGCAACTGTACTGCTGGCTTGATGATGAAAGGATCCATTCGAACGCCTGCTACCGTCAAGATGGGCTTGGTTGCTGCCCCTGGTACAACTATTTTTACTTTCCCCGGCCTCACCGGTACTCCGTTCATACTTCCCTTTTCTGCTTCCGGCCCTCCTGGTAAGTCCTTCTTGCAAATGGATGGCTCATCAAGGCTCGGCCCCTTTCTCATTCCTACCCCACTAGACTTGATCATCATTACAGTCTGAGAGGCTTTCTCCTTTCCTTCTTCTACCCGTACCAACTCGATCATGTTGGTCTCATGATGAGTTGGAAGTGGGTTTTGGTTGATGTTGGGCTCTATTGGAGTCTGGACCTCAATCCTGCGAGTGTCAATGAGCTCCTGGATGTCCGTCTTCAACCTCCAACACTTTTCCGTATCGTGTCCCGGACATCCTGAGCAGTAGGCACAATTCACTGAATGGTCCAGGTTCTTTGGAAGAGGATTTGGTAGCTTAGCTTCAACCGGATTTAGCAACCCTACTTGCTTCAACCGGTGGAACAGACTGGTGTAAGATTCCCCCAAGGGAGTGAAAGCCTTTGGCCTTGGCGCCCTGTCGCCCTTGAATGCCTGGTTTGGACGAAAACTCGCGCTCGAGGGGTTTCTGTAAGCTCTTGGGGGTGGATAATTGCTTTGCGGGCTTGGTGCACGCCAGGGTGCATGGACGGGAGGTGCAGAATAGGACTGTGCGTGATGGACAGTAAAATGGGGATCAGGTGCTGGATAGTAATGTTGCGGGTGGTTATATGGATTATGGAAGTAATTTTGGTGGTGAGGCTGGGGCGGGCTATATTGGGGTGCGGGGCCTCTATTTCTGAACCATGCCCCGGACTCGACTGCCGCGACTTCCTCTTTCCTCTTTTTCCCAAGTACTCCTCCAGTACCACTTTGGATAGCCTGAGTGGTGGCTTTCAATGTTGAGTAGCTCATGATCTTGTTGGCCTTCAAACCTTCCTCGATCATAGCCCCCATTTTTATCACCTCAGTGAATGATTTGCCCACGGACGTTACCAGATGTCCGAAATAGGTTGGCTCTAGTGTCTGTAAGAAGTAATCCACCATCTCGCTCTCTCTCATCGGCGGATCTACCCTGGCTGCCTGTTCCCTCCAGCGGAAACCAAATTCCTTGAAACTTTCAGCGGGCTTCTTCTCTAACTTTAGCAATGATAAGCGGTCGGGGATTATTTCAAGATTGTACTGGAACTGGCCGATAAAAGCTTGAGCCAAATCATCCCACGTAAACCATCTGTTGGGGTCCTGTCTAGTGTACCACTCCAGCGCAGATCCTCCCAGACTCTGACCGAAGTAAGCTATCAGAATCTCGTCCCGTCCTCCGGCTCCTCGCATTTTACTACAAAACCCTCGGAGGTGGGCTACGGGATCACCATGCCCCTTCGTATAGGTCAAACTTGGGCATTTTGAACCCGGCCGGTAATTGGACGTCGGGGAACGGGCACGGATCCTTGTAAGCGACACTGACCTGGTTACCCAAACCGTGCATGTTCCTGAAGGACTGCTCCAGGCTTTTAACTTTTCTGATAACTTCCTCATGTTTTGAACTTTGGAAGTACTTTTCCGGTTCTGCCGGATTATCCCAGTGAGGGGTATGTGATTGCGGTTCGGGAGCCCTAAAAGTAGGCTCTGGAGGATAGTAAGAGTTGTCATGGATCTGACCATGCGGTTCGCTGGCCGGCCTTTGCAGAGGAGCAGGTGGAGGTGCCACAAAAACAGGGGTGGCTGGAGGAGGATTTGGTTTGGCTGGTGGAATGTGGGTGGCATATGGGTTTTCCCCCTGAAAGTATGGATAGATCGGGGCGCTTGTCGAAGGATCGATGGGCGGATGTTCCGGAGCTGAGGCGAGAGTAGGGAGGTTTGGCGAGGACTGTCCCCTAGCCCAAGCTAGGTGCATCTCTGTTATCTGATGTCTCAACCGTTCTACCTCCTCTTTCATGATTTGCATCTCCGATTTCTCTTCCTCGAGATTTTTACCGGAACTGGACATACTTGCTGTAATTGGCCCTTTAGATCTAGTACGGTAATGGTGGCTGGCCAGTATATTCTGTCAAACCAACTGCTAAACTTTTCTGGAAATGCAACAAACTTGTTAGTTTACCGAGTTTAACAGATATGTTACAGCACGTTGGATGTAATGCACCTAACCAAATCACCCTTTCTACATGCACTCGTAACATGCGTCATTCCAGCTTTTCTCTTTTTCTCTTTTTCTTTTTCTTCTTTTCCTTTTCTTTTTCTTTTCTTTTTTTTTTCAACTATCCTTGAAAGCCTTATTGTTATTAACCTTCGTGTCTTTTCCTTTTAGTGGTGGTCGAATCTTATGTGGATTGCCTACGTATCACGTCCCCGCGTGAATCAGACCGAGCGTAGTTCTGGTAACAAGATTGTGGCAAAATTCAGTAACTTTTATATCAAATAAAACCGTGCAGTTACAAAACACGTCTTACAACAATCAGCAAAATAAAAGAAATGCTTGACTCGGGAAAGTAAAGATAAAAATGCCAACTAGCTTGACCCAACATTTCAAAAATACATTTTTAATCAAAAATCTAATGCTCTAAAATTCCTGGGGGCCCGCGAGGCATCATTCGGCCTTGCCGCGGGCCTTGGTGTGAGGTCCTTGTGCAGTCCCCTTAACTCTCTCATGATCCGATGAACATAACCCATAACCGAAGCAAAAAGGTCGGTGCGAGGCATTTGTTCACAAGCTAAGCACTTCATGGTGACATAATGTCCGATTTCCCCAATTCTGTCTTTGATCATGTCCCTTTCTCTGAGTAGCCGTTCTATCTGTTGGTTTTTCGCCCCCAATCTTTGAGCATTGTTGGTGACTTGGTCTAGGAGCCTGTCTATTTGTTCTTGCAGTCGGGCCATCAAATTGTGGCAACGGTCGAGGTCTGCTCTAGCATCTCGGGCTTGCTTGAAAACCCGCTCCCTGAGGATAACATTTGCTTCCCTTAGACTAGTGATGATCTCAGTGTAATCTTCTTCCACCCGTTTTAGGTGAAGTGCATGTTGATGTGCCTCCTTTCTCCAGCTAGCACGGATCCTCGTTGTCTGGGCTTTCGACTCGTCCAATTCTCTTTGGATATCGGTGACTTGGCTTCTCAAACCCTTTATCAATTTTTCATCTGCCCGACTCCTCAACTGTCTGTCAGCATCCCTTTTCATTTGCTGGATTTGAGCTCTCAAGAAGTCATTTTCTTGTGCCAACTTCTTTTTGTCTCCTTCGTCGGCGGTAGCTTGCATGTTCTTCTCGAATTGAAGGTCCCGGACCTGCTGTTCTATCCTACCAATCTTCGTCCCGTACCCCTCCTCCTTTGCTAGCCAATTCCATTGCTCCTGTGAATCTTCCGTGAACTGTTGGACATGGGCTCTTTTAGAACATTTCCGACGAATCTGAAATCTTTTCCCGAACCACACGTTGTACTTTGGGTCCACCTCACCCTTAGCTAGTTCCCGGACCATGGTTTTAGGCTCAAGGAATCTACATTCATGCCACAGACTTTCTAATCTTCTCTTCGGGGAATACAACTCCCGGGCTCAACTCAATGGCGTGCTTTCTCAGGTCTTGATCGGTAGGAATAACCTGAAACCTGCCTAGTTGACGTAATACACGATGAGGAACATATGGTTGGACACTGCGGATCCCCATCAGAAGAATATAACACTCCTCGGCTGCCATATATATTACTTCGGTATCGGGTAACCACCCGAACGCCCATTCAACCTGATCGGCTTCTATTGAGCTTAGTCGTGCAAGCCATGCTTCGACGCCTTCAGGGGAATACAGCACCCATCATCCGTTCTTCAAAACCCCTGATACAGTTTTTCCCGGTCAACCCATGGTTCATGTATTGTGTCCGGTGATGGAGGTGTTCCTGCATCCACAATTGGAGTAACAGATTTCATCCTTGGAAGAAATTGCCCCCTTCTCGGCATACGGTCAAGGCTCGATAGATTTCGGACAAAACTAAAGGGACCACCGTGCTGGTAGCCTTTTTGATTGCAACATCGGCTACTCCTACCAAACTTATCTCTATTTTCTTATCTTCGCGTGGACAAATCACAATCCCCAAGAATGTCGTTATGAACGCTAGAATTCGTCTGGCCTCCCACTTGGTTCTATTCCCTGTGTGAGTTAGTCCAAGGTTTGACTCTTCAAAACCCCGAGGAGTGCCGTACCGTTGGTATAAGAATTGGAGATCGCAACATCCTTCCAACAACTCATCATGTTTCACCTTCCGACTAATGCTCAGCAAATCCAGAAACCCGTGTGAAGATACCGGTCTTGGTGAGAGCAGGTATTGCCCTCTTAATTTCCCATTCAGTCCTGCATAGCCCGCAATCTCCTCTAACGTGGGTGTCAGTTCGAAGTCAACAAAACGGAACACATTGCGAGTCGGATCCCAAAAAGATATCAGTGCCTCGATGATGTCTTTCCTTGGCTTGATATTCAACAGATTAACCAAACCTCCCAAAATTCTCTCCACTATCTTTTTGCTACTGTCTTCCAAATCGTTCCACCACATATGGAGCTGCTGAGGGACCTCGCTAAAGATTGAAAATGACTTATTATGATTCGTGCTCATCCTGCACATTTATTAAGGTGATCTAAATAAGAAAAACAACTCCGTTTTGCTAAATAATAATAAAAACAAATCCGTTTTCAATCACGGCCTTTCAACGTCTCGGGGACGAAGGTTTTTAAGGCTGTGGGGTAAATTGATCGAAATCAAAATTGACCCAAAGGTGGCCGTTTATATGCAATCAGCTTTCCGGCGTCCCTTTCGGGAACATTCGGCTATTTTTGAAAACAGCATCACCGACTTATTTAGTACAAAAAGTTAGTTTTGATATTTTGGCTATTTTTCAAAAGGTGAAGTTGGACCTGATAGAGGTTGCCTACGTATCTCACATCCAATGAGAATCAAACCCACGTAGTTCGGTTCTGATGAAACAAACTACATTTTTTATTTATTCATAAAAAGGCGATGGCTATTTTTTTTTTTTTAATTTCTAATTTTCCTTATCTAAAGCCGGTCAGCATGCAAGTCTATAACAGATAAATGCGTAAGACAAACAGGATGCAGCAGGATAGTCTTTTCATTTCGGGTCACCTGTCCTAGACGGACCCAACCCCTGTGTTGAGTCCCCTAAGCCAAATGCAACATGATGCAAATAAACGTTCCTACTAGGGATCCGGCATGAAGCTTTGATATTCTAGGTTCAAAAATCTGGGTTTATTGTTCTAGACTTGGCTTACCCGAGCGGACAGCTCGAGCCGAGGGGGAGGCAACAACCCGGGAATACAGAAGCTTCACCGGTTTTGCAACTTATCCAAACCTCGTTCTAAAGTGGGAATTAGACACTATACAGAAAAGAAGTCACACGAAGTGCACCCTTCTTCATGATTTAGAAGACTCGGAGAGGAGATTGGTTCCGGCACAATTTATATGTACAGTTCACAAAATATCAAAGCAGTAAAAACAATATTTAGCACATTAATACAAACATGCAATAAAAATCAGATGATACATAAGCCAAATACAACAATTATTCCGAGCTCGAATTCTAAATATTTCTATCCCCAGCAGAGTCGCCAGAGCTGTCACACCTCTTTTTACCGCACCCGCGAGGGCGCAAAGAGTTTTTCCAATTAAAGGACAATCGAGATGGGATTTATTTAATTATTTCAGAGTCGCCACTTGGGAGATTTATGGTGTCCCAAGTCACCGGTTAAATCCCGAATCGAGGAAAAGAATGACTCTATTTAACGGTCCGCGAACCAGAAATCCGGATAAGGAATTCTATTAACCCGGGAGAAGGTATTAGGCATTCCCGAATTCCGTGGTTCTAGCACGGTCGCTCAACTGTCGTGTTCGGCGTATTTATCTGTTTTTACAGTTATATATTTAGTGCAAATTAATATCCCTTTACCGCTTTTATTATGATTTACGAGAAAGAAAGTTGCCTAAAAATATGTTTCGAATCACGTCACATGAAATGCACCCGGATCCTCGACACATTCTTATTCAACATTTTGGGATTTGGGTTTGGGTCGCATGAAATGCACACCCGTATTTAAGAAGGTAGGATTAAAATACGCGCCTAGAGCGATTACTTATTTACACTTTTGAGAAGGCCATGATATTTGCTAAGAAATGACACATCTCGAAATCTAAGTATTTTATATGTACCTTTATGAGGGCCTTGCGATTTGTGTAACTATTGGGCGAGGCGCACCTCTAAATCAAATCTAAAGCGAGCTACATCCCGCAGTATTTATTTAGGAGTGGATTCCAAATTATTTAAAACTTGTTACGAGCCACACCACATGAAATGCGCATGTGGTTCCTGACACGCTTTATTTAATCTTGTTCAAAATTGGGGTCGGGTCACATGAAATGCACCCCCGATTCCTTTAATCTAGTTACGTCATTCAGTTGAGTAATAACTTGCTAATTCCTACAATGTGACAAAATCCTACTCAACTATAACCAATTCGAGCAAACATACGATTAATTAATTAAGTGAGTACGATTGAGTCTATGCTGGACAATTATATGGAAAGAACTTACTTTGAATTCAAATAACCCTCAAAGAGCCACTGTCATATATTTTTCGCAAGTTCAAGATATCATTCCTCACGGGTGTTCAAATCATCTTAAACTTTCTGCTTAATCGGATAGCTAATCTCACTTTTAACATAGGATCTAGTATTAACAGATTTGAGATTACACACATGAATAGAGAAGATTGAACAGAGATATAGCGGAATGATTCAGGTTTACGTACATATCCAATGACAGTGTATCTTTGATCTAGATACATTTTTTCATAGCCAGAATCACCAATACAAACTTAATTAAAGAATAACAAAACATAACAAACATAAGGACTTTGGACATCTGTATATATTCAACAGACTTAAAAAGGAGCATCAGGCTTCATTCTTTTCGAACCAAGACACTACAATGACAGAGATGTGTACCTGGAATACGGAAGAAGAAAGAAGAGTGAGCAGTGGTAATGCAGCAAAAGTAGCAGTAGCCCAACAACAAACAGCACAGCAACAAACCAATGGTAATCAATCCCCACAACACTTAGCACCCAAACCAAAACCCACAGCAGTAGCAAAACAACAGTACCAACAGCAGCCAATCAAAGTCACAGCAGCACACAACAACAACACAGCATCAGCAAAATAGCAACAACAGAATCAACCGCAACAAACAAGACCACAACAACCTCAGCAAACAAACAGCAGCAAACAAGTAGCCTTCTCTCACAAACTGAATAACAGCAACAACAACAGTAGCCAAACCTCAATGGAACAGTAACACAGTGTCAATATGTGTGTGTATTTCTGCCTCTCCTCTTCCTAATGTATGCTACTCTTTTTTAAAGCCAAAAACCAGCCCCCCTATTCTCTGCAACCTCCTATTTATAACCAAAACATACCCCTTCTCTAAGAGCCAAGGACCAGCAAAAAATCCACTCAAACCCTTGCCCATCCCTGCTCTGCCAGCCCATTATCCCCTGTGTTTAGCCACTAAGTTTTGTCAAGTGTGGGCTTAATTAGTTAAATGTTGAGTGCCAAAAACCTGGTGGAGTGCCCTGCTGTAACAGCAGGTTCCACTAGGCTGTGCAGGGTATTAAAATATTCTAACTCTGATTCATCTTACACTAATGCTAACAGCCTCAGCAAATTCCAGACCTAATTTGAAGTCACAACAATTCCAAGAGCTTCATTTGGTAAATCAGCAACATCAATCACTATCCAGTGTTTAATAGGAAAAATCATATAACTAAATGACGACAACTACTTAATTGATCCTACGTATACAATCAAGAACAAACAAAGCCCAACAAATCCGTGATTCATGGTTTTGACACAACAGGATACCAATCCATATGAACTAGTTAGCTTGACGACCTTAATCATACTAAGTATATCATTCATTTTCAATCGAAGAAACAACAAAAATCGACCAAATAAAAAGGTCCCAAAGAGATGAAGAAAACAGAGAATTGGCGGAATATTAAAACAACAAAGAAACGAAAACTAGAGACAATTAAACTGAGACGATGAATAAACAGAGACAGAGATACCTTAAAACAAAGCATTGGAACTTGGCCGACTTGGATTCGAAAGGAGTCGTGGTTGTGTATTTGAAGTCAAATAGACTTTAATTGGAATGTTTTCAAACGAAAACGTTCCAATTAAAGTTTATTAACTTCAATTTCTTTCAATCCGAATGAAATCCCTAGTTTCTCAATTCTAGGGTTCTTGAGGGCTCGATTTGGGGGTTAAGGGGTTAGGGCTTGATTCGAACAAAACTAAAGCCGGTAGGTGTATGCGGGAGGTGAGGGGAAGCCATGGTGTGATTTCGGTGAGGTTTGGCATGATTTTCAGATTCCGGCAACCTTTGATTCAATATTCGACAAGCTCGGGACGGATTCGAGACTAACGGAGGCCGGATTCGAAGAGAGGGAGGTGAGGAGAAGGGTTGGTGTTAATTTGGTGGCCGTTGGCCTACCGGAACCGCCGTGAGGCGATTTCCGGCAGGCGGAGTACGGTGGCTCACGGCGAGGTTAATTCGTCTATAGGAGAGACTACGGGTGTGAGGGGGGTCTGGCTTGGGGGGGCGGGGTGTGAAGGTGAGATTATATATGACTCAGGAGGTTAAATCCTGATCGTTGGATCATTTACGATCAACGACCGGGATCTCCTCCCTTAAACCAAACGGTGTCGTTTGGTTAAGTCACGGCCTGGGTGTATATTTGAATTTAAAGATTAATCTGGGCCGTTGGATAACAAAATCCAACGGTCCAGATCAACGAGGCCATTTGGGGGTTGGGCAGATCGGGTAAGGGGTTTGGGCCAGGTTATATTGAATTGGGTTTTGGATAATAAAATCCAACGGTCCAGATCAGCCGTTACATAAGCTGATGCCTGGGCGGGGATTTGGGCTGGGTATTGAATTAGTGTGGGCCTGGTTTTTTATTGAATTGGAGATGGCCCAGTTCCGATTTCCTCTTTATTTCTAATTCTTTTGTCTCCTCTTTTGTCTAATTTAAACAAAAAATTCTAAATCACACTACAAAAAATCAAATTAACTTATAAGAATGCTAATTAAGTTTTACTAATAATTAACATACACAATTACATATCACTTAAATGTAAATCACATAATTTTGATATTAAACACTAAAAAATGCAAAAACATAATATATATATTTTTTTGTATTTTACTAATTTAAATAAATAAACACGCACACACAAAAATGCAAATGTAAGATAAAAATAACACAAAAATCACAAAAATCATGCCCAACATGAAACTATTTTATTTTTGAATTTTCTGGGAGTAATTGCCGTGAGGGCGAAATATCACGTGCTCACAGCTGCCGCTCTTTGCGCGGAAACATGAAGAGTTTTCGTGCAAAGATAAGTGAGCGGATACGAGCGATTTTTGCCCGTTTGAGCACTCCGTATGAAGCATTTTTTGGAAAACTTTGACCGAACCTTTGCTTCAGAAGGTCTCCTACATATCCCTGGTAAAAAGGGAATCAGGTCAATGTAGTTCGGGAAGTTTTGGTAGCGGGGACTACCATGACTGCGGTGATCTTGCTGTTACTGCCGTTGTTGCTGTTGCCACTGCTCAACTGATCTCCTTATTACATCGTGCGAAACAAAAATAAGAAGCTAGACTAAGTTACAATGCTACAAATTCTTATCTGTCCTTTTTAACTTGATTTTGTCATGTTCCTTGCTATTCTGTCTGACTTGATATTCCTTCTGATGCTTCTTCTCTTCTGCCAATTATTATTTCGGCCTATCTTGATTGCCGAACTCCGACCATTGGTTCCTCCTTTGTGATCTTCGCACTATTCTCCTTGGCAATCTAAAACCATCTTTTCTGATCCTTGTTGCCTTCTTCTGCTTACGAACTTGGATTCATGCCGGAGATTTCTGTTACATTCAACTGCTCTCCTTAAAAATAACTCGCCACTCCATTCTTCAAGCGGGCTCCCTGACTCCAATTACAACTTCAAAATAAATCGCCACTCCATTCTCCAGGCGGGCTCCCTGACTTCAACTACTACTTCAAAATAAAATCGCCACTCCATTCTTCGGGCGGGCTCCCTGACTTCAACTACAACTTTAAAATAAATCGCCACTCCATTCTCCAGGCGGGCTCCCTGACTTCAATTACAACTTCACAATAAAATCGCCATTCCATTCTTCAGGCGGGCTCCCCTGACTTCAACTACTACTTCAAAATAAAATCGCCACTCCATTCTCCGGGCGGGCTCCCCGACTTCGACTACAACTTCACAAATAAGATCGCCACTCCATTCTCCGGGCGGGCTCCCGACTTCAACTACTATTTCGAAATAAAATCGCCACTCCATTCTCCGGGCGGGCTCCCCGACTTCAATTACAATTTCACAATAAAATCGCCACTCTATTCTTCAGAGGCGGGCTCCCTAACTTCAATTACAACTTCAAAATAAATCGCCACTCCATTCTCCGGGCGGGCTCCCCTGACTTCGACTACAACTTCACAAATAAGATCGCCACTCCATTCTCCGGGCGGGCTCCCCGACTTCAATTACAACTTCACAATAAAATCGCCACTCCATTCTTCAGACGGGCTCCCTGACTTCGACTACATCGTCTATTTTCATCCCATCCTGATCGCCTTCCTTTGTTTTCTGTACCATTTTCTTCTTCCTGCATTGCCTATTGGGCCACCTTTTCTTCTGAATTATCTTGTCTTGGAATTGCTTTCCCCTGGGTCGTATTACTTTGCTTTTGGCTGCTGGGGATATCTTTGGAACTGTTTACTCACCTGCTGGGGATGATGTTGCTGAGGAAGTATTCTTTGTTTCCTTCACCCCTCATTCTCTCTCGGACTCGCCGGGGTTGAAATGTTATGGACCGGGGATTATCCTGGCGGGGGACCCCTTTTCCTCTTCCTTCTTCCCATACCTCCTCTAGGACTCACGCTTTTGCTTCCTTGAACAAATTATGGGATATAATACTGCCGGGGGAATCTCGAAGCCATTGTTTCATTTTTCCAACAACTGCTGGGGATGATACCAGGCTCAAAGATCACCCCATCGTGTTGTCTGGCCTTTCTCAAAACTATTCTGCTAGGAGCTGGTACTTCCCGAAATCTTGTGTTGCTTTCTGCCCTTATCCACTGGGTCTTTGCTTTCAAGAAAATTTTCGCAATAGGAGAAAATTTTCTGCCCCAGTTTGATAAACTTCTGGATGGTATGCTTTTCCGCCCACGAACCCTCTTTTCCTGCTTTAAATCAAAGAAAAATTGTTAGTTTCAAAACGCAGTGAGTGGTCGTGCCACTCTTGTTGGGGCCATTTTCTTTTCTCTTTCAGCTGCTTGGCCTCTCTCGAACTTTGAGGACGACGTTGACGCTTGCTGGGGACGATGATCTTTCCACGAACGGTTTCTCATCTTTCCTTTTATTCCAATCTTTGGTTTGATCCGGCTCTTTTTAGCCGGTGATCTGTTGCGTGAAATCATCTTTCGGACGTGCCACATGTGTCCATCATACTCGAACCTTCCAATCAACCTGTCGTCCCGATCTTACTATCGGAACGACTTCTGCCTTATTGCCTCGTTCCACGCCTATTCATTTTCATTATACTGCTTTGGGAGACTTGGTAGTAAGCTTTGAAAAAATCAATTTTCGAAAATGAAAGAAAAGAATAGAATGCTAACCGCAAATGACAAAAGAAAAGGAAAACTTTTCTGAACTCAAAAATAGGAAAACTTATCTGAATGTGTGACTGACCCAATGGTTATGCCGCGCCTTTGAGATTAAACTACCCAGTCTATTCATGTCAATCACTTTCTGATGGCCGCGTTCTGCTAGAAGTAAACGGATGTCCAAACCTTGTCTCATGCAGACATCTTGTAACCATCTCGCCCTGTCACCTCACAGTGCCTTTCAAAGGGTTTTCACTAATGAGATTCTCTCATTTCTCTCTATCTCCCGTCGCCTTAAGGTGCCCGTAAAGGTTTTCACCGTAAGACTCTCTCATTTTACGCCTCTTAACTTCCTTCGCCTTAAGGTGCCCGCGAGGGTTTTCACCGTTAAGACTCTCTCATTTTCGCTTTCTTTCCCTGCGGTGGGCTGGGGTATTATCCTTAGAACTTCCTCTAAAAGGAGCCATCCCTTCTCAACTTGTAAGTCCTAAATTCAATCGAGGATTGAAGTGTCACTCGTAGTTTCACTCGCATGACTTGGCATTTCTCAAATACTGATCGGGAGGTCTTTTCGGTTCTTAATGTGGTTTCTGTGCGTGAGGCTAAAGAAAAAGGGGTTTAACCTCAATGGTTAGCTCATTACAACTTTCGGAATCCACACTATCTTTCAAACGAAACAATGACTTCTGCCCCAGTTTTGTTGCTTGGGGGATCTTCGATTTTTATTTTATTATGACCGAGCCGTGTGGCGCCTACGTATCCTTCTTGAGGAATCAGGGTCGAACGTAGTTCACTTTTTCTTGTGTTTTTCTTTGTTTCTTTTTCTATTTTGTTACACATCTTCCTTGATGATTCCGAAAGAGGGTATATGAAAGAATAATTAAGGCTCGAAGGGGAAAACAAGGGTTAAAGTGTTTGGGTAGTAGAAAAATTGCCTCTGTCATTTCATTCTCCGAAAAATGCCAAATACACACAAACGGAACCAAACGTTGACAAATGCATTAAAGAATTACACATAATATCTCTTGACTGCATCAGAATTGATAGCCATATCGGTGCATCTTCCCTCAACATCGGTTAGACATAGAGCGCCGTTGGATAATACTCTAGTCACCACAAATGGTCCCTGCCAATTTGGAGCGAACTTGCCTTTCGCTTCGGCCTGATGTGGTAGAACTCTCTTCAGCACATGCTGTCCCACTTCAAATTTCCTGGGACGTACCTTTTTATTATATGCTCTCGCCATTCTCTTTTTATACAATTGGCCGTGACATACTGCTATCAATCTCTTTTCATCGATCAAGCTCAATTGCTCTAATCGGGTTTTGACCCACTCGTCGTCATCAATCTCGGCTTCGGCGACAATTCGGAGGGATGGGATTTCAACTTCTGCTGGTATTACTGCTTCAGTCCCGTACACCAACAAGTAAGGAGTTGCACCTACCGAAGTCTGGACGGTAGTGCGATAACCTAACAGTGCGAATGGTAACTTTTCATGCCATTGCCTAGACCCTTCTACCATTTTCCTCAATATCTTCTTAATATTCTTGTTTGCTGCCTCGACCGCGCCATTTGCTTTGGGACGATATGGTGTGGAATTTCGGTGTGTAATCTTGAACTGTTGGCAGACCTCTTTCATCAATCCGCTGTTAAGATTGGCACCGTTATCCGTGATGATTATCTTTGGAATTCCAAACCTGCAGATGATGTGGGAATGTACGAAATCCACCACCGCCTTCTTGGTCACCGATTTGAATGTTTTGGCCTCCACCCACTTGGTAAAATAATCAATCGTTACCAGAATGAACCCATGACCATTGGAAGCCGCAGGCTCTATAGGTCCAATAACATCCATACCACATGCAACAAACGGCCATGGTGCTGACATTGTATGCAATTCAGTTGGTGGAGAATGAATCAAATCTCCGTGTATCTGACACCGATGGCATCTTCGCACGAAACTTATACAATCACGCTCCATCGTGAGCCAGTAATATCCTGCTCGAAGAATCTTCTTTGCCAATACGTATCCGCTCATGTGTGGTCCACAAACCCCCGAGTGTATATCTGTCATCACTGTTGTGGCTTGACTTGCATCTATACATCTCAACAATCCCAAATCTGGGGTTCTTTTGTACAGCACCCCTCCACTAAGGAAAAATCCGTTCGCCAACCGCCGAATAGCTCGCTTTTGATCTCCAGTTGCTTGCTCTGGGTATACTCCTAACCCGAGGTATTCCTTGACATCATGAAACCATGGCTCACCATCCACCTCTTCCTCTATCACATTACAATAAGCATGTTGATTCCGGACCTGGATATGTAACGGATCGACACGAACCTTGTCCGGGTGATGTAGCATCGACGCTAAAGTAGTTAGAGCATCGGCAACCTCATTATGCATCCTTGGGATGTGCCTGAATTCTACTGATCGAAAGCGCTTGGTCAGATCATGCAAACACTGACGATACGGGATAAGCTTTAAATCTCCGGTTTCCCATTCTCCCTGAATCTGATGTACCAGAAGGTCCGAATCCCCCAAGACCAAGACGTCTTGTACATCCATGTCTACCGCTAATCGTAACCCCAAGATACATGCCTCGTACTCAGCCATATTATTGGTACAATGAAAACGCAGTTGAGCAGTAACAGGATAATGATGTCCTGTTTCAGAGATAAGCACAGCCCCTACTCCGACTCCTTTTGCGTTTGCCGCTCCGTCGTAGAAAAGCTTCCACCCTGGATCCTCGGTTAACTCCAACCCATCAATCTGAAGTACTTCTTCATCTTTAAAATATGTCCTCAAAGGTTCGTATCCATCATCAACAGGATTCTCAGCTAAGTGATCGGCTAGGGCTTGAGCTTTCATAGCCGTCCTTGTCACATATATGATGTCGAACTCTGTAAGTAATATTTGCCATTTTGCTAACCTCCCTATAGGCATAGGTTTCTGGAAAATAAACTTCAACGGATCCAAACGCGAAATGAGGTAAGTGGTGTAAGAAGACAAATAATGTTTCAGACTTTTGGGCTACCCAAGTCAAAGCGCAACATGTCTTTTCTAGATGAGTGTACTTGACCTCGTGGACTGTGAATTTCTTATTGAGGTAGTAAATGGCCCGTTCCTTCCTGCCAGTAAGATCATGCTGCCCCAGTACGCAGCCGAACGAATTCTCCAAAACCGTCAGATAAAGAATCAGGGGTCTACCCGGTTCAGGCGGAACTAGTACGGGTGGATTTGACAGATACCCTTTGATTTGGTCAAACGCTTCCTGACATTCTGTCGTCCATTCTATCGCGGCGTCTTTCTTCAACAGACGGAATATGGGTTCACAGGTTGCCGTAAGCTGGGCAATAAACCTACTGATGTAATTCAACCTTCCCAACAGACTCATTACCTCTGTTTTATTCTTTGGTGGGGGTAACTCCTGAATGGACTTGATTTTGGATGGGTCCAACTCAATGCCCCGTCGGCTGACGATGAATCCTAGCAACTTTCCTGATGGAACTCCGAATGCGCATTTGGCCGGATTGAGCTTGATGTCGTATCTTCGAAGTCTTTGAAAGAACTTCCTGAGGTCAGCAACATGGTCTTCTTGACGTCTGGATTTTACGACCACATCATCCACGTACACTTCAATTTCCTTGTGTATCATGTCATGGAATACCGTAGTCATTGCCCTCGTGTATGTTGCCCCTGCGTTCTTCAAACCGAATGGCATCACCCGGTAGTAATAAGTCCCCTACGGTGTGATAAAAGTCGTCTTTTCTGCGCCCTCTTCATCCATCAAGATCTGATGATATCCCGCGTAGCAGTCCACAAAGGACCCGATTTCACGTCCGGCGCAATTATCAATCGGGATATGGATATTGGGAAGTGGGAAATTATCCTTAGGACTCGCCTTGTTGAGATTGCGGTAGTCCACGCATACTCTGATTTTTCCGTCTTTCTTTGGCACCGGTACTACGTTAGCCAACCATTTAGGGTATCGAGTGACACGAATGACTTTCGCCTGCAACTGCTTGGTTACTTCCTCCTTGATCTTCACACTCATCTCCGTCTTGAATTTCCGCAGTTTCTGCTTGACGGGAGGATATGCCGGATCAGTGGGTAATTTATGAACCACTAGATCAGTGTTGAGTCCCGGCATGTCGTCGTACGACCATGCGAAAATGTCTTTAAACTCCATGAGTGTTTTGATCAATTCCTCTCTCGGGTTGGGTTCAATATGGACACTTATTCTGGTTTCTTTGACGTCATCTGTGTTCCCCAGATTAACAGCCTCAGTATCATTTAAATTTGGTTTGGGTTTTTCCTCGAAGTGACTTAATTCTTCACTGATTTCTTCTACGGCTTCATCATCGCCGTACTCTGACTCACTCTCGTCACTTCTTATTTCATGCGTTATTATTTCCAAACCCGATTGACTTTCTAGATTGGGTTGATTAATCTTTAAGCACGCCATACCATTAAGATCAGTTGAAAGAAGGCTGTTCAGAAAAGTTAAAAAGAAGAAAAATAAACAAAATTAGACACGAAGGGAACCAAATTTCATTAATGGGAGTAGTACAAGGAAAACAAACTTGCAAACTTATCCAAACCTCGTTCTAAAGTGGGAATTAGACACTATACAGAAAAGAAGTCACACGAAGTGCACCCTTCTTCATGATTTAGAAGACTCAGAGAGGAGATTGGTTCCGGCACAATTTATATGTACAGTTCACAAAATATCAAAGCAGTAAAAACAATATTTAGCACATTAATACAAACATGCAATAAAAATCAGATGATACATAAGCCAAATACAACAATTATTCCGAGCTCGAATTCTAAATATTTCTATCCCCAGCAGAGTCGCCAGAGCTGTCACACCTCTTTTTTACCGCACCCGCGAGGGCGCAAAGTGTTTTTCCAATTAAAGGACAATCGAAACGGGATTTATTTAATTATTTCAGAGTCGCCACTTGGGAGATTTATGGTGTCCCAAGTCACCGGTTAAATCCCGAATCGAGGAAAAGAATGACTCTATTTAACATTCCGCGAACCAGAAATCCGGATAAGGAATTCTGTTAACCCGGGAGAAGGTATTAGGCATTCCCGAATTCCGTGGTTCTAGCACGGTCGCTCAACTGTCGTGTTCGGCTTATTTATCTGTTTTTACAGTTATATATTTAGTGCAAATTAATATCCCTTTACCGCTTTTATTATGATTTACGAGAAAGAAAGTTGCCTAAAAATAAGTTTCGAATCACGTCACATGAAATGCACCCGGATCCTCGACACATTCTTATTCAACATTTTGGGATTTGGGTTTGGGTCGCATGAAATGCACACCCGTATTTAAGAAGGTAGGATTAAAATACGCGCCTAGAGCGATTACTTATTTACACTTTTGAGAAGGCCATGATATTTGCTAAGAAACGACACATCTCGAAATCTAAGTATTTTATATGTACCTTTATGAGGGCCTTGCGATTTGTGTAACTATTGGGCGAGGCGCACCTCTAATTCAAATCTAAAGCGAGCTACATCCCGCTGTATTTATTTAGGAGTGGATTCCAAATTATTTAAAACTTGTTACGAGCCACACCAGATGAAATGCGCCTGTGGTTCCTGACACGCATTATTTAATCTTGTTCAAAATTGGGGTCGGGTCACATGAAATGCACCCCCGATTCCTTTAATCTAGTTACGTCATTCAGTTGAGTAATAACTCGCTAATTCCTACAATGTGACAAAATCCTACTCAACTATAACCAATTCGAGCAAACATACGATTAATTAATTAAGTGAGTAGGTTTGAGTCTATGGTGGACAATTATATGGAAAGAACTTACTTTGAATTCAAATAACCCTCAAAGAGCCACTGTCATATATTTTTCGCAAGTTCAAGATATCATTCCTCACGGGTGTTCAAATCACCTTAAACTTTCTGCTTAATCAGATAGCTAATCTCACTTTTAACATAGGATCTAGTATTAACAGATTTGAGATTACACACATGAATAGAGAAGATTGAACAGAGATATAGCAGAATGATTCGGGTTTACGTACATATCCAATGACAGTGTATCTTTGATCTAGATACATTTTTTCATAGCCAGAATCAGCAATACAAACTTAATTAAAGAATAACAAAACATAACAAACATAAGGACTTTGGACATCTGTATATATTCAACAGACTTAAAAAGGAGCTTCAGGCTTCATTCTTTTCGAACCAAGACACTACAATGACAGAGATGTGTACCTGGAATACGGAAGAAGAAAGAAGAGTGAGCAGTGGTAATGCAGCAAAAGTAGCAGTAGCCCAACAACAAACAGCACAGCAACAAACCAATGGCAATCAATCCCCACAACACTTAGCACCCAAACCAAAACCCACAGCAGTAGCAAAACAACAGTACCAACAGCAGCCAATCAAAGTCACAGCAGCACACAACAACAACACAGCAGCAGCAAAATAGCAACAACAGAATCAACCGCAACAAACAAGACCACAACAACCTCAGCAAACAACAGCAGCAAACAAGTAGCCTTCTCTCACAAACTGAATAACAGCAACAACAACAGTAGCCAAACCTCAATGGAACAGTAACACAGTGTCAATATGTGTGTGTATTTCTGCCTCTCCTCTTCCTAATGTATGCTACTCTTTTTTAAAGCCAAAAACCAGCCCCCCTATTCTCTGCAACCTCCTATTTATAACCAAAACAGACCCCTTCTCTAAGAGCCAAGGACCAGCAAAAACTCCACTCAAACCCTTGCCCATCCCTGCTCTGCCAGCCCATTATCCCCTGTGTTTAGCCACTAAGTTTTGTCAAGTGTGGGCTTAATTAGTTAAATGCTGAGTGCCAAAAACCTGGTGGAGTGCCCTGCTGTAACAGCAGGTTCCACTAGGCTATGCAGGGTATTAAAATATTCTAACTCTGATTCATCTTACACTAATGTTAACAGCCTCAGCAAATTCCAGACCTAATTTGAAGTCACAACAATTCCAAGAGCTTCATTTGGTAAATCAGCAACATCAATCACTATCCAGTGTTTAATAGGAAAAATCATATAACTAAATGACGACAACTACTTAATTGATCCTACGTATACAATCAAGAACAAGCAAAGCCCAACAAATCCGTGATTCATGGTTTCGACACAACAGGATACCAATCCATATGAACTAGTTAGCTTGATGACCTTAATCATACTAAGTATATCATTCATTTTCAATCGAAGAAACAACAAAAATCGACCAAATAAAAAGGTCCCAAAGAGATGAAGAAAACAGAGAATTGGCGGAATATTAAAACAACAAAGAAATGAAAACTAGAGACAATTAAACTGAGACGATGAATAAACAGAGACAGAGATACCTTAAAACAAAGCATTGGAACTTGGCCGACTTGGATTCGAAAGGAGTCGTGGTTGTGTATTTGAAGTCAAATAGACTTTAATTGGAATGTTTTCAAACGAAAACGTTCCAATTAAAGTTTATTAACTTCAATTTCTTTCAATCCGAATGAAATCCCTAGTTTCTCAATTCTAGGGTTCTTGAGGGCTCGATTTGGGGGTTAAGGGGTTAGGGCTTGATTCGAACAAAACTAAAGCCGGTAGGTGTATGAGGGAGGTGAGGGGAAGCCATGGTGTGATTTCGGTGAGGTTTGGCATGATTTTCAGATTCCGGCAACCTTTGATTCAATATTCGACAAGCTCAGGACGGATTCGAGACTAACGGAGGCCGGATTCAAAGAGAGGGAGGTGAGGAGAAGGGTTGGTGTTAATTTGGTGGCCGTTGGCCTATCGGAACCGCCGTGAGGCGATTTCCGGCAGGCGGAGTACGGTGGCTCACGGCGAGGTTAATTCGTCTATAGGAGAGACGACGGGTGTGAGGGGGTCTGGCTTGGGGGGCGGGGTGTGAAGGTGGGCTTTATATATGATTCAGGAGATTAAATCCTGATCGTTGGATCATTTACGATCAACGACCAGGATTTCCTCCCTTAAACCCAAACGGTGTCGTTTGGCTAAGTTACGGTCTGAGTCTTTGAAGCTTGGTTGATTAATCCGGGCCGTTGGATAACAAAATCCAACGGTCCAGATCAACGAGGCCATTTGGGGGTTGGGCAGATCGGGTAAGGGGTTTGGGCCAGGTTATATTGAATTGGGTTTTGGCCCAATCCAAATTCCATGTCTAGACTCCATGTTGCATCATATGTATATGTATATATATGTATATATATATATATATATATATATATATATATATATATATATATATATATATATATATATATATATATATATATATATATATATATATATATATATATATTAACTTGTAACACAATTAATTTTTACTACAATTATCTTTACATATCACTTAAATGTAAATCACATAATTTTGATATTAAACACTAAAAAATGCAAAAACATAATATATATATTTTTTTGTATTTTACTAATTTAAATAAATAATCACGCACACACAAAAATGCAAATGTAAGATAAAAATAACACAAAAATCATAAAAATCATGCCCAACATGAAACTATTTTATTTTTGAATTTTCTGGGAGTAATTGCCGTGAGGGCGAAAAATCACGTGCTCACAATTAGCAGTCAGTCACTCACCTGGAAAATAAGGAAAGTACAACACAACTTCAGCACAAGTCAATATTCAGCAATATCCTTCACCCAGTTACCATACTGGGGCAGAAAATTTTCTTTGTTTTTAAGTAAGCAGGCACCCACCTGAAGAATAAGGGAATATCTTTTCAAAGTTTAGCAAGCAGGCGCCTACCTAAATAATAAGGGAATACTTTTCGAAGCAAGATGTAAGCAGGTGCCCACCATAAAAATAAGGGAATACTTTTTAAGACTGAAAGCAGGCGCCCACTTGAATAATAAGGGAATACTTTTCAAAGCAAGATGTAAGCAGGCGCCCACCTGAAGAATAAGGGAATATATTTCAAAGCGTTTTGTAAGCAGGAACCCACCTGGAAAATAAGGGAAGTGTTCTTTGAAATGCACCTTTAAATTCTGATATTTAATAATATTGTATGCCCAAGCACCATACTGGGGTAGAAAATTTTTCTTTATTTTTAAGATGACAGCATGTACCCACCTGAAGAACAAAGGAATACATTTGCAATTTCAACAAGCAGGCGCCCACCTGAATAACAAGGGAATACATTTTTGCATATTCAACAAGTAGGCGCACACCTGAAGAGCAAGGGAATACATTTCAAGCAAGCTGTAAGCAAGCGCCCACCTGAAGAACAAGGAATACATTTCAAGCAAGCTGTAAGCAGGCACCCACCGGAAGAACAAGGGAATACTTTTTCAAGCAATATTAAGCAGGAGTCCACTTGAAGAATGGACACAATCAAAGTTATGCAAGATACAAGTTCAACACAAGAACAAGCTGGAAGACATAGATAGGATTTCTGTAAATCATAGAGCATAGCTTAGGCTAGCTTCTTTTATCTTTACCACGGTGTAATAAGGGGATCAGCAAACAGTGACAGCAAACAACAACAATAAGATCACAGCTCCCTGGTAGTCTCAACTACCAGACATTCCTGAACTACACTAACCAGATTCCTGTTTAGCCCAGGATATGTAGGCAATCCATGAAGCAGGATGCGGTCAAAACTTTCAAAAGTGCTTTACACAAAATATGCGAACGGGAAAACATCCCTCATTACTGCTCACTTATCTTTGCACAGAAACCCTGCGTGTTCCCGAGCAAAGAGGGGCAGCTGTGAGCACGTGATTTTTGCCCCAAGCAAACTATTCCAAAAATATATACAAAAATGATTTTTTTTAATCTGTGTTAAAATTTGTTGATAATTGTGTGGAAATACCAGGATTTCTCCTAAATTTTGAAAAGAAAAACAAAATAAAATACCATTTTTGTATTAATTAGAAAATAACAAAAAATAGAAATTAATTACTCTTTACTTCTAGAAAATCAGAAAATTAAAAGAAAATATAAAGAAAATACAAGGAATAATAAATACAAGAATAAAATATAAAACATACAGAAAATAAAATAAAATATATAATACAAAAATACAAAATATAATGTATAATACCAAAAATAGAAATACAAATATACAAAATTGGCCAAACACACTTCAGTGGCCCAAGTAATACAATATACAGACCTGGCCCAAATAAAATATGGCCGGTCAGTCTTAATACCAAACCAAACGACACCGTCTGGGCAGTTAAATATGGACCGTTGAAATTTGATCAAACGGCCCAGGAGTGACGGTTGTTTAATAATTAAACGACGTCGCTTGTTGGATTTAAGCTGAACCATTGGCGACGTTAATATAAGGGTCACAATTAAATGACAATCTAATTAAAATGGTGTCGTAATCAAAGCAATTGAATCTGAGCCGTTGGTGCATTTAATCCAACGGTCTCAAATCAATTAAAGAAGTAAAATACACAAACATAACATTTTATCTCACTATACTCCTTCATCCCCAAATGAAAACCCTAGCCGCCATCTCATACTCTCCACCATTGCCGGAACTTCACCGGCGGTGGTTCACCACCTCCACCAATCAGTCCTTTCTTAACAACCTTTCACTATCTCCCTAACCTCTATTACCCTACCCTATCAAATTCCCCAAAAGACCACTGGAAAACCTCGAATAATCCAAAAGGTGTCACCGGAACCCTACTCTGGCGACCACCACTTACGAACCAGAGGCTGTTATTAACACCATGTGACCCTCTCATCATCCTCTTCAACCCCCACTAGTTATATTTCCTCGAATGAACCCCAAACCCTTCGAAAATCAAAAAATGTGTCGCCGGAACCCTACTCCAACGAACACTCCTAATCCCAAAAACTACCCTTATAGACCCCATAGCCCTATTGCTAAGAGTCTTTCTTACAAAAAGACTCGAAGAGTCTGCTCGAAGATCAAAATCCAAGAAAAATGGCTCCTGAACATCTGATGCCGGAAAATCAAGAAAAATCAAGAAAAATCAAAAAAAGAAAATAGAAGAAAGAAAAAAGAAAAGAAAGAAACAGAACCAAAAGCTAAGTATCCTAACCCTAATTTTTTCTACTTGCATTTTTCTTTTCTGATCTTTTTTATTTTTTGTTTCTTTGCCTTCCTGAGTATTCTATGAGTTCTATTACATGCTTAGTCGCCTTTTGATTATGCTTAGTTGTGAAAATCATGACTGTAACTGTGTAGTTTTCTTATCTTTTTACTTTGGAATCGTATGGTTATATGTTTTTCAATTCTGATAAAAGTTTAGTCAAAAATCGCCTGTTTTGTTTTGCATAGCCACATTTAGGGTTCTTACTTGATAAGTTCAAAATTAGTGATTGAGTACTCTGTTGATTAGATTCTACCTATGATTAATTTATTTCCCGAAATCTGGTTAATTGGGTACTTAGTCTTACTATGACTCTTTCTGTAAAGTTGTATATTGTGGCTATTTTTGCAATTCGATTTTGACTTTGACTTTTTAATTTTTTTTATTGAATAAGGGGGTTAAATGGGTAAATAAAAGAAATTAGAGGTTTAAGGGGGAAAGGATAAATGGTATATTGTAAATGAACCAAACCGTTAAGGGTATAAAAGGCAATACTGCCTGTTTCGTGGGTAAATAATTCAACAATAAGGGGTATTCTAGGTACAATGAAAGGGTAAAAAGGTAGAAACTGAAAGAAAATGAAGGTAATAGGGACAATTAAGGATAATTAGAACAATATGGATGTCACTAGAACCTTCTAGCCGGGGTTCTCGTGCATATACAGATAAATTAAGATTATTAACTTGAAAATAAGTTATAAGAATAGGGGTGGGATATCTGAATATTATTTTCCAAATTTCCTCCCATTTTGTTCTATAAATAGGCCTCCTTAGGCCACATTTTTAGAGGTTCATAAATTTTATAAGTTTAAAAATACTCAGAATTTGTGCACTATTGCTGTTCTATTGGTTTTGATCTCAATTCGAGTGGAAATCTCTTAAGTTCTGATATTCTCGTCTATTGTCATATGTTGACATCGAGTGCTGAAGCTGTTTACTCTGTGGTTTTCCTTGAAAAGTTGTCTGGTTTAAGTTTGGATTCGATTCTGTTGTTGTGTTATTGTTGTGGATTGATTGCTTGCTGAAGTCCTATTATTGCTAATCTTCTTCCTCTATTTTTGCCTTAGAACACATTGAGTTTATCTAACTTTTGTCCAGGTACACTTCTGCACTTTTGAAGATGTAACCAGAATTTCTGAAGATATAAGACTGTTATATTAGTTTGGCTAGTTCTAATTCTATTTACGTTGTAGATATAGAATGCTATAGATCTATATGTAATTTGTTCGGAAAATTATATGTATAATCTGGACTGTGGACTGTATTAACTACGGATTTGAACTAATAATTCCTTAAAGTAGTTAGTTTAGATATTCATGTAGAAATCACATAAAATAGATCAGTAGAAAACAAATTACTAGATTATAGATAAGAAATGTTGTTAAAAGCCCGTTAAATTGAGACTTTCAAATATTCCTTTGTTATTTAACCTTGAAATGTAATAAAAATGCATTTGTTAGTATAATTTCCGCATTAACAGTTGATAATTTGAAAAGTATAAGTTAGCTACATTTAAATATCGTTAATGGTTCTGAGTTATTCAAATTAGCTTTGGTCCTTAAACTCACGTAGTATGGTGTAATACAGGAATTTAAGTATGAACGAAATTCAGGTTGCAATTCGAGTATGTTTGTTGAAAAGTTAGATTAATGTTTCCAGTTAAATAAAACAATAAGATAATTGTGCACTTGAATAAGTAGATGTTTCGACTGATAAATAATAGGTAAATCACACTTAGTTAATCTGAGTAACTAAACAGTAGTATCCAAACAAAAATTAGTGTTAATGTTTCTAGTTAATTTCTGATATTGAAGTTAAAATATTTGTTTACATATATGATTAGTTCAATGAAAACATTTGAACCTGTTTTGGATTGGTTAACGATTTGGGCCTGGTCAGGCAAAGAGGCCAGATTCAATCCCGAAGGCTTATAGGCCCATAAAAAGTAAACTCATAAATGCGAACCGAGTTTTAATCAACCGTATGCACCACTATGCATTTCTCTTTGTTGGTTCGATTTCCTGGCCCAAAACACGTAATGGCCTGGATGTGAATGGAATATATAATTGGACAGCATTGATAGTTATTTTAGATAAGGGAAAAACAATAATAGAAAATATAGCACACCATAGGTTTGGCCTTTAAAAAATGAAATGAGATGAGCCTTGTTAGAAGACAAAGAATGCAAGGGGCCCTCAAATAACTATTATAAAATCTTTAGATTCGGAAGGACCGTTTAGTTAATTTCATGGTCTTTCCCAAAGTAATAACACGTAGATGTTTTAGGCACGATTTTAACATATATTCTCAAGTACGGGTGCACATTTATGTGACTCAAATCTTATTCTCAACGAAGTCGAAATGTATTTAAAGCCACAGGCGTACTGGTACGGTGTGGTTCAAAAAATGCATTTTCACGACGTTACAATTCCTTAAAATTGATAAAGCAGAATAATAATGCACATAATTGAAATATATATTGAAATCAGATAAAAGCAAAATACAACAGTTGAGCGACCATGCTAGAACCACAAAATCCGGGAGTGCATAACACCTTCTCCCGGATTAAAAGAATTCCTTATCCGGATTTTTATTTGGCAGACTGTAACAGAGTCAAAACTTTCCTCGGTTTGGGATTAAACGATGACTTGGGACACCATTATATTCTCAAGTGGCAACTCTAAAAAACTTAAATAACTAATCCCGTTCCGACTGTCCTTAAATTGGAGAAAACTCCTTTCCCTTCTTTATTATATCCCTTCCCGGGGTATAGTAAAGTAAGCTGGGCTTTCCTGGTAAAAGGTTAAGCAGCGTAAAAAGGAGGTGTGATAATCGTGTTTGTGTATAACAGTCCCTGGGACCCCGTACACTTTCTTTTACGCGTTCGTGCCCCTTTCACGCGAACGCGATGTTTACCCGTCTTCCTTCATCGCGAACGCAACAGGTGTGTTGCGAACACGATGAACAATTTTGCCCAGCAAATTTTTAAATTAAAAAACAGAACCAGTGATGAGGTTTTCATAAAAACATACGAAACCCTTTCTTCTCCAAGCACTTAGGCGTTCATTGAAGCTCCCATTCGTCAGAACTTCTTGGGTAAGCATTGTTCAACTTATTTCTTTCAATTTTCTTCTTTATTACTGAAATCCTAGCCCTAAATCATGAAGTTCAAGGTAGAAATTATGGGTTTTGGGTAGAGTTAGGGTTTTGAGAATTTTGGGTAATTCAACCCCAATTTGGGTCGAATCTTAAAACAAATTATATCTTTGGATTCGTAGGGTTATGGGTGATTGAGTTTTGGTCCGAGCCTCGAGTTTGGACCATCTGGGCCCGGTGTCTAATTTTGAGATTTTTGGAATAATGCTAGGAAATTCATTTTTAGGGTATGCGATGTTACCATTGAGTCTTTATTGATATTATTAAATTGACATGCCTAGATATCACTAAATTGAGGTTGAATCACAAGGTAAAGCAATAGTTGAGGATTAAGCGAATTTCAAGGCTTTGAGGTAAGTGTTAGGTCTAACCCTAGCTTGAGGAAATAAGAGTTGAGTCTTGTTGCTAATTGCTATGTGATCGAGTGCGATGTATAGGCATGGTGATGAGTATCTATACATCGGTGTCTAACATGACCCTGAGTCCTTATAATGTGATTACCATGAACTGATTGTGAATTTCATGTTTATTGGAGTATTTCTATTTGTTGTTAATAACATGTGAATGATAATATGATAATTTGATTTCTAAGAGCATTGGCTCGAATTGTGATATGAATATTGAAATTGGATGAAATGACATATGTTATTGAGGAGCGTCAGCTCTAGTCGTAGAACTAATTGTGAAAGTACAAGTGATAATTGAACCTCTAGAGCATTTGCTTGAGTTGTGAAACGAATTGTGAAGTAAAAGTGAGAAAGAGGAGAGATCATTATATTTCCCTCTTGGCGGGCTATGGTTAAGCTGTGGTTCCCTGGTGTTGTGTTCTTAATTGATATTACGGATTCTTTGGGTGATGTTTCCTTGTGTTAGGTAAAGCTTATGGTTATAGCTAAGGTGATTAAGTATAACCGGTTAGTTACAGATAGGGTGGTTGGGTGTGGTAGTCGGTTAGATGTAGCTGAGGTGGTTAAGTGTGGTAATAGGTTGGTTATAGCTGTGGTGGTTAGATGTTGTAATTAATGTGGTAGTTAGATGTTGGAACTAATGTGGTTATGGTAATCCCCTTGCCGGGATAATTGAGATAATGTTTTGTTCTCTCACTGTGAAGTCGTTATATTGTTGCTTGTGATGGTATATGAGATAAGAATTTCTTGGAACTTGGGCTCCAGTGATATAGCAAAGTAAGAAAAGAAAGAGAGAGAAAGAGTTACTAATTATTCCCTTGCCGAGACGTTTTGTTGATTCTCTGGTTAGTTTTTCTATCCATTGCCGAAATATTGAGTTTATTAAGTTGTTGTCATGTGTGTTCCCTTGCCGGGATATTTATCATTGTCTATTTACACTCTTGCCACGTATTTGTGACTGTGGTTTGGATGAGGAAAATACGATTTTGGTGGAGCGGGTTGAATGCTGTATTGAGGATCGGGTTGCACACTACAACAATGATATTGAGGATCGGGTTGCTCACCACAACAGTAATATGTGAGGATCAGGTTGCGCGCCACCAAAATGATACACGACAATGATATGGGTCGGGTTGCATTCCACAATAGTGATATGTGGATCGGGTTGTACGCCGCAAAAATGTTAATTATGGAGCGGGTTGCATGCCACAACAGCTATTGATGTCATGTATTTATGTCTGAATATTGATTTCTTATTTCGTTGTAGATTTAAGTTGTTTTGGTCATTTCTCCGGTTATTCTTAATTGTATTTCCCCATAGCATGTTCCCCCTCCCATGTTGTTAATTACTTGGTAATCGATTTTCGCTGTATATTTAAAACTGCACAGGTTGATGTGGTGTCCAGTCTAGCCTCGTCACTACTTCCCCGGGGTTAGGCTTGACACTTACTAACACATGCGGTTGGTTGTGCTGATACTACACTTCTGTGCATTTTTGCATAGGTCCAGGTTTCGAGCAGCAGCAGGAGCAGTAGTTCGGGTGCATGATTTTATTATCACGAGACTAAGGTAGCCTTGCAGGCATCCACAGGCCCGGCATCTCTTCTTCTGTTTTCATTATTTTACTGTTGCCTTATTGTTTTTGAGACACACATTTGTTATATTTCTTTCAGACCCTTGTATTTAGTTTATTCTTAGTGATTCGTGAGTATGTGACACCAAGACGATATTGTTGAGTATTCTGTATTTATCTCAGATTTATAAATTAGACTTCCGCACTTATTGCTGTCTTTATTACTGATGCTATAAATTGTCAACAGAATGGTTTTTCTAATGAAAATGGTAAGTAAGTTGGCTTGCCAAGCTACCACGAGTAGGTGCCATCACGATCTCGATGCTGGGAAATTCGGGTCGTGACATTGGTTTTCATAACAACAATTTAACATAAGCGATAAATTTAATAGGCATGTTTTAGGCCCTAAGCTACCCGGACATCTAACATAGTAGTGCCTACACACGGGCTCTAGTGACCTAACGCGTGCGTAGTCCCTGTATTTAGCAACAAACACTCAAACATTAATCCTAACAGGATAATTCCCTCTTACGAGGTTAGAAAGGAGACTCACCTTGCTCCGCAGCGCACTTCCGATATCAAGAATAAGCCCAAACCCTCAATTCATAGCCAAAGGAGTACCAACTAATTAAGATAATCAAGAACTAGTCAATAAGAGCTTACAAGGTTGAATTCTAGTTGTTTAAACAATTTCCTAACCATAAATACAAGTTTCCTAAATTTCGAACCCGGGCCCACGTACTCGGATTCCAATATATTTCGAAGGAAGTGGTTCTCTATCACCTAAGGATCACAAATATATGATTTCAAGTTCATTTCATAGCAAATTATAGGATTAAATCTTTGTTTTTGTAAAACCATAGGTCTAACTTTAATCTCTTGAATTTTACCTAATTTTAGTGTTAAATCTACCTAGTGTTTATGTAATTGAACTAAAAGTGAGTGGGGATTACTTGCCTTGAAATGATGTATGGAAACTCCCTCTTTGAAACCCCCAAAATCACCCAAGTATGGAATGACATGTGGAAGAAATGAGCTTGAGCTCGTATTAAATAAGCTTCTGTCCCCAGCGATTTTCGCTTCTACGGAGGAAATCCCGCTTTTGTGGAAGTAGGCGCCTTTGCGGAAAAAGGCCAAGGGGGCTTGGGCCGCTTCTGCGGTCTCAAGCTCGATTCTGCGAGTTCGCTTAAGCAAAAAGCCCACTATTTTTTCGGTCTTGGGCCTAAGACGGATGGACCGCTTATGCGGTTTCCCCTGGGCTTGGCCTCTTCCGCTTCTGCGGATAAACGACCGCTTCTGCGGTCCAAGAGCCGCATAGGCGGTTTTGACAAAAGAAGCAGATGGAGTTTTTCCTAAGTTTTCAACTTCACTCGAACGTCGACCATTTGACACTCAGGGCTCCCGAGCCTCGCCCCGAACATACCGACAAGTCTAAAATCACGAGGCGCACCTACATGAACCCTTGAAACACTCAAAACAATGCTAAATCGAGGAATCAACCCCCATAACCAAATTAATCAATTTGTTGAAATTCAAGTTATTAATTCTCCTTCAACGGATCAAAATGCTCCTAAACTACTCGGATTGACACCAAATTTTATGTGTAGGTCTTAACTGATATTTTGGACTTGTACCAAGTTTCAGAATCGAAATCCGAACCCCATACCTACGAAAACAATGCTTTTCTAGTTTATTTAAATCTTTGAAACTTAAACTTAATAATTTTACATAAAATTTCATTACTCGGGCTAGGGACCTCAAAATTCAATTCCGGGCATACGCCCAGTTCCCATATTTTCCTACGGACCCTCAGAAATTGTCAAATCACGATTCTGGGTCTATTTCCCCAAAATGTTGACTGAAGGCAAACATGGCTTTTTTAAAGAAACTTAGAAAAGCAACTAGGATTAATTCTTGCTCAAAACGCATCTAACTTCCAAACCACCCATCCCCGCAAGTCATAATTTAGCTAAAGCAAGTGGGGAAAGTAATATTTAATGGAACACGGTTCGAAAATGGAAAACGAACAGTCGGGTCATTACATTCTCCACCTCTTAACTAAACGTTCATCCTCGAACGGACATAGAAAAGTACCTGGACTATTAAATAGGTGGGGATATCGGCTCTGCATATCCTCCTCGGAATCCCAGGCCGCCTCCTTGACCGGTTGGCCCCTCCTTTGCACTCTTACAACAGAAATCCTCTTGGACCTTAACTAGTGGCCCTGTCTCTCAACAATGGCAACTAGCTCCTCCTCGTAGCCCAAACTCTCATCTAACCGAATGGTGCTAAAATCCAACACATATGAATCATTGGCATGATATTTCCAGAGCATCGATACATGGAAGACTGGATAAACCCCTGATAAACTGGGTGGTAAAGCAAGCTCCTACGCAACCTCTCCAACTCGCATCAATACCTCAAAGGGGCCAATAAACCTTGGGATCAATTTACCCTTCTTTCCAAACATCATAATGCCCTTCATGGGCAAAACTTTCAAGAGAACCTTCTCGCCAACCATAAATGATACATCGCACGCCTTCTGATCCGCGTAACTCTTCTGCCCGGACTGAGCTGTGCGGAGCCTCTTCTGAATCAACGTCACCTTATCCAAGGAATCCCGAACCAAATCTGTACCAAAAATCTTAGCCTCGCCAGGCTCAAACCACCCGATAGGAGAACGACAACGCGGACCATATATTGCCTCGTACGGGGGCATCTCTATGATGGAATGATAACTATTATTACATTTAAACTCCGCCGGGGGTAAGAATTGATCCCACTGCCCTCCAAAATTGACAATACATGCTCTAAGCATACCCTCTAAAATCTGAACTGTCCGCTCCGACTGCTCGTCAATCTAAGGATGGAATGCCATGCTAAGCTCCACGCGGGTCCCCAACTCACGCTGAACAACTCTCCAGAAATGGGAAGTGAACTGAGGGCCTCTGTCAGATATGATGGAGACTGATACACCGTGCAATCTCACTATCTCCCAACTGTTAATCTGAGCATACCTCTCTGCCGTATAAGTAGTCGCCACCGAAATGAAG
The DNA here is from genome assembly GCA_032618575.1 of Nicotiana noctiflora. Taxonomy (NCBI): domain Eukaryota; kingdom Viridiplantae; phylum Streptophyta; class Magnoliopsida; order Solanales; family Solanaceae; genus Nicotiana; species Nicotiana noctiflora. The sequence goes on along the minus strand of JASVEL010012443.1, from coordinate 461,771 downwards.
TGGGCGGACTTGGTCAATCTATCCACAATAACCCACACTGAATCAACCTTCCGCTGAGTATGTGGCAACCCAACCTCGAAATCCATAGTGATGCGCTCCTACTTCCATTCTGGAATGGGCATCCGCTGAAGTAGGCCACCTAGCCTCTGGTGCTCATGTTTGATCTTCTGGCAATTAAAACATTTAGATGCATACTCTGTAATTCCCTTCTTCATCCTCTGCCATCAGTAATGTTGCCTCAAGTCATGATACATCTTCGTGGCACCAGGATGAATGGAGTACCTCGAACTGTGGGCCTCCTCTACAATTAGCTCCCTCAAGCCATCAATATTAGGAACACATACACGACCCTAAATCTGTAGCACACAATCATCGTAGATAGAAATCACCTTGGCACCTCCGTGAAGTACCGTCTGTCTGAGAACTGCCAAATGTGGATCATCGAGTTATCAGGCCTTAATCTCCCCCAACAACGAAGACTGACCAACCACACATGCTAGGACCCGTCTGGGCTCTAAAATATCCAATATCAAGAGTCTACTAGCTAAAGAATGAAAAACCAAAGCAAATGGTCTCATCTCAGTAGGAATAAATGCCAAGCTACCCAGACTCTCCGCTTTCCTACTCAAGGCATCCGCAACCACATTTCCCTTGCCTGGATGATAAAGAATGGTAATGGCATAATCCTTTAGTAGCTCAAGGCTCTGCCTCAAGTTAAGATCCCTTTGCTTGAACAAATGGTGCAAGCTGCGATGGTTTGTATAAACCTCACATGACAGTGTATATAAATAATGCCTCCATATATTAAGAGCATGAACAATCGCCACCAACTCTAGATCATGCACAAGGTAATTTTTCTCATGAACCTTCAGCTGATGTGAAGCATATGCAATAACTCGCCCCTCCTGCATTAATACAAATCCCAAGCCAACACGATAAGCATCGCAATACACTGTATACATCCCTGAACCAAAAGGCAATACAAGAATTGGTGCCGTGGTCAAAGCCGTCTTGAGCTTCCGGAAGCTCTCCGCACAATCATTGGACCAACAGAACTGGGAACCCTTTTGGGTCAATCTGGTCAGAGGTGATGCAATAGATAAAAAGCCATGCACAAATCGCCGACAATAGCTTGCTAACCCCAAGAAGCTCCTGATCTCGGTCACTGAAGTAGGACGTGGCCAACTCTAAACTGTCCCAATCTTCTTGGGATTCACCTTAATACCCTCTACTGACACTATATAACCCAAGAATGCTACTGAATCTTGCCAAAACTCACACTTTGAGAACTTGGCATAAAACTTTTGCTCTCACAAGGTCTGAAGCACCACTCTCAAATGCTGCTTGTGCTCCCCCAAGCTACACGAGTATATCAAGATGTCGTCAATAAAAACGATAATAAATGAGTCAATATAAGGTCTTAATACCCTATTCATCAAGTCCATAAATGTCGCTGGAGCATTAATCAAACCAAATGATATCACCAGGAACTCATATTGTTCATATCTCATCTTGAATGCGGTCATCGAAACATCTAAATCTCGAATCTTCAATTGATGATACCCTGACCTCAGGTCAATCTTATAGAACACCCTAGCACCCTGTAGATTGACAAAAAATCATCAATATCATGCAATGTATACTTGCTCTCGATGGTAACTTTGTTCAACTGGCGGTAATCAATGCACATCTGCATAGTCCCATCCTTCTTCTTTACAAACAACACTAGTGAACCCCAAAGCGATACATCGGGCCTAACAAACCCCTTAGATAGCAACTCCTCCAACAGCTCCTTTAGCTCCCCAAGAGACATAGGTATGGCGGGATAGATATAAACTAAGTGCCTAGAGCCAAATCAATACAGAAATAATATCACGATTCAGAGGCATGTCAGGATGATCAAAAGGAAAAACATCGGCGAACTCTTGGACTACTGGCACTAAATCAATCGTAAGAGACTCTCGGTAGTGTCTCGAACATAAGCTAATTAAGCCAAATACCCCTTCCCAACCATGTGTTGAGCCTTCAGTAAGGAAATGACCCTATAGGTGTATCCACAGTGGAACCCCTCCACTCCAATCTTGGCAACCCTTCTATCGTTAGAGAAACGATGTTGGCATGGCAATCTAGAACGACGTGATATGGGGATTACCAATCCATACCCAGGATAACCTCAAAATCGATCATATCGAGTAATAGATTATCCGCTCTAGTCTCAAAACCACAAAAAGTTACCACACAAGACCGGTAGACCCGGTTCACAACCACAGAATCACCTACATGAGTGGACACATGAATAAGAGTACCCAAAGGCTCAGGAGAAATGGCTAGGAAACAAGCAAACAGAGATGGCACATAAGAATAAATGGACCCTGGATCAAATATTGCTGATGCATCTCTACCACTGATTTAGATAATACCTGTGATAATGGAATCTGAGGCCAGTGCATTCAGCTTGGCCGGAAGAGCATAGAATCTGGCTAGAGCACAAGTTGTCTGGCCTCCACCTGACTAAGAAGTAGTTGGCTGACCTCTCCCGGTCTGGCCTCCACCTCTGGATCATCCTCTACCACTCTGCCTTCCACCTCTAGGTGGCTGGGTCGCTTGGGCTGGAGTCATGGGTTTCTGCCCCTGCTGTACTACCTTTACCCTAAGCCTGGGGCAGTATCTCCTCATGTGACCTATGTCATCGCACTCAAAACAATATGGTGGGGCGGCTTGTTGTCATGATGACTGACCCTGATGGCTCATAGATCCCGTGGGAGGGGCCTGGAAAGCTAGTGGGCGATAGGAAGTCTCCGGCATAACACTGAAGTAGGCACCAGAATAACCCTGAGGACTTGAATACCCAATAGAAGAACCCTAGATAGCTATCGGGTGGTAGGAACTCTCTGGCATAACACTGAAATAGGGGCATGCTGAATCACCCCGTGCGGGAGGTAACGGTGCTAAATATGGGGGCCTACTGGGCTGAACCCTCCCAAGTGATAGGAGGAGAACCGACGGGCCTGCCAAGAATATAGGACTTCCATCATCTACAGTCCCTGCCCTCAAGCTGAAAAGTAGTGAAGTCGACTCCATGCGACTCCAATATCCTTATAGCGTGAAGTATGTCCCTGCACCTGTCGATGAAATCATGTGTATCCTTGTGGTGCTCACTTCCGAAGACTGGGGGTGAAGTCTGGCCATCTGTCTAGAAACTTCTGCGAATCGAACTCCAAAGCTGGTCTAGGTTGAGGTACCGCTGCAGCAACTAGCTAAACCCTGTCTGTGGGTAGTGCATCCGGAGTCTGATATAACGCAGCTTCATGAATTGGATCCTGAGCAGTAGGGGTCTGTGCTCCCCCTCCTGCCTGCGAAGTAGCTAGGTTTGCTGGAAATAAACCAGCTTGAGTCATGGTGTCCATGGACCGAAGCATACAGCCCATGACCTCCTGAAATCCTGGCACAGTCATGAAATATGTCGAAGTAGGCACAGGTGCAGGCGCCTCGCCCTGCTCCTCAATGGTGGGATGCCTCACAGGGTCTGCTGGCGGTGTAACTGGAATAGCTTTGGGATGCCCTCGTCCCTTACCACGGGCCGGTGCCCTCCCCCGACCTCTAACTCAGCCTCTAGCGATGGGGGGAGCAGCTGCTCTTGGGTCCGGAATATCTGTGGTACGAGTCCTCACCATCTCTGAGAGAATAGAAGAGGAAACTTAGTACACTAACCACTACACAATGAAGAATGAATAAAGAGTAGTCTTTCGTAACACCCTATAGCCCCTCGAAGATAAATATAGACGTCTCCGTAACGATCTAATAGACTCTATTAGGTCTGCCCGTAAATTGTGAGACCTACATGAACCTAGTACTCTCATACCAAGTTGTCACGACCCATTTTCCACAATAGATCGTGATAGCGCCCGACACTATTTGTCAGGCCAGCCAACACGGAGGAATAATTTAATCCCAATTTACCCTTAATAAATACCGTTCTAATAGAAGTTTTCCCAAATTAAAGTCATAAACCAGTAGGGATCAATGCAACGAAAAGACAGTTATACAACCCAAAATAACGTCTACTATTGTGTGTGTTCCAGAACCTGGTGTCACAAGCTACGAGCAACTAGTAGAATATAAATAACATGAATAATACCCTATCCTACTATTTGAATCGGGATAGACAGAAATAACAACAAAATACGAGGAAGACTTTTTCAGCTGCGAATCGGCAAGAAGGGAGTGCGGCTCACCATAGAAGTCCCAGATACGCTCACTGATATGCATCAGAGTGATGTCCGGATCCACCAGCCTCAAATCCTGTACATTTAAGTACAGAAGTGTAGCAAGAGTACAATAACAACATGTACCGAGTAAGTATTCCGTCTAATCCCCAAGAAGTAGAGACAAGAGGTCAACTCGATACTTCTAAGGTCAATTAATATATACATAAAGTATGATGCATTCAAAACATGGGATTTACAAGTATCAAAAGTATACAACAAGTAGTAGTAAGTTACAACATCAAGTTTAAAGTTCATCATATGAGATAATGGCAAAACAAAGCATGTATAAGTTTTTCAACAATTAACATGCGCACATAATACCGAGGCGATGGTCCGAACCAACAGAAATAAATTGTGCACTTGCCGAGGGTCGATAGCACGCCTATAGATGCATCTATTCAAACCGAGGCGATCGACCCGATCCACAAATAAGGATGAAATATCAAGTTCACACACATGAAACATAAATGGTCAAAAATACCAAATCAAAACTCAATTAACTATAGAAATATGCTCATATCCCCTTTTTAAGTCTCTATTATAACAACAATTTAACATAAGCAATAAATTTAATAGGCATGTTGTAGGCCCTAAGCTACAAAGACATCTAACATAGTAGTTACTACGCACAGGCTTCGTCACCTAATGCGTGCGTAGTCCCCGCATTAGAAACAAACACTCAAACATTAATCCTAAGGGAACAATTCCCTCTTACGAGGTTAGAAAGGAGACTCACCTCGCTCTGAAGCGCACTTCCGATATCAAGAATAAGCCCAAACCCTCAATTTGTAGCCAAACAAGAACCAACTAATTAAAATAAGCAAGAACTAGTCAGTATGAGCTTACGAGGTTGAATTCTAGTTGTTTAAACAATTTCCTAACCATAAATACAAGTTTCCAAAATTTTGACCCCGGGCCCACGTGTCCGGATTCCAATATTTTTCAAAGGAAGTTGTTCTTTATTACCTAAGGATCACAAATATATGATTTCTAGTTCATTTTATAGCAAATTATAGGATTAAATATTAGTTTTGGTTAAACCCTAGGTCTAACTCTAATCTCTTGAATTTTACCTAATTTTAGTGTTAAATCTACCTAATGTTTATGTGTTTGAACTAAAATTGAGTGGGGATTACTTACCTTGAAATAATGTGTGGAAACTCCCTATTTGAAACCCCCAAAATCGCCCATGTGTGGAATGAAATGTGGAAGAAATGAGCTTGAGCTCGTATTAAATGAGCTTCTATCCCCATCGATTTTTTCTTCTGCAGAGGAAATCCCACTTCTGCGGAAGTGGGTTGCCTTTGTAAAAAAAGGCCAAGGGGGGCTGAGCCGCTTCTATGGTCTCAAGCTCGCTTCGCGAGTCCGCTTAAGCGGAAAGCCCACCGCTTATGCGGTCCTGGGCCTGAGACGGATGGACCACTTCTGCGGTCAGGGGTTTTCTTCTGTAGTATCCCAGGGCTTGGCCCCTTCCGCTTTTGCAAATAAACGACCACTTCTATAGTCTCTCTTCTGCGGTCCAAGAGCCGCATAAGCGGTTATGACAGAAGAAGCATATGGAGTTTTTCCTAAGTTTTCAACTTCACTCGAACCTTGACCATTTGACGCTCAGGGCTCCCGAGCCCCGCCCGAACATACCGACAAGTCCGAAATTACGAGATAGACCTATTCAAACCCTTAAAACAATCAAAACAATGCTAAATCGAGGAATCAACCCCCAAAAACAAATTAATCAATTCATTGAACTTCACGTTCTTAATTCTCCTTCAACGAGTCAAAATTCCCTTAAACTACTCGGATTGACACCAAATTTTACGGGTAGGTCTTAACTGATATTTCAGACTTGTATTAAGTTTCGAAATCAAAATCCGAACCCGATACAGACGAAAACAATGATTTCTTAGTTTATTTAAATAATTGATACTTAAACTTAATAATTTTACATAAAATTTCATTACTCGGGCTAGCGACTTTGGAATCATGATTTCGGGTCCGTTTTCCCAAAATGTTGACCGAAGTAAAACGTGGACATTTTAAAGATACATAAAGAAGCAACTAGGCTTAATTCTTGCTCAAAACTCTTCTAACTTCCAAACCACCCGTCTCCACAAGTCATAATTTAGCTAAAGCAAGAGAGAAAAGTATTATTTAAGGGAACGAGGTTCGAAAATACAAAACAATCAGTCGGGTCATTACACCCTCGATTCAGGGTCCTGGAAAAATGCATGGCCTCAAAAATATTGGGGCCATGGCCCCTGGTCCAGTTCGAACCCCAAAGGCCTCGTAAAGTAGAAAGGTCACTTACCTAGTCTACTGTGTCACAAATAAAGGGGGAATACGCTCCTTGTCACTTGGCCCAACAATCCATCAAAAATGGCCCACATTTGAAGCTCTTACCTGATATGGCCCGGGTTGTACATAATCTGAAAATTATTTTTCACCAGTTAGCCCACCTATTTTTTTATTTTCTTCGTTCTTCTTCTTTGTCTTTCACGACTTTGCATCCCAAAATTTCTCTACCATTATATATATTCTTCAATTCTCCTTCCAGATTATAAATTGATAATCACTATTAAGATGAGAAGAAAAAATACCACTTAAGAGAATTATTATTTTTGGAGTCACCATTAAAGGTCATTCAAAGCTTCAATTTCAGAAATTGGATTTTTCGATTTTATTAGTTGTTTGGATTGGGTGTTGGTCCAATTTATTGGGATTGTCAAGGGCAGTTCAAAACTCAAATTTGAAGTGATTTGGAGCAGATTTGAGCTAGATTTGAGTTTAATTTTAGAAGATTCCCAAACAAGAAGAACTTGTGAAACTCCATTGATATGATTTAATTGTATAATAATGTATAAGTAATGTATAATGGTGTATGAACACCTATTATACATTATTTTATACAAGGTTGATACATTATATATAGGTATTTAGTGAATTTCTCACACTTCTTCTTCTTCAACTAGTACACCTATATATGTGGTGTATCACTAACATTTTTACTACTGTGCTTATACATCTTTATACATTTTTATACAATTATATATATAATATACTTGTTTGTATAAAAGTGTATAATATTGTATAAAAATGTATAAGCATCTCCGACGAACTTTTTGTACGATTTTCACTAGTAATTCTTGATTAAAACTATTCTAAATCTCCATTAAATGACTTAAAACTCTATATACAGTCTACTTAGACTAATTATTATAAGTTCAAATAAAACCCACTCCAAATTTCTCACAAAATTATATTCAAAATCTAACAAGATTAGCATTAAAAAAGATGAGATTTTAGATTTCTCGCAACTGTTTTTGAATTTTCATAGCTGTGATAGGTGTGTAGAAACTTGAGGACAAAGGAAAATAGAAATGTTTCAGGTCTACCGGAAAAACATTCAGATCTAAGGTTAATGATATTTGGCTACACATTTGCAAACTTATAAGTGGGCTAGAACAATGCAAGCTCAAATTATGAAGTGTATTATTATCAAATTTTGTCACAAATAAATAGACTCAACAATATAAGCAGAATTGAAAGTACTAACATTATTAGTAATCTCTTGAGTGATGTTTGGTACAAGTAAACCCCCACTAAGATAACCTTTCCCAACAAGTCTCGCCACGAGAAATAATAACTTTATCAGATTCAGAAACAAGTTTTAGACCTGCTTTGTTGAGAAGCACTCCAGAAACTAAGTTTCTACGAAGGGAGGATATATACAGAACATCGTTCGAAGCTAATGTTTTTCCAAAAGTTAACTTAAAGGTAAAAATTTCCTTTACTCATAACTCCAGCTATAGTGGAGTTATCCATGTAGACACATTCTCCATCAGCAGATTCCTCAAACTTGTGAAACAACTCTTTGTTAACGCAAAGGTGCCTTGAAGCGCCTGTGTCCAGCAGTCAGTATTGTTAGCCACCATGTTCGTCTCAACAACCGCAACAACAATTACATCACCACCCTTAGTAAGGTTAGTTTGGACTGGAGTTTTTCCTCCATTCTTTGAGATTTGTCCTTATCTCCGATTGCACTGAAAAGCTCTATGATGAATTTTGCCGCAGAAATAGCAAGGTCCTTTCAACTTTTGATTATGGCCCTCGGGCTTAGTGAAGTAATTATGCTCCTTCACGTGTCATTTCTTAAGTTTCTTTTAAACCCATATTTTACAAAAGTGCTAGAAGATTCCACAAGGTTAGCATTAGAAGAATTAAGAGAGAGAGAGAGAGATTTTAACTTATTCTTAAGTTGTTCAGACTCCTCATCTTTGAGACGGTTTGCTTCCTCAGTCCTCATATGACTAATCAATTCTTGAAGAGTTAAGTTTTTTTTTTTCTAATATTTTAGTTGATTCTTGTAATCATTCCAGGAAGATGAAAACTTTTCAAGCAGAACATTAGCATGAAGAATCTCACATATGTCCATGGCCTCATTCAAAATATCAGCAATTAAGTTCTCTTACTAGTGAACTGCTCTATGACCGACTTATCATCAACCATCTTAAACTTGATCCACTTTCCAACCGTCAATGAGAGTGAACAATATATCTGATATTGGACATGGCAAAGCAACGTGTCCCTGGGTCAAGTATAAGTTCTAGACATTGGGAGACACGATGAATGGCTATGAAGGACGGATAGAAGGCCGTAATACTCGCCCTCAACCGGATACCTCGGCACGAATATCGCTCGACATCGATTATTGTGAACACCTAATTTTTTATCATATTTGAAGTTTCTCACTTTTCACACTAACTTCCCACTTCACCCAATTCCCCTACTCTCTCCACTACCTCTCACTCTCCTCCACTCATGTCCCCCACTTGTCTACCACTCACAACCCTCACCCCTCTAAAAAAATACACACACGGATGAATAAAAGGGTGGGGTGGGGGAGAGATGAAGAAAGAAATGGGATCATCTTCTCTGTGGAAAAATTAAAAAAAAAAGGAGGAAACAATTAGCCTCTATAGCTAAAGGAGGAGGGGTATACACCCTATATACATTTCGCATACAAAGGATATACACTGACAGAAAGGAAAAACCAGCAAAACCCGACCCCATTGAACGTCTTCTTCTTCTCTTCTTCCTCATCCTCAATCACCATGATTCCTCCATAAGGTCAGCCATGCAATAACTCAAAAAACTCAGCTCTTTTACCCCAAAACTCCAGCCGAAAACAAGTCCGAAAAAACCAAGCAATTCCAGCCAAAAACAACCTTTGAACAAGCAGTAGAACCAGCTGCAAATCATTCTTAAATCGCCAAATCGGAGGTTCCGTCGAGGTCGTTGGCAAATGTTTCGGTCAAGAATTGTCTAATTTCCGAGTCAGTTGTAACTTAAGCTCAAATTGAATATAAAGGTCCATTTCTAAAACATTGTTCTAATGTTCATCCTTGTGTATTTTTGATATGATATTTAAGTTCTGGTCAGGGGCGGTTCTATGTACACGATTCGGGGTGGTACGCCACCTGCAAGCTTCGGCAAAAATATTATATATATATATATATATATATATATATGTATATATGTATAATAAATAGGATATATATTTAAAGTGCCACCCTATAAAACAAAAGTGGCAAAGGTGCCAGTGGCAAAGCCCTGCATTTTTATTCAACAAGGCACGAGTTTGATTCAGGTGGGAGCAAATAATTTTTTGGCTTACATTCAGTTATAATTTTAGGGGGTCGGCCCCCGTAACTTCTAAATCCTGGATCCGCCTCTGATTCTGGTGGTTTTTAGTTCACATAATAGTATGCGCATGACTTTTTTTTAGCATGCAATTTTCCTTTTATGATGAATGGGTATGCTACTCATGAGTTTATTTGCTTTTTTATGTTTTTCATGTTAGTGTCAATATTTTATATGTAATATGATGCATATGTATGTTTATTTATCTTTGATTGTTACTAATTTAATATATCAAAGTAGCAAGATGGTTGTTGGGAATTGACTAGAAACTTTTATCAAATTGATCCAGAAAAGCTTTTAATTGGTGTTGAACCCATGTAGGCAAGATAAAGAAATAAATTGGTCGGAGTTGGCTCTGAAAATATTACATAAATTGAGTTTGAAATTTTGTAAATATACTCTATAATCAAAAATCGGGTACGGTTCCCGCGACGTAATTGTGGAATTTATTTTTCAGGAATTAAAAAAATAGGAATGTCTTTAGTTGGCCTTTAAAAGTGTATATACAATTATTTCTTCTAAAATAATTCGAGGCGTGCCATTTAGCAAATTTTTCATGGCCCTAGCAAAGTTAAAAACACGTAGTTGCTTTAGGTGCGTTATTTTAAGAATATTACTTTCCTAAACTCGGGTGCACATTTATGTGACCCAAATCCAAATCTCAACAATGTTATATAAAATGTGTTGCGGACCACAGGTGCATTTATGTGACGTGATTCAAAACATATTTTAAATAACGTTGCAATATTCCTTAATATTAAATAAAAGTGGTGAATAATTAAAATTGCACTATAGATTTGAACATGTATAAAAATAAGATTTTTAGCCCAATAAAATTGTTTAAGCGACCGTGCTAGAACCACGGTGTTCGGGGGTGCCTAGGACCTTCCCTCAGGTCAACAAAATTCCTTACTTAGAATTTCTAGTTCGTACACTCCAGTTGGGAAGTCGAAAATTTTTCTCGAATTGTGATTCAAGATAAAACGGTGACTTGGGACACCAAAAGCCAAACTTTTCCCAAGTGGCGATTCTAAATAAATAAACAATTCCATTTTAAATAATGTCACTTTAAATGAAAAAACTCTTTTATACACTATCCTCCGGGGTGATGCGTAAAAAGGAGGTGTGACAACTCTAACGACTCTGGTGGGGACACAAACCCAAAATTTTTGTTTAGGGTTTAAGAATTCGAGCTTAGAATAACTGTTATATTTGGCATTATCTGATTTTCCTACACTACTAGAAAATAGACTTATGGCAACGGTTGGTAAAACATTGCAATTGATAGAAAAATTGTTGCCATAGAGGTATTGGAACGGTTCGGCGACCGTGACACTTGCTCGCGTGCCAATAGATCTACAACAACGATTTTGGCAACGGTTGACAACACTGTTGCTATAGATCGAGATATCGCAACGGTTTTCCCTTTGTTTGAAGCAACGAATATTCATTTCAACAGCAACGGTTATAAACTGTTGACATATACCTTATGCAACGGTTGTAAACCGTTACCATATTATTTACTACAATGGTTGGAAACTGTTACAATATAGTTTATTGCAACGGTTATTTACAGCTATTGTAACGGTTTTATAATACTACCGTAACGGTTTTGTTTCTATTGCATCAGTTTGTCACACTTTATGGAACGGTCTGCAACACCTATCGGAACGATTCAGAATGTATAGGGCAACGACATTTGTGCTTATTGCAACGGTTCTATTAGGCTATTTTAAACGTTTAATTGACATTACCACCTAAAAATATTTATAATTATTACCTGGATATTATATAAATAAAATAATAAAATACTACATAATCTTTCTTATCCAATAAGCTAAGAATAACGATAATAGTAAAATATCTTTAACAAATTACATAAGTTTAAGAGCTTCAAAGTTAAAGTTTCAAATGCTATAACAAAAGACTTCAAGAATATTAACAACATCTCAAAGTTCTTTCTTATGTAAGGTCTATATCTTCACTATCTCCATCTTTCATTTCTTTAGTTTCTCCATCTTCTCCATCTTCCCTTTCTTCGGTTACTCCACCTACAAAAGACAATAAATAAAGTTATTAAATAAGAATGGGTATAGTAAAATTTTCTCTACTTGTAACTTTGTAAGTAGAGAATGGGTTGGTTGCATCCTCCCTTTCATTCTTCTAATCGTATAACTTTTAACCATTCTAGTCTTGGCTTTTACAAACCAATGCCAAATATAAGGGAAAGAACAAACGACGAAAAATTGGGATATAAGGGGTAAATGAAAAATCCTATTGCCAAGGCCAATGTTGTCTTTCGGGAAGTCAATCCCAATATGTTTGTATAGATAAAGGAAACACCATACCATGATCAGTGTAAAATTAAGTAGCTCGGCCCGTTGTTTCTGGGACTCAGATATAGTAGTAGTGCCTCTTCTGCTGGTACTCTTAGCTCTTGAGAGAAACTCAAGGAGATAGGGAATCAAAATAGGGATTATCTAGAGGATAAATAGAATAGATGTGAGGATTATGACTTCATTGTGGCTAACATCAATAAGGTCTTCGACAAGCATAACTCCCATTAAGTAAGAAGCTAAAAGGAGACATATGCTGTAAATGAATGAAAAACTTAATATGTCAGAAGGCCTGACTTGTCTGTGGCCTCCAATAGGCCTGATTATAAACATGAGAGCGATATTATCTTTTCTATTCCAACGACAATCATAAATATAAGTGAAGCGTGATCTGGTGAATGGATTGCTGCATATATCTGAGTCAAAATAGCACCAGCTAAGCCAGCAAATCCTTTCAGAATCCGAAACACAGGACCACGGCTTTTGGGGGGAATTTTGTGCTCAAGAAACCAAAGCTGTTGTGTTAAAATAGGTTTCACCGTTTGTTCCTACAAATATAAGAATACACAGCAGCGAAATGGACAAAATTATTTCCCAACAAATATACTACTCTTTTGATACAAAGAGCCACAAACATTTGAAAGAAGAAAGGATTCCCAGAACATAGATTATGGCAAAGATTCAGAGGTGTAACTCCGTTATGTATCTCTTGGTTTTAATACTCTTGACCATGAATATATTCTTTTTTATTAAAGAGTTGGAGTGGAAGAGCAAATGCAGAGAGCAGGAGAAGAAGAATCAGGGGAAGTTGAGTTGGAGCCAGAAAGCAGCAGAGGAAGCAGAAGCAGTAGCCTCAATTTCATGCTCAGGCCATGGAAAAGCCTATCTTGATGGCCTTATCATAGATGGAATTCCTACTTGTGAATGTTATACTTGTTAAACTGGACCTGATTGCTCTTTACTTATCCACAATTGTTCTGCTAACGTTTTCGGGTATTATAGTAAATGTTGAATCCCCTTGATTTTTCGTGTATTCAATTGTTTTGAATTTGAATATTCTGGTTTGGCCACTAGTAACAAAATCTTTTAACTCATAAATGTAGTTGGGATCCTCTATTCTATGAGCCATTCTGGATGGAAAATGCAGAAAGCAGTACAGTAGTGATAACAGGTTGGCATAGAATGGCCTATTCCTTTCCTGATCCAACCTCTCACCTTTCCCAGGAGCTCGAGAAAACCATTAGGAAATTACATTTACTTGAAAAGAACGCTATTACAGATGGAAGATACATCACTATTGGTGTTGGTGCTAGTCGATAAGAGATACATAGCAGATACCAATAAGTTATGCTAGTAAATGTCATCGATAAGAGATTACTCATTATGATGATGATCAGCAAATGAGGGACTTTGATCAACATCCTACTGACAAGGCCAATGTTGTTTTTCGGGAAGTCAATCCCAATGTGTTTGTATAGAGAAAGGAAACACCATACCATGATCAGTGTAAAATGAAGTAGCTCGGTCAATTATCACAAATCTTGTAAATGTCTTCTATTTCTACAGCTGCTCAAGCTCTAAGAATAGAAGAGTCCATAGGATGTCGCTTCATGTTGTCGGCGCAGAATTTTGTGCCCAAAATTGTTCAAGACATTTCAAAAGGATACACTAATTTGAACTTCTGCAAATTAATGCAGCAATTAACTATGGACCTGTGAAATGCAGACAACAAGACCAGTTTAAATATTAACATTTTCAGTGGTCAATCTTTTGCAACTATGGGTTTAGATACATGCAATCTACCGCCTTGCCTCCAAATTGGAGAAAAGAAACTGCTTAATAAATTATTTCCAAAATCATGTCCTTTCATTAAGTGTTTTTTCTAAAAAGAGATACTAAGATTAGCAAATTAGATCAATAACACCAGGTAGTAGTATAGAAAACTTCCTAGGAAGGAATCCTAAGAATTATCCATCAGACTGAACATATATCGAGCCATTGCTTCCAATCTCTTCGACTTCAATTGAACGAGCCCTGCAAAGACAAATAAAACTGTTGAAGAATCTCATAAATAAAAACCAAGCTAAGTAGACTATAAACAGTTCATTTCTAGTGTCTCATATGTCAATTGAATCATGTACAAATAAAAAATTGCCGGAGAAATTCATACTCCTCGACTTTTATAGAACATTTTGAATTAAAGTGCTTAATAAGGAAACGTAGACGAAAAGAAGGAAAAGTAGCCCAGTCACATATAAAGAGTCATGATTCAACTTTGAATACAAAAAGATCCCTTAAAGTGACTATTGGAGGTTCTTACTAATATTGTAATATATTACTCGGAAAACCCCAAGATTAGGTGTTAAAACACAGAATCATAGAGACAAACTTTCTCAAAAGCTGAAACAAAATCAGTAACTATGTATAAACTGATTCTGTTGTACTACTGTAAGCAATAGGGAAACATAATATTCCCTTTCGTTCCAATCCAAGTGCTCGCATTTGGCTTACAACCCTTAGTTCAATCAATCTTTAATTTCCCAATATTTCACGAGAAAAGAAATTGATGGAGTTTCAAAAGTACGAACCTGGTAAAGATGTGAATTAACCTCTGCACAAGTTTGATGCAGTGTTTCAAGTGGTGCGCCAATAAGCTCAAACTGACCTCCAGGTTCCAGTGATATACGTTGCTTTCCCTGTGCGAATGCGGTGCAAATTTATCCACCAATTAGATTAAAGTAGAGTCAGAACAGTAACTACAGACTGACAGTTAGAAGAAGAAAATGAATTAGGTGCTTCTATTCATGCTAAGTTACAGAATACAATCATTACAGCCATGATGAGTTCATCCTATAATAACTTAGACCAAAGTTTGCATAAAAATACCACGTTCACTCTCTACTTGTTTCAGGCCAATAATCTTGTCACCTTCTATTACTTTTTCCCAATCAAATTGCTGGCAATACCATTTAGTAATTCAGCTATTTGTTCATACTTCATGGGTCGCAGAGTTCCAAACTCGAAACCAAACTTTTCATGTTCAATACCTATCCTGCTCATCGGATTTTCAGAGAACAAGAAAAGTTCAACTCAGTAATATGGTATAAATCAAGACACACAGTCAAGTAATATGAAATATTAAAATTATTCGTGAAGCAGAAACTTAGCTGCCAAATCTATGCAAAAATACACGATCCACGAAAAGTGGCTCCCAAAACTCCATGCAAAATGAACCAAACTGAAACTCTATCCTAGTGAGTTAGGCTTATCAATTGCACACAAAGATACTTCAGCTCACTTATAATTAAAGCTAATCAATCATATGCATTAACACAACAAAGTGATAAACATGTGTCAGCTTTACTTATACAAGATCACCACCATGTTAAGAAAGAATCATATGTACAGTCAATTATATTAATAACCATTGTACATTAGTTTTTTTAAGAAAAGGCAGATTTACAATCATTTTACATAAAGATAAACATGAAGACAATGATACCAAGATGATCATACCCTGAGAGATAAGAATTTGTGTCCTATGCACTAAATCCCTCGTTGAGCGAACTTCAAATATTGAAAGGAATACTCACACAAGCTTGTTCTGATGCTTTGGCTATCTGCTCCTTTTTTATAGCAGAGTTGCATATGTTAGCAATGGAGCACATGTGTTTCATTCTACACTGGGATAATGATCCACAATGTGTCTCAAATGTTCTTACCTGAAAAAGGTTAAGGAAATGACATCTTTGATAAGAACAATTCCAAGCAGAACAATAGGGAAATAAGACAGAAATTGCCACATCGTCAATTGTCATATGAATAGCTCTGTATATTGCAAAAAACCACCCTGCCCCCAGCCAGATCACCGTTCATGAAGTAGGTAAAGATTTTGAAGATAAATGGTTTGAATAGAGAAACAGATTATGCTTACAAAGGATTTAAGACAATCCCAGTCATCAACAAGAGGTTTGCCAGTAGGTCGGACTCTAATCAGCACCTCAGGACTTTTCTCACTTCCGAATAGAAGCTTCCCAACAAGTGCCATGCTGTCATCTATGTGCATTCTGTGTAACATGGCTTCAGTCAGCTGCTTCTGGGCTTCAACTTTCCTAACAGAACCTTGAGGAGCCTTGAGGAACTTCCATTTTTCAGGAAACAAAAAGATATTAGCTGCATCTAACTTTTAATCAAACCAAAAGGATATACACCCAGCATTATGAGTGATCAAATCAAGTAAGAGACTGGCCAATGAAATCTATATTTACATGTTATGACTGATTCCTAGGCGTCGCACAGATAAACCATAATTGTTTCTCAAATGACAATCTATATTTACATGTTATGACTGATTCCTATGCATTGCGAAATTAAACCTTACAATTATGCCCTCTCTTAGATAAACCATAAATTTTCCTACTCCGGTGCATCTTAATTACAAAAGTCTTTGACCCATAATAATATCCTCAAACCGATCTGTTTATCTTTACTTGTTAATTAGTCCAATATTTAATACCTTATTGGGTAAAAGATTCTTGAAATGATATTCGCAAAATATGAGTTTCGTTGCCTTGAATGCTTCTCTAGAACCACAAGAAGCATCTGGTTTTTATTTCAGTTAGCCATCAAAACTGCACCCTTACTATTAAGGGTTCCATCAATGTAGTAACACAAGTGAAATATTCAATCAAATCACTTGGAAGTTGACGGTTGGACTATTGCATCAGAATATTACACTGGCTAAAGGAGCTTAGTGAAAACCTTGTCCCAGAAATGCAAAAGATCTGCATCACGTTGGTTAACAGGCGTAGATCCAACAAAATGCTGATACATGTATGCGGTAACATAGACGCATGCAATACATATATGCACTTGCTGACGTATGCAATACATAAGCCTAAATCCGACAAAATGCTGATACATGTATGCCAAAGAGACACTAGAGTCGTAACACAGGCGTATGCAATACATATATGCACTTGCTGACCAAACTGAAACGTGCCCTGCATATAAACTCATTTTGCATGCAAATACTTACTTATATTAAACAACGGCACTATCAAATGTACAAGAACATTACTATTGTCTCAAAACAAACAGGAGGCGTCAACTATATGAATCTCTATAGGCTTCTCTATTGAACATGTTCCCTAATACATATAAACGATTCTGCTCCCTGCCCCAGATGGAAGAAAACATTGGCGAAATAGGTTGGAGGAACAACTTCTCTTGTGCTATGCCATATATGTTTCCAATACCAAATTTAGTTCAAATATTTAGACCTTACGCGTAAATCTCTTCCATTATTATCACTAAATTCAACCTATTGAATCTGAACGGATCATATCCTACTCCTAATAACACAAGATCAGTAAAACAAGTTCACTTCTTTAATCCAGGAGAATATTAAGAATTTTACCCGTTTTAAAATGTAGACGGAAAGGAAGGAGATTAAATCATGGTGCTATCATTTGCTTAGTGAATTAGTTTCATACATTAAACACAATAAGAACTAAATCGGACCAGAAGTGAATTCATGTAACGAACTTGACAAATATATATGAAATCAGTAAACAATTAAGAGAATAAGCTAGCAGTATATTTCAATCACAACACATGAAAGTATCATCTCAAATAATAGAGAAGGGGAGAAAGAGGAACTTGAACTATATTCCAATATATTCAAATTTCATAGTACTTACACGGACAGTTAATGAGTTATCGCCCAAACCAGAGTAAAAATAACAGGAGTCCCAAACACAAACCTGAACAGAATCTTGTATCGGAAAATTGAACCTCGTCTCAAGTGAATTCCATTTTTGATAAGGAAGCTCTCGTTCTGGACCCTCTCAATCTCGACACTGTCTTCTCTATTTGTGACAGTATGTGCGTGTTTTATGTTAGTGGCTTAGGTTGAAATAGCAGTGAATGCAAAGAAAGGCGAAGGCTATGATGGAATATAACAGAGGCCTGCAGAGTTTTTCAGACAGATTGTGGTCGATTTTTTGGCTAGGGAATTAGAAATTGATGTGATTTTGGGTATTTTTGGTTTAATTATTTCTGGGTTTTCAATTAACGTGTAGAGAATAGAGGTTTCAGACTGGGCGCTAGGGAGATAGGGTGGTGTGGCAGAGGTGGCTAATATTTTTCTAGGGTTCTTCTTGCTGGTCTGCTAGGTTGACGACTGCAAGAGGTTAGGGTTGAAGCTAAAGGAATGAGCGGATATGTATTTGATGTTTAAGACTTAAGAGGAAAGTTGGAGAATAAAAAAGGTATAGGGTTGAATAAAAGAAAAAGGTAAATCCAATACAGTAAAATTAGAAGAGGGAAAATTTGGTGGGAAACTGCAACTGTTGCAATACCCTAATTTTTCACATAACCGTTGCTATCGATGAATCGCTTAGAACAGTTAACATAACCGTTGCCGTAGATTTATCTTTGGCAACGGTTATTATCCTAATGCAACGGTTTACTCTTAGAAGTGTTTCAATAGGGTGGAATATCTTATGCAACGGTAATAACCGTTGCAGTAGATTGTCTATTGCAACGGTTATGTCACCGTTGCTAAAACATCCGTTCCAATAGGCTTATTTTCTGGTAGTGCTACATGTTTCATGCTAAATGTGCTAAGTGATTTACCGCTTTGATATTATCTGGAATATATATAAACAGTCTCTTCTCACCTCCGGGGATGTGCTTATTGGTTGAGACTCCCTATTCTGTTAGTGTCATATCCTGAAATAAAAAAAAGATGCTCGGACAAGTTTCTAAGCTAGACGATCTTGCGGGTCCGTGGTACGTAGCCCCCTCCTCGACTCGAGTTGTCCGCTCGGGTACACAGTCTAAGACATACACCCAGGTTTTGAACCTAGAATAACTTAACTTCATGCCAGATACCTAGTAGGAACTCTTATTTGCATCATATGAATTTGACTTAGGGGACTCAACACAGGGGTTGGGTCCGTCTAGGACAAGCAACCTAAAATGAAAACGACCATCCTGATGGATCCTAATTGTTTTATGCATTTATATGCTTCGGATCTGCATGTTGACCGGCTTCTAGAATAGAAAAGAAAATGAAAAAAATAAAAAAAAGGGTGAGAGGTAGATATCTAGAAAATTTTGAAACTCTACTGAAATTCTTAAAAATAAAAAGAGAAAAGTTATTTCAAAATGAAAAAAAAAATTTAAGTGCCATGTTTCTTGTGTTCTGTCAACATTAACCGAACTACGCGGGTCTGATTCTCATCGGATGTGAGATACGTAGGCAAGCCTCATCGGTTCCGACCCCCAAAAAAATCCAAAAATATTTTTCTTTATTTCCTTCTTTAAAAATCTTTGCTTACAAAATTCAAAAAAAGAGTTTTTTTTTGTAAAAAAAAAAATGGTTTCTTTTATTCTAATAACTTTCATACGAAAAAAGAAAAATCAATGAAAATCAAAATCCAAAATACGAGTTTCCTTCATTATGAAGTCTTTTTCAAAAAAAGAAATCCAAAAAATAGCAGAAACAAAAACAAAAAAATGCTCTATAGCTGTCTTTATTTTAAATATCCATAAAAACTTTGAACATTTGGATCCAAAAATATTTTTTATTTTCTTTAGAAGTACTTTTGTAAATAAATAAAAGCTCAAAAATTCAAAATATTTTTCTTCAAAAATCACTCCTTCAAAAATTAAGAGGCAATATCTAAAATCCAAAAAAAAAAATCTTTATTATTTAGAAAAAGATAAATAAATGAAAATTCAAACAAAAATATTTTTTTTACTTCTAAAATTTCCAAAACTTCAATCGAGAGAAAGGAATTTTAAGAAGTCTTTCTTTCAAAAATAAAAGAAAAATCGAAATAAAAATTCAAAGAAAAATTCCATTTCCTCTTTTAAAACTTTTTTTTTAAATTCCAAAGGAAAAAAAAAAAAGAAGTTGTCCTTTTGCCTTAAAGCTTTAAAGACTGTGTTTTATAAAAACCAAAATATTTTTTTTTATTTATTTACTCCATTTCCATTTTTTTCGAACTACACAAGATTTGATTCATGCGAGGTCATGATACGTAGGCAATCCCCATCGGGTTCGATCATATCCATATAATTAATTGAGTGAAAAAAATGAAAAAAAGAGTGAAAATAAATAAATAAAAGAGTGACAAAAAAAAACAGGAGAGTGCCAAAAAATAAAAGAGTGGCAAAAATGAAAAAAATCAAGAGTGATATAAAAGAAGAAGAAATGAAGAAAAGAGGCATAGAGTTAAAAATGGTTAGTTAAGGCCGGGATGAAACATGCAATCGCGTAAACACATGGTAGAAGCGTTTAACTGTTAGGTGCATTGCATCCCAATATGCGATTTCCTATATGTTAAATGTCCTAAAACTAAAATTATTGTGTGAGCAAGTTAGCCAGGTTCTTTTCAGGTGGTTGGTTCTAGTGATATGCGGTGACGAACGTGCAACTTTACACGCGACCACAATATTATACACACACCCGAACTTCACCTCCCAGAAATGACCATCCTTACCAAGCTCCGTATAATCCCTAATCAAATATTCCTCGGTACAATCCTCGCCTGAGAGAGCCTTTCAATAGGAATCAACTCACCCCTATTGGTTAATCATACTCAGGTTTGTTCCAAAAGCTAGTCAAGCGAGGTTTGCTACAGCTAGTGGCCCAAATCCGGCTAAACCCCGAACTCTCTCGCACCAAGCTGATGTTATATGTGAATACCACTCTGGAGCAGTGGGACACAATATAGAGGACTGTTGGACCCTCAAAAAGGGCGGTTGAAAATTTGATTGAAGTTGAAAGAATTATTTTTCGGGAGGAAGAAGCTCCTGATGTGATGAACAATCTGTTGTCTGCCCACAACAACGGGCCAATAGTCGGAATGATCTGTGAAGGTGAGGAATTTGATCTGGCACTGAAGGCTATTGCCCCCCATTGTCGAGATAGGACGAAAGCCAAAACGATTGCCAAACCTAAGTTCCCCATCAAATGGGAGTCTCGGTAGCCAGTCTTGCTATCCTTTATGCGTCCGGATTATATCAGGGTGTGATCCAGATGTTTTACTTTATTGTCTTACTTTCCGACGTAAACCGTTCTTCTTCAAAATTAAAAAGAAAATAAAATTAAATAAATCAAATAAAATTAATATTTCTTCATCAAGGAATATCTCTTTTCTTAATCCTGTTATTTCTTATTCTCTTTTCAGTTCTATTAAATGCAGATTTTAATAATATGACATGCTTGCGGACTTCATGCCTAGATCCCAAAACACTGTCGGACTTCGAAATAATGAATCAAGAGTTAAAATGCAAAAAGATAAGTTTGCAGAAATAAAACAAAGTGTTTGAACAGTTGAAGGAAAATTGGTTCCAGGATTGGAAAGGTCCATACAATGCAACAAGAGTACTAACAAAAGCGTGTGTTGTACTTGGGACACATCGAAGAAAATGTCTCTAAAATAATTGTCAATGCAAATGCAGTGAAAAGGTACTATGTTGGATCCTCCATATAGTTCTAATATTCTTAGGTTGGGATGACGAAGGCTTTCTTTCTCGCTACCTAAACACTATCAACCCTTTGCAATTCCCTTGAGCCGGCTCCCGTTCTCTGATTACCCTCTTTGGAAAGCGAAAGTGTTATTGAAAAATTGAAATAAAAAAGGGAATAAAAGGCAAAGAAAATAAATAAGAGAAAAGATGAAAAAAAGAGAGGGGAAAAATGGAAATGAAATGAAAAAAAAGAAGAAAACAAAACAAAGCAGAAAAACAAAAGAAAATAAAAAAAAGAACGTAGTTTCCTGAACTACGTTTGACTTGATTCCGAAATGATACGTAGGCAGCTTCTCTTCGGGTTTCAGTTACACCAATATAAAATCCACATTCCCCTCCGAAGTTGAAACTGAGGCAAAAGTTATAGTGGTCTGACGACGGTTCGCCAGAAAGGTTCCAAAGTTGTAATTTCATCCAAACCCTTTTTTATCCGAATCCTATTTAAGTCCATTCGATCAATCGATGAGAATTTTTTAAGGATCAGAGCTTACAACTACTTTGAGCCGATGCAATCCAATTTGAAAAATAAAAAGAGTCTTATTGGTGAAAACCCACATGGGCACCGTAAGGCGATGGTAAGCAGAGAAAAATCAAAATGAGAGAGTCTTATTAGTGAAAACCCCCACGGGCACTATCAAGTGATGATGAGAAGAGAAATGAGTAAGGTCGGCTCCTGAAAACTCGCAAAAGGCACCCCTAACTGAAAAGAGGAACCTCACAGCCATCGGTGCCGATAAAGTCCTGACAAGGTTTCTCGAATTTTGAAGCAAAAGATGTGATGAATTTCTGAGAGTTGGATGGTTTACACAGATCGGGCATCCAGTCTAAACGGCATGTCATGTTAATTAAAGTCTGTATATACTCCGAATAAGTACTGCTATCCTCTCTCCGAAAAGGATACCTCTCGTTTAAACTCATTGTCCCGTCCATTATTTATTTTTCTTTGAATCCCTTTCGGTCTAACTCTATTCCGAAACTAAGACAAAGAAGGGATGGCAAGACTAATTTACAGGGATTTCGTTTAGCATAAGCTAATGTGCATAAAGACACCCATTCTTGTCAGGGTCATCAAGTCGACCAGACTAGCCATAGCGGCCATTGATTCGAAATCTAAACTCTTGGAAGGAGAAAATCAAATTGAAGTGCTTATAAAGGCAAATGAAGCTGAAAAGGTTGAGTCCCACGTGGCTAACCATCTCGGCAAAGGTTTTAAAAGACAAGGTGCCCCAAATACTATGAAATCGAGGTTGGAAGAAAGAAGTCAAAAAATGAAAGGCCTACAAAGGCGAAATAATGATGGAAAAGGCTAAGTCCCATACGACTATCCGTTACAGCAAAGTTTGAGGAGATAAAAGTTCCCCAATGTGCCGAAGAAAATAAAAGAAAAAGAAAAAAAGAGAATAAAAATAGAAAGGCCTATGAAGGCAAAATAAATTTGAAAGTTGAGTTCTACCGACCAACCATCATGGCAAAGTCCAGAAAAATCAAAGGTTCTCCAGGGCACGAAATGAATCGATCCTCAAGGAGAAAATAGTTGCAGTTGAGATCTTCATCAAAGAAACTGGGTCGGGATTGAGTGATCAAAACTAATCAACGCCACAAAACCAACCACCGTTTCAAATTAACAATTATTCTTTTGTTTTAAAAAAATTGAAATAGGCGCAAATCCAAGCAACTGCGCAAGAAGTAGATGCAACCAAAAAGGAAAAGAAATGTGCAAGTGCTAGAAACAACTTTGTAGCAAATAATCAATCCAAAAGGAAAGTTTCCTCCAAGTTCTTTCCCTCTTTTTTTTTTAATTAAATAAAATGAAAGAAAAAAAATGATGAAAAAAAAGAAGAAACTCCCAAAAAAAAAAGGTTAGTTTAGAATCCCCAATATCAATATTTTATCTTGTTGCCAACATTAGTATCACGACCCAAATCGATGGGCTGCGACGGGCACCCGATACCTTACTCAATCGAGTACCAACATAACATATCTTTCTTATTGCATCATAATATACACGAGACATACGGGCCTAATAGGGTAACATGATCTTTTACAAACTCAAAACATAGGATGACAAGGCCGTACAATCCTTATACGTACATGATATATGTCTACAAGCCTCTAAGAATACATAAATACCATAAAGATCGGGACAAAGTCCTATCATACCAAACAATACACGTCTAAATAATACTAACCAGATGAGCAACTCCGAAGCAAATAGAGCGCACCAACATCTTCCGCTGAATTGATAGCCTACTTGGAGGGCTCTCGACCTGTCTATCAGGACCTGCGGGCATGAAACGCAGCGTCCCCATGCAAAAGGGATGTCAGTACGAATAATGTACCGAGTATGTAAGGCATGGAAGCATAAACAAGAACAGTAATGTAAAGAGAGATGGAGGAGATACAACCTGTAACATATGAGAGCCTCTAGGGGCTACTGATATGAAATGCATAAGACATATATATACATAAACCTTTTTTTTTTTAAACATTCGCCTCTGTGGGCATCATCATCATCATATCGTACCCGGCCTCAAAGATGACTCTGTAAAATATACCCGGCCATCATAAGGCTCAGTAGAATTGTACCTGGCCACGTGGAGCTCGATAAAGCCAATTGATCAGTGTTTGCTCAATAGGTGCCGTACCCGGCCGACTATAGCGCGACTCGGTAGAGTAAAATAAATACATATATATAATGCATGCTCGACTCATGGAATCAAGTTCTAAACCTTTTGGAGTGACCTAATATCATTATGGACATCCCT
Source organism: Nicotiana noctiflora (assembly GCA_032618575.1). Classification (NCBI taxonomy): domain Eukaryota; kingdom Viridiplantae; phylum Streptophyta; class Magnoliopsida; order Solanales; family Solanaceae; genus Nicotiana; species Nicotiana noctiflora. The sequence continues at coordinate 437,159 of JASVEL010012443.1, read as the reverse complement.
GCCATCAATATGAACCTTAATAGGATTTAAGAATTATACACACTTGTTTAGAATAAGTTTATAAGGAAAGAACAACATGGAAAACCTTAGTTTCTAGGAGTAGATCCATTCTGAATTAGCGTATCGTTTATGTTCATGTCACGTTAGATCATGCCAAAAGAAAGAAGTACATGCCTTAACATGACAGTCTCTCCAAAATTCTTGAACGAAACCTATGCTCGAAGCTTGGATTCTTTTAAATTGAAACGAAATTATTTTCTACTTCTAACGTTTCCTTGATGCAACATACTGAAATTCAAGCTCTGCTGAAAGCAACGTTACAAGAGAAAGAGCCATCTTCTTATAAAGACTTTTCCATTTTAACATATATATAATCATTATAATTGCAAAAGAATACCTTGATTTCATGTGAAAGGATTGTTGGACGCCTTTTGGTACAATAGGTTTATGTTCCTCAACCTTTAAAACTAAGAAAGAAGCTTCTAACGTTATAAATTTAGAAAGACTTCCATGTTGCCCCTTTCTAAAAGTGACTAAATGTTACTTTTGTATCCTTCGTTCCAAGACTTGGATATGTATCAAATTTTTGGATAATAATCATTTCCTAGGTTGCCACGCAGGTTAAATAGTTGCTTAGTCATTTCATGTGTTGTCACATGTATTTTGGATTATAATTAATTAAAATTTATCCCCTTATTAGTTAATCGGGTAATGTCCTGTTACCCAGTGATTAATCAATTACCCGCATAATTTAAAAATTATTACAAATTACTCATGTATACTTTATGTATTACACTACCGTGGTCATATGGTACCTTGCATGGTACTAGTTTATAATTATTGGATATTATCGCTTGACCCGTATTTTATCCCAAATTGGATACATTCAACGGAACTCCTTCTCTTAATTCGTGTACCCTTTCATCCTTCATAAGACTTAATTATCTCTTGTTATAAATAGTGTAATACTTATAATCCCAAAATAAATCGTATTCTCGAATTTGCGTCGATTAATCTTACGACGAAGCTTTAACGTACGACGACACTTTAATGTACGATAATGCAAATTATAATATTTCATTTTTGGACTTTCGTTACTTTACTTATGGCGTACTTTCACGCACGAAAATCTGGGGTGTAACATCATTCCCCCCTTGGGAACATTCGTCCTCGAATGCTGACTAGTGCACTCTATCATTTTCGTAACTTATGTCTTCTGAATACTTTGTACTCTTCTTTCCATCATGGAACCTATTCTGTATTTAAATCCAAATGCTAGGGCATCCCCCCCCCCCCAGGCCTCTCTCATACACCATAACTTGTGGTCAAAATTCATTCAATCTTGTAACTGTTGTTACCTTTTGTCATGCAACCTGTACGGATTCTTCCTACTATGTGTGCCTATGGGACTCTTTCCTTTAGCTTTTAGCTAATAGCCTTTCCTTAGTTTGGGAACATATACAGAACTTTGACAAGATGTCCTTTTTGGTATCTATAAGTGTACTAAAGTTCTTTGCTCGATACTTTGTAGAACTTGCGAATATGGCCATATCTCATTTCATAGATATGTTTGCCCATTCATATGACTTTACTGTATTTACATGGGTTATACTATGCCATAATTTTTACTTCAATCTACCTTTACTGACGTATGCTTACCAATCTTCTAGTGAATTTTGTTGCCTATTTTTTAGGTATAAATCTCAATCTTCAAATGCTCCTTCATTACTGTTCGTCTTAAGAATGGCAGCTAATATCATCTCATACTTTGTGACTTTTGTCCATCTATTGTTGATCCACCTCAATGTTGATCTATAATCTTTCATTGACAACTTCAAACTTCTTATGTAATACTTTGCCACTAGGGCTTACCTCTGGTACATACACAATCCGGTGGGAGCTTTGTACTGACTTCTTATGTGGCTGGAACTTCTTCTAATTGTCTTCATTGTAGATCCATTATAGATTATGGTTATTGTGTTATTTTTCTTGAACATCAGATATTATGAGTGATTGTATTATGTTCTGAATTACAACTTCTATAATTTTTCTAGGTCCAATAATCAAATTCCTGATATACTTGGGTGATGTAATTCTTTAGTTTCCTTTTCCTTATGATAAGCATTTAAATAGGCTTAAGCTATTTTTTGATCTATGACTCATGGTATCAGTTATTACATTAGCCTTTCATGGACGTTATGGAATATCCATGATACAATCTTCTAACAATTCAATCCTTAGACTATGCCCTGATCTTAATTCTTTCTTTTAACTTATATTGGAGTCTTCTATGGCTTTATGATTGTCAACAAATATGTTGCTTGGATAATGCTCAAAAATCTTGAATGCATCCATAACATACAAACTCTGGATCATTGGTCGAATAATTCTTTAGCTTTCTTTCAACGTAAGCTATTACTTTTCCTGGTCTTTTTGCCCCCTCGTTATATCCATACTTAGTTTATCTTATTGCCTACATTTGCCAGAGTTTTATACAACTCATATGATTTCAAATTTTACTTTTAACTCTTATTTCCCGTTCATTAGCCATGTAGGTGCCATTTTCCTTTGGAATTATTATAATGTTGTTGCGAGATTGTTGTTACACAACCATTTTCTCTTTATGTCATTGTGCTTAGGTTGGAGCCTTCTTTCTTATCTCCTCAGCTAGTTTTTCATTGTAGTACTTAGGGAGAACCCTTTACTCTCGTAAAGTTGTAAGCTTATTACAGACCTTTTCCGATGTCTTTACTTGCCTATAATCATCTGTAGTTGCTAACTTCCATGCTCTTGGCCTTATATGACTGCTTCTAAACTGATACTTTGACTGCCTTCCCAGTGGCGCTTTCTTTTATCCCCGTAACACTTATACGGTACCTTTAACTACCCCGACTTTTGTTTGAATATATCTCAAAATGATATAGCTGAATCCTCCATGTTGGGTTCTAATATGTTTATCTTATACGATCTGATGACTCGTTTGTAACCTCCTATTTCGCCAAAACTGAGATCTTCCTGACCAATTACTAACTACTTGTTGGCCCATTCTCATATCAATATTACTCGTAATCTTTCTTAGGTTATTTACTTTGTTTTAACTTACGTCTTACACTGGCTCCTTATTTATTAAATAATAGCTCGGGCAGGAACCTTTACTTCGTCTCCTTGACGTCGTGCTTGCAAACTATTCTTGAATCGTAATGTATCTATAAGATTTGTATAAGTGCCATCTCATTCCTCTTTCATTTAACGGATTCTTCCTTTACCATTCCATAGTTACTAGAACCATCTAATTCTGACTTAATGCCACATCACTCAATATTCCCTCTTTAGGAGTGTGCTAAAAGTTGAAGCCACGAGGATCTACCTATAGATGTTTTACTTCTTCAACTTTGACGTCGTTTCTCAACATCAATGATCCTTACTTACCTTGCAACAATTATTTTGTACCAAGGATGACAAATTTCCTTACTCGCGAGGGTGACACTTAGTGTAACTGGCACGTACAGTCTCTTAAGCTTAACTTTTCTCACATTGCTTGTTGTAAGGAAGCATCTCCCTGAATGACTATTCTCTGAATTCATCGTGAATATTCTTCTGTGGTCCATTCTATTACCACTAGAATGAAATCTGAAATTCTCATAATGCCGAGTACTTTCCAATAATTCAGTCCCTAGTTCATATTTAGTTTATCTTATTTACTAGTCCACACTAATTTTTGTTACTCTGGGGATTAACTCTCCCCCTGGTAGTCGCGTTGGAGTCACAAACTTATTTCTCAAAATGAGGATATAACCTTATTGCCTATACTCTTTTGTTGTCTCAAGTCACCTCTTGTATTTCCTTTCACTTGACTATAAACTCTATAATATTGTAATTTTTTGTCTACTGTTATCATTCATGTATCACCTCTTACTCAATGCTTCATTAACTCTCTTCTTATTTTCTTGCTAACATTTTTATCAATTACTTTATTCTGAAAACTCGAACAAGACATTCTTTGCCTTTAACTTCCCATTTCTCCTTCCAATGGCTCTTCAGGTTGCTTAACGTTCTCGCTTTACTAGGGTCACGAGCCACACTAAGGTAATACGTATCCTTTCAAGGCTTATAGTGCATGTCTTTGTCGTACTTATATCTGGATACACTATTTTAAATTGTACCGTCTGGGTGTCTCACAAGGAGATATATTAGCACATTTTCAATATCCTTCAAAATGTCACCTGACACAAACAATTCATCCATCATTTCTCCTTATACTACTTCTATTAACGCCCATAGGGCATATCTGAAATGGGTGCGACCAATTGTCTATACCTCTGTTACTATTGAATATAACACAAAAAGCTTATGTTCCTCTGCCTCAATTATAAACGTTGTTCACCTTCATTAACTAGGTGTCTCGTACCCTTCTTCAACTTGCTTTCTTTTTTCTTGTTGAAAATATATTTATCTTTTTAATCACTCATTGTCTTTTACCATAAAAGTGGATAGGCATTCTTGCCTTAAGGCTCCTTATCAAGAGGCTTACACCTTTCAGTACACCCATGATCAACTAAAGACCTCACATTTAGTTATCGTAGGCATCATACAAAAATTCCAATTCCTCTGACTCATCTCTTCCACAACTACCTCTCTTTCCAATCCTTCTTTCCGGATGTAAGCATCGTCTTATTATGAATAAAATAGAATTTTGGAACTTGAATTCGTATAAGTGGGCTCTACCACACGATCTAGAGTAAGAATAAATAGTGACAATCCTAAATGTCCTGTAGCCTCCTGCTTATAAGTGTGGTGCACGACACACCCATAAACAAGACTCTACTAGACACGGCTTGTGGACTTCCTAGGACAGAACAGCTATAATACCTCTTTTGTCACGACCCAACCCGATGGGCCGTGACGGGCACCTGATATCTTACTCGATCGAGTACCAACGTAACATATCTTTCTTATTGCCTCATCATATACACGAAACATACGAGCCTAATAGGCTAATACGATCTTTTATAAACTCAAAACATAGGCAGACAAGGCCGTACAATCCTTTTATGTACACGATATATGTCTACAAGCCTCTAAGAATACATAAATGCCATAAAGATCGGGACAGAGTTCCTCCATACCAAACAATACACGTCTAAATAATACTAACGAGATGAGCAACTCCGAAGCAAATGGAGCACACCAACATCTTTCGCTGAGTTGATAGCCTACTTGGAGGGCTCTCGACCTGTCAATCAGAACTTACATGTATGAAACGCAGCCTCCCCGGGCAAAAGGGACGTCAGTACGAATAATGTATCGAGTATGTAAGGCATAGAAGCATAAACAAGAACAGTAATGTAAAGAGAGATGGAGGAGATACAACATGCAACATCTGAGAGCCTCTGGGGGCTACTGATATGAAATGCATAATACATATATATACATAAACCTTTTTTTTTAAAGATTCACCTCTATGGGCATCAACATCATCATATCGTACCCAACCTCAAAGAGGACCCGGTAAAAACATACCCGTCCATCATAAGGCTCGGTAGAATCGTACCCGGTCACGTGGAGCTCGGTAAACCCAACTGATCAGTGGTTGCACAATAGGTGCCGTAGCCGGCCGACTATAGCACGGCTCGGTAGAGTAAAATAAATACATATGTATAATGCATGCTCGACTCATGGAATCAAGTTCTAAACCTTCCAGAGTGACCTAATATCATTATGGATATCCCTGCCATCAATATGAACCTTAGTAGGATTTAAGAGTTATACACACTTGTTTAGAATAAGTTTATAAGGAAAGAACAATATGGAAAACCTTAATTTCTAGGAGTAGATCCATTATGAATTAGCGTAACGTTTATGTTCATGTTACGTTAGATCATGCCAAAAGAAAGAAGTACGTGCCTTAACATATCAGTTTCTCCGAAATTGTTGAACGAAACCTATGCTTGAAGCTTGGATTCTTTCAAATTGAAACGAAATTATTTTCTGCTTCTAACGTTTCCTTGATGCAACATACTGAATTTCAGGCTCTGCTGAAAGCAACGTTACAAGAGAAGGATCCATCTTCTTATAAAGACTTTTCCATTTTAACATATATATATAATCATTATAATTGCAAAAGAATACCTTGATTTCATGTGAAAGGATTGTTGGACGCCTTTTTGTACAATAGGTTTATGTCCCTCAACCTTTAAAACTAAGAAAGAAGCTTCTAACGTTATAAATTTAGAAAGACTTCCATATTGCCCTTTTCTGAAAGTGACTAAATGTCACTTTTGTATCCTTCGTTCCAAGACTTGGATAAGTATCAAATTTTTGGATAATAATCATTTCCTAGGTTGCCACGCAGGTTAAATAGTTGCTTAGTCATTTCATGCATTGTCACATGTATTTTGGAGTATAATTAATTAAATTTTATCCCTTTATTAGTTAACCGAGTATGTCCTATTACTCGGTGATTAATCAATTAACTGCATAATTTTAAAAATTATTACAAATTACTTAAAACTCTATTTATTTTCAAAATTCATCATATATACATTATGTATTACACTGCCGTGATCGTATAGTACCTTGCAAGGTACTAGTTTATAATTATTGGGTATTATCGCTTGACCCGTATTTTATCCCAAATTGGCAACTTTCAACCGAACTCCTTCTCTTTAATTCGTGTACCCTTTCATCCTTCATAAGACTTAATTATCTCTTGTTATAAATAGTGTAATACTTATAATCCCAAAATAAATCGTATTCTCGAATTTACGTCGATTAATCTTACGACGAAGCTTTAACGTACGACGACGCTTTAATGTATGATAATGCAAAATATAATATCTCATTTTTTGACTTTCGTTACTTTACTTATGGCGTGCTTTCACGCACGAAAATTTGGGGTGTAACAATTAGGGCTCCAATCCCGGAGTTGCGCCGTTTTAGACATAGGGCCTCTATTCCCTAGTCGCCTTTTGCCAACATTAAGGCTCCAACCCCTGAGTTGTGCCTTTTTAAACATAGGGGCTCCATTCCCTAATCGCCTTTTGCCAACGTTAGGGCTCCAACCCCTCAGTTAAGCGTTTTTCCTTAGCCAATATTAGGGCTCTAATCCCTGAGTTGAGCGTTTTCCCCTTTAGCCAGCATTAGTGCTCCAATCCCTAAGTTGAGCATTTTTTTCCATTAGCCGACATTAGGGCTCTAATCCATGAGTTGAGCAATTTTTCCCTTTAGTGTATATTAGGGCTTCAATGCCTCAGTTGAGCGTTTTTTCCTTTAGCCAACATTAGGGCTCCAATCCTTGAGTTGAGCATTTTTTCCTTTAGCCAACATTAAGGCTCCAATCCCTAAGTTAAGCATTTTTTTCTTTTAGCCGACATTAGGGCTCCAATCCCTAAGTTGAGCAATTTTTCCCTTTAGCCAACATTAGGGCTCCAATCCATGAGTTGAGAATTTTTTCCTTAGCCAACGTTAGGGCTCCAATTCCTCAGTTGGGCATTTTTCCCTTTAGCCAATATTAGGGCTCCAATCCATGACTTGCACCTTTTAGACATAGAGACTCCATCCCTAGTCGCCTTTAGCCAACATTAGGGCTCCAATTCCTCAGTTGAGTGTTTTTCCTTTTAGCCGACATTAGGGCTCCAATGCCTCAGTTGAGCGTTTTTCCCTTTAGCCAATATTAGGGCTCCAATCCCTGAGTTGAGCGTTTTTTCTTTTAGCCAATATTAGGACTCCAATCCTTGAGTTGCGCGTTTTACCCTTAGCCAACATTAGAGCTCCAATCCCCGAGTTGAGCGTTTCCCTTAGCCAACATTAGGGCTCCAATCCCTAAGTTGACCATTTTTCCCTTTAGCAAACATTAGGGCTCCGATCTCTGAGTTGCGCCTTTTAGACTAGTGCTTCCATCCCCTAGTCGCCTTTAGCGAACATTAGGGCTCCAATCCGTGAGTTGAGCATTTTTTCCTTTAGCCGACATTGGTGCTCCAATCCCTGAGTTAAGCATTTTTTCCTTTAGCCAACATTAGGGCTCCAATGCCTGAGTTGAGCAATTTTTCCTTTAGCCAACATTAGGGCTCCAATCCCTAAGTTGAGCGATATTTTCCTTTAGCCAACATAAGGGCTCCAATCCCTGAGTTGAACATTTTTTCCTTTAGCCAACATTAGGGCTCCAATCCCTTAGTTGCACGCCTTTTCCTTTTGCCAACATTAGGGCTCCAATCCCTGAGTTGAGCATTGTTCCCTTAGCCAACATTAGGGCTCCAATCCCTGATTTGAGCATTTTTCCCTTTAGCCAACATTAGGGCTCCAATCCCTGAGTTGCTCCATTTATACATAGGGCCTCAAACCCCTAGTCGCCTTTAGCCAACATTATGGCTCCAATCCCTGAGTTGAGTGTTTTTCCCTTTAGCAAAAATTATGGCTTCGATCCCTGAGTTGAGTGTTTTTCCCTTTAGCCAACATTAGGCTCCAATCCCTGAGTTGAGCGTTTTTCCTTTTAGCCAACATGAGGACTCAATCCTTGAGTTGTGCGTTTTACCCTTAGCCAACATTAGGGCCCCAATCCCTGAGTTGAGCGTTTTACCCTTAGCCAACATTAGGGCTCCAATCCCTGAGTTGACCATTTTTCCCTTTAGCCAACATTAGGGCTCCAATCTCTTAGTTGAACCTTTTATACATAGGGCCTCCATCTCCTAGTCTCCTTTAGCCAACATTAGGGCTTCAATCCGTGAGTTGAGCATTTGTTTTAACCAACATTAGGGCTCCAATCCCTAGGTTGAGTGTTTTTTCCTTTAGCCAATATTAAGGCTCTAATTCCTGAGTTGAGCGTTTTTCCCCTTAGCCAACATTAGGGCTCCAATCCCTAAGTTAAGCATTTTCCCTTGGACAACATTAGGTCTCTAATCCCGAGTCGTCCGTTTTTCCCTTCCCAACATTAGGGCTCCAATCCCTGAGTTGAGCGTTTACCTTTTGCCAACATTAGTGCTCCAATTCCTAAGTTGTTCCTTTTAGAAATAATATCTCCAATCCCATCATTTGTTCCATCATAGATAAATACAATTCTTGAAAAATAAAAGAAAAAGAAAAAATGGGAACATGAGTTTAGATTTTTATTGCAAATAACTCACGAAATTTTCCTAGTGAAAACTAGGGCAGAAAAATTTTGTTTGTTTGTTTTGGTGTCTGAGAAGGTATGACCTCGAGGTGTATGATTCAAGATGATCAAAATAATGAGTCCCAGTCCAAAATAAAGAAGATAGGACAAAGAACAAAAAGAAGTGAACTCAAAGTGCTGAAGTGGAGAAGGACGCAGACTGCTCAAGATATGATTGAAGTCACAAGCTTCGCATGTCCTACCTGGATCCAAAGCCGAAGAAAGAACCAATACCCATAGCTTACAAGTCAAGATTCAGATCAGAGTCCGCATGATGAACCAACCAAGACTCAAGATCAAGCTCCAGAAGACGCATAGATAGGAATCTTGTAACTCATAGCCGATAGGCTTAGCTAGTCTTTTTTATTTTTTATTTTTTTGATGTAATAACGGGACCGCGGACCGGAACCTAGACGGAACAACACCTCACTTGAATCTTAAACTCATCACTCCATCACCTCATCCACTTCTAAACATACGCGAGCTGATTCCCTTATAACCCAGGATATGTAGGCTATCCAAAACCAGGACTCGGTTGCACCTTTCCTTTTTATTTTCTTCATATTTTTAATAACTATATGGTCAAAATATTATTCAAATGGTTCACTTTATCTTTACCCAAAAACTCTTCGTGTTTTCAAGCAAAGAGGTGCAGCTGTGAACACCTAATTTTTGACCATATTTGAATTTTCTCAACTTTCACACTAACTTCCCACTTCACCCACTTCCCCCACTCTCTCCACTACCTCCCACTCTCTCCGCTACCTCCCACTCTCCTCCACTCATCTTCCCCACTTGTCTACCACCACAACCTTCACCACTTCAAAAGAAACACACACACAGAGATGAATAAATGGGGGGAGGGGGGCTGAAGAAAGAAAGAGGATCATCTTCTCTCTGGAAAAATTAAGAAAAGGGAGGAAAAAATTAGTCTCTAGAGCTAAAGGGGGAGGGCGGTATACACCCCATATACATTTTGCATACAAGGGATATATAGTGGCAAAAAGGAATAACCAGTGAAATCTGACCCCTTTTAACGTCTTCTTCCTCTCTTCTTCCTCATCCTCAATCACCATGCCTCCATAGGGTCAGCCATGCAAGAACTCAAAAAACTCGGCTCTTTTACCCCAAAACTCCAGCCAAAAACAAGTCCAAAAAAAAACAAGAAATTCCATCAAAAAACAACCTTTGAATCAACAATAGAACCAACTGCAAATCGTTCTGAAATCGCCAAATCGCAGGTTCCGCCGAGGTCCTAGGCAATTGTTCCGATGAAGAATTGTCTAATTTCTGAGTCAGTTGTAACTTAAGCTCAAATTCAATATAAAGGTCCATTTCTAAAACATTGCACTTAATTAATTTGTAATGTTCTGTAACGACCCGACCCGTCGTTACGGGAGGTACCACCCCGTTTTCCCAGTTTTATGCTTCTATATGTTTCATTATATGTGTTTGGAGAATTTGAAGTAATTTAGGTAGAATTCGGTTAGAAAAGAGATAATAAGTCTCTTTATGAGAATGTTAGTTTGGAAAAGTCAACCAAATGTTGACTTATGAGTTAGAAGGTTCGGAATAGACTTTTCATGATTTGACTAGTTTTGGGGGATGCTTTATGACTTAGGAGAGCAATCGAAACTGAATTTGGAAGTTCGGTGTAGAATTAGGCTTGAATTGGCAAAGGTTGGATTTTGGCGAATTCCGGATGGTGGGTGAGAATTTGATCTGAAGGTCGGAATGGAATTCCGAGAGTTCCAATTGCTCCGTTAGTTGATTTTGGATATGCATGCAAAGTTTCAGATCATTTGGAGGTGCTTAGGTTGTGTTTTAGATCAAATGCAAGTTTCGAAAGTTTTACTTTAACTTAGGCTTGAACCTGTGGTAATTCGATGATTTTTATGTTTATGATGGTGTTGTTATGTTAAGAGCAAGTTTGAATGAAGTAATAGATCATATTTGTGCATTTGGTTGAGGTCCAGGAAGCCTCGGGGTGAATTCGGATGGCCAACGGGGAATTTTGAGCATGTTTAATGCAGCGGAAAATTGTAGAGAATTTTTACTCTATGTGATCGCATAGACATGTCTGCGATCGTATGGAAGGTTTTGAGGGGGAGGAGATTTTGTTCTATGCAATCGTGTGAAGGAGTGTGCGATCGCATAAGTAGAGGAACTTGTTCAATGCGATCGCGAGGGAGAGTGATGCGATCGCGTCGTAGGAACAGGCAGAGCTACGCGATCACATGACCTTGGATGCGATCGCGTAAGAAGAATTTTCAGGGCCGGAAATATTAGTCTATGCAATCGCAATCGGACTGATGCGATCGCATAGAAGGAGACGTCTGGGCAGAACAGTTTTAGGGCTAAATTTCAGTTGCGACCCTCATAATATTTCCACTATTTTTCCTCCGCTAAGAGAGGTTTTTGAGTTATTTGAAGAGAGTTTTCAATGGTTATTGCTTGGAGGTAAGTCTCTTGACTAGAAAACATCATTTTATGAAAGAATCAAGACTCAAATTTATGAAATTGGGTAGAAATTTGTGAAGAACTAGGGCTTTGTTCTTGAAAAGGAAATTTTTGGATTTGAAAGGCCATTTAAGCTCCGTTTTTTATAAAATTTATATGTACGAACTCGTGGCAAGATGAGGAATCCGTTGGTATAATTTTTGAAATTTTTTGAGAAGTGGGCCTAGGTCTCGGGTTTTACCAACTTCGTGAATTATTGTACTTTTCGATTGGGTTATGTTTCTTTGACCCATATTTATGTATTCACTATGGTTTTGACTACATTCGATGTGTGAGGAGGTCGATTCGAAAGGAAAAGGCATTTTAGACCATTCTACGGATGGTTAGAGGTGAGTAGTTGGTGTATATGATGGTCTGAGGGTTTGAAACCATGGCTTATCATATTGTGATGCTATTTAGGGCGTGACTCACATCCCATGGCAGCTGCGGGATTATTTATGACTGGGGATTGTGACTTGATCCATCCCGAACAAGAAAACTTCTATATTGGTGATTGATACGCACCGTGTGTTTAATATATCTTGGCTTAATGCTGTATTTGGGGCCTTGTGCCGACCTGTAGTACACCTAGAGGATGCATATCATTGTGATAGCACGATTTGTAAAATCATTGATCTCGGTCCTGTGTTTAATCTCTATTATGAACTGCTAAGTCACTTTTCCTGAAATTAAATAACTAAAGTATGTTCTTATTAATGAATTGGAAATTGGAAAGAGATAAATGGAAACTGTTAAGTGACTCATATGGATATTGTGGACTGTGTTTGGATCGGGCTGCACGCTGCAATGAATGATATGAATATATTGCCCTTGGGCTGACGGAGCCCCTCCGGAGTCTGTACACACCCCCAGTGAGCACCGTATACGTTAAATGGATCAGGCTACGCGTCGTAGCGGTCATGTGCATTTCATTGCATTCATGCATTGCTATTTACCTGTGATATCTGTGATTAGGTGTTATTGTTAGTTCGTAGTAAGGTGTCGGACTGTTAGATGTAGCTTTACTTTGTTTCATTTCGTAGATTTCTTATCTTCAAACATTTTATATGCTTTTTACTCAGTGAGTACTTAGTACTCACCCCTACACCCTGCACCTTTGTATGCAGATTCAGGTACACTGAAGGTTTAGCTGAGCAGTCTCGTTTCCAGAGTTATCAGAGTTGTTGAGGTAGCTGCTTGACGTTCGCAGGACCTGGATATTCTTCTCATTCAAATTTTATTTTTATATATACTTTTAGACTTGAGTATTGCGTTCAGATATTATTATTATCCAATTTTTGCTTAGAGGCTCTAGACTCGTGACCCCAGATCTTTGGGAGTGTTATTATTAGTTTTCGCACTTCTCAGTATTATTATTCTATTATTACTGGATTATTATTCTAAACTATTATATTCTGCTTAAATTTGTCGGTTTTGGGACTTATTGTTAATATGAGAACGACAGTTGGTCTGGCTTGCATAGCTTTATGGTTAGGCACCATCACAGCTGGGTTTTGATAGTGACAAGTTGGTATCAGAGCCTAGGCTGCTAGGCCTCGCGAGTCATGAGTCAGTTTAGTAGGCTCTCATGGATCGATATGTTGACATCCGTATCTATCCTCGGGAGGCTACATAACTTTTGAGAAACACTTCATTTTCTTGAAATTCATATCGTATGGTTTGTTATTATTGTGAAAACTAAGTTTTTCATATTCTATTCTCTCGCAGATGGCGAGAACCCGTGCTAACAGATGTGGTGGACGACCACCAGTGGCACCCAAAGGCCGTGGTCGCGGTAGAGGCAAGGCAACAGGGATAGGACCTGTTGACCCATCAGTTGACCAGACTCAGGGTCAGATCCCAGCGCCAGTGGATCAGGTTCAAGATCATACTCGAGCTACAGGCATTCCAGCAGCCCAGGTTCAGGCACCGGCAGTGCCTATTGAGATACCGGGTCTCCAAGATACCTTAGCGCAAATTCTATCAGTGTGTACTGGCTTAGCCCAGGTGGTTTCAGCTTCTACTACAGCAGCTTCTTCTCAGGCAGGGGGAGGCAATCAGACCCCCGTTGCTCGCACACCAGAGCTGGTAGTTTAGGACTTACAAGTACATGAGGCAGCACCAGCTCAGCCAATTCATCCAGCTGCACCAGTCGCACCAGTCCCACCTCATGTGGTTCCAACTATGCCGGATGACGAGTATAGTCGATTGGAGAGGTCCGGTAGGCTTCAGCCTCCGACATTCAGTGGTGTTGAGGGCGAGGATGCCCAGAGTTTTCTGGATAAGCGCGAGTGTATGATTCGTACTACAGGTATTCTAGAGTCTAGCAGTGTGGCTTTTACTACCTTCCAGTTCAGAGGGCTTACATTTAATTGGTGGGAGGGCTTCGAGAGGCATAGGCCTATTGGGGCAGCGCCCCTCACGTGGTAGTATTTCTCTTCGATATTCTTGGAGAAGTATGTGCCCCAATCTCATAGGGAGGAGTTGCGTCGTCAGTTCAAGTGGTTGAAGGAGGGAGATATGACAGTGACTCAGTACGAGTTGAGGTTTACATAGCTAGCTCAATATGTTATGTGGATGATCCCGATAGATCGTGAGAGGATCAGGAGATTTGTTGATGGTCTCAACTATCCTATCCGCATATTAATGACTAGAGAGAGGGCTACAATAGTTACTTTTGAGAAGGTGGTTGATGTGGCTTGTCAGATTGAGACAAATCGCCGTCGAGAGTGAGATGCGAGGGAGGCTAAGAGGCTTCGTGGTGCAGGTAGTTTCAGTGGTGCTCCGTCTAGGAGCCAGCTCCAGCACAACAGAGGTCGTTCCTTTAAACCTCCTCAGTTAGGTCATTCAGAGTCCAGTGGGCCTTCGTTAGGCCGTGATCATCACGGTCATCAGGGTCGTCAGTAGAGCCAGCCAGCATTGAGTGCCTTTCCAGCTTAGAGCTCTGCTCCTGCTTCATCAGCTTAGGGTTCATCTGCAGCGAGGGGTTCCCATCAGTCGCCTTCTCCAGCTCCAGGCCATTGCTATGAGTGTGTGAGTTGGGTCATATGAGGAGGTAGTGTCTCTGGTTCCTCAGTAGACAGTCTAAGCAGAGGGATCAACCCTCATCTTCTGCTCTTGTTTCTTCAACACCCAATTAGTCAGCTAGGAGTGGGGGTCAGGTGGCAAGAGGTCGCCCCAGGGGTGGGAACCATACTGGCGGAGTCAGGCTCAATTTTATGCTCTTCCAGATATGAGAGACGCTAGTGCATCAGATGTAGTCATCAAAGGTATTATCTCAGTCTCCCACAGTGATTCTTCTGTCTTATTTGATCACAGATCTACCTATTCCTATGTATCTTCATATTTTGCTCATCATTTGGGAATGATCTGTAGTTGTCTTGACTTGCCCGTGCATGTATCTACCCTGGTGGGTGATACTTTTATTGTGGATCACGTATATCAATCATGTCTTGTTACTATTAGGGGTCTGGAGATCCGAGTTGACTTGTTATTATTGGGCATGGTGGATTTCGACGTGATTCTGGGTATGGATTGGTTATCTCCCTACCAAGCTATTCTGGGATGTCATGCCAAGACAGTTACGTTGGCTATTCCAGGTATTCCGAGGATCGAGTGGCGAGGCACGACTGATAATGTACCTGACAGGGTGATTTCCTTCCTAAAATCTCAACGAATGTTGGGAAGGGTTGTTTATCTTATCTGGATTTTGTTAGAGATGTTGGAGCTGAGACTCCTAGTCTTGATTCGATCCTCGTTGTGAGGGATTTCCCAGATGTGTTTCCACTAGACGTGTCGAGCATTCCGCCGGACAGGGACATTGATTTCGGTATTGACCTTGTGCCGGGCACTCAGCCCATTTCTATCTCTCCATACCGTATGGCATCAGCTGAGTTAAAAGAGTTGAAAGAACAACTTCAAGAACTCCTAGAAAGAGGTTCATTCGCCCGAGTGTGTCACCTTGGGGTGCATCGGTGTTATTTGTTAAGAAAAAGGATGGCACAATGAGAATGTGAATTGATAACAAATAGTTGAACAAGGTGACAGTAAAGAACAAGTACCCACTACCTCGTATTGAGGACTTGTTTGATCAGCTTCAGGGAGCAAGTGTATCCTCTAAAATTGATCTTCGATCGGGTTATCACCAGTTGAATATTATTGATTCAGACATTATGAAAACGGCTTTCAAAACGAGATATGGATACTACGAATTTCTAGTGATGTCTTTTGGGCTGACTAATGCCCCAGCCACACTCATGCACTTGATGGCCAGTGCATTTCGGCCATGCCTTGATTTTTTTGTGATCTTATTTATTGATGATATCCTAGTATACCCGCACATCCAGAAGGAGCACGCGCAGTACTTGAGGGTGGTATTTAGAGACTGAGAGAGGAGAAGCTTTATGTGGAGTTTTCTAAGTGTGAATTCAATCTTAATACTGTGACTTTTCTGGAACACGTAATGTCCAATGATGGTATTCAGGTTGACCCACAGAAGGTCGAGGTAGTGCAGAGTTGGCCCAGGCCATCCTCAGCTACTGAGATCTGGAGTTTCCTCGATTTGGCAGGTTATTACCGTAGGTTCGTTCAAGGTTTTTAATCTGTTACTTCACCTTTGATGAAGTTGACACAGAAGAATGCTCCATTTGTGTTGTCTGATGAATGCGAGGAGAGCTTCCAGAAGCTCAAGTCGGCATTGACCATAGCTCCGGTACTTGTATTGCAATTAGCTTCAGGTTCTTACACAGTGTATTGCGATGCTTCAAGAGTGGGGATCCATTGGGTATTGATGCAGGAGGGTTGATTTATTGTGTATGCTTCTCGCCAATTAAAGCCCCATGAGAAAAACTACCCTGTTCATGACTTAGAATTAGCTGATATTGTTCATGCCTTGATGATTTGGAGGCATTATCTGTATGGCGTATCTTGTGAGGTATATACAGACCACCGCAGTCTTCATCACCTTTTTAAGCAGAAGGATCTCAATTTGAGGCAGCGAAGATGGCTTGAGTTACTCAAGGACTATGATATTACTATCTTGTATCATCTCGGGAAGGCCGATGTAGTGGCCGATGCTCTAAGCTGGAAGACTATTAGTATGGGCAGTTTGGCATACATTCTAGTTGGGGAGAGGCCCCTTGCAGTTTATGTTCTAGCTTTAGCTAATCAAATGGTGAGGTTAGATATTTCTGAGCCCAGTCGGTTGATGGCTTGTGTAGTATCTTAGTCTTCCTTGTATGACCGCATTCGAGAGCGTTAGTATGATGATCCGCATTTGCTTGTTCTAAAGGACAGGGTCCAGCACGATGATGCCAGAGATGTGACCATTGGAGATGATGGTGTGTTGCAGATGCAGAGCCAGATTTGCATGCCTAATATGGATGGGTTTCGGGAGTTGATAATAGAGGAGGCCTACAACTCGCGGTATTCGAATCATCCGGGTGCCGCGAAGATGTACGCAGATTTGAGACAACATTACTGGTGGAGAAGGATGAAGAAGGATATTGTGAATTATGTGGCTCGATGTCTTAACTGTTAGCATGTCAAATACGAACACCAAAGACCCCGTGGAGCGTTCCAGCGCTTGGATATTCCCGAGTGAAAATGGGAGAGGATTACTTTGGACTTCGTGAGTGGTCTTACTCGTACCTCAAAGAAGTTTGACTCAGTTTGGGTGATCGTGGATTGGCTGACCAAGTCCGTGCACTTAATTCTTGTGTGCACTACCTATTCATCGGAGCGATTAGTAGAGATTTTCGTCCGAGAGATTATGCGGTTGCACGGAGTCCCAGTTTCTATTATATCGGATAGAGGTACCCAGTTCACTTCTCATTTCTGGAGGACATTTTAGCGAGAGTTGGGTTCACAGGTAGAGATGAGCACAACGTTTCACCTACAGACGGATGGGCTGTCCGAGCGTACAATTCAGATATTGGAGGATATGTTGCGTGCCTGAGTTATGGACTTTGGATGTTCCTGGGCTGATTACTTGCCTCTTGCAGAGTACGCCTATAACAATAACTATCAATCCAGTGTTCATACGACGCCGTATGAAGCCTTATATGAGAGACAATGTAGATCTCTAGTTGGTTGGTTTGAGCCCGGCGAGGCTAGATTATTGAGGACAAAGTTAGTCCATGATACCTTAGACAAGATGAAGGTAATTTCGGAGAGACATCGCACAGCTGAGTCATGTTAGAAGAGTTGTGCGGACCGGAAAGTCCGAGATGTGTCTTATTTAGTAGGCGAGAAGGTGTTGCTGAAAGTTTCGCCTATGAAAGGAGTTATGAGGTTTGGAAAGAAAAGAAAGTTGAGCCCAATGTTCATTGTACCTTTTGAGATACTTAGGAGGTTTGGGGATGTCGCCTATATGCTTGCTTTTCCACCTAGATTGTCGGTATTTCAGCTGGTGTTCCATGTTTCTATGCTCCGGAAGTGCGTTAGAGACGCGTCTCAAGTATTAGAATTCAGCACGATCCAGTTGGATGAGGACATGACCTACGATGTGGAGCCGGTAGCCATTTTGGATTGAAAGGTTCAAAAGTTGAGATCAAAAGACATTGCTTCGGTGACAGTGCACTGGAGAGGTCGGCCCATGGAGGAAGCAACTTGGGAGGTCGAGCAGGATATGCAAAGCAGATATCCTCACTTGTTTGAGACTCCAAGTACGTTTCTTGCACCCGCTCGCGGACGAGTGTTAGTTTAAGTTGGGGAGGATGTAATGATCTAACCCGTCGTTACGGGAGTTACCACCCCATTATCCCCCATTTTATGCTTCTATCTGTTTCATTGTATGTGTTTTGAAAATTTGAAGTAATACAAGTAGAATTTGTTAGAAATGCGATAATAAGTCTCTTTATGAGAAGGTTAGTTTGGAAAAGTCAACCAAATGTTGACTTATGAGGCTCGAAATGGATTTTTGATGATTCAGCTAGTTTTGGGGGATGATTTATGACTTATGAGAGCAATCAAAACTGAATTTGGAGGTCCGGTGAATAATTAGGTTTGAATTGGCTAAGGTTGGATTTTAGTGAATTTCGGATGGTAGGTGAGAATTTGATCCGAATGCCATAATGGAATTTTGAGAGTTGCAGTAGCTCCGTTAGGTGATTTTGGATATGCGTGCAAAGTTTCATATCATTCGGAGGTGTATGGGCCGGGTTTTAGATCAAATGCAAGTTTCGGAAGTTTTAGTTTAACTTAGGCTTGAATACGTGGTAATTTAATGATTTTGATGTTTATGATGATATTTTTATGTTACGAACAAGTTTGAATGAAGTAATAGATCATATATGTGCATTTGGTTGAGGTCCCGGGAGCCTTGGAGTGAATTCGGATGGCCAACAGGGAATTTTGAGCATGTTTAATGCAGCAGAAAATTGCAGAGAATTTTTACTCCATGTGATCGCATAGACGTGTCTGCGATAGCATAGATGGTTCTGAGGGGGTGGAGACATTGTTCTATGCGATCGCGTGAAGGAATGTGCGATCGCATAAGTTGAGGAACTTGTTCAATGCGATCGCGAGGGAGAGTGATATGATCGTGTAGTAGGAAGAGGCAGAGCTATGCGATCACATGGACTTGCATGCGATCGCGTAAGAGGAATTTTCAGGGCCGGAATTTTTAGTCTATGCGATCGCAATCGGACTAATGCGATCGCAAAGAAGGAGACGTATGGGCAGACCAGTTTAAGGGCTAAATTTCAGACGCGGCCCTCATAATATTTCCACCATTTTTACTTCGCCAAAAGAGGTTTTTGAGCGATTGGAAGAGGGTTTTCAATGGGTGTTTCTTGGAGGTAAGTCTCTTGACTAGAAAATATCATGTGCAAGAATCAACACTCAAATTTATGATATTGGGTAGAACTTGTGAAGAACATAGGGTTTGTCTTGAAAATGAAATTTTAGGATTTGAAAGGCTTTTGAGCTCCGTTTTCGATAAGCTTTATATGTACGGACTCATGGCAAGACGGGAAATCAGTTGGTATGATTTTCAGAATTTTTTCAGAAGTGGGCCGGGGGCTCGGATTTTACCAATTTCGTGAATTATTGTACTTTTCGATTATTTTTAATTGGATTATATTTCTTTGAACCATATTTATGTATTCGCTGTGGTTTTGACTATATTCGTCGCGTGAGGAGGTTGATACGAAAGGAAAAGGCATTTCAGACTAGTCTACGGATGGTTAGAGGTGAGTAGTTGGTGTATATGATGACTTGAGGGTTTGAAATCCCGGCTTATCACATTGCGATGCTATTTTAGGCATGACTCGCATCCCATGGCAGGTGCGGGATTATTTATGACTGGGGATTGTGGCTTGATCCATCCCGAACAAGAAAAATTCTATATTGGCGATTGATACGCATCTTGTGTTGAATATATCTGGGCTTAATGCCATATTTGAGGTCTTGTGCCAACCTATAGTACCTCTAGAGGATGAATATCATTGTGATAGCATGATTTGTAAAATTATTGGTCTCAGTCCTGTGTTTAATCACTATTATGAACTGCTACGTCACTTTTCCTGATATTAAATAACTAAAGTATGTTCTTTATGAATTGGAAATTGGAAAGAGATAAATTGAAACTGTTAACTCATATGCATATTGTGGACTGAGTATGGATCGGGCTGCATGCCGCTGCGAATGATATGAGTATATTGCGCTTGGACTGAAGGAGCCCCTTCGGGGTCTGTACACACCCACAGTGAGCGTCGTCGACGTTAAATGGATTGGGCTACGCGTCGTAGTGGTCATGTGCATTGCATTACATTCATGCATTGTTATTTACTTGTGCTATCTGTGATTAGTTATTGTTGTTAGTTTGTAGTAAGGTGTCGGACTGTTAGATATAGCTTTATTTTGTGACATTTCGTGGATTTCTTATCTTCAGACATTTTATATGCTTTTTACTCACTGAATACTTAGTACTCACCCCTACTCCCTGCACCTTTGTGCGTAGATTCAGGTATACCGGAGGTTTAGTTGAGCAGTCTCGTTTCAAGAGTTATCAGAGTTGTTGAGGTAGCTGCTTGACATTAGCAGGACCTGGCTACTCTTCTCATTCCTGTTTTATTTATATATATTCTTTCAGACTTGAGTATTTCGTTCAGATATTATTATTATCCAGTTTTTGCTTAGAGGCTCTATAGACTCGTGACCCCAGATCTTTGGGAGTGTTATTATCAGTTTTCGCACTTCTCAGTATTATTATTCTATTATTACTCGATTATTATTCTAAACTATTATATTCTCCTTAAATTTATCGATTTCGGGACTTATTTTTAATATGAGAACGACGGTTGGTCTGGCTTGCCTTGTTTTAGGGTTGGGCGCTATCACGATCGGGTTTGGGTCGTGACATGTTGTCCTTGTGTATTTTGATATGAAATTAAGTTCTGGTGGTTTTTAGTTCACATAATAGTATGCGCATAATTTTTTTTTTTTGAGTATGCAATTTTCCTTTTATGACGAATGGCTATGTTACTCAAGAGTTTGTTTGCTTTTTTATGTTTTTTCTGTTAGTGTCAGTATTTTATATGTAATATGATGCATATGTATGTTTACTTATCTTTGATTGTTACTAATTTAATACATCAAGGCTGCATGATGGTTGTTGGGAAATAACTAGAAACTTTTATCGAATTGATCTAGAAAAGCTTTTAATTGGTGTTGAACCGATGTAGGCAAGATAAGGAAATAAATTGGTTGGAGTTGGCTATGAAAATATGACAGAAATTGAGTTTGAAATTTAGTAAAAATACTCTATAATCACAACTACAGGTACAGTTCTCTTGACGTAGTTGTGGAATTTATTTTTCAGAAATTCGAGGTGTGCCATTTAGCAAATTTTCCATGGCCCTCGCAAAGTTAAAAATGCGTAGTTGCTTTAGGCGCGTTATTTTAATAATATTACCTTCCAAAATCCGGGTGTACATTTATGTGACCCAAATCCAAATCTCAACAATGTTATATAAAATGTGTTGCGGACCGCGGGTGCATTTATGTGACGTGGTTCAAAATATATTTTAAATAATGTTGCAATATTCCTTAAAATTAAATAAAAGCGCTAAATAATTAAAATTGCACTATAGGTTTGAACATGTATAAAAATTAGATTTTTAGCCAAATATAATAGTTTAAGTGCCCGTGCTAGAACAACGGGGTGTGAGGGTGCCTAACACTACAGAATTCCTTACTTAGAATTTCTGGTTCGCAGACTCCAATTGGGAAGCAAAAAATTTTCGTCGGATTGGGATTCAAGATAAACCAGTGACTTGGGTCACCAAAAGCAAAACTTTTCCCAAGTGGCGACTCTAAATAAATAAACATTCCCATTTCGAATATTGTCACTTTAAATGGAAAAACATCTTTATACACGATCCTCCGGGGTAGTGCGTAAAAAGGAGGTGTGACAATTATTGATCAACAATTACTGAAAAAAGAAGATTTTTATCTTTTCTAGACATATATTAGGACAAACTCTCCTATATAAAGTGAACATTTTTCTTTAGCCTGAAAGGAAATCAAAAGTTTGCTTTTGCTACTGTTAATGGCATTATTACTTGTTATGTTCCTTATTCGTGACTGAGTTGAATCGAGGGTTCGATCGATGACAAGCTCACCATTCTATCTAAGATCAGCACTCTTGGTCTTAAAATTGCGAGTGATTCGATCTTTACTTCATCTTTAATATGTTTATCTATTATTGTTATTATCTATGTTTAATTAAATCACTTATTCTATAAATTGTATATAATTTAATTGTTATCTAATCTTGGGATAAATAATTTTGTATTGGAAAAAAGTTTTTTATGACGTGGCACGATACATTGATCCGTCAAAGGGTTAGCGGACAATAATTATTTAAAAGACACGAGAAGAAGAACTTAAAAATAGGCACGGGACGCAATTCAGATACGAGTCCCATACCTATTTAAAACGGAACGGGATGCAATTCAGATACGAATCTCGTACCTAAATGAGACAATTAAGACTAAAGAATTATTGAGAATTCTAAAGACTTGATTTTGATGACAAAAGATACGGGGAGAGAAAGTCGAATAGATACGAAAAGCAGCTGTAGATACAGATCTTGTATCAATTCAAGACATTTAAAGCCAACGGATCGAAAAGCATTTAAGACATGGATCTTAAGACAAAAAGGAGTCCAAATTCAGTATTAAAAAATCGGATACGTTAGGAAAATAGCATTTAATAAGAATGATTGTGTAACGGCTTATTTAATGACATTTATTACTCATAATTGTCTCATTAAAGGTTAGGTATCATTCCTTTACCTAGAACCAACTATAAAAGGAGAAAATCCCATCATCTGTAAGGACAGGAATTATCATTGACATCATATTGGAATACAATTTTCTTTGCCGTTTATTCTTATTAACGAAAGCCTGTTTCATTTTTTGGTCTCTTGATTATCAGTAACCCGATTTCTTATCTTAAATTCTAAATTTGACCAAATTATCTGTCACGACCCGGATTTTTCCCCCAATATCGGGATCGTGATGGCGCCTACTCGTGGTAGCTAGGCAAGCCACTGTATTCATACTATCCTGTTTTTAACACAATTTCAATTAAATAAATGCGGAATACTTTATCGAAATAGAAGTAACTAATTACAATATGAAAATCATACCGAAATCCTCTACCCAAGACGTGGAGTCACCAACTCACAAACTACTATGGAATACTACACATAAAAGTCTGAAGGAAATATAACATAATTCCGTTTGTCTCGGAACAATGAGACTACAGCTATTAACATAAATAAAGAAAGAGACGCCGGGCCTGCGGACGTCTGCAAGCTATCTCGGTCTCAAATGTGATCAACTCCCACGCAATCTATTTACTGCTGTTGCTGCTCCTGATCGTAACCTAGACCTGTGCAAAAACGCACAGAAGTGTAGCATCAGCACAACCGACCCCATGTGCTGGTAAGTGCCTGGCCTATCCCGGCGAAGTAGTGACAAGCCTAGGACCAGACACCCACATAAACCTGTACAATTCAATATACATATGTGTACCACAATATAACAAGAAATAATCAAGTATTAACACAATAAGGAATATCTTAAAGAATTCAACAATTAACCACAGTTTAATAATTTCACAAGGAAAAACAAAGTGTAATGTAAACACAAGTAATATCAATTCAAGAAATAGCAAACAGTTGCACGGCATCACCCTTCGTGCTTTTGCTCTCATCCTCACATCCATAGTACGGCATGATCCTTCGTACATGGTTCAATAATAGGGCACGGCATGATCCTTCGTGCATAAATAAATAAACATGGCACGGCATCACCCTTCGTGCATTATCACTCTTCCTCACCCAAATAACAATCAAATAAGTTCACAAGGAAAACAAGGTATAATGGAAACACAAGTAATATCAAGTCAAGGAATAGCAAATAGTTGCACGGCATTACCCAAATAAGACATAATGGAAAAACAAGTAATATCAAGTCAAGGAATAGCAAACAATTGCACGGCATCACCCTTCGTGCTTTTACTCTCATCCTCACATCCATAGTACGGCATGATCCTTCGTACATGGTTCAATAACAGAGGGCACGGCATGATCCTTCGTGCATAATCAATAAATAAACATGGCACGGCATTAACCTTCGTGCATAAATAAATAAAACATGGCACGGCATCACCCTTCGTGCATTATCACTCTTCCTCACCCAAATAACAATCAAAGTTAAGGGTAAAGAAAGAAACAGTAATTCATAATCCGTCCCATCAAGGGCAATCAATAATAATCTTCACAACAAGTCCCAACAAGGGAGAACAATAACAATTCATCTGTAATATATCTCAAAATAATTATTTTTCAACGACTCACGGTCATACTAGACGCCAGTGTATGGATGCTCGTCACCACAGCCCATACACCGCACTCGATCACATAACACATAACACATAATCCTATTCCCTCAAGCTAGGATAGAACAAACACTTACCTCGAATGCTTATGAACAATCCAATCCGTGGAAATGTCTTTTCTTTCAATTTGGCTCCAATCCAACCGTATCTATACACAATTGATTTAATATCATCAATTCTACTCAACAAACTAATTCTTAATACCAAATACCACTTTTACAACATTCTGCCATGAATAGTAAATTTCAACCCCGGGCCCACATGGTCGGAATTCGGGGTTAGGACCAAAATCCGGTTACCCATCCCCCCACGAGTTCATGTATATAATTTGTTTCAAAATCGGACCTCAATTCGAGGTCCAATTCCCCAATTTATGAAAAACCCTATTTTCTAACAAAAACAAGAATTTTACCATGAAAACATTTGATTTCTAATGAAAAACATGTTTAATGATGTTAGGAATTGAAAGAATTAAGTAAAAAGTGACTTACAATCGTTTTGATGAAGAAGAAATCCTTGAAGAATCGCAAATGGGTGTTTTGGTTTTGTGAAAAATGAAGAAATGACTGAAATTCGTGTTTTTCAGGTCTCTGTGTTCGCATTTGCGAACATGGGTTCGCAATTGCAAACCCCGACCAATTTCTGGAGTTTGAAAAATAAGCTAAGGGTGGGAAGTTCGCATTTGCGAACATTTGTTCGCATTTGCGAACAGTTCGCATTTGCGAACACATGCTGTATAAGGCAGTGTTCGCATTTGCGAACCAAGGCAGTGTTGGGGAATGTTCGCATTTGCGAACAATGTTCGCATTTGCGAACATGGGCTGGCACTGGGGACCTTCGCAAATGCAAACAATTGTTCGCATTTGCGAACAAGGCTGGACCAAAGGGGGCTTCGCATTTGCGACGAATGTTCGCATTTGCGAGCCTGTCCCCCTTCGCAATTGCGAGAAAACTTTGCAATTGCGAAGCCAATAGCTGGGTGAAAAACCAGCAGTTCAAAAATTCAGAGTTTCATCCAACGGCCTATCAAATCTTTACCCGAGCCCCCGGGCTCCAAACCAAACATGTACACAACCTCAAAAACACATTATGGACTTGTTCGTGCGATCATATCGCCAATATCACTTCGTTTTAATCAAATCGAGCCTCAAACTCATGATTTTCATACTTTTGATTTTCAAAACTTCTCAACTTGGAACTCAAGGTCCAAAACATCCCAAACGACATCCAAATGTCACCAAACTTTACCGAAATCACATATATAATATTTAAGACTTGTACCGGGCGTCGGAACCAAAATACGAGCCCGATACCAAGGTCAATTAATTTATTTCCTTTAATAATTGCATCAAAAACAATTTCACATAAAAATTCATAACTTGGGCTCTAGGCCTCAGAATTCGACTCCGGACGCATGTCCAAGTCCCATATTTTCCTACGGACCTCTCGGGACCATCCAATCTCCGGTCCGGATCCGTTTACCAAAAATGTTGACCGAAGTCAACCATATCAATATTAATATCATTTTTATCCAAATTTCTCATAGAATTCATATTTTCTATCAAAAAATCTTTCCGGCTACATGCTCGGATCGTGCACGTAAATCGAGGCAACGTAGAATGAGGTTTTCAAGGCCTCAGAAGCTCGAAATTATTAATAAAATAAGTGATGACCCTTTGGGTCGTCACAATCTCCACCTCTAAAACAACCGTTCGTCCTCGAACGGACAAAAGAAAGAAGTACCCGAGTCAGGAAACAAGTGTGGGTAACGGCTCCGCATATCAGACTCGGACTCCCAGGTCGATGCCTCAGGAGGCTGACCTCTCCACTGAACACGCACAGAAGGATAACTCTTCGACCTCAGCTGTCGAACCCGCCGGTCTAGAATAGCCACCGGCTCCTCCTCGTAAGATAGATCATTGTCCAATTGGACAGTACTGAAGTCTAACACATGTGTGGGATCGCCGTGGTATCTCCGAAGCATAGATACGTGAAAAACTCGATGCACGACTGATAAGCTAGGCGGCAAAGCTAATCTGTAAGCCACCCCTCCCACTCTGTCTAGAATCTCAAATGGGCCAATATACCTAGGGCCGAGCTTGCCCTTCTTCCCAAACCTCATCACGCCCTTCATAGGCGACACCCGGAGCAATACTCGTTCACCAACCATGAAATCTACATCTCGAACCTTACGATCCGCATAAGTCTTTTGCCTAGACTGAGCTGAACGCAATCTCTCCTGAATAGTCTTGACCTTATCCAAGGCCTCCTGAACTAAGTCTGTACCCAACAACCGAGCCTCTCCCAGCGCAAACTATCCGACTGGAGATCGACATCGCCTACCATACAACGCCTCATACGGGGCCATCTGGATGCTGGACTGGTAGCTGTTATTGTAGGCGAACTCTACTAATGGCATAAACTGGTCCCACGAGCCTCCGAAATCAATGACACAGGCTCGAAGCATGTCCTCTAGAATCTAAATAGTCCTCTCGGACCGACCATCCGTCTGAGGATTAAAAGTTGTACTCAGCTGAACCTGGGTGCCTAACTCCTGCTGGATCGCTCTCCAGAACCGCGAGGTAAACTGCGTACCCCGATCAGAGATAATAGATACCGGCACCCCATGGAGACGAACAATCTCCCTAATGTAAACCTCCGCTAACCTCTCCGACGAGTAGGAGACAGATACTGGAATAAAGTGTGCTGATTTGGTCACCCTATCAACAATGACCCAAATAGCATCAAATTTCCTCCGAGTCAAAGGAAGTCCAGTAACAAAGTCCATAGTGATCCGCTCCCATTTCCACTCGGGAATTTCAATCCTCTGGAATACACCACCAGGTCTCTGGTGCTCATATTTCACCTGCCGACAATTTAGACACCGAGCGACATACGCAACGATATCTTTCTTCATTCTGCGCCACCAATAGTGCTGCCGCAAGTCCCGATACATCTTCGCGGCACCCGGGTGAATGGAATACCGCGAACTGTGGGCCTCCGCTAAGATCAACTCTCGAATCCCTTCGACATTGGGCACACAAACTCGACCCTGCAATTTCAATACCCCATCATCATCTAGGTTTACCTGTGTGGCACCTCCTCGCTGTACTGTATCTCTCAACTCACGCAAATGAGGATCATCAAATTGCCTCTCACGGATACGCTCTAATAATGAAGAACGAGCGACCGTGCAGGCTAACACCCTGCTAGGCTCAGAAATGTCTAATCTCACGAACCGGTTGGCTAAGGCCTGGACATCTAGAGCTAATGGTCTCTGATTGACCGGAATATATGCAAGACTACCCATGCTGGCATACTTTCTACTCAATGCATCGGCCACCACATTGGCCTTACCCGGGTGATATAATATAGTAACATCATAGTCTTTTAGCAACTCTAACCATCTCCGCTGTCGTAGATTCAACTCCTTCTGTTTGAACAAGTACTGTAGGCTTTTGTGATCAGTGTACACCTCACATGTCACACCATATAGATAATGCCTCCGGATCTTTAAGGCATGAACCACTGCTGCTAACTCAAGATCATGAACTGGATAATTCTTCTCATGTATCTTTAACTGCCTCGAAGCATAAGCGATAACCTTACCATCCTGCATCAATACCGCTCCAAGCCCTGTACGAGATGCGTCACAATAAACTGTATAAGGCCCTGTACCTGTAGGTAGTACCAACACCGGTGCGGTGGTCAAGGCCGTCTTGAGCTTCTGAAAGCTCGCCTCACACTCCTCTGACCACTGAAACTGGACACCCTTCTGGGTCAACCTGGTCATCGGGGCCGCAATAGAAGAAAACCCCTCTACAAAACGACGGTAGTAACCTGCTAATCCCAAGAAACTCCGTATCTCAGTCACTGAAGCTGGTCGAGGCCAATTCTGGACTGCCTCAATCTTCTTTGGGTCTACCTGAATACCTTCCACTGATACAATGTGACCCAGAAATGCTACCGAACTCAGCCCGAACTCACATTTAGAAAATTTGGCATATAGCTGGTTATCTTTCAGAGTCTGAAGAACCACTCTGAGGTGCTGCTCGTGCTCTTCCTGGCTGCGGGAGTACACCAGGATGTCATCTATGAAGACTATCACGAACGGATCTAAGTAAGGCCTGAATACCCGATTCATCAACTCCATGAATGCTGCTGGGGCATTGGTCAACCCGAAGGACATGACCAAGAACTCATAATGGCCATATCTAGAGCGAAAGGCTGTCTTAGGAATGTCAGCCGCCCTGATCTTCAGCTGATGGTAGCCTGACCTCAAGTCTATCTTAGAGAATACCCTCGCTCCCCGGAGCTGGTCAAACAAATCATCAATCCTCGGCAGTGGATATTTATTTTTGATAGTCACCTTGTTTAACTGCCGGTAATCAATACACATCCGCATCGAGACATCCTTCTTCTTTACAAATAATACAGGTGCTCCCAGGGGGAAACACTGGGCCTGATAAAACCCTTCTCAAGAAGGTCCTGCAACTGATCTTTCAACTCCTTTAACTCCGGCGGGGCCATACGATAGGGTGGAATAGAGATGGGCTGAGTACCCGGTGCCAAATCAATACAGAAGTCAATATCCCTGTCGGGTGGCATGCCCGGCAGGTCTGAAGGAAAAACCTCAGGAAACTCCCGTGCAATAGGGACCGAATCAATGGAAGGAACTTCTGCGCTGGAATCACGAACATAAGCCAGATAAGCTAGACACCCCTTCTCGACCATACGTCGAGCCTTAACATAAGAAATAACAGTGCGAACGGAGTGGCTTGAGGTACCCTTCCACTCTAATCGGGGTGATTCTGGCAAGGCTAAGGTGACAATCTTAGCATGACAATCAAGAATAGCATGGTATGGGGACAACCAGTCCATCCCCAATATGACATCAAAATCTACCATATCCAAAAGCAACAGATCCACACGGGTCTCAAGACCCCCAAATATAACTACGCACGAACGATGCACCCGATCGACTACAATGGAGTCACCCACCGGTGTAGCCACATAAACTGGAATATCCAGAGCATAGCTGGGCACAGCCAAATACGGTGCGAAGTAGGAAGACACATAGGAATAGGTAGATCCAGGGTCAAATAATACCGAAGCACCTCTGCCACACACAAGAATAGTACCTGTAATCACAGCATCTGATGCCTCTGCCTCTGGCCTGGCTGGTAAAGCATAGAAACGGGGATCTGCACCTCCCCTCTGAGCTGCGTCTCTAGGACGACCATCAACCGGCTGACCTCTACCTCTGGCTGGACGGTCTCTACCTCTACGGTCTCGACCTCCACCTCTAAAATCTCTACCCCCGCCTCTGGCTGGCTGGGCAGGCTGAGGGTCAGCTGGGGCCTGGATCATAGGACGAGGACCTCGCTGCTGAGAGTTGCCCGCTGCTATAGGGCAATTCCTGATAAAATGACCTGGGTCACCACAACTGTAGCAGCTCTTGGACTGATAGGGCTGCTGGCCCTGACGACCCGAATGGCCTCCACGAACACTCTGAAGAGGCTGAGCATTAATAGGATACTGGTCTGAATAATGCCCCCGAGAACCACGATCACCCGATCCACCCTGTGAAGCCTGAAGGGCGGAATGAAAAGGCCTGGAGGACTGGCCTCTATCAAAGGATTCTCTGCTACCAGAGGAAGAAGCACCAAACCTACCCGAATGACGAGGCCTCTTATCCGAAGAATAACCGCCTCCTCTAGCGAGAGCCATCTCAACTCTGCGTGCTGCATTGGCTGCCTTCTGAAATGATATGTCACTCCCCACGCCCATAGCCATCTGGAGTCTAATCGGCTGATTAAGCCCATCTATAAATCTGCGGACCCTCTCCCGCTCCGTGGGAAGTATCACCACTGCATGATGAGCCAAGTCAATAAATCTCGTCTCATGCTGTGTAACTGTCATAATGCCCTGATGGAGGCGCTCAAACTGCCTCCGAAGTAAATCCCGCTGAGTAGCAGGGAGAAACTTCTCCATAAACAGTTCCGCAAACTGGTCCCATGATAGAGCTGGGGACCCTGCTGGTCGAGTCAGGCAATAATCTCTCCACCAAGTCTTGGCGGATCCTGCAAGTCTGAAGGTACCGAAATCAACTCCGTTTGTCTCCACGATCCCCATAGTCTTGAGAATCTCATGGCAACTGAATAAAAAGTCCTGAGGATCCTCTGATGTGGCTCCACTGAAAGTAGTGGTAAATAGCTTGGAGAACCGATCAAGCCTCCATAACGAATCGAAGTCATGGCCGCTCCATCACCGGCATGAGCTGCGGTACCTGACTGAGTGGCCACAGCTGACTGGATTACTGGTGCCTGAGGCTGAGGAGCTACCGGCTCCGGAGTATGAGCCACAGGAGTCTGGGCCCCTCTTCCAGCCTGAGAAGTAGCTGGGGCAACTGATAATAGATCCGCTCTGGCAATGCTATCCATAAATCCCGCTATTCTGACCAAAGCATCCCGGAGATCCGGGTAATCAAAGCCTCTCCTGGGACCTGAGCTGGGCCCACTGGAGCTGCTGGAACCGGAACCTCCTCGTCAATCTCAATATGAGGCTCCACCTCTGGGGTAGCTGCCTGGGGCTGAGCTCTACCCCTACCACGGCCTCTGATACGGCCTCGACCCCTGCCCCTCACAGGAGCTGTCTGGGGCTCAGGCTGCTGGTCAGCGGACGAAGAAGTGCGTGTCCTTACCATCTGCGAAAGGACAGAATAGAAATTCAATCAGTAATTGAGGAACAAGTCGCACGACAAGAAAGAACAAATGAGAGACTTTTTCCTAACTCAATAGACTCTGGAGGACAAGTACATACGTCTCCGTACCTACCTCTCAAACTCTACTAAGCTTGTTCGTGAGTGGTGAGACCTATGTAACCTAGAGCTCTGATACCAACTTGTCACGACCCGGATTTTTCCCCCAATATCGGGATCGTGATGGCGCCTACTCGTGGTAGCTAGGCAAGCCACCGTATTCATACTATCCTAGTTTTTAACACAATTTCAATTAAATAAATGCGGAATACTTTATCGAAATAGAAGTAACTAATTACAATATGAAAATCATACCGAAATCCTCTACCCAAGACGTGGAGTCACCAACTCACAAACTACTATGGAATACTACACATAAAAGTCTGAAGGAAATATAGCATAATTCTGTTTGTCTCGGAACAATGAGACTACAGCTATTAACATAAATAAAGAAAGAGACGCCGGGCCTGCGGACGTCTGTAAGCTACCTCGGTCTCAAATGTGATCAACTCCCACGCAATCTATTTACTGCTGCTGCTGCTCCTGATCGTAACCTGGACCTGTGCAAAAACGCACAGAAGTGTAGCATCAGCACAACCGACCCCATGTGCTGGTAAGTGCCTGGCCTATCCCGGCGAAGTAGTGGCAAGTCTAGGACCAGACACCCACATAAACCTGTACAATTCAATATACATATGTGTACCACAATATAACAAGAAATAATCAAGTATTAACACAATAAGGAATATCTTAAAGAATTCAACAATTAACCACAGTTAATAATTTCACAAGGAAAAACAAAGTGTAATGTAAACACAAGTAATATCAATTCAAGAAATAGCAAATAGTTGCACGGCATCACCCTTCATGCTTTTGCTCTCATCCTCACATCCATAGTACGGCATGATCCTTCGTACATGGTTCAATAATAGGGCACGGCATGATCCTTCGTGCATAAATAAATAAACATGGCACGGCATCACCCTTCGTGCATTATCACTCTTCCTCACCCAAATAACAATCAAATAAGTTCACAAGGAAAACAAGGTATAATGGAAACACAAGTAATATCAAGTCAAGGAATAGCAAATAGTTGCACGGCATTACCCAAATAAGACATAATGGAAAAATAAGTAATATCAAGTCAAGGAATAGCAAACAATTGCACGGCATCACCCTTCGTGCTTTTACTCTCATCCTCACATCCATAGTACGGCATGATCCTTCGTACATGGTTCAATAACAGGGCACGGCATGATCCTTCGTGCATAATCAATAAATAAACATGGCACGGCATTAACCTTCGTGCATAAATAAATAAAACATGGCACGGCATCACCCTTCGTGCATTATCACTCTTCCTCACCCAAATAACAATCAAAGTTAAGGGTAAAGAAAGAAACAATAATTCATAATCCGTCCCATCAAGGGCAATCAATAATAATCTTCACAACAAGTCCCAACAAGGGAGAACAATAACAATTCATCTGTAATATATCTCAAAATAATTATTTTCCAACGACTCACGGTCATACTAGACGCGAGTGTATGGATGCTCGTCACCACAGCCCATACACCGCACTCGATCACATAACACATAACACATAATCCTATTCCCTCAAGCTAGGATAGAACAAACACTTACCTCGAATGCTTATGAACAATCCAATCCGTGGAAATGTCTTTTCTTTCAATTTGGCTCCAATCCAATCGTATCTATACACAATTGATTTAATATCATCAATTCTACTCAACAAACTAATTCTTAATACCAAATACCACTTTTACAACATTCTGCCATGAATAGTAAATTTCAACCCCGGGCCCACATGGTCGGAATTCGGGGTTAGGACCAAAATCCGGTTACCCATCCCCCCACAAGTTCATGTATATAATTTGTTTCAAAATCGGACCTCAATTCGAGGTCCAATTCCCCAATTTATGAAAAACCCTATTTTCTAACAAAAACAAGAACTTTACCATGAAAACATTTGATTTCTAATGAAAAACATGTTTAATGATGTTAGGAATTGAAAGAATTAAGTAAAAAGTGACTTACAATCGTTTTGATGAAGAAGAAATCCTTGAAGAATCGCAAATGGGTGTTTTGGTTTTGTGAAAAATGAAGAAATGATTGAAATTCGTGTTTTTTTCAGGTCTCTGTGTTCGCATTTGCGAACATGGGTTCGCAATTGCGAACCCCGACCAATTTCTGGAGTTTGAAAAATAAGCTAAGGGTGGGAAGTTCGCATTTGCGAACATTTGTTCGCATTTGCGAACTAATGTTCGCATTTGCGAACACATGTTGTATAAGGCAGTGTTCGCATTTGCGAACAATGGTTCGCATTTGCGAACCAAGGCAGTATGGGGAATGTTCGCATTTGCGAACATTTGTTCGCATTTGCGAACATAGGCAGGCACTGGGGACCTTCGCAAATGCGAACAATTGTTCGCATTTGCGAACAAGGCTGGGCCAAAGGGGGCTTCGCATTTGCGATGAATGTTCGCATTTGCGAGCCTGTCCCCTTCGCAATTGCGAGAAAACTTCGCAATTGCGAAGCCAACAGCTGGGTGAAAAACCAGCAGTTCAAAAATTCAGAGTTTCATCCAACGGCCTATCAAATCTTTACCCGAGCCCCCGGCTCCAAACCAAACATGTACACAACCTCAAAAACACATTATGGACTTGTTCGTGCGATCATATCGCCAATATCACTTCGTTTTAATCAAATCGAGCCTCAAACTCATGATTTTCATACTTTTGATTTTCAAAACTTCTCAACTTTGAACTCAAGGTCCAAAACATCCCAAACGACATCCATATATAATATTTAAGACTTGTACCGGGCGTCGGAACCAAAATACGAGCCCGATACCAAGGTCAATTAATTTATTTCCTTTAATAATTGCATCAAAAACAATTTCACATAAAAATTCATAACTTGGGCTCTAGGCCTCAGGAATTCGACTTCGGACGCATGTCCAAGTCCCATATTTTCCTACGGACCTCTCGGGACCATCAAATCTCGGGTCCGGATCCGTTTACCAAAAATGTTGACCGAAGTCAACCATATCAATATTAATATCATTTTTATCCAAATTTCTCATAGAATTCATATTTTCTATCAAAAAATCTTTCCGGCTACATGCTCGGATCGTGCACGTAAATCGAGGCAACGTAGAATGAGGTTTTCAAGGCCTCAGAAGCTCGAAATTATTAATAAAATAAGTGATGACCCTTTGGGTCGTCACATTATCACTTTTTGGTTAAACAAATTGGTTTCGTTACCGGAAATCTAATAATCTATTCTTATCAAAAATCACATTCTACTCATTGTTAACATCATGTCAAACATCAACAACAACAATAACAATGCTGTTGAAAACCAAACCCATCAGGTTCAAGGGGATTTACACAACGTTGAGGTAATTCCTCCCCCCCAAACTTCTCCACGCCAATCTCATGAAGATACGCCTGCACAAATATCACATGCTGATGAACAAGGGCAATCAGAACATGTTGAGGGGCCAGAACAAGCTCTGCAAAGAATAATTGATGCACGAGTTAGCCAAGCTCTTGAAGCGTTAGTTAGCCAGTTACCTGCTGCGCCAACCAATCCTTCCTCTAATAACAATACACTGGTGAATCCTCGTTCTAGCCTTGATAACACAAACGAAGGATCCCCCGGTGAACCACGAGAAATGGATACAGGTAATGCAAATAACTCTTATTTACAAAATGTGGTACTAACCTTGTAGGTACAGATCAAGGAGCAAAGCGAGCGGATCGAGCAAATACCGGGTGTTCCTCTAATAATCAAAGGGATAGATGCAGATAAATATTCTCAGCAACCTTGGAAATCGAGTGCAGCTCCTCTTCCTATCCCCAAGAAGTTTAAAATGCCTAACATTTCAAAATATGATGGTACAACCGACCCTCGAGACCATGTGACGACATTTACTACAGGTGTCAAAGGGAATGACTTAACCAAGCAGGAAATTGAGTCCGTATTGGTCAAAAAATTTGGAGAAACACTCACCAAGGATGCACTAACCTGGTATTCTCTCTTGCCTGAATATTTATTAATTCTTTTACTGAGCTTGCAGATTCTTTCATTAAAGCGCACTCAGGAGCACAAAAGTTTGAAAAAAGAATGGAGGACATCTTCAAGATTAAATAAACAGACACGGAGTTACTCAGAGATTTCGTTGATAGGTTTCAACGCGAACGAATGACTTTACCTCGGGTACCAGATAATTAGGCCGCAATAGCTTTTGCAAGTAATTCAAACGACAAAAGCTCAGAAGCCGAGAAAGCTTAAATAAAGCCTTCGTGAATTTCCTGCAACAACTTGGAACGATGTTTATAACAGGTACAATACATAACTTAGAATTGAAGAAGATACCGTACCTCAACATCATCATGAGGGAAGGAGCAGATCCAGAAGGTCCGAAGCTGAACAAGATCAGGTAAGAATAGATACAATCCATATTTGGGCCCTGAAGGAAATGATTCACGAATAAAACAAGAAAATCAACGATATGATCAAAAATCAAGAAATAGGGAATCCGATTCTTTTTCAAGATTCAGAAATGATAGAAACATGCAGGAGCCACGTGATGACGATGGAAGTTTGAAGGCAAGATTTGGTGGGTGTACAATTTCAATGTCGCCACCTTCGAGCTCATAGCTGTTTTGCGAAGCATGGGAGATAAGGTACGGTGGCCGAAGGAGATGCGTTCAAATCCAAACAAACGCAATCCAGATCATTGGTGCGAGTTTCATAATGATCATGGGCATAAGACTTCAGAATGCAAATTTCTACAGAATGAAGTAGACCATCTATTGAAATAGGGCTATCTCACTAAGATATTTAGTGAGAAATGAAAGCAGTCTTACATGAAAAACAGACAAGAGCCACAAAAACCACCATCACCAAAAAAAAAATTGAAGGTCATCAATGGAGGAGAGGATATCTACGGAGTAACATACACGGCTTCAAATAAGATTTCGAAAA
Organism: Nicotiana noctiflora; assembly: GCA_032618575.1. NCBI lineage: Eukaryota > Viridiplantae > Streptophyta > Magnoliopsida > Solanales > Solanaceae > Nicotiana > Nicotiana noctiflora. Next base: position 400,825 of record JASVEL010012443.1, on the reverse strand, counting down.
TGATGATCACACACGGGAAGCGAGTACGGCAAACCTTAGAGCATGAAAGCATGAGTTTTGATGATGCATATGCGGAAGGAATAATTACTCCTTACAATGATGCGCTGGTTATATTCTTACTTGTATATGACACTGATGTAAAATGAGTTTTAATTGATCTAGGAAGTTCTGTTAACATCATTTTACTAAGGGTGCTGCGGGTAATGCAAGCTGGAGATAAAATGATACCCAAAGCACATACGTTGTCAGGCTTTGACAATTCAAGCGTGATAAACGAAGGTGAAGTAATTCTAACAGCTTATGCTGCAGGTGTTACTAAAGAAACTAAATTTTAGGTAGTTGAGATGGAAATGGCCTACAACATAATTATGGGGAGACCATAGATCCATGATATAGATGTTGTCCCTTCAACTTTGCATCAAGTTATCAAGTTTCCATCACCCTGGGGGATATGTCAAATTCGAGGGGATCAACAAACAGCCAGGAGTATCCATGCTGTAATAGATACGGGTACTGTAGGTAAGGAAAAATAGCAATTACAAGGAACAGTTGGAGGTGTCAGCAATTAAATTTCAACTGAAAAGACGGACATAGACTCGAGACCTGATGTAATTAAGGAACCCGAAGAATATGAAAACATCAAAATGACAATAGAGGAGCTCGAAACAGTAGAACTATTTGAGCAATGTCCTGAAAGAAAAGTTTACATAGGGGTTAATCTAAAGCCAGACATGCGAGGTATGTTAATTAAATTTTTAAAAACTAATGTGGACTGTTTTGCTTGGTCCCATGCTGATATGACAGGTATACCACCAGACGTAATGACTCATAAACTCAACGTGGATTCGTCTTTTGTTCCAATCAAGCAGAAGAAAAGAAATTAAGGAGCTTTCAAGAATCAAGTAATTCAAGACGAGTTTCAAAAATTACTAGAAATTGGGTCAATTCGCGAGGTAAAATATCCTGATTGGTTAGCCAACATGGTGGTCGTACCCAAGAAGAATGGTAAGTAGCGAGTTTGTATGGCTTATACAGATCTAAATAAAGCTTGCCCGAAAGATTCTTTTCCTTTACCCCATATAGATCAAATTATAGATGCAACTCCAGGTCATGAACTTTTAAGTTTTTTAGATGCATATTCGGGGTACAACCAAATTAAAATGCACCCCAGTGATGAAGAAAAGACTTCGTTCATCACAGACCGGGGGACTTACTGTTACAAAGTAATGCCCTTTGGTCTAAAAAATACTGGAGTAACCTATCAAAGGTTAGTCACTAAAATGTTTCAAGAACATTTAGGAAAAACTATGGAGGTATATATAGACGATATGCTCGTCAAAACCCAACATTCTACTGATCATATTTCTCATTTATCTATTACATATAAAATTTTGCGTAAATACAATATGAAACTCAACCAAGAAAAATGCGCATTTGGAGTAGCCTCAGGTAAATTTTTGGGTTTTCTTATTTCTAACTGCGGTATTGAGGTAAATTCTTCTCAGATTAAAGCAATCGAAGAAAGACCCGATAATATCCTTACAAATAAAAAGGAAGTTCAAAGATTGACTGGAAGAATCACGGCCCTAGGAAGATTTATTTCTAAATCTTCAGAAAAATGCTTCAAATTTTTCTCGGCACTCAAGAAGCAAGATCACTTCGAGTGGAATGAAGATTGACAACGAGCTCTTAAAGATTTGAAAATCTATTTGTCAAATCCCCCTCTATTGGCAAAACCAAAAGAAGGCGAAAAGCTACTCATTTACTTGGCCGTTTCAGAAGTAGCAGTAAGTGCTATTTTAGTTCGTGAAGACCAAGGTAAACAATCTCCTATTTATTATGTAAGTAAGACTTTGCTAGAAGGTATCCTCAGCTGGAAAAGTTAGCATTAGCTTTAATCTTGGCATCTAGAAATTAAGGCCTTATTTTCAATGTCATCCTATTATTGTAGTTACTGCTTTCCCATTACGAAATATTTTGCATAAACATGAACTGTCAGGTAGAATAGCAAAATGGGCTATAGAATTAAGTGAATATGAAATAATTTATCAATCTAGAACTGCTATCAAATCCCAAGTACTCGCCGATTTCGTAGCTGATTTTAGTCAAGGAATGCATTAAGAGGTAGAAAAAGAGTTACATGTTTTTAATGGTGCAAACCCGAGGATTTGGACATTATTTACTGATGGTTCATCTAATGTAAAGGGGGCAGACTTAGGAATTGTTCTTATACCACCCACGGGTGAAACAATTAGATAGGCTATAAAATGTCACCCTATAACTAATAATGAAGCAGCTATGAGGATGTGATTGCAGGTTTGGAATTGGCACTTGAACTCGGCATCAAACAAATTATAATCAAAAGTGATTCTCAGCTAGTAGTAAATCAAATACTGGGGACTTATGTAGCCAGGGAAACAAGAATACAAGAATACCTCGAAAAGGAATGAGAATTGGTAAAACAATTCGGAACTTGGAAGGTAATGCAGATCCCAAGAGATGAAAATGCAGAAGCTCATGCTTTGTCCAAACTTGCATCCGTGGCAGATGTAGTGAACGATGCAAATGCTTCGATTGTACACTTATTTCATTTCATTCTCGAACCTGATAAGAATGAGGTAAATTTTAATCATTTAACATGGGATTGGAGGAACAAAATTTTTTCTTTTTTGTAGTATGGAACTGTCCCTAATGACAAAACAAAGGCTCATGCATTAGGTAAGAAAGCTGCCCATTATTGTTTACATCAAGGAAATCTTTATCAAAAAATGTTTGGAGGTCCTTTAGCAAGGTGTCTCGGACCTTCACAGACGGAGTATGTAATGAGGGAAATACATGAAGGGCATTGTGGAAATCATGCGGGAAGTAGGTCACTGGTAAAAACGTTAATACATGCTGGATATTATTGGCCTAAAATGGATGAGGAAGCAAATGACTTCGTTTCTAAATGTGACAAATGTTAGAGGTATGGTAAAAATATGAATAGGCCAGCTGAATTATTACACCCGGTCATAGCTTTGTGGCCCTTCATGAAATGGTGGATGGATATCGTGGGTCCACTACCTCAGGCAAAAGGTCAGGTAAAGTTTCTACTCGTGCTTACTGATTATTTTACTAAATGGGTAGAAGCAGGGGCATTTAAACAGGTACGAGAGAAAAAAGTTAAAGACTTCCTTTGGAGAAATATAATATGCCGCCTTGGGGTACCAAAGGAAATTGTGTGCGATAATTGTCCACAGTATATAGGAGCACAAATCATAGAATTCTTTCAAAGTTGGTAAATCAAAAGAATAACATCAACACCATATCATCCGGTAGGTAATGGACAAGCGGAATCTACAAACAAAGTAATTATCAATAACTTAAAGAAAAGGTTTCATGATTCAAAAGGCAACTGGCCTGAAGTTCTACCTGCTGTGTTATGGGTCTATCGAACAACGACGAAAATAAGTACAGGGGAAATACCATTTTTGATGGTTTATGGTGCAGAAGCTCTGATTCCACTAGAAATAGGAGACCCGAGTACAAGATATGTTCAAACAACGGAAGACTCAAACAACAAAGAGTTACGGCTTAATCTTGATTTGATTGAAGGAAGGAGAGAAGCAGCATTGATAAGGATGGCGGCTCACAAACAAGTAATTGAACGATACTATAACTAGAAAGCACGTCTCAGGTTTTTCAAAACTGGGGACTTTGTGCTCAAAAAGGTGTTTCAATCTATGAAGGCTGCTAATTTAGGAAAGCTAAGTCCAATGTGGGAAGGACCGTATAGAATCCGTGACGTTGCAGGGAAAGGAGCGTATGAGCTAGAGACTATGGATGGCAAAATTCTACCTTCACATTAGAATGTTGTACATCTAAAAAGATATTACTTCTAAGGAAGTAGACATGGTCAGGTATTTTTATGTTAAATTTTTTTTTAAAATTATTAATGTTTTACTAACAATTATAGATGCTAGGCAAAAACCCTAAACCGTGCCAAACGATGAGTCACGGCCTGCACGGCAAAATGGAATATTCTTAAATTCTGAGCCTAGGGTTACATTAATCTGATTGAAATACGCACGGGGTAGGCAGTCTTCATCTATAATAGTACCTCCGAGTCCTGTATATTTTCTGTTTTAGGAAAAGGACCAAATTGTGAGGATTAAACAAGTTCTCAAGGCTTTATTTTTCAACGCTCAAACACTTGGGGAACTATACACTACATAGAGCCTCGTACAGAGAAACAGATACGGGTAGCAAGCAATCAGATACGGGTTCGTGCAGAAAAATAGATACGAGTATCCTCGCGCAGTGAAACAGATACAGGTATCAAGCCATCAGATACGGGTTCGTGCAGAAAAACAAATACGGGTATGGAGCAAAAGTTAATCAAAATTCAGCTGCAAATAGCCAAGTATCGAGATGCGAGGAAAATGAAGTCACTTAGCATAAAACATTCGTTAATGTTGCAAACACCTTCCAAACCCTTTCTAAACATGTAAAGATAGGGCTGTGGTTATTTGCTAAAATTGGTTACAATGAAAAACCTTATATATTTTATATAAAAAATTTGTTACAAGAAAAATAGTTGCGAGATAGTTATAGATGTATTCTAATACATATAATAGTCAAAGTTTATGAATAAAAACTTATCACAATAGATGCATACAAAACGTGTGTATTCCTATTTCTTTCGTCGTATTATAACACCATTATGAAATTGAGGCGTCTTCTTCATTACGTGTCTATAAAAAAAAGATCCCTCTTTTATAAACTTCATGTTGATATTCCATTAAAAGAATCATAAAGCATTTTTAAAGGATAAAAATGCAAAGCTATTCTACAAGTCCTAAACACGAAAATAGGCAAGAATAGAACACAAAGAGGTATTAATTAAAAACCTCTAAACATAAAAGACTAAAGGAAAAAAAACTTAGTCATTGAAATATAATTGTCTTTAAACAAGTGCTCCATTATGGGAACTGGGGACTGCACCTGAAAGATCGTTTAAAATAACCAAAGGACTATACCACCAAACACAAACAAAGGGAAAAGACTAGAACACTTCTAATTACTTACCGAAGGAGTCGGAGCATCGGAAGTTGTAGCCTTATTTTCAGAAATAACAAAAGGCTCGATAACAACTTCTGCAGGAGCAACAACAGGAGCAGTTTCAACTAAGCTTGGAATATTAATATAATCTAGGGAAGAAGTAGTCAGGGGAACCTCAAATCCCATAGATTGTGATGTAAACAATTCACACTCGGTTACTTCAATAACCACTTCAGCTGCTTCAGCAACTGCTTCACAATCCAACGGCTCTGTTACTTACGGAGTTCCACACGCTGAAGAAAATATATCAATTGGTTGCTCAGGAGAAGGAGTGTCACCAGGTTGGTTATTCTTTTCAATCGCATCTAAGATTTTGGCTAACTCATATTGCAAGTTAAAATTTTCTAGAGTAGCCTCCAATAAAGCATCACCACGCGATCTTAGAAAATCCCAATTGACTTCATAATTAAAATTCTCCGCAAGAGAATTATATTTCTTCTCCAAGTTTTCATAATCCCTTTCCCATATAGCAAGGGAGTTTTTCATTGACTATTGCTCAACAAGATGGGAATTAAGGGAAATCTCAAGTGTGGTGTTCGAACTCTCCAAAGTGCAAATTTGATTTGAAGAAATCTTCAAATCAGCCCGAGTCTGATTCAGGCTCTGTTCCAGTTCTCTAGCATATTTTTCTTTTTTCTTCATAAGTGCTTTGAGCCTATTGATTTTGATGATGGGATAAATTGTGTAATATAGCTTATATATATATGCTCTAAATTAAGAAGAATTTACTGTCATACGAGTATAATTAATGTTAAAGTTAGCTCTAATTGTGAATTTAATGTCTCACAGGAGTTAATTAAGCAATTGAGAGTTTATGATGGTAATCAAGTGGGAAATTTGAGCAAAAAGGACAAAAGAGCAAAAACCCCATTAGCGCGGGAATTAGCGCGCCCGTGCTAGTTCATAAAATCGGGCAGAATAAAACCCCACTAGCGCGGGCTGTAGCGCGGGACTAGCGCGCCCGCACTAGTTCAGTTTCGGAATTTAATCATTGAGTGGCAATTTTGTCACTAAGGGGTGGAATCCACTAAGGAATAAAATAAGAAAAAGTTGCATAATGTGATAGATCAGATTTTGCAAGGTTCAAGAGTGGAAATACACTATTCATTCTAGAGAAAAGATTTTGAGGAGAAAAGCCATTGAAGTTCTCTTAAAGCTAAGGAAGGAATTGAAGAACAATATTTTGGAGCAACAATTTAAAGAGTTTATCTAAACCTTCATCTTGTAGTTTGTTTATAGTATGTTTGATATTAATATTGTTGATTTTAGTATGAATATGAGTTGCTAAATACTCTAATATTCTAGGATCATGGATGTTAGATGATCTTGCTATGTGAATCTTAGATTGATTATATTGAATTTATTGATATGAGTTATTTATTTGATTTTGATCTAAATTATTTTACTGCGTAGCTAACAGTGACATATTATTTACGAACCTTGATTTAAACTTGACAAAAGAATTTCTTGGTTGCATATAAAATCAAATAGAACAAGTTTTGAATCCCAGGCATCGGGTGAAGGATTTGCAATTAAGATAGACATATACTTAATTGCCTTGTTTGGTTGAATAATAAGAGTTGTAAATGCATTCTTGTTAATATTACTACCATAGACATATAGGTATTTTATTAACTTGGATAGATTCATAACAACTCAAAAGATTCTTATGTATATTATTAACCGTTTAATCAACAACCCGGATAATTCAATAAATTAATTATAAGTTAAAAAGTAGCACGATTGCTAACAAGTCCATGATCCTGGAATATATTTGTCCAAATTGTTATAAAAATATTGTGAAATTGTTGTAGTAATTTTGTGTTGAATTATTGTTCAATTATTAAGCATATTATAAAGTGGTTCTTTATATATTTCCTAATGATATAGCATGAATTGATAATTAGTTGAGTTAATATCAGTCAATAAGTTAATTAAAATTCCTCGTGGGAACGATACACTACTTACTACTATATTACTTGTCGATCGCATACACTTTGGTCGCAACAAGTTTTTGGCAGCGTTGCCTGGGAATTTGAAATTACCTCATTGAGTGTTTTACTATTTTGTTAGTTGTTAATAAAAATATAAAAACAATTTTCATCTATTTGATTGTGTTGTAAAGGTTCTTCTCTTGAATGCAGAGGAGCAGAAGCACAAACAATCTTTTTCCATTTGATCCTGAAATTGAAAGAACAATTCATAGAACAAGGAGAGAGTGGGAAGCTAGATATAGAACAGAAGGAGAGTTGAACATTCAAATTCAACCACAACCAACAGTGATGGCAGGAAATGAGGAACGAGCGGTGATTGAAGCCGCAAGACCCAGTCTGGCTAATATGACTCAGGCTATTGTGAAGCCTGATATTACTGGGCACTTTGAGCTGAAACAATATATGGTGCAGCTGATTAAGTCTACAGGGCAATTTGTGGGTCTACCTCATGAAGATCCACAAAGACATATTAAGAATTTTCTGGAAATTACGGATACTTACAATTACCCGAATGTTTCCAAGGACTATGTAAGGCTGACACTCGTCCCCTTTTCTCTTTTCGGGGAAGCTAAGAAATGGTTAAGTAAAGAGCCATCAAATCTATCCGCAGATGGGATGATCTGGCAAGGAAGTTCTTAATTAAATTCTTTCCCACTAAGAAGACAAAGATGCTGAGGAGTCAAATTCTTGGATTTGAACAATGCTCTGGCGAGACTCTTCGTCAAGCATGGGAAAGGTACAAGATGTTGCTCAGAGACTGTCCTCATCATTACCAGACAGAAGAGGTGTTAGGTCACACTTTTGTAGATAGACTAGATGAAGCTTCAACGATGAATCTTGATTCAGCATGTGGAGGAAGTTGCATGGCCAAATTCTACACTGAAATACAACACTAGCTGAATACATTCGCTGCAAATGACAATAATTGGCAGGGTGATGGAGATTCACGAAAGGCATTCAAGCAAAACTCAGCAGGGTTACTTGAGATTGATGACGTGTCAGCAATGAGAGCTGAAATTGCAAGGCTGTCCAATCAAATAACGAGGATGACAATGGAGAAACCACAACCCATGCAATAGGTACAACATATGAATATTTGCTGTGAACTGTGTGGTGATAGCCATACAAGTAATATTTGCCCCATGAATCCAGAATCCATCTATTATGTGGGACAGCAAAATAGAGGCCCACCAAATCAGCATGCACAATATGGAAATTCCTATAATCCAAATTGGACGAATCATCCTAACTTCTCGTGGGGTGGAAATGAGCAGAATCAAAATAAATACACACCACAAGGGGGTTTTAATCAGCCTCAGAGACCACCCCAGCAAGTGGAAGATAACACAAATGATTTATTGAAGAAGTTGTTGATTGACAATCAGCAGCTCAGGACTGATGTTAGAAATCTTGAGAGGCAAATGGGGCAGTATGTAAAATACTAGACCTACAGGAGCTCTCCCTAGTGATACAAAAAAGAACCCGCAGATGAGTGCTATTACACTTCGAAGCTGGAAAGAACTTGAAGAAGTGCCAAAGAAGAAGAGAGATAAGCTTGTGCCTGAGGGAGAGTTAATCCCTAAAGTTACAAATGAGTCAAAGAAGACTACTGAAAGTCCTGAACCAGTAGAAGTCCCAAGGCCATCACCACCTTTTCCCCAGAGACTTCAAAAGAAGAATGATGATCTCATGTTAAGCAAATACCTTTCTATGTTTAGTCAGATTCAATTGAATATTCCACTTGTTGATGTACTTTGTCAAATTCCTAAGTATGCTAAGTACATTAAAGATATAGTGGCTCAAAAGAGAAGATTAACTGAGTATGATACAGTTGCACTTATTGAGGAGTGCACTGCTAGGGTCCAAAATAAGCTTCCTCAAAAGCATAAAGATCCGGGCAACTTTACAATTCTAGTGCGCATTGGTGATATTGATGTGGGTCAAGCTCTTTGCGATTTGGGGGCAAGCATAAATTTGATGCCCTTATCATTATTCAGGCAATTGGGTCTCGGAGCTCCGAGACCAACTACTGTGATGTTACAGTTGGCTGACAGGTCTGTAGCACACCCTGAAGAGGTGATTGAAGATGTGTTGCTAAAAATTGGAAAATTCATCTTCCCTGCTGATTTTATTATTCTTGATTATGAAGCTGATGAATTGGTTCCAATCATATTAGGGCGACCTATCTTAGCTACTGGTGATGAAATTATCAAAGTAAAAGAAGGAAAGATGATCTTAAGGGTAGATGACGAGGAAGCAGTGTTCAATGTTGTCACGCCCCAAATCGGGGAACATGACCGGCGCCTGACCGGGTTGCCCCAGTCAAGCGGACCTGGGTGCCTTTCATTCCCACGCGTTACCCCTGTGTTGATTGTTTCTCATTAACCAAATATCTTACTAATCATGAATGATTTCACATTAAACAAATAAAACCATACGAGTGATTCATTAACAAGTTTGCAATTTTTACAACGCCCGACATAACATAATACATATACATAAGACTGGAGTCCCACAATTTACATGTCTATAGAGCCTCTAGGATACAAAGAAGGGAATACAATACTTGCCGGTAACAAGGCTCCAGCTATACCTTACAAAACCAAAATGAAATCTAAACAAAAGTGGCATGAACCACACAGGGCCCCGAGGAAGAAAGGGGCTCACCAAAACGAGCAGTGGAAGGTGAAGGATACTACTGCCGATGAGCTGAAGTGCCTGCTACTGATCCACCTACAATCATAACACGAATGTAGCGTCCCCGGCAAAAGGGACGTCGGTACACTTGAATTGTACTGGCATGTATGGACAAACTTTGTCCCAAGTAAACTCAAGCCATTGAATTACATCAACAATTAATTAAGCCACCCAACCATGTTTCCACATTTTCCTCATTTCAAATAATTCTCAACACAAAGCACTTTCTACGATCAACCAATTTAACAATAACCAATCAATCACGTAAAGCACAAGTAGTCAAACAAAGGGCAATCAGTGCCCCACAGGTTGCAAACTCTCCTGCTGTCTCCTTTCACAATTTCACATTATTGATTTTTATATCAATTTTCAATAGCGATTTCGATCGCTTTCCATCCTTATTACCCCCGACCACCCTTATTACCTCGGCCACCCTTATCACCCCAACCCACACCTTATTTCCTCATGTTGCGGCGCGCAACCCGATCCCACCGTACATTTTTAAAACACAACAAGTACAAACAGCAGATAAGGCATTTCACACAATTTGAACAAGTTCAAATAAGCAACTTACAGGTTGATTCATGTTCACAATTACTTCTTAAGCCAATATCACAATCAAGTTACAAATGTTCCAAAAATCAAGAGTATTCATACCGTATTGTTCAATGACTTACCAATCCTCAAGTGTTTCGTTTCTTTTCCACAAAGTACCATATATGCCATTATAGCCATTATTCACAATTCTTTTACCAAATTAAACTCTCATTTTACATCCCTCATAGCTCAACAACAAACTTTGAATATCCAACAACAACATCAAGAATTTCACACAATTTGTCAATTTAACACGAACCAAACAAACTTCACACATATAGGCGATTTCACAAGAATCAAAATTAGCCATACATACCTGGTGATGAGTTTTCTTCCTACTTTATGCTTACCCAAGATATCCTACTCTTGCCAACCTTGTTCTTGAAGACTCTTACTTCTACTCACTTCTTTTACTAGAAATCAAGTTCAATAATCATGCATGAGTGTAAAAATTCTATTTTCAAAAGCTATTATATGCAAACCTCTTTTTACCCAATTTAAAACTGAAAATCAAGGAAAATAGTTAGGATTTTTACCTTGAAAAGATTGGGGAAGTTGAATCCTTGCCCTAGGATCTCTTGGAATTAAGTGGTTGGAACAATCTTTGAAGATAAAGAACTTCTCTCTCTAAAACCCCTCTATTCTCTCTCTAATTTTGGTAGGATGATATGAGAAAATGAGGGTGAAAGGTGTTATATTAAAGAAGAGATCGGGTAAAAATGTTACAAAAATCTGGGCCGGGGCGAATCTGCGGTGCACTTTGCGACCGCAGAATCAACATGCGGTCCGCATAGTGACCGCAGAATGGCCTCAAAAATGACTCAAGTTCCGTTACAGAATGCGACCAATATGCGGTCCGCATTCTTGATCTGCGGTGGCAAAGTGCACCACAGATTCACTATGCGATCGCATATTGACCGCATTTTCAACATGATTTTTGGGAGACTTTCTGGAAAGCTTTGCGGCAAGAATGCGGTCCGCATAGCAGATTTGCGGTCGCATTCTTGACCGCAAAATTGACACTTTTCGGAAAAATTAATTCTCTACATTTTTGAAACTTAAATCACTACCAAGGGTCCGAACACATTATTCGGACCATGACACTATAGCTACTAGGTTTTATGCACAAATATTTTACGGGGCCTTACAAATGTCTACAAAGCAAGCTTCCCTGTCAATATGAGGAACTGTCTATGATATCAGTTATTGAGGCTGATGAACAAATTAACGATCCAAGTTCGTACCTCGACGATTCTTTAGAAAAAGCACTTATGATGTTTGATAATTTGGCAATTAATGAGGAGGTCGAAGAGATAATGCACATTCTTGATACATCTTGTGCGTACTTGCAAGGGACGCATCCCTTTGAACCTTTAAACAGGCCACATGGACCTCGTCCAAAGCCGTCAATTGAGGAATCACCGAAATTGGAACTTAAACCACTCCCATCTCACTTGCATTATGCTTATTTGGGTAGTTCTAATACATTTCCTATTATTATTTCTTCTCATTTATCTAAATTGCAGGAGGAAAAATTGTTGAGAGTATTGCGAGAGCATAAGAAAGCAATTGGGTGGACAATGTCAGACATCAAAGGTATCAATCCTACTTTTTGCATGCACAAAATCCTAATGGAGGAAGGACACAAGCCAAGAATAGAACAACAACGTCGCCTAAATCCCAACATGAAAGATGTGGTAAGAAAAGAGGTGATTAAATGGCTTGATGCAGGTATTGTATTCCCTATCTCTGACAGCAAATGGGTAAGTCCAGTGCAATATGTCCCTAATAAAGGAGGAATAACTCTGATAGTAAATGAGAATAATGATTTAATCCCAACAAGAACTGTTACGGGGTGGAGAATTTGCATTGACTATAGAAAATTGAATAATGCCACCCTCAAGGACCACTTTTCTCTCCCATTTATGGACCAAATGTTTGATAGATTGGCTGGCCGGGAATACTACTGCTTCCTGGATGGTTACTCTGGATACAATCAAATTACTATAGCCCTAGAGGACCAAGAAAAGACCACTTTTACGTGTCCTTATGACACGTATGCATTCAAGAGAATGCCATTTGGTATTTTCAATGCACCTGCGGCTTTTCAAAGGTGTATGATGGCTATTTTCACTGATATGGTCGAGAGGTTTGTAGAAGTATTTATGGATGATTTCTCTATTTTTGGATGTTCTTTTGATAAATGTTTAACGAACCTCGATAACGTGCTAGCTAGATGTGAAGAGACTAACTTGGTCCTAAACTGGAAAAAATGCCATTTCATGGTGAGAGAAGGTATAGTCCTAGGACACAAAGTGTCCAAGAATGGATTGCAAGTAGATAAAGAAAAGGTGGAAGCAATTGAAAAATTGCCCCCACCAATATCTGTCAAAGGCATACGCAGTTTTCTGGGCCATGCAGGTTTTTATCGACGCTTCATTAAAGATTTCTCAAAAATTTCATCTCCTTTATGTAGGCCTTGAGAAAGATACCCCCTTCAAGTTTGATGATGCTTGTCTGAAAGCATTTGAAGAGGTGAAAAGAAGATTAGTCACTGCACAAATTATTATTGCTCCAGATTGGAAATTGCCTTTTGAGTTGAAGTGTGATGCACGTGACTTAGCCATTAGTGCTATTTTGGGGCAGCGGAAGGAGAAAATCTTTTACTCCATTCACTATGCGAGCAGAAGTCTCAATCCAGCTCAAATGAATTACACTGTCACCGAAAAAAGGTTACTTGCAGTAGTATGGGCATTTGATAAGTTCCGATCCTACCTAGTAGGAACTAAAGTCATAGTCTATTCCGACCACTCGGCTATCAAGTATCTATTCGCAAAGAAACACGCAAAGCCAAGACTAATCCGATGGGATCTTCTTTTGCAGGAGTTTGACTTGGAGACTCATGATAGAAAAGGTACGGAGAATCAAGTGGCAGATCATTTGTCCCGATTGGAAAACAGGGGCCATGTGATTGAAGGGGACTCAATAAAAGAAACGTTTCCAGATGAACATCTGTTAGCCATCACATCGGATGAAACTCCATGGTATGCTGATTACGTAAATTTTATTGCAAGTGGGGTGATGCCACCAGAATTCACACCTGATCAAAGGATAAGATGTTTCCATGACGTGAAATCCGACATGTGGGACGAGCCTTTTCTATACAAACAATGTGAAGACCAATTAGTAAGAAGATGTGTCCCTGAAGAAGAAACGAATGCCATATTGCACGACTGTCATGGTTCTCTGTATGGAGGTCATCATGGTGGAGATAGAACAACACAAAAGGTTCTACAATAAGGTTTTTACTAACCAAAATAATTTAAAGATGCACATGCTTTTGTTAAAAACTGTCACAGGTGTCAAAGAACATGTACAATCACAAAAAAAAACGAGATGCCGTTGCAGAAGATTTTGGCAGTGCACCTGTTTGATGTATGGGGAATTGATTTCATGGGGCCATTTCCATATTCTAATGGCCATCGATACATTTTGGTTGCAGTTGACTATGTGTCTAAGTGGGTTGAAGCCATTGTTAATTTAGAGCATATATATATATAGTTTATATATATATGCTCTAAATTAAGAAGAATTTACTGTCTTACGAGTATAATTAATGTTAAAGTTAGCTCTAATTGTGAATTTAATGTCTCATAGGAGTTAATTAAGCAATTGAGAGTTTATGATGGTAATCAAGTGGGAAATTTGAGCAAAAAGGACAAAAGAGCAAAAACCCCATTAGCGCGGGAATTAGCGCGGGTATTAGCGCGCCCGTGCTAGTTCAGAAAATCGGGTAGAATGAAACCCCACTAGCGCGGGCTGTAGCGCGGGCTGTAGCGCGCCCGCGCTAGTTCAGTTCCGAAATTTAATCATTGAGTGACAATTATGTCACTAAGGGGTGGAATCCACTAAGGAATAAAACAAGAAAAAATTGCACAATGTGATAGATCAGATTTTGTAAGGATCAGGAATGGAAATACACTATTCATTCTAGAGAGAAGATTTTGAGGAGAAAAGCCATTGAAGTTCTCTTGGAGCTAAGGAAGGAACTGAACAACAATATTTTGGAGCAACAATTTAAAAAGTTTATCTAAACCTTCATCTTGTAGTTTGTTTATAGTATGTTTGATATTAATATTGTTGATTTTAGTATGAATATGAGTGGCTAAATACTCTAATATTCTAGGGTCATGGATGTTAGATGATCTTGCTATGTGAATCATAGATTGATTATATTGAATTTATTGATATGGGTTTCTTATTTGATTTTGATCATAATTATTTTACTGCGTAGCTAACAGTGAAATATTATTTACGAACCTTGAATTAAACTTGGCAAAGGAATTTCTTGGTTGCATATAAAATCAAATAGAACAAGTTTTGAATCCCGGGCATCAGGTGAAGGATTTGCAATTAAGATAGACATATACTTAATTGCCTTGTTTGGTTGAAGAATAAGAGTTGTAAATGCATTCTTGTTAATATTAATACCATCGACATATAGGTATTGAATTAACTTGGATTGATTCATAAGAACTCGAAAGATTCTTATGTATATTATTAACTTTATAATCAACAACCAGAATAATTCAATAATTCAATTATAAGTTAGAAAAGTAGCATGATTGCTAACAAGTCCACGACCCAGGAATATATTTGTCCAAATTGTTATAAAAATATTGTGAAATTGTTGTAGTAATTTTGTCTTGAATTATTGTGCAATAATTAAGTATATTTTAAAGTGGTTCTTTATATATTTCATAATGATATAGCACGAATTGATAATTAGTAGAGTTAATATCAGTCAATAAGTTAATCAAAATTCCTCGTGGGAACGATACTCTACTTACTACTATATTACTTGTCGATCGCGTACACTTGCGCGAGTGTTTTGGTCGCAACAAATTTCTTCATTAGCCCTTGACAACAATTCACTCAAAATATCTTTATCCTTCTTTACCTAACTTAAGGTGGCCCGGGAGATTCCTAAGTCCGTAGATAAAGTACGATTTTGTTGTACCAAATGGGCTTTATTATCTCGTAGCTCCTCAATGCTCATTAAAGCACTTTCAAACTGCTCCTATCAATTTTGAGCCTCAAGTTGAGCTTCTTCAATGGCTTTTGCAGACTCCCGAGCTTTTTTTCCAAGCTAGAAACCCTTCCCATTAGCTCAGTCCAATCAGGTTAGCCTACAAATATAAGGCACAAAAATAAGAACCTAAAGTACAAGGAAGCGAATGTTCAAGTTAAAAGGAGTTACCTTCAAGGTCGAATTAACTATATCATTCATCAATGTCAAGCAACTATGTCTTTGCATCTTCTTCCTCTCTACATATCCGATTAAAGGCTCAAGCCAAACGTAAGCACTACCAGGCTTCCTCAAAATGCTATGCGTAGCAGGTAATTCAAGTGTGACTTTTCTCATAGCCACACCTCTGTTACTAGGGCGAGTTTTTGAATGCACGATAGAGGAGGATGGGGCAGTGCAAGGAGGATTAATAGAAGAGGTAAAAATAGTAGGAGGTGCGGTAGCCAAAGAAGGAGCAGAAAAAGTAGGTACGGGAGCCAAAATAGGAAAAAAATAATTAGGCACGGGAGCTAACATTGGTACGGGAACAGAAGCACTCACCATAAATGAAGGAATAAAAGAAGTTAACATAGGAGCGGAAACACTCACGGTTGGAGATGATATAAAAGAGATAGGAGAAATGGGAATTGAGGAAGATACGGAAATTTCATTTAAAATAGGACCGGGTTCTCCACCTTCAAAATCACCAACAGAAAGACAGTGAATAGATTCACTAAGGTCTCTTGGTGCAACATCTCCATCAATCAGAACAGGCTCGATAGGGGAGATACGAGCAGGAGTATGTTCAATCTCACTCTCCATAATGACGCGTCTCCTTGCTCTATGCCTAGATACCAACGAGGTACCACCTTCTTCCTCATTCTCAGCATCAATTTCCATTGCGTTTCTCTTTGATATCGTAGCTTTAGTCTTATCCAAATCAAGGGAGGCGTTGGCAGCAGTGCGCATTGCCAAAGCTACCTCAGGCACCATCCCTTTCATGCCAAACCCTGATACAAAAAAAAGGATATGAACTCAATTTTATAAAGAATTGGGTTTAACGTATGTATTTAAATAAAAATATACATGCCGTGTGTTTTCTCTTTCCAGTCATGTAAAGATGAAATAGATTTCCAAGTTCTTTCCTCTTTGGGAGCAATTTTTAAAATTAAATCTACCCAATCACGGAAGTTGGGAATGGGCTCCAAATCTCCCATAGTTGCTACAAAAAACCAACAAGGGATAAAATTAAAGAGAAAATCAAAATCTCTAAAAATAGGCATGGTAAAGTAAATAGAAGCTTACGTACAAAGTTCCACTTCACGGGGAAGGGAATGTTTGTTTCACCTAACAAACCCACTATGCGAACATCAATGTAACGAAGATACCACCCACGGTCATTAACATCATCAAGGTTTACCAAAACTTTTTTACTCCTCGTAGTTAAGGTAAAAAAGCCATGACGCATCAGGTTGAGATGGTATAAATGAATAAGATGAGCAAAAGTGAAGTCGATTTTGGCTTTGGTAGATAAAAATCTCAAACAAGCCACGACCCTCCATACTAAAGGACCAACTTGAGCTAAGTAAATATTGAAGAGGCGACAAACTCAAGGATAACTGGGTCTATGGCAGGCTTTAATCCCCAAGTAAAGGGATAGGTATAAACGTAAGAGTACCCATTTCTAAAACAAGAAATCCTTTGATTTATAGCAGGAATTGACAGACGAAGACTTTATTTCCAATTACAATCTTTCCTAATAGTAGGGATTGAAAGCTCAGTTATAAGAGAAGGGTAAGCATCAATTTTTTCCAATTTTTCAACTTGCTTCCGAAGAGACGTTCTATCACCACCAAAAGACAAATCATTTGGTACAATATCTTCAACTAAGGGTTCTTGAGAAGGGTCAAAAACCTCTTTACATTTAGAAGAAGGGGTTTTAGAGGAAGAACCTATGATGCTTGAACTCGAAGAAAGAGAAGCAGAACCGGTTGAGCCTCCGCGTGTGGATCTTAAACTTCGAAGCCTTCCCCCTTTGTCTCTACCGTGCCTAATCGGAGTAGAGGCATTAGGAAATTGATCAAGAATTGGAACTTTTTAGGGTTGGGGTTTGAAGATGTCATTGTTGGATGAATTTTAAAAAAGGAAAAGTAAAAGGAAGCAAGAAATCACTTGATGAAGAAGATAACTAAGGAAGAAGGAATAGAAAGGGTATATGGAAGCAACCGATGGACTAAGAGGTATAATGATGAAAAGACTATATTAAAGGGAACTATCACTTCGTGAAAAGAAAGGTTGAAGAAGCCTAGAAAGAAGGAAGTAGAATTGCAGAACTAATAAGAAGATGACACGTGTAAGAAGCATTAAAAGACTAAGACAATTGAGACGTTAGTATTATCATTAGCATTGATTATGACAAAAATATCACCCACTTCCAAATTATTTAATTGATAAGTAAAAGGAAAATGGGGGGACTATCTGTATTGGAAAAAAGTTTTTATGACGTGACACGACACATGAATCAGTCAAAGGATCAGCGGACAATAATTAATTAAAAGACACGAGAAGAAGAACTTAAAAATAGGCACGGGGCGCAATTCAGATACGAGTCTCGTACCTATTTAAAGCGGAACGAGATGCAATTCAGATACGAATCTCGTACCTAAATGCGACAATTAAGACTAAAGGATTCTTGAGAATTCTAAAGACTTGATTTTGATGATAAAAGAAACGGGGAGAGAAAGTCGAACAGATACGAAAATCAGCTTTAGACACGGATCTCATATCATTTCAAGACATATAAAGCCAACGGATCGAAAAGCATATAAGACATGTTTCTGAAGACAAAAAGGAGTCCCAATTCATTACTAAAATATCTGATACGTTAGGAAAATGGTATTTAATAAGAATGATTGTGTAACAGCTTATTTAATGACATTTATTACTCATAATTGTGAAGGGGAGCCTTGGCGTAACTGGTAAAGTTGCTGCCATGTGACCTGGAGGTCACAGGTTCGAGCCGTGGAAACAGCCTCTTGCAGAAATGTAGGGTAAGGCTGCGTACTATAGACCCTTGTGGTCCGGCCCTTCCCGGACCCCGCGCATAGCGGGAGCTTAGTGCACCGGGCTGCCTTTTTTTTTATTACTCATAATTGTCTCATTAAAGCTTAGGTATCATTCCTTTACCTAGAAACAACTATAAAAAAAGAAAGACTCATCATTTGTAGGGACACGAATTATCATTGATATCATATTGGAATACAATTTTCTTTGTCGTTTATTCTTATTAACGAAAGCCTATTATATTTTTTGGTCTCTTGATTATCAGTAACATGATTTCTTATCGTAAATTCAAAATTTGACCAAATTATTACTTTTTGGTTAAACAAATTTTGCTTTGCAAAATAAATGTACCTCGTTTATTTCAAGCCTATGTAAAAAAAAAGGTGACTTGAAGAATCTCTTAACGTTTTTTTCATTTCAAAAACTATATAGTTTTAATATTAGATCTACCAACCGCAAAGAGAAAGACAAAGAGGTAGTTGTATCATAATAGTAATTCATGTGATCCTTATATCTTTTCACATGCGTTAATTATAACGTGCCAATGGCTTTGTTACTCTTTACATAATAAAAATTAGCAAAAGCATGGCCCCTACATCAAAAGCTGTTGATAAATAAAATCCAATTTGTTGACTTTTACTTAAAAATGAAGTCTTGCTCTATGGTCTAGTTTGATTTTGTAGTTCAAATAATCTTACACCATAACGTATCTGGAATATTAATAATTTGTGAAATAATCGAAAATGACAGATTTTGAGGACTTGGAAGGCAAATAGGAAAAGGAAGAAGAGGGAGGAGAGGAGAGTGCTGAATTAGCTCTTAGGAAGGGTAAAAATTTATTCATATTGTATGGGGTCGAATTTGACCGATCAGATGTGACGATCAAAAGGGTCATCATTTGTTTTCCTCGTCTATTGCGTGCTTCTGAGGCCTTGAAAACCTCATTTTATATTGCCTCGATTTGCATGCACAGTCTGGGCGTGTTGCTAGAAAATTTTTATGTCGAAATATGTGAATTCTATGAAAAATTTGAAGAATTTTGATATTCATATGATTATAGTTGAGTATGGTTAATATTCTTGGTAAACGGACCCGGATCCAAGATCGGATTGTCCCGAAATGTTCCTAGAAAAATATGGGACTTGGGCATGTGCCCGGAGTCGAAATCCGAGGTCTAGAACCTGAGAAAAAGAATTTTTCTGTTAATTGTGTTTTTAAAATAATTAAGGAAAATAAAAATAAAAATTAATTAAAAGACTATTGTATCAGGGTCGTATTTTGGTTTCGACGCCCGGTACAAGTCTTATATATTGTTTAAGCACTTCTTGTAAAGTTTGATCGAAATCAGACATCGTTTAACGTGCTTTGGACTCTGAGTTCCAAGGCTGGAAGTTTATGAAGTTTAAAAAGAAAATCGTGAGTTATGAGTCTTGATTCTAAGTAAACGATGTTATTTTGGAAATTTGATCGCGCGAGCAAGTTCGTATGATGTTTTTGAGGGTGTGTGCATGTTTGGTTTGGAGCCCGGAGGGCTCAGGTGAATTTAGGATAGGCGTTGGGTTGCATTTTGAACATTAGAAAAACCTGGTGTATGGGCTTTTGCAATTTTTGCAATTGCGAAGAGGAGGCTCGCAAATGCAAGTTTTTGATCGCAAATGCGAAGCCTGAGTTGCTTGGGCATTGGTCGCAAATGCGATCTCTGGTCTCGCAAATGCGGGCATGACCTGATCGCAAATGCGAACATTGTGTTGCAAAAGCGAAGGTCCCTGGGTGTACTGAGTTCGCAAATGCGAACGTTTCTTCGCATTTCCCAACCTAGTAGGGTTAGGGTTCGCAATTGCGAAACTAAGTTTACAAATCCCATACCTACACCTGTGCACTTTTATACTTAAACGAAATTAAATCCACTTTTCACCATTCTTTAAAAACCCAAACCCCGTAGGTGATTTTTCAAGAGCATCTTCATCTCAAATCACTTGTAAGTAGATTTTCATTCAATACTTTCAACTTTTAACGTCATGAAACACGTTTTCCATTTGAAATCAAGGATTTTCATGGGTGAAATTGGGGTTTTTGGGTAAAACCTAGGTTTTCTATAAATTGGGGAGTTGGAACTCGATTTGAGGTTCGATTTCAAAATAAATTATATATTTGAACTCGTGAGGAAATGCGTAACCGAATTTTGGTTCCAACCTCGAGTTTCGTCCACCAAGGCCCAGGGGCGTTTTGGGAATTTTTGAGTAAAACTTTGGAAAAACTATTTTTATGCATTCAAACCAATTCATATAGTGTTTATTAAAGTAATTGAGCGGGTTAAAGGTTGAATTACGAGGTAAAGCAATAGTTAAAGGTTAAGTGGAGTTTAAGGCTTTGAGGTAAGTGTTTAGTCTAACCCTAGCTTGAGTGAATATGAGTTGAGTCTTGTTATTAATTGCTACGCGATCGAGTAAGATGTATAGGCATGGTGACAAGTATCTATACATTGGTGTCTAGCATGACCGTGAGTTCTTATGATATGAACTCTATGTTATTGGAGAATGTCTATACCCTATTAATTGTGCTCCCTTGCCGGGATAATTGAATTATTAATTGTGCTCCATTGCCGGAATGATTGAGCTGTTAATTGTACTCCCTTGCCGGGATGTTTGCTACGTACTTGTCTACTGTGTATCCCTTATTTTTGATTGTTGCTTAGGGATTTAGATTGGTTAAATGATGTTGCAGATCGGGTTTTATGCTGCAACAATGATAAATGATAAATAATATGGATCGGGTTGCACGCCACAACAGTGATATGTGAATCGGGTTGCATACCGCAACGATGGTAATTTTGAAATGGGCTGCACGCCGCAACAATGGTAATTATGGAACGGGTTGCACGCCATAACGGTTGTTGACATCTGTGGTTATGTTTGAATATTTATTCTTGTTTCACAGTGGAATTAAGCTGTTTTGGTTGTTACTCTGGATTAAATATTTTATTGTATTTTCCTCGCAGCATGTTCCCCCTCCCTTGATGTTGATTTTTTTGGTATTCGATATTCCGATGTATATTTGATAATTGCACAGGTTTATGTGTTGTCCAGTCTAGCCTCGTCACTACTTCACCGTTGTTAGGCTAGGCACTTACCAGCGCATGGGGTCGGTTGTGATGATACTACACTTCTGTGTATTTTTGCACAGGTCCAGATTTTGAGCAGTATCAGAAGTTGTTTGATAGCATGAATTCATTACTACTAGACTGAGGTAGCTTGCAGGCGTCCACATGCCCGACGTCTCTTCTTATGCTTTTCATTTATACTTTAGTCTCATTATTTCAAGACAGACAGCTGTTATATTTCTTTGAGACCATTATATACAGTTTATTCTTAGTGGTTCGTGAGTTTGTGAATACACATCTTGGGTAGAGGATTTTGTTGAGAAGTTCATATTTATTTCAGACTTATAAAATTAGACTTCCGCAGCTGTTGTTATTATTATTATTATTCATACTATTAAATTGACAACATGAAGATTACATTTATGAAAATGATGAGTAAACTAGCTTGCCTAGCTACCACGAATAGGCGCCATCACGATCCCGATGGTGGGAAATTCGGGTCGTGACATCAGGTCCCTAAGCCAGCACGACCGACCACTGAACATATGTGGGTCCTGATAGAAAGAAAACTTAGGAGTAATAGGATGGACGACCTCATAATGACGTCGGCCCCTCTATAGCATGAAGTTATTTCTGCCTTTTAATATTTACAAAAGGTTTTCCTACTACATAAAGGGAATCGGAGCTTTGTAAAATGCCGATTCATTCATTTTTGGATGAAACAATTACAAGAAAATATACTTGACATAACCTTAGTTTTAAGTTTTTCCTACATAGCCCATATTATACATATTTTGAAAGCACTAGCAAATTCAAAATTTAGGGAGTTAAATTTGTGTTCTCACAAATATTACATTAACTCTCTTTTCTTCTTACACCTTCTACACATACATCAAGGGGCAATGCGCTAATATTGCTTCTCTCATGTGTATCTGGTTGCAATGTAAGATAATTGAAGAGTAGAAGTTCACCATTGAAAGCCATTGAAAGCTTTGTTTTTTAAAATAAATTTTTTTTAGTTTGTTAGTTGTTTGGGTTGGGTGTTGTTCCAATTGATTGAAAATATCATAGAAATTTCAAATTTTCAATTTGAAGTGATTTTTAGTAGATTTGAACAAGATTTGAGTTAAATTTTAGAAAAAACGCAAGGAAGAAGACGCAATGAGTTTTTTGTATAATCTTGCATAATGGTGTATATGGGTGTATAAACTTATCTTGTATACTATTATACACTTTTATACACTTTTATACAAGCATATGTAGACGAACTTCTTTCATGATGTTTCAGTTATATTCTTGTTCAAAACCAGTCTAAATCTCCACTAAATGACTTCAAATTTTATATATAACCTCCTTATACTATTTCTAATAATTCTAAATCACACCCATTCCGAATTTCTCACAAAATCAAATTTAAAATCTAACCCCACATATTTAAGCTTGTTAAAAATTTAATATTTACCATTTAATTGGATTTGGTTTGTTGAACTAATATTTGAGTTATAGTTGCTGATTTGAAAATTAACTTAAAAGCTTGAGTAATTTTTTTTAAAAATTAAATAGTAATTTTGAGAATTTAATGGAATTTGATATTGAATCTTAGCCTATTATTTTTGGGTTAGTTAGTTGTAAATTGAAATATGAGCTATAAAATTGAAATGCAGGAATACCAGTTGTTGATATGCAAAATTTTCACATTTTGGAAATACTCTCTCTCTCTCTCTCTCTCTCTCTCTCTCTCTCTCTCTCTCTCTCTCTCTCTCTCTCTCTCATCTCTCTAAGATCATCTCTCGCTTTCATCTCTCTAAGATTATTGCTGTCTACATGTCTCTCGTATATATTATTGTTACAAGAACCTATTATCAAGACCATCCTAGGGTTTATTATTTTCGATTACGATTTACCCCTTCATGTTTATTGATTGATTTGCTTAAAAAGTGTTTAACAACTTTTAAGTCAAATAATTTCGCGCCGTCTGCGGGGATTTCGATAGTCGAAATCATAGTTCATACCTAGGATATCAAAAACAACATTCACTGCCCTTCATACTCAATAGAAACTGACAATGGCAAAGAAAGAAGCAAGGCTGAAGAAGATAGCAGACGTCTCAAGTAACCTCATGGGCTCACTAAATGAAGCCGGTAGGGAAAATACCGCAAATGTAACTCCAATTAATGTACCACGGGGGAGATCTTACCCTCTTCAATTGAAGATCTAACGATCATGCATGAAAGAGGGGCTTCTATGTTTGTGGGAAAAGAAACATCCCAATGGTCAAAAAGCTACTAGAGGAATCGCTGACGAGCGCTCTAAGCAAAATGCTCGAGAAACTCCCTCAGGGAAATATCAAAGATTCGTCAATCATAGAAATTGTTGGTGTTGTTGGTGAGCGTAGCATTGTACGAACGAGAAACACCCACATGTTACCAATGCAAGCGACGGTGTACTCGCAACCACCCTTAAGAAAATAGAAGAAATGGAGAACGAGAATAAAGTATTTCATGATCAAATGAAAGAGAACCAGGAAAGGGTGGACAAAATACCTGGCACTCCTAAGCTACTGCTGAAACGCAACTTGGGAAGGTTTGTTGAGCAACCATATAGTGAGGAAGCTACCCCTCACCTGATCCCAAAAATGTTCAAGATGCCATCATACTTGAAAAAATATATATGACGGTACGACGGATTCGGAAGACCATCTGATCCATTATGTGACGGCCGTAAAAGACAATGACTTATCGAAAGAACAAGTACCATTCGTGCTGCTGAAAATATTGGTGAAACTTTGACAGGAGGGGCATTAACGTGGTACTCTCAACTACCAGCTAGATCAATATTAACGTTTAAGAAATGGAAGATCAATTCGCTACCGCTCATGTAGGAGAAAATAAGGTCGAAGCTAGGGTCAATGATATCTTCGCCATCAGGCAAACAACAGGCGAATGGCTTCCAGACTTCTTGGCCCGATTCAATAGTATAAGAATGGGACTGCCAAATGTATCAGAAGGAATATAGGTCACACTTTTCAAAACGGGTTGAACAGAGACTGATCAAAAGTAACTAAAAAGTTGCTCAACATACTCATTAAGTATTCCCCCACCATGTGGGAAGAGATTCATAACTCTTACTGTGCTGAAGTAAGAGCGAATGAAGACGACCTTAACGGTCCAACCCAATGACTAATGTCAGTACAATCAGAGGTAAGAAGGGATCAACGCAATCACGGGCGATGGGAACAACTCCCACGTTTCAACAGAGAAAGGCATCAACCCTAAGTTAGAACTCCCAATCCTCCTCCTCCGAGACATTCAGATGTCATGCCGCGGCATGTTGCCCCGCTTCGAAACAAAATAGGTATGTCCTATTATTATCTGCTCATAACTTTTGTGTCTCCCTTTCAGAAATAGTGTACCCACTGGAGAAGCTGAGCATGAACGTTCAGTGGCCACGAAAAATGATATCAAATCCTAGTGCAAGAAGGTCAAATGTCTTATGCGAATTCCATCAGAAAAGAGGACACCAAACCAAAGATTGCATAGGTGGAGGTGGTCAGAATGCTAAACCAAGGTTATTTGAAAAAGCTGCTCAATGATAAAGGAAGGGCCAATTTTGCTAGAGGACGCGACCAGTCCCAAGGACCACCAAAACCACCTTCTCTAACACGCACAATCTAGATGATCATCAGTAGAGGCGACGACTCAGCGATCAATCATGTAAAGTTCACCACCACACACAAGTTGAAGCATACAATCACTCACGAACAATATTATGACTTCGAAAACCGTATCACTTTCGATAAGTCTGATACCGATGGTTTGTCTTTCCCTCATTACGATACTTTAGTTATAACTTTACACATTGCTGATACTGATGTGAAAAGAATCATGGTCGATGATTGAAGTGGAACATGTATTATCCACCCAAGAGTTCTTATGTAAATGAGGCTCGACGATAAGATAATGTTGTGTTTCATAACACTAACGAGTTTTAACAATACCGTGGAGCGAACCTCCGGAGAGATATTGTTGCCTGTCTTGGTAGGGAGAGTCATGCTACCATATTCCACGTCATGAATCAGGAAACGACTTACAATTTCATCATAGGGCGTCCATGGATACACGCCATGCAAGTCGTTCCCTCGAGCTTCTATCAAGTAATCAAATTTCCCACCCCATGGGGAATATTCAACATTCGAGGCGAACCACATACCGCCCAGGAATGCTACCAGATTGCTTAAGACTATACGCATACCAAATATTTAAAGGGAGCAAGCGCTGAAGCATAGCAATTAGCCACGTCGGGAATCAAGATAAACCTATCAGCAGAGGTCATTAAGGACCCATATGTCGTAGAAGCTTGCAAAGAGACAGCCGAGAAACTCGACCCGGTCCACCTGGATGACATCAATGATACAAAGAAAGCCTATATCAGGAAAAACCTCTCTGACCCAGGTAAGTACTACAAATTCTTAACTAACCATGCAAATCTATTTTCCTTCTCTCATTCAGATATGCTGGGAATCCCAAAAGACATTGCCACTCCCAAAAGTCCATCGACATTGGTTCGACCTCGTTCGAACCACGACGGATACTACTTGGATGACATTCGAAGCAACATCCTAATGGCCAAGGACATTGACATCGATTCGACCTTGTTTGAGCCATGACGGATACTACTTCGATGATAGTCGAAGCAACATCCTAATGGCCAAGGGCACCAATATCGATTCGACCTCATTCGAACTACGACAGATACTACTTCGACGACAGCCGAAGCAACTTCCTAATGGCTAAGGCCATCGACATCAGGTTCAACCTCGTTGGAATACAACGTATACTACTTCGATGACAGTCAAAGAAACATCCTAATGGTTAAGGCCATTGACATCGGGTTCGACCTCGTTCGATCATCACGGATATTACTTCGATGACATTCGAAGCAATATCTTAATGGCTAAGGCCATTGACATTGGTTCGACCTTGATCAAACCACGATGACCTTGTTAACGAACAAAAAAAGCAACCTCTACGAGGCTAAGTGCTATAAAAAAGGAAACCCAAGGAGCGAAAAATAATAAGTAGACGAAGCTATATAAACTAAGTTTATATCACAGCAAAAAATATATTTATGTTTGCCTCCATAGACGGTCCCTAGTACATTCCACAAAATAAAAAAATATATTTAAATTTGTGGCTATTCTAGCACCATGGGCGATAAATATCATTATACCAAGAATCCCAGTCGAGCCGATCGACGTCCTCGAAAGTACAACCTTTCCCATCAGGAGAGTCGGGATAGTACTTGTGTGCTTCAAGGGCAGTGTGAGCCTCCGCGCTGTCGTGCATGAACTTCCTCCTTCATTGCCCTGCCCTCGGCATAAAGATCTCTATACACATCGAGTTTAGCCTTCATAAAAATCCACATCGTACGCTCTGACCAGACAAGGGATGAGATGAGGAAGGCTGAGAAAGGTGACCCACTTCCTCTGATCTTGGAGGAGCGACCTACCTAAGTCTATTGATTTCTGCCATCCTAGCATCGAGCTCAGCGGTCTGGTCTGCTACTCTCCGATGAAGGTCGGCGTTCTCCGCCGCCACCTTTTAACATAGCTCGAGCTCATCGTATTTTGCTCTAAAGAGCGCCTCAAATTCGCTATTACGGGACACAGATCTCATCAACTTGTTGTCCGTCTCTTCCAGCTCAGCCACCCTACGCTCTAACTGGGCTTGCCTATACTCAAGCTTCGTGGAACACCCAAAACCCAGGGTCTTTGTGGTAGAGGTCGACCACCACTTGATTCTAATAATGGTAGCGTCGATACTTCTTCAACATCTTTTATAAGATGGCCACCCTTTTCTGCTCACGGCGCCCCCTATCAACCTCCAAAACGAGGGTCTGAAAAGAAAAGCACAAATAAAAATGCATCAGGTCAATCTTACAATACATAAAAAGAGAAGAATAAGGATTACCTGTAAATCCATGCCGACAACCCTTCGTGATAGCCCCGTATCATTCATGGTGCTGAGTGTCTCGCTCTTAGGGATGGTACATAACAGAGTAAGGGCCGATACAACCTGCTCTCTCTTCAGCAACAAGTCTTAAGCCCCTGGAATCATAATACAACTATCTGACCCGTCTGTCGTCATCTCCACAAAAGTAAGGCCCTTCACGAACCCATCCACATCTTCCTGGGCGATGTTAGAGTCTGATTCCTCAGCTTCCTTGCCAGTTCCATCGATGTTGGTTGATGACCCCCTCCCTCCCAACGGCACATGCTGAGCTAGTATTGGGAGCGGTGCTCCTTTGATAGGCCAAACTCCCAGGTAAAATGTCGTTGGCCATAAATATAGGTTTGGGCGCCGATTGAGGTACTCCACTTCCTTTAGCTTTGATTGCCACCCCTTGCCAATTTCAAGCATCCTACCTTTTCTTTCCAAAGATTCCTAGCCATTGGGAGACTCATCCGCGAGTTGTGGGGTCGGAGACAATGGTGCCAACTCCCTCACCACCGTAGTTGTAGATGCAGACCCTGCAAAAGAACTTGAGGGATCCCCCCTTGGACAGACTCACATAATATATCATGAGTATCAGAGGCAACGTTGGATCACATGGGAGTAGGGACTGGCGCCCTCTTCCTAGAAGCACCTCGACCTGTCGCCATAAAGATAAACAAGTGAGCGAGGTTGCAAAACTTGCAAAACAAAAATTAGAAATCTACCTGAAGAGACTGTGGGGCCATAACAGTGCATGAAGGCAGGACACATGCGGGTCTTTTCCATGTCGAGAAGCAAGTCGACAACCCATCTCCGGATATTAGCAATGGGCCGGGAAGGATGATCCATGGCTGCAATACAAAGGTTAGAGTTACAACAGTCACAAGTAACGAGAAACTTAACAAACTGCAATACTTACGTTTGGAATTCCACCTCTTTGGGAATACGGCAGGATTAGAGACCACATGCTTGGTCCTAATGAAAAATTATTTGCGCCAGAATCCGAGACTCGCTCGGTTGTCGGTTTTGACCACCAATCCTTTTGTGCCACAGCTTTTTAAATGCACCATAGTTCCTCTTAGATAACATGCACTGAATAATTGTAAGAGGTGATGGATCGTGACTTCACATATGACCAATTCCACGTACTTGGTCAGCTGCCGAAGCATATTCAGGGTATACGATGTGAGTTGAACCAGACATCAGGGTATACGGCATGAGTTGAACCGGACATATATTATAGTACTAGAAAAGCTCCTCCGCCAAAGGGAAAAGAAGAAGGCCGTAACCAATCAAAACAGGGTATTCAAAAAAGTCACAGTACCCTAGCCTATAAATATCCACGTGAATCCCTCCCCACCGGAACCATCTCTGTGTGGGCAGGTATGTCGTATTTCACGCGGAGATCATCCAAAGGATTTTGTGATAGCATCACTGATAAGGATAGAGTTTTGGAAGCTCCAAGAAGGCCATTTACAAGACATTAAGCTAAGGAATTGCAGACTAAGGTTGCTGGACTTCAATGGCAAATAAAGAACCTTCTAACTGTAGAGGAAATGCTCATTCTCAAAGAAGAGGAATTGTCGAAGTTTTACGATTATTTGGTAGCTCAAATTGAAGTCTAAGAGGAGGAAGATTTGGTCACCCAAATCAGCCATTGAAGTACACAAAATGGTCTCAAATTGAGCTTAAAAGAGTTCCAAAAGGAGGTGTTACAAAAGGAGCCCAATTGGAATCCAAACCAATGACCCAAACTAGTTGTTTTAAGGCCCAAATTTGCCCCAAAGAGTCTTGGCCGCCCCTCACCTAATTTTATGACTTTTCTTACTCTTTAGCAACCACCCTACCTAATTGTAATGATTTTGTTTTCTATAACAACCACCCCACCTATTTTTTAAAGGAATTTTTATGCCTTTGTACTCCTATAAATAGGGAGTTCTTCTCATTCATAAGACACTACATTATTGATTAAGTATATCATACTTGAGAGTTCTTTTGATCCTTTGTTACTTGTGCTTTGAGATTTATTTTTTAACCTTTACTAATTCATAGTATAAGGTAGTAAGATTTCTCTTTTATGATATCTTTGATTCCTTTGTGGTATTCTTAGAAGGCGATTAATACTAGTATTAATTGTTGACTCAAGTTACTTGTAAAGTGGTCAAGATCGAATCTATTGTTTTGATTTGCTTTTTAAGTAAAGGTGTTTGATTTCTTCCATAAATCAAGATGTTGTTACTTTGATCTTGTCAAGGCTATAGAACTTGCGTTCTTGGAATTATTTCATTGAATCTTTCCCATATCATTTATTTTTCGTCTCTTTAATTCTAGTTGCTCAATTGCTGTTGCTATTGCTTCCGCATTTACTTCTCAAATTCTTACTCTAGTTTGGATTCCCGACCTAGTTGTTATCAAGTGGTATCAGAGCGGTTCTATCAAGATTTCGTTCTTGATAATTCTTGGGATAAAGAAAACTAAGAGCAAAAAAAAAAAATGAAAAAAAAGAAAGTCAATTTAAAACAAACAAAAAAATACAATTCGCTCTCTAGGATATTTCTTTTGTATATAATTTGTTTCCAAAAACTAACAAAGGAAACAAGAAGAGGGGATCCTTGATTTTCTTACTCTTTGTAAATTGCATATTTATATTCTTTCCTTTTTGTTCGTGTCTTGTTTCAACCGAGCCTAAAAGTTCTAAGATTTGGTTCTTTCTTCTTTATTTGTTCCCAAAAATAAAAACAAAAATTCGAGTTTTACTACTAAGAACTTCATACAAGTTGGGTTTAACCATAAATCAATAAATTATATTGTTCAAAGGTTATTCCGAGAGAAAAAAAAAAGCTAATTTGTGTGATATAATTTATTTTTAAAGATGTCACATACAGATAGTGATGATGAACGAATGGTTCTCCAAGAAGCTGAAATCAAAGCAATAAATGATTTTATCTTGCAAGACATGCATCGACAATTTGAATGGTTGAATCTACAACTACAAGAAATAATGGATATCATTGCTGATCAAAATGATACAATAGTTGAACTTAGGAGGAAAAATAATGTTAGGCCACCTGCTAGAAGAAATGTACCCCATGCTCCTATTGTAAATCAAGCAAACCTTATTGATGATTTTAATGGTATTGATTTTTATAGGGTGAGAGGAGATAGGAGGGTAAAAAGAGGTAGAATAGAGGATGATAATATAAGTAGTATAAATATGCAGATGCCATCTATCAAGGGAACAAGGGATCCAGACTTGTATCTTGATTCGGGGAAAAAGATTGAAGCCATCTTTGACTGTCAACTACTCTGAAGGTAAGAAGGTTAAACTTGTTGTTGTTGAGTTTTCTGACTATACTTCTATTTGGTGGAAAAAGCTTACTAGGGATAGATTGCAAGAAGTACAAGCACCAATTGCTACTTGGGCCGAGACTAAGAAGGTGATGAGGAAGAGATTCGTACCATCACACTTTCAAAGAGAGGTACAACTGCATCTTCAAACATTGAAGCAAGGGTCTATGGATATAGATATGTTCCAAGCTAATTGTATGGAAGAAGAAGTGGCTACAATGGCTAGGGTTTTAAATGGCTTAAAGAAAGAAATAGCTGATGTAGTAGAATTATAACAATATGTAACAACAAATGAGTTAGTTGATTTGTCCATAAAGGTAGAAAGTCAAAATAAAAGAAATCAAACTAGCTCGTGGAGAGGTCGACAAGCACCATGTCTAAGAAGCCATGGCCAAATAATGAGATGAAGAGTTCTTCGAAACGTCAAGAAGACAAGGGAAAAGGTAAATTTAAGAATAAAGAGGGAGGTAAAACCTTTAACCCTAAACCTTTTACACCTTCTAGTTCTATTCAATGTCATAAATGTAAAGGAATAGGACATATGATGCATGAATGTCCAAGTAGAAGAAACATCATTTTCTAAAAGAAGATGGAGTATATGAGAGTGAAAAAAAGTGAAGGAGAAAGGGAGATGTGAGTGATAAAGATGATTTAGAACTACCTAATGATGGAATAGTTGGGGTAGTTAGGAGGATTATGACTATCAATAAGGAAGCAATTGTGAAGCACAAAGAGAGAATATATTCCATACTAGGTGTGGGATAAAGGGAAAAACTTGCTCTATCATCATTGATAGCGGTAGTTGTGCTAATGTGGTTAGTTCATACTTTGTGGAAAAACTAGGACTTGCATGGATGAAATACCCTACTCCCTATAGACTCCCACGGTTAAATGATAGTGCTGAACTAAAGGTAAATAAACAGTGTATGATTTTAACTTTGGTAGATATGAGGATGATATTCTTTGTGACATAGTGCCTATGCAAGCTTGTCATATATTACTGGGTCGTCCTTGGCAGTATGACAGGAATATTTTTCATGATGGGAGAAAGAATATATATTCTCTTGAACTAAATGACAGGAAATTTACTCTTGCACCTTTATCCTCTTCTCAAGTATTTGAAGATCAAAAGAGATTAAAGGAAACAACGGGAAAACCAAGGGGAGGGATAAAAAGTGAGCTTGAGAAGAAAGAAAAGAAATGAGGCCAAGAATTAGAACAAAAAGAGAGATGGCCGAGAGAAAGAGAGAGGGAGAGGGCGGCAATTTGAGAGAAAAGATAAGGGTTCGAATGAAAAATAAGAAAGTCTTGGTGATAGAAAAAAGGCTAAGGAAAGAAAAAGGAGAGTTAAAAGACAAAGAGTGTTTAAATACAAGAAAAGAGGGGTTACCCATAATACTACTTACTTACAAAGAGGCTTTGATTAATTCTGAGTTGCTAACTTCTTTTTTTTCAAGTTTTATTTCTTCTCTTTTGCAGGATTTTGAAGATGTCTTTCCAGAAGATATTCCTAATGGATTGCCACCTTTATGTGGCATTGAACATCAAACTAATTTTGTGCCTGGATCCCAAATCCCAAATGAGCCATCCTATAGGAGTAATCAAGAAGAGATAAAGGAACTTCAAAAGTAAGTTGAGGAGTTGCTTGAGAAAGGCTTTGTGAGAGAAAGCATGAGCCCTTGCTCTGTTCCCGTCCTATTGGAAACCAAAAAGGATGGAACTTGGAGGATGTGCGTGGATTGTAGAGCAATCAACAAGATTACGATAATGTATCTCCACGCTATTCCTTGTCTTGATGACATGTTGGATCAATTACATGGATCCAAAATCTTTTCTAAAATTGATCTAAAAAGTACCATCATATTTGAATAAATCCTGGAGATGAATGGAAAACTGCTTTAAAGACCAAGTATGGGCTTTATGAGTGGTTAGTTATGCCTTTCGGGTTGTCTAATGCACCTAGCACTTTCATAAGATTAATGAATCATGTTCTTAAGGATTTTCATGGAAAATTGTTGTGGTGTACTTCAATGATATCTTGGTCTTTTCTAATATTTTAGAAGAGCATGTAGAACACCTAAAATAAGTTTTTGAAGTTCTTAGAAAGCAATTTTTATTTGCTAATTTTAAACAGTATACTTTTTATGTGGATCATGTGATTTTATTGGGTTTTGTAGTTAGTTCTAAAGGAGTTGAGGTTGATGAAGAGAAAATCAAAGCAATTAAATAATGGCCTAAACCTAAGAGTGTAACTGAAGTTAGGAGTTTTTATGGAGTTGCTAGTTTTTATAGGAGGTTTGTGAGAGACTTTAGCATCATTGCTTCTCCTTTAACTGAAGTTATTAAAAAGGATAAGATTTTTAAATGGGAAAAAGAACAAGATGATGCTTTTAACTTGTGGCCAAGAGAGTTTTTCATTAAAACTGACCATGAATTCTTGAAATACTTTAAGAGTCAAGGTAAGCTTAGTAGAAGGCATGCTAAGTAGGTTGAATTCATTGAAACTTTTCCTTATGTAATTTCTTACAAACAAGGGAAAGAGAATGTTGTTGCTGATGCACTTTCAAGAAGGTATGTCTTAGTTTCTATCCTCACTTGTAAATTAATGGGTTTTGATCAAATCAAGGAACTTTAGGCTAATGATGTTGATTTTGGCAAAACTTTTGCAGATTGTAAGTTTGGTCCTTTTGATAGGTTTAACCTACAAGATGGGTTTCTCTTTAAGGAAAATAAGTTTTGTATCCCTAATTGCTCTTTACGTGGAGTATTTGTAAGGGAAGCACATTGTGAAGGGCTTATGGGACACTTTGGGGTCCCAAAGACATTAGACACACTTGCTGAAAATATCTTCTGGCCTGGACTGAGAAAAGATGTTGAAAGATTGTGCACACATTGTTTGGAATGTAAACAAGCTAAATATAAAGTGTTACCACTTGGTCTTTACACACCATTACCTGTTCCTACTTCACCTTTGATTGATATTTCTATGGATTTTATGTTAGGTTTGCCTAGAACAAGGTATGGTAAGGATAGTATATTTGTTGTGGTAGATAGGTTCTGCAAAATGGCTCGTTTTATTCCTTGTTTAAAGAATAATGATGCCTCACATGTTGCTAATCTTTTTTTAAAAGAGGTTGTCAAATTCCATGGTATACCTAGAACTATTGTTAGTGATAGGGATGCTAAGTTTTTGAGTCACTTCGGGCGTGTATTTTGGGGGAAATTAGGCACTAAATTGTTGTTTTCCACTTCTTGTCACCCACAAACTGAAGTAGTTAATAGAACCTTAGGAAACATGTTGAGGGCTGTTTTGAATGATAAATTAACTTTTTGGGAAGATTACTTACCTATGATTGAATTTGCTTACAATAGAACAATCCATTCTTCTACATGTATGTCTCCTTTTGAAGTTGTCGGCTTTAATCTCTTTTCTCCACTTCATTTATTACC
Source organism: Nicotiana noctiflora (assembly GCA_032618575.1). Lineage (NCBI taxonomy): Eukaryota > Viridiplantae > Streptophyta > Magnoliopsida > Solanales > Solanaceae > Nicotiana > Nicotiana noctiflora. The sequence continues at coordinate 366,415 of JASVEL010012443.1, read as the reverse complement.
ATTACCTACTAATGATATTGATAATCTTGATGGTAGGACAAATGCTGAGACGATGAAAAAAATTCATGAGCAAACAAGGCTTGCAATTTTGAAGAAAAATGAGTAAACCTCCTTGAGAAAGAATAAGGGTCGAAAACAAGTTATTTTTAAACTTGGAGATTTAGTTTGGGTTCATTTTAGAAAGGAGAGTTTTCCTTCCAAAAGAAAGTCAAAGTTGCATCCTAGAGGAGATGGCCCCTTTCAAGTCCTTGAAAGGATTGGAGACAATGCTTACAAGCTGGACCTTCCTAGTGAGTTTCAAGTAAGTGCTACATTCTATGTTGCTGACTTGTCTTTGTTTGACATAGGAAATTCAGTAATGAATTCTTTTCAAGAAGAGGAGAATGATAGCATCACTGATAAGGATAGAGGTTTGGAAGCTCCAAGAAGGCCACTTACAAGATCTCAAGCTAAGGAATTGCAGACTAAGGTTTCTGGACTTCAATGGCAAATAAAGAAGCTTCTAACTATGGAGGAAGTGCACATGCCCAAAGAAGACGAATTGTCGAAGTTTTACAATTATTTGGTAGCTCAAATTGAAGTCCAAGAGGAGAAATATTTTGTCACCCAAATTAGCCCTTTGAAGTACACCAAGTGGGCTCAAAATAAGCTTAAAAGTGTTCCAAAAGGAGGTATTACAAAAGGAGCCCAATTGGAATCAAAACCAATGACCCAAACTAGTTGTTTTAAGGCCTAAATTTGTCCCAATGGGTCTTGGCCGCCCGTGTAATGACCCGGCCGGTCGTTTCTGAAATTTATGCCCCGATCCCCAATTTAACTGTCTCTCTAAGCTCATTTCCGCTATTGTGGTTTGCCGGGAGGGTCAGTTCTGGAATTTGGAGTGTTTTGGGACACTTAGTACCTAAATGAGAGCTTTATAGTTGGAAAATGGCCCGTAGTCGGAACAGTTTTAAGACAACCTCAGAATAGAAATGTGAGGGTTCCATTAGCTATGTTAGGTGATTTTGGGGTTGGGAGCGCGTTCGGAATGTATTTTGGATGTCTGTAGCTCAATTAGGCTTGAAATGCCGAAGTTTGAAATTTTTGCGAATCCGAATGATAGGTGAGATTTTGATTCGGGGGTCGGAATGGAACCGACAATTTATGTAGCTTCGTTATGTGATTTTGGATATGTCCGCAAATTTTCAGGTCATTCGGACGTCGTTTGGTCGGGTTTTTGATTGAATGTTGATTTCGGAAGTTTAGATGAAAACTTAGGCTTGAATCCGCTATAATTCGATGTTTTGTGTGTTTAAGGACATGTTTTTGTCATTGGAACAAGTTCGAATAAAGTATTAGGATGTGTTGGTGTGTTTGGATGAGGTCCCGGGGGCCTCGGGGTGTTATCGGATGGGTAAACAGGAAGAAAACATGGAAAAATTGCAGGTTTGGACATTTTGTTCTGTTGTTTTTGCCCCTACGGAAATGGAACCGCAGAGGCGAGTCAGCAGGAGCGGAATTTGGAGTGCAGGAGCGCCTGGGTTCGCAGAGGCAGACCCTGTTCCGCTGAGGCGGTGTCGCAGGTGCGGAAGGCTTGTCGCAGAAGCGACCTAGGGTCGGGGAGTGAAGAATCCACAGGAGCGGAAGGTTGTTCGCTTAAGCGAGTCCGCAGAAGCGGACTCTCACTCGCAGAAGCGGGATGTCCCGCAGGAGCGGAAGTAATTCTGAAGGAGCGGACGCGCGGAAGCGGTTCGTAGCTCGCAGAAGCGGAAATGGCCAGTTAGGCCTGGGATTCGCATAAGTGACCAATTGGTCAAGGAAGTGGTATCGCAGAGGCGGAAATTTGTCCGCAGAAGCGGAAATCGTAGAGGGTTTAATTATATCAGAAGTTAGAAATTTCAGAAACATTTCAAAACATTTGGGGCTTGGCTTAAGTGGCGATTTGGGCAATTTTGAAGGGAAATTCAAGGGGATTCATCAAGTAATTAATTATGGACTCGAATTGTGATTAGTAATGATAATATTATGCAATTATCTCATGAAATTGGAGGAATTTGGGGTATTTTATGGAACTTTTAGCCCTATGCTACAGGTTCGATTCCCGGAGACCCAGAGATACGGTTATTGGGACTGCGGGTTAAATTCCCGTAGCTCCTGGATTGTTGATTTTAGAGTGGGACTGTGGGTTCAATTCCCACAGGTCCTGGACTTGCTGGTTTGAGTTTTGTTGAGTTGGCTACTTATAGTTAGTTATTCGTAGTCTGTTGTTGTAGTTACCTTATTGATGTTACTTTAGATTTATTCTCACATATTCCTGCTTATTACTGTTGATTATTATGTTGTTGTTTCTCTCAGTAGGGCCCTGACCTTCCTCGTCACTACTCCATCGAGGTTAGGCTTGGCACTTACTGAGTACCGTCGTGGTGTACTCATGCTACTCTTCTGCACACTTTTGTTGTGCAGATCCAGGTACATCAGGACAGGCTCATACTAGGTGATTCAGCAACGCATTTGGAGACCTCGAGGTATGATCTGCTTCGTCCGCGGATCCATAGGACCTCCTTCTATTATGATAGTGATAGTAGATATTTTCCCCTTATTTCGTTGTTTTTAGATACTCTTGATGTATAGAGCCACAGTTGTACTTCCCTTTTAGTTTGTGTTACTCGTGGGATTCCGAGTCTTGGTGGTATGTTATACAGTGTGGTTGACGAGTGTATGTGCCAAGCGGCACGGATTACATTCCTATTTACATCATTTTTCCGCTATTTCTTGTTTAATGTTCATAAACTTGTATATTCTGCAACGTGTTAGGCTTACCTAGTCGCGGGGACTGGGTGCCGTCATGAAAGGTTCACGATTGGTGAACTAGGGTCGTGACAAGTTGGTATCAGAGCTCTAGGTTCATAGGAGTCACGGGACACAGACCGGTTACTTAGAGTCTCGCTGATCGATACAGAGATGTTTGTATCTATCTACGGAAGGCTAAGTAAATGTTTAGGAAACTCTTCATTTCTTTTGGATTCCTTGTCGTGTGACATTTTTGGCACCAAATCTAAATTTCTGCTTTCTATTCTCTCACAAATGGTGAGGACACGTGCTACTCACGAGGATCAGGCACCCGCGCCCCCTGTTGCCGCCGACAGAGGCCGGGGCCGAGGTAGAGGATGAGGACGCGCCCGAGGTGCAGCCACAACACCCACACGTGCTGCCGCTGAGGTGCCACCGGTGGATCAGGTTGGAGGCAAGCACCTGGTACACCGACTACAACTTCTACTACTCCAGCACTCCAACAGACCCTGGCCCAGTTCATGGGTATGTATACCACTTTAGCTCTGGCAGGGTTGCTTCCTCTCACCGCAGCTACATCTCAAGCCGGGGGAGGGGCCCAGACTCCCGCAGTCGCTACACCTGAGCAGCGAGTGCCAGTGGGACAGGTTCCAGAGATTATGGTTATGCCTCTTGCCGCCCCAGCACAACCCAGAGGTGGGCCAGCCGCCTCCGAGGACGAGCATCGTAGATTGGAGAGGTTTGATAACTAGGAATTTTGCATGATTTTGAACCCCGTCTTACCTTAGCTTTGTGCATATTAAGTGGCTCTGAATTACTTACAAGTGCGCTAATTTGCAGGTTTGTGCGAATAGAGGATGAATACCATCAAAACGGCTCAAAAAGGAGTGAAACCGGCAAAGTGCCAAAAGAAAGATGAAGGACTTCAAGGAAGCCTGTGCGGACCGCACTATTTTGGTGTGCGTCCGCACAGGCTGGTTCAGAGACTCAAAAGATTCAAGTACTATCTGCGCGGACCACACTGATTTGGTGTGCGGCTGCGCAAGTGGAGATCAGAGAAGCCTCAAATGCAGACAAGACCTACGCGGACCGCGTCCAAAACTGTGCGGTCCGCGTTACTGTACTCACGCAGCCACGTGCCATATCAGTGCGGCCCACGTGGATAAAGGATCAGAGGCTATGCAAGCAGAGGATTTTTGCAGTGCGGCCGCATGACAAATGTATGCGGTCCGCGTCACTGTTCCTTCGCGGCCGCATGACAAATGTATGCGGTCCGCGTACCTGTTCCAGCAGAGGACCTTCAGCAGCCCAATTACCCTACACGGCCGCACGACAAAAGTGTGCGGTCCGCAGGAGTCCCGCAGGGGCATTTTTGTTCGGAAAATTCAGGGTAGTATAAATAGCTTCTTTTTTATTTAGGTCATGTTAGATAATACCTAGTGACGGCAGAGCTCGTGAGGAACATATACATGCCTATTTTAGGCAATTTTGTACTAATTTGACTTTAGATTTCATTTCTAATTAATTATTATGTCAATTTTAGCTTCAATTTCTTCTTCTTCTTCAATTTCTATGGCTAGCTAAACCCATAGCTAGGGTTGTAGCCCAACCCTAGTGTGGGTAATTGATGGGTTAGAATATTAAATGCACGGATGATTGTGGGTAATTGGTTTTGGGTTGAATGAATGTATTTAATTGGGATTTTGTGGTTGCAAATATGAAGTCTACATTTGTGGGTTTGGTCTCTACTTGAGAAAGAGGGTCTAAAACCTTTCATTCAATCCCAACAAGAACTTGGGATGGACCCATGAGAATGGTAGTCCCAAGTAATGGGTATAAACCTCGAGAGAGTAATTGCCCAACTTGAGCCTAAAGTTGCTTGGGCAAATTAGCCTACCCGATTGGTCTCGAGAGACTCAATTGGGAAAAATTGTTCTCTCTACCGAGAGGTGTGAGAATGAAAATATAGAGCAACGGCTATCCGAATATCCCATGTATCATTTTCACATTGAATTTCCATACCCGTTAGTTATTCCAGCTAAGTATAAGCTACTTCCCCAGTCCCCTTTTTCCCATTAGAAAAATCATAATTAGAAATAGCTTTAGCATAATTTAGACAACTTAATAGTAGTAGATACAATAGTTGATACTTTGAAAATACCAAAAATGTTTGAAGATAAACTAGAAGCCAAAACTCAATTCTAGTGCAACACAATTATTCAATCCAAAAATCTAACTCCCTGAGGAAATGGACCCCGTACCACTATACGGGTAAGAGTATTAGTGCCCGCTCATACCTCCGGGTTGAGTTTGCCACGATCACTTTTTGGCGCCGTTGCCGAGGAGTTAAACGGTGTTGATTAATTGCGTTGCTAGTGTTGTGTTTTGCTTCTTCTTTCATTCTTTTACTAATTTTCTTGATTCAATTTTAATAGGTACAAATGGCTCTTAATGGGAATGCTAATCTTCCCCATGGCGATGCCATGGCGGGGGAGGAGGTAGAGGATCTTGAGCAAGATGAATTTCCGGTACAAAATGTACCACGAAGGGCTCGAAATGCTAATCAACAAGGCCAAATTCCAGACCCTCCTCCGCCACCGCCAAGGGTTGCAATAAGACCAATGACAAATCAAGGATATGCTAGTGCCATTGTTCCTCCCCGAATCCGGGCGGGGAACTTTCAAATTAAAAATGTGATGATGACACTATTGGAGCAAAGAGGGTATTTCACGGGCGCCTCCAATCAAAATGCCTACAAGCACTTGAAGTGGTTTGTAGATACTTGTTGGGGAAGCAAGCAAACCAATGTGTCCGAAGATGCTTTGCGGTTGCGACTTTTCCCTTTTTCATTGAGGGGTAAGGCGCTAGATTGGTTGGAGAGGTTGCCGAATCATTCAATCACTACATGGGACGAATTGGCGGATAAGTTCATTGCCAAGTTCTTTTCCCCAACTCATATGGCGGCATTGAGACATGAGATTCTAGCCTTCAAGCAAGAACCAACGGAGCCATTGCACGAAATTTGGGAAAGATATCGGACTATGATGAAAGAGTGCCCTAACAATGACATGACCGATGCTATGGTTCAACGAACTTTCTATAGGGGGATCAATACGGCGAACCAATGCATTTTGAACCAACTAGCGGGAGGCAATTTCATGAAGTTATCTTTGGAGGAAGCATGTGAAGTAATGGATCAAATGGCCGACACTTCTTCGGCATGGCAAAGTCGGGCTAATGTACCTCAAGGAGATCCGAATGTTATTCATCTACATAAAGAGTTGCATGACCATGGACAAGGCATTTCCGAGCTCACAACAACCATGAATCAATTGGCGAAAGCTCAACCTCAACAAGTGCAAAATCCATTCAAGGTGAATTCTATGGAGAATGTGTCAATGTTGAAAAGAAGGAATAGAGGGCAACAAGCGCAACAAAGCCAATATGATCAAAATCAGAACAACAATGATGGAGGATTTTCTAATGATGGATATGATGATCAAGATGAAGATTGTCAATATGTGAACAATTTCCAAGGCAATAGAGGAAATCAAAACAACCAACAATGGAGTTCCCAAGGCAATTGGGGGAACAATCAAGAAAGAGGTAATTGGATTAATAACAACAATAGGAATGATGGTGGAGAGTGGAACAACCAAGGCAATAATTGGAACAATCAAGGAAATAGTGGTGGCAATTGGAGTGGCAACAATAACAATTGGGGGAACAATAACAATCAAGGTGGGTGGAACAATGGTGGTAATCAAAACAATCGGGGGCAAGGTTTTCAAAGAGCTCCTATGTACCAACAACCCAACAATCCACCACCTTTCCCTTCATAAGGATCAAGTTCTTCGGGCAATGATATGGGTCGCATTGAAATCATGTTCGAGCAAATGATGAAAAAGAATCAAGATTCGGATGCCCAACTAGCTTCTCATAATACTTCAATCCGGAATTTGGGAGTGCAAATCGGCCAACTTTCTCAATCTTTGAACTCCCGACCTAAAGGTGCACTACCAAGTGACACGGTGGTGAACCCGAAGGGAGGGAACAATCATGTGATGGACGTGACAACTAGGAGTGGAAGAGACAGTGTTGTAAATACATCAAATGAGAATCGAGTTGTGGATGCGGAAGCCTATTTGAATGATGATGACGTGCAAATGAATGATGACCGTGTGGTTGAGCCTATTGCAACACATGATGTGAGGATTGAAATTGAGGATGAGGCCGGGATTGAGTCCCAAGATACCGTGAACCCGTCTAGGGAACACATCATTGATATTCCCGAGCCATCTATTCCAAAGGCCAAGGCACCCTTGCCAAGGCCTCCTCCACCGTATCCTCAAAGATTGGCAAAGCAAAACGGAGATAATCAATTTAAGAAGTTCATAGAGATGATGAAGAGCTTGACCATTAATGTGCCATTGGTGGAGGCACTTGAACAAATGCCCGGGTATGCAAAATTTATGAAGGATTTGGTGACGAAGAAGAGGTCAATGGATTATGAAATGATAACGATGACTCACCAAGTGAGTGCCATAGTTCATTCAATGGTCCCCAAGTTAGAAAACCCCGAAGCCTTCACTATCCCTTGTACTATCGGGTGTGCTAATTTTGCCAAAGCACTTTGTGATTTGGGTGCTAGTATCAATCTCATGCCATACTCTATCTTTAAAACCTTGGGTATTGGACAACCCCGTCCAACATCAATGAGGATGCAAATGGTGGACAGTTCTATGAAGAGGCCTTTGGGAATTATTGACAATGTGCTAGTGAGAGTTGACAAGTTTATACTACTGGCCGATTTTGTCATTCTTGATTGTGAAGTTGATTTTGTGGTGCCTATCATTCTTGGTAGGCCATTCTTAGCTACCGGGAAAGCTCTTGTGGATGTTGAAGCCGGAGAATTTACATTTAGGGTCGGTGATGAGAAGGTGGTTTTCCATGTGTGCAAATCCATGCGCCAACCAAATAGCACCGAAGTGTGCTCGTTTGTGGACATTGTCACGGCGGTGATAGTGGATGACACAAGCGCCATGATCAATGTTGAGGATCCTCTTGAGGCGGTACTTTTAAACATGGAGACCAATGAAGATGCCGAACGTGTGGAATGTGTGAATGCCTTACATGGTATGGGCTTGTACTTTTATGAGCCAAGGAAGCTATCATTAGATCTTGAGAACCGAAAGACTCCTCCTACAAAGCCATCTATTGAAGAGCCGCCGGTGTTGGAGTTGAAACCACTTCCTCCTCACCTCATGTATGAGTACTTGGGTCCCAATTTCACTTTGCCAGTCATTCTTTCTTCTTGCTTGACTAACTTGCAGGTTGACGCCACTTTGGCGGTCTTACTAAAGCGGAAGCGGGCGATTGGTTGGACTTTGGCGGACATTCGGGGAATAAGCCCCGCATTTTTCATGCACAAAATAATATTGGAGGAGAATGCTTGACCATCACTTGAGCCTCAAAGAAGATTGAACGAGGCTATGCAAGAGGTCGTCAAGAAAGAGATTGTAAAATGGTTGGATGCCGGGGTGGTTTACCCAATCTCGGATAGCTCTTGGACTTCCCCGGTCCAATGTGTTCCCAAGAAAGGCGGCATGGCTGTTGTCACCAATGCAAAGAATGAGCTAATTCCTATTCGTACTGTTACGGGTTGGAGAGTTTGTATGGATTATGGAAAGCTTAACAAGGTGACGAGGAAGGATCATTTTCCATTGCCGTTCTTGGACCAAATGCTTGACCGTTTGGCGGGTAGAGTTTATTATTGTTTGTTTGATAGTTATTCGGGGTATAATCAAATCCTCATTGCCCCGGAAGATCAAGAGAAGACTACCTTTACATGTCTCTATGGCACATTCGCTTTCTTTCGAATGCCATTCAGATTGTGTAATGCCCCAGCCACGTTTTAGAGGTGCATGATGGCGATCTTCACTGACATGGTGGAAGACATTCTCTAGATATTTATGAATGATTTCAGTGTAGTTGGAGATTCCTTTGATGATTGCTTGGCAAATTTGGACCGTGTATTGGCTAGATATGAAGACACAAACTTGGTACTTAATTGGGAAAAGTGCCACTTTATGGTGAAAGAAGGAATTGTCTTGGGGCACAAAGTTTCAAAAGATGGTATTGAGGTCGACAAGGCAAAGATTGAAGTCATTTCAAGGCTCCCTCCCCCTATCTCTATCAAAGGGGTGAGGAGTTTCTTTGGGCATGTCGGGTTCCATCGGCGATTCATCAAAGATTTTTCCAAGATTGTGAACCCTTTGTGTAGACTTTTGGAGAAGGATGCAAAGTTTGTGTTTGATGAGAAATGCATGGAGTCTTTTGAGTTGTTAAAGCTTAAATTGACAACTACCCCCATCATCCCCGCACCCAACTGGAATTTGCCTTTTTAACTAATGTGTGATGCTAGTGATGTTGCGGTAGATGCGGTACTTGGTCAACGGCTCAACAAGATGTTCCACCCAGTGTACTATTCAAGTAAAACAATGAATGAGGCCCAGCGGAATTATACCGTCACGGAGAAAGAGTTGTTAGCAATTGTATTTGCCATGGAGAAATTTTGTCCTTATCTTATGGGGGCTAAGGTGATAATCCACACTGATGACAAAGAAGGACTCCAAAGCAAGATTGATGAGATGGGTGCTTCTCCTCCAAGAATTTGATCTAGAGATTGTTGACTGAAAAGGGAGTGAAAATCAAGTGGCGGACCACTTGTCTCGTCTAGAGGAGGAGGGGAGGCCATCCAATGGCCTTGAAATCAATGATTCTTTTCCGGATGAGCAACTTCTTGCAGTGTCAATGAATGATATGCCATGGTTCGCCGATGTAGCCAACTACCTTGTGTCCGGTGTGATTCCATGTGAGCTCTCTTCCAACCAAAGAAAAAAGCTAAAGCGGGAGACTTTGGACTTTTATTGGGATGATCCGTACTTGTTCAAAATTTGCACGGATGGAGTGATTAGAAGGTGTGTTCCGGAGAGCGAACAAATGAGCATCTTGGAAGTTTGTTATTCCTCTTCCTATGGTAGTCACCATGGGGGAGTAAGGACAACCTCCAAAGTCTTGAGTTGTGGATTCTATGACAATTTTCAAGGATTCTAGTGAGTTAGTGAAGAGCTGTGATGCATGTCAAAGAGCACGTAGAATTTCAAAGAGAGATGAGATGCCCCTAAACACCATTCTAGAAGTTGACATTTTTGATGTGTTGGGCATTGACTTCATGGGACCGTTCGTGAGTACATGTGGAAACACATATATTTTTGTAGCAGTGGACTATGTTTCGAAGTGGGTAGAAGCCGTGGCTCTTCCTAACAACGAATCCCGGAGTGTTGTGAACTTTTTGAAGAAATACATTTTTACAAGATTTGGGACCCCCCGTGCCATCATTAGTGATGGGGGCTCCCATTTTTGTAATAAGGCTTTCGATTCATTGTTGACCAAGTATGGTATTAATCACAAAGTCACTACTCCTTACTGTGAGCACGTGATTTTTGCCCTATATGAGAATTACTCCCAAAAAAAAATTCAAAATAAAGAGTTTTGTTTTGTTGGCAATTTTCGTGGATTTTCTGTTATTTTCCGCTTATTGTTTGCGTCCGTGCATGCGTGTTTTGATGTTTAAATTAATAGAAAAAACAACATATATATATATATATATATATATATATATATACTGCATTTTTTTGAATCCATGAATCCATAATTGAATTAAGTAATTTGTCTTATAAAAAATTAAAATCAAAATATGTTTTTTTGTGTTTTAATATTTTTAGTCAAAGTTGTGTAATTTATAATTTTTATTGGTATTTAATTTTATGTGTTAATTGTTAGTAGAACCTAGTTAGTATTTTTTATAAATTAATTTGATTGTTTGTAGTATATTTAGAATTTTTGTTTATTAGAAGTTAAAAGGAAAAGAAAGAAATAATGATAAAAAGAGAGGAGAAAAACAAATTGGACTGGGCTAAAGCAAAATGCCAAGCCCAAATCGGAACCCAATCCAAATCCGGTCTGCCCAATACCCGTCTGCCCAGCCCCGTTTTGTTTGACGAATTAATCACAGCCGTTGGATATTTTAATCTAACGGTTGAGATTAATTATTGCATTTTTAATATACCAAAATGCCATACCCCTCCAAAACTCCCATGCGTGCCTTCATTCCCAAAACCCCTCTTGAGATGCTTCAGCCGTTCTCTCTCAGAGACGGAAACCCTAGCGCCGCCGGACCTCCCCTTCGCCTGAAACCCGGTGGCAACAACGCCGCCGGCCACCAAACTAATACCTTTGAACCACCTAGCCACCCTCAAGCCAAATATACTAACCATTTGCCTCGAATCACCCTGGGCCGCTTCGAATCTTCATTTGAAGATTCGAACAAAGTATGAACCCATCCCAATCAAGTCCAAACTCACCCCATGTCATCCCTTGACCTCCCTCATAGCCAAGCAAGCATTGGTTTCGTCCGAATCCAACCCAAAAAACTCGAACCCCAAATCCCACCCTCAAGAACCCTAAATTTAAAAAGGGTCGAAATTAGGCCAAATTAATCGAAATTTTGAGGTCCAATGGATTTTATTCGGGGTGTTATCAGTCGAAAATACCTCGATTAAGGTCTATCCAACCTCAAAATGGTCAAGGCAAGAGTCGAGCTTGGGTCCGTCCAGTTTAAAGCTTTGGAGGTAGATTTTCTATTCATTTCTCTTTTTTGTTTCGTTTATATTTTGTAATTAATGTTGGATTATTGGGTTGGTTTATTTTGTTCAATTTTCCGACTCATCTTTCGAATTATTCTGTTCTACTCAGTAGACCTTTTTTTTGGTCAATTGTTTCTGTTTCTGTTTATTAGATTACGTATGATGTAGAATATGTATTCGCGTCGATTAGCGTCGTCAAATAAGTAGATTCGATTTGGTTTGTTTCTGGTCGTCCCTATTTCATTTCTTTATCAAAGACCCTTTGTTGGTCAATTCTAATTCTGTGATTGTTTGTTTGATTACGTATGTTGTCGAACACGTGTTCGCGTCGATTAACGTCGTCGAACAATTAGCTTCGTATTCCCCGGCACTTGGCCGAGAATTCTTGGTTCACTATTTTTGTAATTGTTTGGATATCAAATGTACATGCCGTAATCATTTAATCGAATGTTTGCCGATTAGTTTTCTGAGTATGCTTGTTAGCACATTAAGACAATAATTGAATCAAAAAATTTGGAGTTTGTTGTGACTTTGGATTAGGGGTGTTTGAAAGCTTTGCTCTTGTTGTTTGTTTGTTGTTGTGACTGTTTGTTGATGTTAAAATCAGACTTCACAGTGTGTTAAATAACACAAGGATTCCAGGGGTAATTTAGAGTTCAAATTTTCTAAAAAATGATTAGTTTAATTGTTCTGTCCAATGGATATTGAGGAACATCTAAATTAATACAGTTTACTAATATTGCGAGTGCCCCTAAGAGTTGTAAAGAAAAGATAACATGAGATGATAATAAAAGTGGGCTGCCAGCATCAGTTTTATACTGATTTGAGTATTTTTAAAAGAAAAACAGGCTGCTAGTATACTTTAGGATTAAACATAGAATTGGACATTAGTTAGTGGGCTGGGCAGAGAATATGGTGGGAGATTTGGGGTTTATTTAAATCTGCCAGAATGTGTTTAAGAGGGGGAAATGATTAAAAGGGTAAGGGTATGCATGTGTAAAGGAGGAAGATGAGTTGTTATTGTTTAAGGGGCTGTCCTGTTTCTTTTGGCTATAAAAAGAGGATCAAAAAACAGAGAAAATGAGGACATTTTTTGAAGAGATTGAGAGCTTGTGAGGAAAGTGGGAGAAGCAGATTTTTAAAAAAAACATAGAGAGGGAGACAGAAATACAGAGACACTGACAAATACACACTGAAAAACAGAGAGATTGGAAGAGAGAAAAAAAAAGGAAAACACACCAAGACTCTCTGAAAAAAAAAATACAGAATACATCGAGTCTTACTATTCCATTAGGTTTTTCTTGGCGATTTCATTCGAGTGTGTAGTAAATTTTGCTAATTGTTGGTTCATCTTTGGTTTGAAGTCTGGCTTCATTTGCATCAATTGCTTGTTGGTTGTTGCTGTCTGGTTATCAGTTGAATCTAAGTCGATTGTTGAAAGCAAATTCTGGGGAAATTTGTTGTTTGCTGTTTGTTGTTGGCTATCAAACTGCCTGCTGATCTTTCTGACCCTACATTTGCTGTTGAAATTCCAGGTACATATTCGGATCCTGATGTAATTGTGATTTTGAATCTGGAATAAAATGAACAATTGTGTGATCCTGTGATTGCTGCTGGACAGTAGGAGTATAATAGCTATAAAGTTGTTAAGCCCATGTTAATTGATGATTGTGTTGTGTGTAAATATTGATTTAATTCAATCCATTTGACTGTTAACTGATTTAAAGGTTTTTTTTACACTAATTTTGTAGTTAGCAAGTAATTCTATAGTTAGTATGTAAATATTGATTTGATTTGATTAGTAAGTAACTGTTAGTAATAATTTGTTAGTAAATAATTTTGGAATGAGTTCACAGTAGGAATTCAAATCTTAATTGAAGGTAAGTTGTGAGTTAACTTGCGATAACACAGTATGCTATCACTCTTATTGCCGACAACAACTAAAAAAAAAGCTTAACAATTTAGTTTGGTATATCTTTTATTTTGTTTCTATCTATTCATTGGATACGTCTTTGGAGCTATATTTACGTTTCAGTTTCAGCTCCATTATACGGTTTCAAGCCTTTGAGTTTAAAAATGGCATATGAAATTGTGTTTTGATTCCATGGTGCTGGGATTGAATGGTATTTGAAATTTTTGGTTTCATATATCATAAAAACACAACTGCTTATAACTTTGGGGTGTGATTTATTATATGTTTGTCAATTATTTTGCTTGGGATGCTGGCTAATTTTTCGTTACTTGCCGAGGTGCTTACTGTTATTTGGGTTTTAGTTAGTATCACAAGTCTAAAAAAAAATTAATAGTTTGGCCAGTAACGAAGCATTGAGAGGTTTCAGAAGGTTATTTGGGTTGAATGTATATCTCACTCATCTTAAATAGTAATATCAATTAGTGATCTACGCTTTGTTCTATGGGTAGTTATATTTAAATTTGTTATATTTGTTTTAATCAAGTTTTACCATTGTTACACATATAGTTTGGTTCGTTTGATTCTTCTACTTGATCTTGAAGCCCGGATTTTATAATATTAAATAACTAAGTCTCTTTAGAGACAAACCCAATAGAAAACGTAGCACAACTTAGGCTCGACCTCTAAAAAAATACAATGAGATGAGCCTCGTCGCATTGAAAAAAATAAACAATTGCGGGGCCCTCATATTAATTTATTATAAAAATTTAGACTCGGAAGGACCGTTTAGCGAATTTCACGGTCTTTCCCAAAGTTAATAACACGATAGACTCTTTAGTCACGACTTGTAAATGAATTACTTTCCTAAATACGGGTGCGCATTTATGTGACCCAAATCTTATTCTCATCGAAATTGAAATACATTAAAGTCACATGCGTACAGGTTACGGTGTGACTCGAAATGTATTTTCGTGACGTCGCAATTCTTCTATAATTGAAAATCGGAACACTAAAAGCACCTAATTAAAATATATAAAGAAATCAGATAAAAACAAAAAATTACAGTTGAGCGACCGTGCTAGAACCACGGAATCCGGGAGTGCCTAACACCTTCTCCCGGTTTAACAGAATTCCTTATCCAGGTTTCTAGTTTCGCAGACTGTAATACAGAGTCATAAATTTCCTCGGTTCGGGATTAAAACCGGTGGCTTGGGACACCATTATTTTCCCAAGTGGCAACTCTGAATAATTAAATAAATTGATCCCGTTCCGACTGTCCTTTAAGTGGAAAAACTCCTTCATTGATTATTATTATATCCCTCCTCGGGGGTGTAGTATTATACAGTGGCACACATATACGTTACATTACACGTATGTGCGGTGTAAAAAGGAGGTGTGACAGCTCTGGCGACTCTGCTGGGGACAAATAACCCAGAACTTCGGTTCAGGGTTTAAGAATTCGAGCTCAGTTAAATTGCTGTTTTTGCTTATATCTGATTTCATTATATATTTTGATTAATGTGCTACATGTTTACCGCTTTGATATTGCGTGAATTGTATATATAAAACCGTGTCGAAAACCCTTCTCTTCTTACCCCCGGGGATGTGCTTACTGGTTGAGACTCCCCTTTCTGTTAGTGTCAATACCAAAAATAAGAAAAGAGGCAGGATAAGTTACAAAGCCGGACGATCCCGCGGGTCCCCGATACGTAGCCCCCTCCTCAATCCGAGTTGTCTGCTCGGGTACACAGTCTAATATCAAAAAAAAATCAGGATATTGAGCCTAAATTAGGACGATTATTTGCATCATGTTTTGACTTAGGGGACTCAACACAGGGGTTGGGTCCCTCTAGGACAGGTAACCAGATATAGTATGACCTCGTATGAGCATTTCGCATGTTGCATTTATTTGTCATGGACTCGCATGCTGACCTACTTTTAAACGTCGAAGGATATAATACAAGAAAAAGAAAAGGTGTAAATAAAAATAAAAAGAAAATAAAAAAAATAAAATAAAAAATAAAAAATAATAATAATAATAATAATAATTATTAAAAAAAATTAAAAAAAAAATCATTTTTTGAAAAAGGGGTTTTGTAGAAAGGACTATCTTATTACGAATTCAATTTTGAAAGAACAAAAGAGTGTTGTTTTAAAATAGTTCGTCCATTGATCGAACTACGCTGGTTTGATTCTCACCGGATGTGAGATACGTAGGCAGCCTTTAACAGGTCCAACTTCACTATATTTTCAAAATAAGTTTTTTTTTATGAAAGAAGAAACAATGACGGAATGCCAGGATGTTTAACTTTGCCTCAACGACCACCTTTTCATCAGTCTTAATATTTTGACCAGTCAATTCCTGTGGCCCGTTCTATTTTTTTTTAAAGAAAAAGATAGTTTTTGTTTGGGTCAAATCAAGATTTTTCTTTCGTCTAAAAACTACCTTAATAAATGTGCAGAATGAGCACGAGTCAGAATACAACCGAAGCTATCATAAACAAGGTCCCCTTAAGTTTGCATATGTGGTGGAACGACTTGGGCGAGCAAGGACAAGATGCAGTTAAGCTGTACCTGGGAAATCAAGTGGGGCTACTAAATATTCCCCCGAGATGAGACATCATACGAGCCCTGATCTCATTCTGGGATCCAGCACACAATGTGTTCCACTTTTCAAACTTTGAACTCACGCCAACATTGGAAGAATTGGCCGGATATATCGGAAGACCAAAAGTCCCTATGAGGGAACAGTATCTCATTGCACCAAGGGTCGTGACAATACATAGGTTTTTGGATACCGTGAAAATCCGCAGAACTGTACACAACCCAGATTTATCAGAAGGGTTCTGCACTTTAGCATTTCTATATGACAAATATGGTCATTATGGGGGCTTCAACAAACACAAAAGCAAAATCTGCAGCGGAGAAAACCAGTCAAAATGGGAAGAGCATAGACGCATCGCCTTCATGATAGCTTTCCTAGGTTCATTGATATTTCCCGGAAAGGACGGGAATATCAACATACATGTGGCAGGGGTCGTCAGCACTTTGATGAAACAAGACAATAGTACTTTGGCTCCCATGATAATATCAGATATCTCTCGTGCACTCACTATTTGCAAAGCTGGAGGGGTCTTCTTTGAAGCTTGCAATGTACTGCTCCAAATGTGGATGATCGATCACTTATGTCGTCGCCCGCACTTTATGAGGTATAGTTTATTGGAGAAAACCTGTATAGAAGAATTCCCTACAAGGGTCGAGGGATATGATTTGCCAGAGGGGATTAGCTGATGGATACGACTTTTGCGTTTGATTCCAGCCAGCAAGATAGAATGGACATTTGGTTGGCTACCCGTGGACGAAGTCATATATGCATCGGCCACGGAATCATATTTATTACTAATGGGCCTCAACAACATCCAGCCCTACGCGCCATGTCGAGTATTGAGACAGTTGGGACGATGCCAAATAATCCCAAAAGAAGAAGACCTCAGCCCACACGTGGTTGAAATTGGACCGGGAGGACAGTTCCCTGAAGCGTTGGTCCGAAAGATTTGGAGTGAGTGTCAAACATTGAAGATAGACACTCGGGTGCGAGATCGAGCCCGAGGCGAAGTATCGTCAGAATACCCTGCATGGTATAGCAGAGAACTGGAGCATCAAAGGCCCACAAAAAGGCCCCACCTCAGGGAGTTTGCTGAAGCGTCACAAGAACAATGGGACTGGTTGGCCAAGGAAGAAGCTTATAGAACAAAGATTAGCAAGATAGAGCAACGGAACCAAGAGCTCCAATTTGAAAAGGATATGCAAGCTGCCGCCAGCAAAGGAGATAAAAAGAAGTTAGCACAAGAAAATGACTTCTTGAAATCTCAAATCCAGCAAATGCAAATAGATGCTGACAGACAGGTGAGGAGTCGATCAGACGAGAAATTGATAAAGGGTTTAAAAAATCAAGTCGCAGATGTCCAAAAAGAATTGGAAGAGTCGAAGGCCCAAACGATGAGGATCCGCGCTAGCTGGAAAAGGGAGGCACATCAACAGGCACTTCATCTACAACAAGTGGAAAAAAATTATGCTGAGATCATCGCTAATCTAAGGGAAGCGAATGCTACCCTCAGGGAACGGATTTTCAAACAAGCCCGGGATGCCAGAGAAGACCTCGACCGTTGTTACAATTTGATGGCACGACTGCAAGAACAAGTGGACAGACTCTTAGACCGAGTCACCAACAATGTTCATATATTAGGAGCAAAGAACCAGCGGATAGAACAACTACTCAGAGAAAGGGACAGAATCAAGGACAAAATTGAGGAAATTGGGCATTATGTCACCATGAAGTGCTTAGCTTGTGAACAAATGCCCCGCACCGCCCTTTTTGCTTCGGTTATGGACTATGTTCATCGGATCATGAGAGAGTTAAGGGGACTACACAGGGACCTCACACCAAGGCCCGTGGCAAGGCCGAACGATGCCTCGCGGGCCCCTAGGAGTTTAAGAGCATTAGACTGTTGATTAAAAGATGTATTTTGAAATATTGAGTCAAGCTGGTTGGCATTTTATTTTATTTTTCGAGTCAAGCATTTCTCTTATTTTGTTGATTATTGTAAGACATGTTTTGTAACTGTAAGGATTTTTGATATAAAAATTACCGAATTTCACCACAATCTTGTTATTAGAACAACGCTCGGTCTGATTCACGCGGGGACGTGATACGTAGGCAATCCACATAAGATTCGACCACCACTAAAAAAAAAGAGAAAAATGGGGAGGTTAATAACAATAAAGTTTTCAAGGATAAGAGAAGAAAAAAAAAAAAAAGTTGGAATGACGCATGCGAGGAATACATGTAGAAATGGTTAATTTATTAGGTGCATGTAAGGCCCCGTAAAATTTTTGTGCATAAAACCTAGTAGCTGTGGTGTCATGGTCCGAATAATGTGTTAGGAATGCGTAGAATTCTTCGCGGCGAGCTTGCCATTCTTGATAGGCAAGTCCGTAAGTTGAGAAATAAGGAAGTCGCCTCTGTTAAAGTATTGTGGCGAAGTCAACAAGTTGAGGAGGCCACATGGGAAGCGGAAGAAGAGATGAAGGAAAAGTATCCCCATTTGTTCGATCAAGCCTAGGAGAAATTAGGTGACCCTCCTACTCTTAGTAACTGTCATCTTGTCTAAGTTGTTTCCCTCTTAGTATTAGTAAAGTCCCCTTCATTTTGTAATGAGTTAAATGTGTTGTTACCTTGGGTCACTTGAACCTTTCTTGATAAATGAAATCCTTATAAATATTCGCGTGTTAAATTGGTTTAACAAGGTAAGAATTCATTGAAGTGACTAGTTTCTGTGCAATTGTAACAATGTGATAGAATATGTGCATTCGTTGAGGTAAGAAAGTGTATACCAGTTGTGAAAAGTGTTGTAGTTGTATATTGTTGTTTGGTAATGTGTTTCGGGGGCCCTCTGACAGGTGGATATGTCCATAATACAAAGGAAACTCTGGCGAAATTTTTCTAAAATATAAGAGTTAGTCAAAATTTTGATAGCTTGCATATCATGTCTTTCAAAACTCATTTATTTCAAAATCCTCATTCGAGGACGAATGATCTTAAGGGGGGAGGATGTAAGGCCCCGTAAAATTTTTGTGCATAAAACCTAGTAGATGTGGTGTCATGGTCCGAATAATGTGTTAGGAATGCGTAGAATTCTTCGCGGCGAGCTTGCGAGCCGCGGTTCGGACCCTTGGTAATGATTTAAGTTTCAAAATGTAGAGAAATAATTTTTCCGAAAAAGTGTCCAATGTGCGGTCAAGAATGCGACCGCAAACCTGACATGCGGACCGCATTCTGACCGCAAATCGTTCCAGAGAGTTGCCCAAATCCGTGTCAAATGTGCGGTCGATATGCGATCGCATGTCAATCTGCGGTGCACTTTTGCGACCGCAGAATCAACATGCGGTCCGCATAGTGACCGCATGTCTTAACAGAACCTGCGTAATTTTTTGAGCCATTCTGCGGTCACTATGCGGACCGCATGTTGATTCTGCGGTCGCATAGTGCACCGCATAATTGACCCCGGCCCAGATTTTTGTAACATTTTGACCCGATCTCTTCTTTAATATAACACCCTTCTTCTTCATTTTATCATATTATCTTACCAAAATTAGAGAGAGAAGAGAGGGTTTTTAGAGAGAGAAGTTCTTCATCTTCAAAGATTGTTCCAACTACTTAATTCCAAGGGATTCTAGGGCAAGGATTCAACTTCCCCAATATTTTCAAGGTAAAAACCCTAACTATTTTCTTTGATTTTCAGTTTTAATTGGGTAAAGAGAGGTTTGCATATAATAGCTTTTGAAAATAGAATTTTTACACTCATGCATGATTATTGAACTTGATTTCTAGTAAAAAGAAGTGAGTAGAAGTAAGAGTCTTCAAGAACAAAGTTGGCAAGAGTAGGATATCTTGGGTAAGCATAAAGTAGGAGGAAAAACATCATCACCAGGTATGTATGGCTAATTTTGATTCTTGTAAAATCGCCCATATGTGTGAAATTGTTTGGCATGTGATAATTTGAGAGATTTTGTGTGATTTTTCGATATCATTGTTAGGTATACAATTGATGATTGAACTACATGTGGTATGGTTTGAAATATGAATTGAAAGATGACAAAGGAATTGAAATTGGTAAAGAACTGAGGAAAATTGTTGTTATGGCATATATGGTTCCTTTTGGGAAAGAGATGAAACACTTGAATTGTGGAAATATTGTAACATGGTTGTGATATTGAATTGAGAAGAAATTGAGAACATGAACCAATGTGTAAGTTGCTTATTTGGACTTGTTGAAATTGTGTGTAGTACCTTATCTGCTGTTTGAAATTGTTGTGTTTTCAACTGTAAGGCGGGGTCGTGTTGCGCGCCGCAACGTGGTGAAATAAGGTTTGGGTTGGGGTGATAAGGGTGGCCGAGGTAATAAGGGTGGTCAGGGGCAATAAGGATGGAAAGCGATCGAAATCGCTATTGAAAATTGATACATAAATCAATAATGTGAAATTGTGAAAGGAGACAGCAGGAGAGTTTGCAACCTGTGGGGCACCGATTGCCCCTTTGTTTGACTACTTGTGCTTTACGTGATTGATTGGTTATTGTTAAATTGGTTGATTGTAGAAAGTGCTTTGTGTGAGAATTATTTGAAATGAGGAAAATGTGGAAACATGGTTGGTTGGCTTAATTAATTGTTGATGTAATTTAATGGCTTGAGTTTACTTGGGACAAAGTTTGTCCATACATACCGGTACAATTCAAGTGTACTGACGTCCCTTTTGCCGGGGACGCTACATTCGTGTTATGATTGTAGGTGGATCAGTAGCAGGCACTTCAGCTCATCGGCAGTAGTATCTTTCATCCTCCACTGCCCGTTTTTGGTGAGCCCCTTTCTTCCTCGGGGCCTTGTGTGGTTCATGCCACTCGGTTTAGATTTCATTTTGGTTTTGTAAGGTATAGCCGGAGCCTTGTTACCGGCAAGTATTGTATTTCCCTTTTTGTATCCTAGAGGCTCGATAGACATGTAAACTGTGGGACTCCAGTCTTATGTATAGATATTGTGTTATGTCGGGCGTTGTGAGAATTGAAATCTTGTTAATGAATCACTCGTATCGTCTTATTTGTTTAATGTGAAATCAATTATGATTAGTAATATATTTGGTTAATGAAAAATAGTCAACACAGGGGTAACACGTGGGAATAAAAGGCACCCAGGTCCGCTTGACTGGGGCAACCCGGTCAGGCGCCGGTCACGTCCCTCGATTTGGGGCGTGACAAACTTGGTATCAGAGCTTAAGGTTTTAAAGTATCCTAGGATGTCTCGGAGCCGTGTCTAGTAGTGCCCTTCTTATAGGTGTGTTGTCGACCACATCATATAAGTAGGGGGCTACACGGGCATTTAGGAATGTACCTACTTCTTTGTTAATCTATATCGTGCGGTAAAGTGCAATGTGGAAATATCCGTGTCTAATTCGTGCCTTGTTCCCAAATTTTCAGAATATGGCACCTAAGAAGAAGGCTAGACTCGGCCTTAGGGCCAATGCCGGCCCAAGTGCAGCTGTTAATCATGTACCCGATACCGTGGGAGAGAATGACCCACCGGTCCCGAATTTGCCTGGCCCATCTGTTCAAAACCCAAGTGTCCCTATCTCAGCTGCGGCAGAGGATGCCACCATTCCTCCTGCCGGTGTTCCTGACTCAGATACAGTTCCCGCTTCGGGCTCTGGTATCTCTAATGAAGATCTTAGGGGAGCCATTCATATGTTAACACGGTTAGTGGCCGCCCAGGCCCAGAGATCCCATGATGCCCCTGCATCCTCCAGCGGACAGGGAGATTCCTTTGGCTCCAGAGTCCACCAGTTCTTGCGATTGGCCCCTCCAGAATTTTCAGGTACCGATCCAGAGGCTGACCCACAGGAATTCCTTGATGAGATATACAAGACCCTCGGAGTGATGAAGGCTACAGATATAGAGGGGGTAGAGTTGGCCTCTTACAGGCTGAAGGGAGCGGCACGTTCATGGTTCGAAATGTGGGAGGATTCCCGTGAGGAAGGGAGCCCTCCGGCCAGATGGGATGAGTTCGTGGATGCATTTATGGACCACTTCTTACCTGCCGAGGCAATGGCAGCCCGTGCCACTGAGTTCGAGGTTCTCAAACAGGGCAGTATGAGTGTTTGGGAGTATCGCATGGAGTTCGTAAGGTTGTCCAAGTACGCTCCTCATTTAGTGTCGACCATGGATGCCCAGGTTCGACGGTTTGTTCAGGGCCTTAGCCCTTTGGTAGTGAATGAGGCCGCCACAGCAGCTTTGCACTCAGACATGAACTATGGGAGGATTGTGGGGTTTGCTCAGGCCACAGAGGCCAGGAAATTGAAGATTCGTGCAGAAAGAGAAAGTAGCAGCAGGGCCCGGTCAATGGGTCGTTCAGGGAGATCACTTCCAGGGAAGGGGTCATCAGGGCCATCCCAGTCATATGCTCGGTCCTCCGCGAGTGCACCGCCATCCGTGCACAGTCATCAGCAGGGCAGTTACTCGAGACCTGGTTCAGACAGCAGGAGGTCTCGTCAGTCTGGTCGTCCTGGGGTGAGATCCCAGCAGCAGGGGAGACCAACATGCCCCAAGTGTGGGAGATTTCATACAGAGACTTGCTACCTTGACCTTCCAGTGTGCTTCGGGTGCGGGGTGAGAGGTCACATTCAGCGGGACTGCCGTGCACCCCGTCAGGGTATAGGTAGGGGATCTGCTCAGTCATCCGGTTCTTCAGCTGCTACATCATCAGCGCGTACTCCAGCATCAGCAGGGCGTGGTGCAGCTAGGGGTGGAGCTCAGGGTAGGGGTGGACCTAGCCGATTCTACGCATTGAGTGGCCGCCAGAATGCCGAGGCTTCTCCAGATGTTGTTACAGGTATCCTGTCTGTTCAGACTATTGATTGCTATGCCCTTATTGATCCAGGGTCCTCCTTGTCTTATGTTACTCCATTCATTGCTTCAAGCTTTGAGATAGAACCCGAACAGCTTCATGAGCCGTTCTCTGTGTCGACTCCTATTGGCGATTCTATTACAGCCTCACGAGTCTATAGGAATTGTGTTGTTACGGTGGGTGGTCGTGATACCACAGCCGATCTTATTGAGCTTGGGATGGTAGATTTTGATGTAATTATGGGGATGGATTGGCTCTATTCGTGCTTTGCCAAACTTGATTGTCGAACGAGAGTTATGAGGCTCGAGTTCCCTAACGAGCCAGTTATTGAATGGAGAGGAAATGGTGTAGTGCCAAGGGGTAGGTTTATTTCCTACCTTAAGACTTCGAAGATGATTAAGAAAGGGTGTATCTATCACTTGGTTCGGGTAACGGACACCACCTCAGGATGTGCCTACCCTCGAGTCCGTGCCAATTGTGAATGAATTTCCTGAAGTGTTTCCAGATGAGCTTCCAGGCATCCCACCGGATAGGGAGATTGATTTCGGGATCGACGTAATGCCAGATACTCAGCCAATATCCATTCCACCTTACAGAATGGCGCCAGCAGAGTTAAGGGAGTTAAAGGAGCAGCTGAGGGATTTATTAGAGAAAGGGTTCATACGACCGAGTGTGTCGCCATGGGGTGCTCCGGTTCTCTTTGTCAGAAAGAAGGATGGGTCACTTCGAATGTGTATTGATTATCGGCAGCTCAATAAAGTCACCATCAAGAATAAATATCCCTTGCCTCGAGTGGATGATCTGTTTGACCAATTGCAGGGAGCGAAGTTCTTCTCAAAGATTGATTTACGGTCCGGGTACCACCAGTTAAAAATCAGGGAGCAGGATATTCCTAAGACCGCCTTCAGAACTCGTTATGGTCACTTCGAGTTTTTGGTCATGTCTTTTGGGCTAACCAATGCCCCAGCAGCTTTCATGGACCTTATGAATCGTGTTTTCAAGCCATTCCTAGATTCCTTTGTGATTGTATTCATTGACGATATTCTCATCTACTCTCGGAGCGGGGAAGATCATGCCGTTCACCTCAGAGCAGCATTGCAGACCCTTCTTCAGCATCAATTGTATGCCAAGTTCTCAAAATGTGAGTTTTGGTTGGAGTCCGTAGCTTTTCTAGGGCATGTTATTTCCAGTGAGGGAATTATGGTGGATCCTCAGAAGATTGCGGCGGTGAAAGATTGGCCTAGACCCACGACCCCGACAGAGATTCGCAGCTTTTTGGGTCTGGCAGGGTACTATCGGAGGTTTGTAGAGGGATTCTCAACCCTTGCCTCCCCATTGACTAAATTGACGCAGAAAGCAATTAAGTTCCAGTGGTCCGAAGCATGTGAGAAAAGTTTCCAAGAACTGAAGTCAAGATTGACCTCGGCACCAGTATTGGCCTTGCCAGAAGGCACAGAGGGATTTGTAGTCTATTGTGATGCCTCCGGAGTCGGTTTGGGATGTGTATTGATGCAGCACGGAAAGGTTATAGCTTATGCTTCCAGGCAACTCAAGAACCATGAGAAGAATTATCCGACGCATGATTTGGAACTTGCAGCTGTTGTGTTTGCCTTGAAAATATGGCGACACTATCTTTATGGGGTTCATGTAGATGTGTTTTCGGACCACAAGAGCCTCCAGTATTTGTTCAAGCAGAAAGAGCTGAATCTGAGACAGCGGCGGTGGTTAGAATTACTCAAGGACTATGATATGGACATATTGTACCATCCAGGGAAGGCAAATGTGGTAGCTGACGCTCTTAGTCGGAAATCCATGGGTAGTTTGGCTCATTTGGGTGTGGATCAGAGACCCCTGGCTCGAGAGGTCTACCAATTAGCCAGCTTGGGGGTTCGTATTTCGGCGTCGGACGAGGGGGATATCTTGGTGCATAATGGAGCAGAATCATCATTGGTCGCGGAAATCAAGGAAAAACAGTTCATGGATCCAGCATTGGTTCGGGTGAAGGAAGCGGTCATGAATGACAAGACCTCAGCATTTGTACTCAGCAGCGAAGATGGTGTGTTGCGGTGTCAAGATAGGCTATGTGTTCCGGATGTGGACGAGCTTCGGGAAAGAGTGATGGCAGAGGCTCATACTTCCAGGTATTCCGTGCACCCTGGTTCAACGAAAATGTATCACGATCTCAAGGAGATTTATTGGTGGAACGGTATGAAAAGGGATGTGGCGGGCTTTGTAGCTAAATGTCCGAACTGTCAACAAGTGAAGGCCGAGCATCAACGGCCTGGTGGATTAACTCAGCTTATAGAAATACCAAGGTGGAAATGGGAGATGATCAATATGGATTTCGTGGTGGGCTTACCTCGCACACAGCATAAGTTCGATTCAATATGGGTGATAGTAGATCGACTCACCAAATCAGCTCACTTCCTGCCTGTCAAGTCCACCGATACTGCGGAGCAATATGCAAGATTGTACATCAAGGAGATAGTAAAACTTCATGGCACTCCACTTTCTATCATCTCAGATCGCGGGGCTCAGTTCACCGCTAACTTTTGGAAGAAGTTTCAGCAAGGTTTGGGAACTCGGGTGAATCTCAGCACAGCTTTCCATCCACAGACCGATGGACAGGCCGAGCGGACCATTCAGACGCTTGAAGATATGTTGCGGGCTTGTGTCTTAGATTTTAAAGGTAATTGGGATGAACACTTGCCACTGATAGAATTTGCTTACAATAACAGCTATCATGCTAGCATTCAAATGGCCCCGTTTGAGGCATTGTACGGGAGAAGATGTAGATCGCCAATCGGGTGGTTTGAGGTAGGTGAAGCGGAATTGCTAGGGCCAGATATGGTGTACGAAGCTATGGAAAAGGTCAAGGTTATTCAGGAGAGAATGAAAACAGCACGGAGTCGTCAAAAGTCCTATGCAGACGTTCGTCGAAGGGATTTGGAGTTTCAAGTCGATGATTGGGTGTTCTTGAGGGTATCTCCTATGAAGGGAGTCATGCGATTCGGAAAGAAAGGGAAATTGAGTCCTAGGTATGTCGGGCCATATCGGATCGTTCAAAGGATTGGTCAAGTTGCTTATAGGCTAGAGTTGCCTCCCGAGATGTCATCAGTGCATCCGGTATTCCATGTGTCCATGTTGAAGAAAGTGATTGGAGATCCATCCACCATCATGCCAATCGAAGCTATAGAGGTTAATGAAGATTTGTCATATGAAGAAGTTCCAGTTGCCATTCTTGATAGGCAAGTCCGTAAGTTGAGAAATAAGGAAGTCGCCTCTGTTAAAGTATTGTGGCGAAGTCAACAAGTTGAGGAGGCCACATGGGAAGCGGAAGAAGAGATGAAGGAAAAGTATCCCCATTTGTTCGATCAAGCCTAGGAGAAATTAGGTGACCCTCCTACTCTTAGTAACTGTCATCTTGTCTAAGTTGTTTCCCTCTTAGTATTAGTAAAGTCCCCTTCATTTTGTAATGAGTTAAATGTGTTGTTACCTTGGGTCACTTGAACCTTTCTTGATAAATGAAATCCTTATAAATATTCGCGTGTTAAATTGGTTTAACAAGGTAAGAATTCATTGAAGTGACTAGTTTCTGTGCAATTGTAACAATGTGATAGAATATGTGCATTCGTTGAGGTAAGAAAGTGTATACCAGTTGTGAAAAGTGTTGTAGTTGTATATTGTTGTTTGGTAATGTGTTTCGGGGGCCCTCTGACAGGTGGATATGTCCATAATACAAAGGAAACTCTGGCGAAATTTTTCTAAAATATAAGAGTTAGTCAAAATTTTGATAGCTTGCATATCATGTCTTTCAAAACTCATTTATTTCAAAATCCTCATTCGAGGACGAATGATCTTAAGGGGGGAGGATGTAAGGCCCCGTAAAATTTTTGTGCATAAAACCTAGTAGATGTGGTGTCATGGTCCGAATAATGTGTTAGGAATGCGTAGAATTCTTCGCGGCGAGCTTGCGAGCCGCGGTTCGGACCCTTGGTAATGATTTAAGTTTCAAAATGTAGAGAAATAATTTTTCCGAAAAAGTGTCCAATGTGCGGTCAAGAATGCGACCGCAAACCTGACATGCGGACCGCATTCTGACCGCAAATCGTTCCAGAGAGTTGCCCAAATCCGTGTCAAATGTGCGGTCGATATGCGATCGCATGTCAATCTGCGGTGCACTTTTGCGACCGCAGAATCAACATGCGGTCCGCATAGTGACCGCATGTCTTAACAGAACCTGCGTAATTTTTGAGCCATTCTGCGGTCACTATGCGGACCGCATGTTGATTCTGCGGTCGCATAGTGACCGCATATTTGACCCCGGCCCAGATTTTTGTAACATTTTGACCCGATCTCTTCTTTAATATAACACCCTTCTTCTTCATTTTATCATATTATCTTACCAAAATTAGAGAGAGAAGAGAGGGTTTTTAGAGAGAGAAGTTCTTCATCTTCAAAGATTGTTCCAACTACTTAATTCCAAGGGATTCTAGGGCAAGGATTCAACTTCCCCAATATTTTCAAGGTAAAAACCCTAACTATTTTCTTTGATTTTCAGTTTTAATTGGGTAAAGAGAGGTTTGCATATAATAGCTTTTGAAAATAGAATTTTTACACTCATGCATGATTATTGAACTTGATTTCTAGTAAAAGAAGTGAGTAGAAGTAAGAGTCTTCAAGAACAAAGTTGGCAAGAGTAGGATATCTTGGGTAAGCATAAAGTAGGAGGAAAAACATCATCACCAGGTATGTATGGCTAATTTTGATTCTTGTAAAATCGCCCATATGTGTGAAATTGTTTGGCATGTGATAATTTGAGAGATTTTGTGTGATTTTTCGATATCATTGTTAGGTATACAATTGATGATTGAACTACATGTGGTATGGTTTGAAATATGAATTGAAAGATGACAAAGGAATTGAAATTGGTAAAGAACTGAGGAAAATTGTTGTTATGGCATATATGGTTCCTTTTGGGAAAGAGATGAAACACTTGAATTGTGGAAATATTGTAACATGGTTGTGATATTGAATTGAGAAGAAATTGAGAACATGAACCAATGTGTAAGTTGCTTATTTGGACTTGTTGAAATTGTGTGTAGTACCTTATCTGCTGTTTGAAATTGTTGTGTTTTCAAGCTGTAAGGCGGGGTCGTGTTGCGCGCCGCAACGTGGTGAAATAAGGTTTGGGTTGGGGTGATAAGGGTGGCCGAGGTAATAAGGGTGGTCAGGGGCAATAAGGATGGAAAGCGATCGAAATCGCTATTGAAAATTGATACATAAATCAATAATGTGAAATTGTGAAAGGAGACAGCAGGAGAGTTTGCAACCTGTGGGGCACCGATTGCCCCTTTGTTTGACTACTTGTGCTTTACGTGATTGATTGGTTATTGTTAAATTGGTTGATTGTAGAAAGTGCTTTGTGTGAGAATTATTTGAAATGAGGAAAATGTGGAAACATGGTTGGCTGGCTTAATTAATTGTTGATGTAATTTAATGGCTTGAGTTTACTTGGGACAAAGTTTGTCCATACATACCAGTACAATTCAAGTGTACTGACGTCCCTTTTGCCGGGGGCGCTACATTCGTGTCATGATTGTAGGTGGATCAGTAGCAAGCACTTCAGCTCATCGGCAGTAGTATCTTTCATCCTCCACTGCCCGTTTTTGGTGAGCCCCTTTCTTCCTCGGGGCCTTGTGTGGTTCATGCCACTCGGTTTAGATTTCATTTTGGTTTTGTAAGGTATAGCCGGAGCCTTGTTACCGGCAAGTATTGTATTTCCCCTTTTTGTATCCTAGAGGCTCTGTAGACATGTAAACTGTGGGACTCCAGTCTTATGTATAGATATTGTGTTATGTCGGGCGTTGTGAGAATTGAAATCTTGTTAATGAATCACTCGTATCGTCTTATTTGTTTAATGTGAAATCAATTATGATTAGTAATATATTTGGTTAATGAAAAATAGTCAACACAGGGGTAACACGTGGAAATAAAAGGCACCCAGGTCCGCTTGACTGGGGCAACCCGGTCAGGCGCCGGTCACGTCCCTCGATTTGGGGCGTGACAGTGCATTGCATACAACATGTGATAACATGCCTGTTAAATCCAGTGAGCTAACAAATTTGTTGCAATTCCAGAAAAGTTTGGCAGTTGACTTGACAGAGTATACTGGCCGATCACCCTTACCATACCAGATCAAAAGGTCCAATTCCAGCAAGCATGTCTAGTTCCGGCAACAGTATCGATGGGGAGAAAACAGAGATACAAATCATGAAAGAAGAAGTGGACCGGTTGAGATAGCAAATGACAGAGATGCACCTAGCCTGGGCTAGGGGACAATCATCACCAAACCTTCATACTCTTCCACCAGCACCAGAGCATCCGCCCATTGACCCCTCGACAAGTGCACCAATCTATCCTTATTATCAAGGGGAAACCCCATATACCTCCCCGGTTTCACCAGCAAGGCAAAATCCTCCTCCCCCGGTTACCCCTATTTTTGTGGCACCTCCACCTGCTACTTTACAAAAGTCGTCCAGTGAGCCGGTTTTTCAAATCCACGACAATCATTGTTATTCTACTAAGCCTACCTTTAAGGCTCCTAAACCGCATTCACACACCCCTCACTGGGATAACACGGCAGAACCGGAAAAGCACGTCAAAAGTTCGGAGCATGAGGAAGTTATTTGAAAGGTTAAAAGCCTGGAGCAGTCCTTCAGGAATATGCATGGTTTGGGTAACCAGGTCAGTGTCGCTTACAAAGATCTGTGTCCATTCCCAGATGTCCAGTTGCCAGCCGGGTTTGAAACGCCCAAGTTTGACCTATACGAAGGGCATGGTGACCCAGTAGCCCATCTTCGAGGTTTTTGTAGTAAAATGCGAGGAGCCGGAGGGCAAGATGAGATTCTGATAGCTTACTTCGGTCAGAGTTTGGGGGGGTCTGCACTAGAGTGGTACACTAGGCAGGATCCCAGCAGATGGTTTACATGGGATGACTTGGCTCAAGCATTCATCGGCCAGTTCCAGTATAATCTTGAAATAATCCCCGATCGCTTATCATTGCTAAAGTTAGAGAAGAAACCCGCCGAAAGTTTTAGAGAATTTGGTTTCCGCTGGAGGGAACGGGCAGCGAGGGTAGATCCGCCGATGAGAGAGAATGAGATGGTGGATTACTTCCTACAGACACTGGAGCCAACCTATTTCGGACATCTGGTGACGTCCGTGGGTAAGTCATTCACCGAGGTGATAAAGATGGGGGCTATGATCGAGGAAGGCTTGAAAGCTAACAAGATCATGAGTTATGCAGCGTTGAAAGCCACCACTCAAGCTATTCAAAGTGGCACCGGAGGGGTGCTTGGGAAAAAGAGGAAAGAAGCGGTCGCGGCAGTTGAATCCAGAGCATGGTTCAGGAACAGAGGCCCCGCACCCCAGTATAATTCGCCACAGCCCCACCAACAAA
The DNA here is from genome assembly GCA_032618575.1 of Nicotiana noctiflora. Taxonomy (NCBI): domain Eukaryota; kingdom Viridiplantae; phylum Streptophyta; class Magnoliopsida; order Solanales; family Solanaceae; genus Nicotiana; species Nicotiana noctiflora. The sequence continues at coordinate 336,112 of JASVEL010012443.1, read as the reverse complement.
ATTACTCTCACAATCCATATAGCCATCCACAGCACTATTACCCAACACCAGATGCTCACTTTACCGTCCATCATGCCCAATAATATGCTCCGCCTCCCGTCCAGGCACCATGGCATGCGCCAAATCCAGAGAATAATTATCCACCCCCAAGAGCCTATACAAATCCCACGGGTGCAGGCTTTCGTCCGAATCAAGCCTTCAAGAACGACAGAGCACCAAGGACGAAGACCTTCACTCCCTTGGGAGAGTCTTACACCAGTTTGTTCCACCGTTTGAAGCAAGTAGGCTTGCTAAATCCGGTCGAAGCTAAGCTACCAAACCCTCTTCCAAAGAATCAGGATCATTCAATAAATTGCGCATACTGCTCAGGATGTCCGGGGCACGACACAGAAAAGTGTTGGAGGTTGAAAACAGCTATCCAGGAACTCATCGACACTCGCCGAATTGAGGTCCAAACTCCAGCGGAGCCCAACATCAACCAAAATCCACTTCCAACTCATCATGAGACCAACATGATCGAGTTGGTACGGGTAGAAGAGGGAAAGGAGAAAACCTCTCAGACTGTAATGATGATCAAGTCTAGTGGGGTAGGAATGAAAAAGGGGCCAAGCCTTGATGAGTCACTCATCTGCAAGAAGGACGTACGAGAGGGGTTGAAAGCAGAAAAGGGAAGTGTGAACAAAGTGCCTATGAGGTCAGAGGGAGTAAAAATAGTTGTACCAGGGGCAGCGACCAGGCCCGTTTTAACTGTAGCAGGTGTTCGAGTGGATCCTTTCATCATCAAGCCAGCAATACAGTTGCCAATAGCTGATAGGAAAGCTATTCCATGGAATTATGATCGGATCACGACAACTTACAAAGGGAAAGAAGTTAAAGAGGAAGTTTGTGAAGCGCAAGGTTTGACCCGCTCAGGGAGATGTTTTGCCCCTGCGGAATTAAGGAAGACTACTCCGGCAACACTAAAAAAGCTGGTAACTAACGAAGAGGCAGAGGAATTCCTGAAAAAGATGAAGATGCATGATTATTCTGTCCTAGAACAGCTGAAGAAAACCCCTACGCAAATCTCATTGATGTCCTTGCTGATACATTCGAAGAACATCGGCAAGCTTTGATGAAAGTTTTGAATGAGGCCCATGTACCTGATAAAATCTCTGTGAGTCATTTGGAAAAGATCACCAATAGGATCTTCGAAGCGAACCGGATCACCTTCACCGATGATGAGTTGCCTGAGGAAGGCACCGAGCACAACAAGGCTTTATATCTTACGGTAAAGTGTGAAGAGTCGGTGGTTACCAATGTCCTAGTCGACAATGCGTCCAGTGCGAACATTTGTCCTCTCTCTACTCTAAACAAATTGAAAGTGGATATCGGCAGGGTACGCAAAAATAGTATATGTGTCCGAGGGTTTGATGGAGGAGGCAAGGCATCAGTCGGGGACATAATGTTAGTCTTGACAATCGGACCTGTGGAGTTCACCATGGAGTTCCAGGTGCTGGACATGGTAGTTTCATACAACCTTCCGATAGGACGACCGTGGATCCATGCTGCAAAAGAAGTTCCATCCAGCCTACACCAACTAGTCAAGTTTGAGTGGGATCGACAAGAGATCGTAGTCCATGGAGAGAATGATCTACAACCAGGCACCATCGTCCCCTTTGTCGATACAGAAGAGGATGTTGGGCCATGGGTATACCAGGTCCGTGATGCGGTATCCGTCAACCGAGTTCCAGAAGGGGAATGCATTCTTAATGACAGAATAATTACTGCAGACGTCATGGTGGCTCAAGAAATGTTGAGAAACGGTTTCATACCCGGCAAAGGTTTAGGTGCATCTCTGCAAGGAATCATACAACCGGTATCTGTGGTCGAAAATATGGGAACCTTCGGCTTGGGATTCAAGCCAACACCAGAGGACATCCAGCGAGCCAAGAGGAATAAGCAGAAGACATGGGTGCTCCCGAAGCTTGTTCCGCGCCTTTCGCGATCTTTTGTCAGGTCCGGGACAAGAAGACATCCAACGACAAAGGTTCCCAGTCCTATGATCAGGCCAGACGAAGAGTTCTTGAGAAAGTTCGAGGACCTATTCTCTGATGTATGCATGGTAGAGGATGGCGAAGGACCTAGCCATGCCAAGATACAGTTTGTGGGATCAAAAGCAAAGTTGAATAATTGGAAGGCTACTCCTCTCTCTATCCGGAAGGAGTCTTGGTAGTTTGTTTTGGATTGTTTTCTTTCAAATTTTGTGTTGGGGCTGTCCCCGGAATAAAATCCATTAGTTTTAGTTCGTTTGAGTGTGCAAGCTTGTTTTTCATTGTATTGTTCCCATTTAATGAAATTTTGTTCCCTTTGTTTCTAATTTTGTTTATTTTCCTTCTTTTTACTTCTCTGAGCAGCTTTCTTTCAACTGATCTTAATGATATGGCGTGCTTAAAGATTAATCAACCCAGTCTAGAAAGTCAATCGGGTTTGGAAATAATAACGCATGAAATAAGAAGTGACGAGAATGAATCGGAATACGGCGATGATGAAGCCGTAGAAGAAATCGGCGAAGAATTAAGTCACTTCGAGGAAAAGCCCAAACCCAACTTGAATGATACTGAGGCTGTTAATCTGGGGGATACGAATGATGTTAAAGAAACTAGAATAAGCGTCCATATCGAACCCAACCTGAGAGAAGAATTGATCAAAACACTCGTGGAGTTTAAAGACATTTTCGCATGGTCGTACGACGACATGCCAGGACTCAGCACCGATCTAGTGGTTCACAAACTACCTACTGACCCGGCATGCCCTCCCGTCAAACAAAAACTGCAGAAATTTAAGACGGAGATGAGTGTAAAGATCAAGGAGTAAGTAACCAAGCAGTTGCAGGCGAAAGTCATTCGTGTCACTCGATGCCCTGATTGGTTGGCTAACATAGTACCGGTGCGAAAGAAAGACGGGAAGATCAGAGTATGTGTGGACTATCGCAATCTCAACAAGGCGAGCCCTAAGGATAATTTCCCGCTTCCCAATATCCATATCCTGATTGATAATTGCGCCGGACGTGAAATCGGATCCTTTGTGGATTGCTACGCGGGATATCATCAAATCTTGATGGATGAAGAGGACGCAGAAAAGACGGCTTTTATCACACCGTGGGGAACTTATTGCTACAGGGTAATGCCATTCGGCCTGAAGAACGTGGGGGCAACATACATGAGGGCGATGACTATGGTATTCCATGACATGATACACAAAGAAATTGAAGTGTACGTGGATGATGTGATCATAAAATCTAGACGTCAAGAAGACCACATTGCCGATCTCAGGGAAGTTTTTCCAAAGACTTCGAAGATATGATATCAAGCTTAATCCGGCCAAATGTGCATTCGGAGTTCCGTCAGGGAAGTTGCTAGGATTCATTGTTAGCCGACGGGGCATTGAGTTGGACCCATCCAAAATCAAGTCCATCCAGGAGTTACCCCCGCCAAAGAATAAAACAGAGGTAATGAGTTTGTTGGGAAGGTTAAATTACATCGGTAGGTTTATTGCTCAACTTACAGCGACCTGTGAACCCATATTCCGTCTGTTGAAGAAAGACGCTACGATAGAATGGACGACAGAATGTCAGGAAGCGTTTGACCAAATCAAAGGGTATCCGTCAAACCCACCCGTACTAGTTCCGCCTGAACCGGGTAGACCCCTGATTCTTTATCTAACGGTTTTGGAGAATTCGTTCGGCTGCGTACTGGGGCAGCATGATCTTACTGGCAGGAAGGAACGGGCCATTTACTACCTCAGTAAGAAATTCACGATCCACGAGGTTAAGTACACTCATTTGGAAAAGACACGTTGTACCTTGACTTGGGTAGCCCAAAAGTTAAAACATTATTTGTCTTCGTACACCACTTACCTTATTTCGCGTTTGGATCCGTTGAAGTATATTTTCCAGAAGCCTATGCCTACAGGGAGGTTAGCAAAATGGCAAATATTACTTACGAATTCGACATCATATATGTGACAAGGACGGCTATGAAAGCTCAAGCCCTAGCTGATCACTTAGCTGAGAGAATCCTGTGGATGACGGATACGAACCTTTGAGGACGTATTTTCCAGACGAAGAAGTATTGTAATTGATGGGTTAGAATTAACCGAGGATCCAAGGTGGAAGCTTTTCTTCGACGGAGCGACGAACGCAAAAGGAGTCGGAATAGGAGCAGTACTTATCTATGAAACGGGACATCATTATCCTGTTACTGCTCAACTGCATTTTCATTGTACCAACAATATGGCTGAATGTGAGGCATGCATCTTAGGGTTGCGATTAGCGATAGACATGGATGTACAGGACGTCTTGGTCTTGGGGGACTCGGACCTTCTGGTACATCAGATCCAGGGAGAATGGGAAACCAGAGATTTGAAGCTTATCCCGTATCATCAATGTTTGCATGATCTGACCAAGCATTTCCGATCAGTAGAATTCAGGCATATCCCAAGGATGCATAATGAGGTTACCAATGCTCTAGCAACTTTGGCGTCAATGCTACAGAATCCGGACAAGGTTCGTGTTGATCTATTACATATTCAGATCCGGAATCAGCATGCTTATTGCAATATGATAGAGGAAGAGATGGATGGTGAGCCATGGTTTCATGACGTCAAAGAATACCTCAGGTTAGGAATATACCCAGAGCAAGCAACCGGAGATCAAAAGAGAGCTATTCGGCGATTGGCAAACGGATTTTTTCTTAGTGGGGGGTGCTGTACAAAAGAACCCCAGATTTGGGATTGTTGAGATGTATAGATGCGAGTCAAGCCACAACAGTGATGACAGATATACACTCCGGAGTTTGTGGGCCACACATGAGCGGATATGTATTGGCAAAGAAGATTCTTCTATCAGGATATTACTGGCTCACTATGGAGCGTGATTGTATAAGTTTCGTACGAAGATGCCATCAGTGTCAGATACACGGAGATTTGATTCATTCTCCACCGACCGAATTGCATACAATGTCGGCACCATGGCCGTTTGTTGCGTGGGGTATGGATGTTATCGGACCTATAGAACCTGCGGCTTCCAATGGTCATAGGTTCATTCTGGTAACGATCGATTATTTTACCAAGTGGGTGGAGGCTAAAACCTTCAAATCAGTGACCAAGAAGGCGGTGGTGGACTTCGTACATTCCCACATCATCTGCAGGTTTGGAATTCCAAAGATAATCATCACAGATAACAGTGCCAATCTTAACAGCGGATTGATGAAGGAGGTACGTCAACAGTTCAAGATTACACACCGAAATTCCACACCATATCGTCCCAAAGCAAATGGCGCGGTCGAGGCAGCAAACAAGAATATTAAGAAGATATTGAGGAAAATGGTAGAAGGGTCTAGGCAATGGCATGAAAAGTTACCATTCGCACTGTTAGGTTATCGCACTACCGTCCGGACTTCGGTAGGTGCAACTCCTTACTTGTTGGTGTATGGGACTGAAGCAGTAATACCAGCAGAAGTTGAAATCCCATCCCTCCGAATTGTCGCCGAAGCCGAGATTGATGACGACGAGTGGGTCAAAACCCGATTAGAGCAATTGAGCTTGATCGATGAAAAGAGATTGATACAGCAGTATGTCACGGCCAATTGTATCAAAAGAGAATGGCGAGAGCATATAATAAAAAGGTACGTCCCAGGAAATTTGAAGTGGGACAGCATGTGCTGAAGAGAGTTCTACCACATCAGGCCGAAGCGAAAGGCAAGTTCGCTCCAAATTGGCAGGGACCATTTGTGGTGACTAGAGTATTATCCAACGGCGCTCTATGTCTAACCGATGTTGAGGGAAGATGCACCGATATGGCTATCAATTCTGATGCAGTCAAGAGATATTATGTGTAATTCTTTAATGCATTTGTCAACGTTTGGTTCCGTTTGTGTGTATTTGGCATTTTTCGGAGAATGAAATGACAGAGGAAATTTTTCTACTACCCAAACACTTTAACCCTTGTTTTTCCCTTTTAGCCTTAATTATTCTTTCATATACCCTCTTTTGGAATCCTCAAGGAAGACGTATAACAAAATAGAAAAAGAAACAAAGAAAAAACACAAGAAAAAGTGAACTACGTTCGACCTGATTCCTCAAGAAGGATACGTAGGCGCCACACGGCTCGGTCATAATAAAATAAAAAAAATCAAAGATTCCCCAAGCAACAAAACTGGGGCAGAAGTCATTGTTTCGTTTGAAAAGATAGTGTGGATTCCGAAAGTTGTAATGAGCTAACCGTTGAGATTAAACCCCTTTTCTTTAGACTCACGCACAAAAACCACATTAATGACCAAAAAGACCTCTTGATCGGTATTGGAGAAATGCCAAGTCATGCGAATGAAAACTACGAATGACACTTCAATCCTTGACTGAATCTAGGACTCACAAGCTGAAAAGGGATAGCCCTTTAGAGGAAATTTCATGGATAATACCCCAACCCACCGCATGGAAAGAAAGCGAAATGAGAGAGTCTTAACGGTGAAAACCCTCGCGGGCACCTTAAGGCGAAGAAAGCTAAGATGAATAAAATGAGAGAGTCTTACGTGAAAACCTTTACAGGCACCCTAAGGCGACGGGAGATCGAGAGAAATGAGAGAATCTCATTAGTGAAAATCCTTTGAAGGGCACTATGAGGTGACAAGGCGAGATGGTTACAAGGTGTCCGCATGAGACAAGGTTGGGACATTCGTTTGCTTCTAGCAAAACGCAGCCGTCAGAAAGTGATTGACATAAATAGACTGGGTAGATTAATCTCGAAGGCACGGCATAACCATTGGATCAGTTATACATTCAGATAAGTTTTTCCCAATTTAAAGTTCAGAAAAGTTTTCCTTTTTGTCTTTTTGCAGTCCACACTCTTTATTGCATTTTTATTTATCATTTTTCTCTCTTTTAAAGATTTGTATATTTATGTCGAAAGTTGACTTTTCAAAGCTTACTACCAAGTCTCCTAAAGCGGTACAATAAAGATGAATAGGCATGGAACAAGGCAATAAGGCAAAAGTCATTCCGATATTAAGATTGGAACGATAGGTTGATTGGAAGGTTCACGGGAATTACGGAGTAGGATGGACACATATTACACACCCGGAAGATAGTTTCTCACAACAGATCACCGACCAAGAGTGTCAGACCACACTGAAGTTTGGAATAAAACGAGAGATAAGAGATCCTGTAGAAAGAGCGGCATCCACCAGCAAGTATCAACGTCGTCCCCAAAGTTCGAGGAAAGCAAAGCAGCTAAAAGAGAAAAGGAAAATGGCCCCAGCAAGAGCAGCATGACCACTCACGGTGTTTTGAAACTAACAACTTTTCTTTGATTTAAAGCAGGAAAAGAGGGTTCGTCGGCAGAAAAGCATGCCACGTAGAAGGTTATCAAACTGGGGCAGAAAATTTTCTCCCATGGCGAAAATTTTCTTGAAAGCAAATACCCAGTGGATAAGGATGGAAAGCAACACAAGATTTTGGGAAATACCAGTTTCAAGCAGAATAGTTTTGAAAGAGGCCAGACAACACGAGGAAGTGATCTTTAAGCCTAATATTATCCCCAGCAGTTCTTGGAGAAATGAAACACTGATTTTCGAGATTTCCCCAGCGACATTATATACCATAAGTTTTCAAGAAAGCAAAGCGCAAGTCACCAAGGAGGTTGGGAAAGAGGAAAAAGGAAAAGGGAGTCCCTGCCAGGGTAATCTTCAGTCAATGAAAATTCAACCCCTAGCGAGCTCGGGAGAGAATAAAGGTTAAAGGAAGTAGAAAAAGAGGAAATAAAGAATACTTCCCCAGTAGCATTATCTCCAGCAAGTAAGTAAACGGTCCCAAGGATATCCCCAGCAGTCAAAGGAAAGTAACACGAAGAAAACAATTCCAAAACAAGGTAATTCGGAAGAAAAGGTGGCCCAAGAGACGATGCAGGAAGAAGAAAATGGTACATGAAGCAAAGGAAGGCGATATGGATGGGATGGAGTTAGTGAGTTGTAATTGAAGTCAGGGAGCCCGCCCGAAGAATGGAGTGGCGATTTAATTTTGAAGTTGTAATTGAAGTCGGGAGCCCGCCCGAAGAATGGAGTGGCGATCTAGTTTTGAAGTTGTAGTTGAAGTCGGGGAGCCCGCCCGAAGAATGGAGTGGCAATTTAGTTTTGAAGTTGTAGTTAAAGTCGGGGAGCCCGCCCGAAGAATGGAGTGGCGATTTAGTTTTGAAGTTGTAATTGAAGTCGGGAGCCCGCCTAAAGAATGGAGTGGCGATTTAGTTTTGAAGTTGTAGTTGAAGTCGGGGAGCCCGCCCGAAGAATGGAGTGGCGATTTAGTTTTGAAGTTGTAGTTGAAGTCGGGGAGCCCGCCCGAAGAATGGAGTGGCGATTTAGTTTTGAAGTTGTAATTGAAGTCGGGGAGCCCGCCTGAAGAATGGAGTGGCGATTTAATTTTGAAGTTGTAAGTTGAAATCAGGGAGCCCGCCTGAAGAATGGAGTGGCGATTTAATTTCGAAGTTGTAAGTTGAAATCAGGGAGCCCGCCTGAAGAATGGAGTGGCGATCAGGGAGCCCGCCTGAAGAATGGAGTGGCGATTTAGTTTTGAATTTGTAGTTGAAGTCAGGGAGCCCGCCTGAAGAACGGAGTGGCGATTTATTTTGAAGTTGTAATTGAAGTCAGGGAGCCCGCCTGAAGAATGGAGTGGCGATTTAGTTTTGAAGTTGTATGTTGAGGTCAGGGAGCCCGCCTGAAGAATGGAGTGGCGATTTATTTTGAAGTCGTAGTTGAAGTCAGGGAGCCCGCCCGAAGAATGGAGTGGCGATTTATTTTGAAGTTGTAGTTGAAGTCGGGGAGCCCGCCCGAAGAATGGAGTGGCGATTTATTTTGAAGTTGTAGTGGAAGTCGGGGAGCCCGCCTCTGAAGAATGGAGTGGCGATTTAGTTTTGAAGTTGTAAGTTGAAGTCGGGGAGCCCGCCCGAAGAATGGAGTGGCGATTTATTTTGAAGTTGTAGTTGAAGTCAGGGAGCCCACCTGAAGAATGGAGTGGCGATTTAGTTTTGAAGTTGTAGTTGAAGTCAGGGAGCCCGCCTGAAGAACGGAGTGGCGATTTAGTTGTAGTGGAAGTCAGGGAGCCCGCCTGAAGAATGGAGTGGCGATTTAGTTTCGAAGTTTATGAGTTGAAGTCAGGGAGCCCGCCTGAAGAATGGATTGGCGATTTAGTTTTGAAGATATAGTGGAAGTCAGGGAGCCCGCCTGAAGAATGGAGTGGCGATTTATGATTAGAGTGTGTCGATAAAGTCAAAAGCCCAGCGGAAAAGCAGAACGACGTCTCATTTTCTAAGATTTGATAAGGAAAGTGAACCATCGGAAAGTGACAGAATATAAAGGAAATCCCCATCATGAATCCATGTTCGTAATCGGAAGGAAGGCAACAAGGATCAGAAAGATAGATCCAGACTTCGAAAGAGAATAGTTCGAAGATCACAAGGAAGGGACCAATGGTCGGAGTTCGGTAATCAAGATAAGCCGAAATAACAATTGTCAGAAGAGAAGAAGCATGTGAAGAAACATCAGAGCCAGCAGGATGGCAAGGAACATGACAAGATCAAGTTGAAGATAGATAAGAATTTGCAATACTGTAACTTAGTCTAACTTCTTATTTTTCGTTTAGCACGGTGTAATAAGGAGATCAGTTAAGCGGTGGCATCAGCAGCAACTACAGTAACAGCAAGATCACAGCAGTCATGGTAGTCCCAGCTACCAAAACTTCCCGAACTACATTGACCTGATTCCGTTTTAGCCAGGGATATGTAGGAGACCTTTTGAAGCAAAGGCTCGGTCAAACTCTTTCAAAATGCTCCCACGGAGTATTCAAATAGGAAAAAATCGCTCGTATCCGCTCACTTATCTTTGCACGAAAACTCTTCATGTTTCCGCGCAAAAAGGGGCAGCTGTGAGCACGTGATTTTTGCCCTATATGAGAATTACTCCCAAAAAAAATTCAAAATAAAGAGTTTTGTTTTGTTGGCAATTTTCGTGGATTTTCTGTTATTTTTCTCTTATTGTTTGCGTCAGTGCATGCGTGTTTTCATGTTTAAATTAATAGAATATATATATATATATATATATATATATATATATATATATATATATATATATATATATATATATATATATATATATATATATATATATATATATATATATATATATATATATTGAATCCATAATTGAATTAAGTAATTTGTCTTATAAAAAATTAAAATCAAAATATGTTTTTTTGTGTTTTAATATTTTTAGTCAAAGTTGTGTAATTTATAATTTTTATTGGTATTTAATTTTATGTGTTAATTGTTAGTAGAACCCAGTTAGTATTTTTTATAAATTAATTTGATTTTTTGTAGTATATTTAGAATTTTTGTTTATTAGAAGTTAAAAGGAAAAGAAAGAAATAATGATAAAAAGAGAGGAGAAAAACAAATTGGACTGGGCTAAAGCAAAATGCCAAGCCCAAATCGGAACCCAATCCAAATCCGGTCTGCCCAATACCCGTCTGCCCAGCCCCGTTTTGTTTGACAAATTAATCACAGCCGTTGGATATTTTAATCTAACGGCTGAGATTAATTATTGCATTTTTAATATACCAAAATGCCATACCCCCCCAAAACTCCCATGCGTGCCTTCATTCCCAAAACCCCTCTTGAGATGCTTCAGCCGTTCTCTCTCAGAGACGGAAACCCTAGCACCGCCGGACCTCCCCTTCGCCTGAAACCCAATGGAAACAACGCCGCCGGCCACCAAATTAATACCTTTGAACCACCTAGCCACCCTCAAGCCAAATATACTAACCATTTGCCTCGAATCACCTTGGGCCGCTTCGAATCTTCATTTGAAGATTCGAACAAAGTATGAACCCACCCCAATCAAGTCCAAACTCACCCCATGTCATCCCTTGACCTCCCTCATAGCCAAGAAAGCATTGGTTTCGTCCGAATCCAACCCAAAAAACTCGAACCCCAAATCCCACCCTCAAGAACCCTAAATTTAAAAAGGGTCGAAATTAGGCCAAATTAATCGAAATTTTGAGGTCCAATGGATTTTATTTGGGGTGTTATCAGTCGAAAACACCTCGATTAAGGTCTATCCGACCTCAAAATGGTCAAGGCAAGAGTCGAGCTTGGGTCCGTCCAGTTTAAAGCTTTGGAGGTAGATTTTCTATTCATTTCGCTTTTTTGTTTCGTTTATATTTTGTAATTAATGTTGGGTTATTGGTTTAGTTTAGTTTGTTCAATTTTCCGACTCATCTTTCAAATTATTCTGTTCTACTCAGTAGACCTTTTTTTGGTCAATTGTTTCTGTTTCTGTTTATTAGATTACGTATGATGTAGAATATGTATTCGCGTCGATTAGCATCGTCGAATAAGTAGATTCGATTTGGTTTGTTTCTGGCCGTCCCTATTTCATTTCTTTCTCAAAGACCCTTTGTTGGTCAATTCTAATTCTGTGATTGTTTGTTTGATTACGTATGTTGTCGAATACGTGTTCGCGTCGATTAGCGTCGTCGAATAATTAGCTTCGTATTCCCCGGCACTTGGCCGAGAATTCTTGGTTCACTGTTTTTGCAATTGTTTGGATATCAAATGTACATGTCGTAATCGTTTAATCGAATGTTTGACGATTAGTTTTCTGAGTATGCTTGTTAGCACATTAAGACAATAATTGAATCAAAAAATTTGGAGTTTGTTGTGACTTTGGATTAGGGGTGTTTGAAAGCTTTGCTCTTGTTGTTTGTTTGTTGTTGTGACTGTTTGTTGATGTTAAAATCAGACTTCACTGTGTATTAAATAACACATGGATTCCAGGGGTAATTTAGAGTTCAAATTTTCTAAAAAATGATTAGCTTAATTGTTTTGTCCAGTGGATACTGAGGAACACCTAAATTAATACATTTTACTAATATTGTGAGTGCCCCTAAGAGTTGTAAAGAAAAGATAACATGAGTTGATAATAAAAGTGGCCTGCCAGTATCAATATTTTACTGATTTGAGTATTTTTAAAAGAAAAACAGGCTACTAGTATACTTTAGGATTAAACATAGAATTGGACATTAGTTAGTGGGCTGGGCAGAGAATATGGTGGGAGATTTGGGGTTTATTTAAATCTGCCAGAATGTGTTTAAGAGGGGGAAATGATTAAAAGGGTAAGGGTACGCATGTGCAAAGGAGGAAGATGAGTTGTTATTGTTTAAGGGGTTGTCCTGTTTCTTTTGGATATAAAAAGAGGATCAAAAAACAGAGAAAAGGAGGACATTTTTTGAAGAGATTGAGAGCTTGTGAGGAAAGTGGGAGAAGCATATTTTTAAAAAAAACATAGAGAGGGAGACAGAAATACAGAGACACTGACAAATACACACTGAAAAACAGAGAGATTGGAAGAGAGAAAAAAGAGGAAAACACACCAAGACTCTCTGAAAAACAAAATACAGAATACATCGAGTCTTACTATTCCATTAGGTTTTTCTTGGCGATTCCATTCGAGTGTGTAGTAAATTTTGCTAATTGTTGGTTCATCTTTGGTTTGAAGTCTGGCTTCATTTGCATCCATTGCTTGTTGGTTGTTGCTGTCTGGTTATCAGTTGAATCTAAGTCGATTGTTGAAAGCAAATTCTGGGGAAATTTGTTGTTTGCTGTTTGTTGTTGGCTATCAAACTGCCTGCTGATCTTTCTGACCCTACATTTGCTGTTGAAATTCCAGGTACATATTCGGATCCTGATGTAATTGTGATTTTGAATCTGGAATGAAATGCACAATTGTGTGATCCTGTGATTGCTGCTGGACAGTAGGAGTATAATAGTTATAAAGTTGTTAAGCCCATGTTAATTGATAATTGTGTTGTGTGTAAATATTGATTTAATTCTGTCCATTTGACTGTTAACTGATTTAAAGGTTTTTTTTACACTAATTTTGTAGTTAGCAAGTAATTCTATAGTTAGTATGTAAATATTGATTTGATTTGATTAGTAAGTAACTGTTAGTAATAATTTGTTAGTAAATAATTTTGGAATGAGTTAACAGTAGGAATTCAAATCTTAATTGAAGGTAAGTTGTGAGTTAACTTGCGATAACACAGTATGCTATCACACTTATTGCCGACAACAACTAAAAAAAACTTAACAATTTAGTTTGGTATATCTTTTATTTTGTTTCTATCTATTCATTGGATACGTCTTTGGAGCTATATTTACGTTTCAGTTTCAGCTCCATTATACGGTTTCAAGCCTTTGAGTTTAAAAATGGCATATGAAATTGTGTTTTGATTCCATGGTGCTGGGATGGAATGGTATTTGAAATTTTTGGTTGCATATATCATAAAAACACAACTGCTTATAACTTTGGGGTGTGATTTATTATATGTTTGTCAATTATTTTGCTTGGGATGCTGGCTAATTTTTCGTTACTTGCCGAGGTGCTTACTGTTATTTGGGTTTTAGTTAGTATCACAAGTCTAAAAAAAAATTAATAGTTTGGTCAGTGACGAAGCATTGAGAGGTTTCAGAAGGTTATTTGGGTTGAATGTATATCTCACTCATCTTAAATAGTAATATCAATTAGTGATCTACGCTTTGTTCTATGGGTAGTTATATTTAAATTGGTTATATTTGTTTTAATCAAGTTTTACCATTGTTACACATATAGTTTGGTTCGTTTGATTCTTCTACTTGATCTTGAAGCCCGGATTTTATAATATTAAATAACTAAGTCTCTTTAGAGATAAACCCAATAGAAAACGTAGCTCAACTTAGGCTCGACCTCTAAAAAAATACAATGAGATGAGCCTCGTTGCATTGAAAAAATAAACAATTGCGGGGCCCTCATATTAATTTATTATAAAAATTTAGACTCGGAAGGACCGTTTATCGAATTTCACGGTCTTTCCCAAAGTTAATAACACGATAGACTCTTTAGGCACGACTTGTAAATGAATTACTTTCCTAAATATGGGTGCGCATTTATGTGACCCAAATCTTATTCTCGTCGAAATTGAAATACATTAAAGTCACATGCGTACAGGTTGCGGTGTGACTCGAAATGTGTTTTCGTGACGTCGCAATTCTTCTGAAATTGAAAAGCGGAACATTAAAAGCACCTAATTGAAATATATAAAGAAATCAGATAAAAACAAAAAATTGCAGTTGAGCGACCGTGCTAGAACCACGGAATCCGGGAGTGCCTAACACCTTCTCCCGGTTTAACAGAATTCCTTATCCAGGTTTCTAGTTTCGCAGACTGTAATACAGAGTCATAAATTTCCTCGGTTCGGGATTAAAACCGGTGGCTTGGGACACCATTATTTTCCCAAGTGGCGACTCTGAATAATTAAATAAATTGATCCCGTTCCGACTGTCCTTTAAGTGAAAAAGCTCATTCATTGATTATTATTATATCCCTCCTCGGGGGTGTAGTATTATACAGTGGCACACATATACGTTACATTACACGTATGTGCGGTGTAAAAAGGAGGTGTGACACTTACCATCCCCAAGCAAGCGGTCAAGTTGAAGTTTCAAATCGGGAAATCAAAAGCATCTTGTCAAAGACGGTCAATGCAAATTGGACCAATTGGTCCAAGAAACTAGATGATATGTTGTGGACTTATAGGACGGCCTACAAAACGCCAATTGGTATGTCTCCCTACCGATTGGTGTTTGGTAAGGCTTGTCATCTTCCGGTAGAGCTTGAACATAAAGCAATGTGGGCCTTGAAAAAGCTGAACTTAGAATGGGATGTAGCGGCTAATCTCCAGGTTGATCATTTGAATGAGCTTGACGAGTTTAGATTTCGTGCATACTCCAGCTCGTCCTTAAACAATGACAAGATGAAGTACCTTCATGATAAATATGCTCGAAGCAAGGAGTTCAATATTGGTGACATGGTTCTTCTCTTCAATTCCCGGTTGAGATTGTTTCCGGGAAAGCTCAAGTCGAAGTGGCGTGGCCCTTTTGAGGTAGTAGGTGTGACCCCGTTTGGAGCTCTAGACTTAAATAACATGAATGGTGAAATATTTCGAGTAAATTGGCATCGGGTGAAGCACTACTTGGGGAAGCCGGATGACAGCCGGGTGGTGGCACTTTTGCACTTGAAGTGATGGTATGGTGAATTGCGTCGTGCTGCGACATTAAATAAGGCGCTTCTTGGGAGGCAACCCATGTGTTTTTCTTTTCCTTTGTTTTCTTCATCAGTAGGATAGGTTTTTTGAGCTAACAATGTGCGAAGTGTTGCAGGGAGTGTGTTGAAATAATGCAGGAAAATACAGACTGAACAGTTCTCTGAAGTTTGGGCCACGCGGCCGCACCACAAAACACTGCTGTCCGCGTGGGTTGTTGAAATTGATGACCTGAACCCATGGGAACCTGCGCGGTCCGCGTACCAAAATTGTGCGGTCCGCGTAGGGGTGGACAAGAGAGAATGCAAAATATCAAGTCTCTGAAGATTGGCCACACGGTCGCACAACAAATCAGTGCGGTCCGCATGGAAATTTGTCAATTAAGCAGGTCTCTGAAGTTTGCCACGCGGCCGCACCACAAAACAGTGCAGTCCACGTGGAAGCTTAACCATTGAGGAGGTTTTCTGAATTTTGGCACGCGGCCGTACACCAAAACAGTGTGGTCCGCGTGACCTGCTAGGTAAAATGAACACAAGGCAAAATCCTGTGCGGTCCGCGTGCCAAAAGTGTGCAGCCGCGCAGGTAGGTGAGTTATGGGTCCCATCACTTTTTCTATAAATAGGGACCCCTGGCCTTCATTAAACCTTTTGGCCAAATTTCATTCTGAGACAAAATCACTATTCACTTTTACTCTTTGTGCTTCAATTACAACTTCAACTTCTCTTGGTAACATTTCATCCTTGATTCATTGTATTCATTATTTTAATTAATGTTAATTAATGTTAGCATAACTTCTTAATTTCTTTATTTTCTTCTTTTAATTGATAACTTTAGGATCAAGCATGCTAATTAGAGAACTAGGGCTAATCTTCCTTGTTAAAATAACTAAGTAGGGACACATAGGACATCGGATATTGAACAAAATGGACTGAACTGAACAAAAAGAATACCCTACCAGTTTTTGATTTTTGCCCTATGCGGCCGCACACTTTTATCGTGTGGTCCGCGTGCATTTCTGATTGATCAAGAACACCTACGCGGTCCAAATCAGTGCGGACCGCCTGCCCAAGGTTCAGAGAATGTCAAAAGTGTTGGTTTCTTCTGTGTGGACTGCGTGCATTTCTGTGCGGTCCGCATTGACATCACGCGGCCCCAATACAAAACAGTGCGGTCCGCGTGGGTCAACTTCATAGAATCTGTTTGTTGGTTGATCGACCTGTGCGGACCGCGTGGCAAAAGTGTGCGGTCCGTGTTGACCTCACGCAGTCGTGATACAAATCAGTGCGGTCTGCGTGGGTCAACTTTAGAGGATGCTACAGGGTATTGGTTAGCCTGTGCGGACCGCGTGGCAAAAGTGTGCGGTCCGCATGGCTTCTGTTCTTCACTGTGATTCTTTTACTTATGATATTATGTCATTGTATACTACTCACGTGCTTCGACTAACCAATATAGATTGTACTTTTGCAGGCAATGAAGAAAATGTTAGCACAACGTGGGGGTAAGCAACCCGAGAGGGGTGGTCCCTCCTGAGGGGGCAAAGGCAAAAGGATAGTAAAACTCACCCCGGAGGCCCGGGAAAACATCAAGAAAACCCGAAAGATAATTCGGGAAGCTGACAGAGCGGCCTCTCATTCCACGGGGAGTGATTACGTTCCTTCAAGGAGTATCACATCAGAGTCTGCCCCCTCCCACATAGAAGTCTCAGTACCACTCATGCCATCCTCATCTCCAGAGAGAGATCAACCCACAGAGGACACTTCCAAGGCCATCTCCAAGCAAGTCATTGTAGTCTTGGACTCGTCTGATGAGTCTCGAGCTGAGAAGAAGAACAGTGATGATGAGTACTCCACTTCTCCCACAGCTTCACTATCAGAGGAGAGTGGAGGTCAGTTTGAGGGAGGTGAGCCACAGGTTGGGGGGATAGAGCGGACTAGGGATCCCAATGTGTGGGCGGATAGGTTTGTCAGGTCAACAAGCATGGCATAAGTTCCGAGAGTGGTGGCCGAAAAGGAGATTGATCCTAGAGCGGAGGTTTATAGATGTGGACCTGCTTCCGCACAACCCTCACGTCCAAGCACAGTTTCACACAAGAGAGGGTTGGGGTTTTTTTAAGGAGCGGGTAGAGAATACAAATGAACACATGGTGAAGGAGTTTTTTGTCAATATCCATCATCTAGTCCGGGATTCCACTGCCACAAAAGTGAGGGACCAAATTGTGTTGTTTGATGGAAAGTCGCTGAATGAGTTTTTGGGGTTCGCTGAGGAAGATGAATCTCAGTATCTGGACAAGTTAGCTCAGAAGGAGGAGGCCCGACCTTGGTTAGCAGAGGTGCTAGCGGCTCCCGGAACTGTTCCAGTGTGGCTTAAAGCACAAGAGAAGATTTATAGGAACACCCTTAGCTTCGAGGGGAAAGGGTGGTTGACCTTTGTCTGCAACCGTCTGGATCCCACCACTCACGACCATTCAGTGCCGATTGATAGAGCGGTGTTGGTAGCTTCGATCATGGCAGGCTTCCCACTAAATGTGGGAAATATCATGTACAGGGTCATCTCAAAGGTGGTAAATGAGAACAAGACGAACTACCCCTTCCCCAACACATTGACGATGTACTTAAGAGAGTTGAAGGTGAAAAGGAAGAAATTTGATGTTCTGGTGCCTCCGGCGGGGGCGTACTCATGGTATGATCAAAAGGGTCCGGACAACCCTAAGACGGCCAAAAAGGGCCAAGCCACCACTTCCACCACAGCTGGCCAGTCTGAGGAGCCAGCTGTCACCACTACTGAGTAGGCCACTTCACTCCCTCCGGTTCCATCTACAGCACCCTCCTCATCTACAGCTGATCCGGAGATTCTAGTCTCCAAGACGCGCCGATTCACTACCAACCAGTTGTCTTACACTTTGACCAGTTTGAACAACTGGATGTCAGCTGTGACATCCAAGTTGTCCACCTTGACGACAATGGTTCAGTCCCACAGTGCACCTATGATGGTGGAGGTCCCAGCTTCTATTGGGGACACTTTGAAGAAAATCCTGGAAAACCAGGAAAGGATGATGAAGAAGCAGGATAGCTTGGCTGAAGCGGTTGATTCACATAGCAAGGCACTCAAAAGCCTTGCTAGGGAGCACATGAAGCTGAGGAAGGCCAAGGCCTCGACGGAGTCGGTTACAGCTCTTAAGGAGCAGGTGGACAAACTGGTAGCTGACCAGTTGCCCCTAGATCTTCTGTTTGGTGAGCCATCTATAGAGCCAGAGCCGGAATAGCCGCAAAAGGAGTTCAGGCCACCCAAGAAAAGGAAGCTCCCCAACACTGAGGGAGTGGTTATCATGGTAGCACCTGAGCAGCATGAGGGATCCCCTAGTATACCCATAGCAGCACCCACAGCAGGACCCGTAGCAGTAGATAAGCCTCCTCCAGAGCAGGCACCTATCCCAGCAGCACCACAGCAGGTTGGGGACCAGTCTGAGGTCCCCACCACTACAGCGGATGAGGGAGCCAGTCAGAGCCACCATGTTGATCACGCTTGAGGGGCCATCTATATCCTTTCTCTTTGTGCTTTATTTGATAGTTAGCATTGGGGACAATGCAAGCTTTTATTCGTAGGGGTGTGCCCTACCGTTTTTGATTTTTGGATTGTATATATTTGACTACTTTTAGTACATTCGTAGATGTAGTATTTGTATATATTTTAACGCTTTGATCTACCTTAGTTTCATTTTGATTTTATATATCAATACATCTTTGTTCATAGCTCATGTGCTTTTTCATTTTTTGGTTGTTCTCGTAGAATCATTAGTTTTTGTTTTAAGCTTTCAATAATCCCTTGGTTTTCTTAATGCCATGGTTCTTTCCAAGGGTAAAGTGTTGTGTGAAACGGGTGGATGTTCCCTATGATAGATAGTGTGAAAACTATCTTAAGGGTTGAGTTAGTTTTTTTTCTTTTTTTATTCTTGTTTTTAAACTTTTTTTGTGGTTAAGGGTACCTCGGGCGAACTTCACTTGGGCCTAGCACATTTGTCTCCGATCTTATGGTCAAAGACATCAAGTTGTGTCTAGATTGGTGAAAGTTGTGGCCTTGAGAGTCTTGTGTTGATCGAACAACCATCGATTGGTCATATGGACCAAAGTGTGCTCGAATCTATTCCGAGGTTGTTGTGGGCCTTCGACTCCATTTCTTGGTGATCTCTTAGTGTTAGTGTGGTGAGAAAGTAGAATTGTGAGCCCAAGCACCGTACCGATGGTCTAGAACTTGCCCCGAATGTTTGTTGAGGCGAAATCCTAGGTGAAACTTGACTTGAGAAGTGAGTGTAGGCCACCTTTGATCCAAATGAACATATCATGAATCATTCCTTCCAACCTACCAATAAATGAATCCCTAGTCACCCCTTTTGAGCCTAAAACCTTGTTTCTTCATAAACCAAAGTGCAAGCCTATACCCAATTTAGACCTTCTATTGGCACCCAAAGATCTTCCCTTAAAGTGATTGCAAAAGTATAAGTTTGGGGGGAAAGACAAGATACAATCAATAAAGGCACCTAAGGGCAAAAAGGCACAAATGCAATAAGAAAAAGAAAAGGCATGAAGAAAAAGGAAACGAAGAGAAAAACAAGCGAGAAGTTGAAAGAAAGACCCAAAATGGGGGACCAAAAAGAGTTGATAGGTGAAAAAGGAAGAAGGAAGAATGAGAATGAATTGATCAAAGAAAGAAGTGCCAATTGCAAAACGAAAGAGTGCCATGGTGCCTCTCTTTCACCCCTTAAAGAGGAAATGCCAAAAAAGAGTCAAAAAGGTGTTCCATAAATGAATCAAAAGAAACGCTTTAGGGAAGGTTGAACCAATAAGAACCAAAGTCCTACCCTACCCAAAAAGCTTTCACAATGACTCCCAAAAAGTCCTATATGATCTCAAGTCGAGAAGAGCCTACATTAGTGGATACTTAGGGAGAGAGTGAGTGTTAAATTCTCCACATTGATTTGAGTGGAAATACCCTAAAAGGTGAGATGCACTTAGGGAGAGCCGAGGGTGTATGAGTTTGGGGTCCACAATAACCAAAGTGCTTGAGAAAGGCTCTTTGATGGATCGAGTCAACCCTCGAAGCTCTTGGGTCACACTTGAACCAAAATGCTTAAAAGTTTTCAAAAAGGTGTCAATGATACATTTGCATTAGGGGCAATTGTTAGTCCCAATTGATGTTTGTGAGGTTACCCCGGACAAGTAGGGGTGAATTGGTGTCTTTTCTCTGAAGGTTAGGTCTTAGTTTTGATTTGCTTGAGGACAAGCAAAGGTTTAAGTTTGGGGGAGTTGATAACTAGGAATTTTGCATGATTTTGAACCCCGTCTTACCTTAGCTTTGTGCATAAAATGTGATTAAGTGGCTCTGAATTACTTACAAGTGTGCTAATTTGCAGGTTTGTGTGAATAGAGGATGAATTTCGTCAAAGCGGCTCAAAAAGGAGTGAAACCGGCAAAGTGCCAACAAAAAGATGAAGGACTTCAAGGAAGCCTGTGCGGACCGCACCGTTTTGGTGTGCGGCCGCACAGGCTGGTTCAGAGACTCAAAAGATTCAAGTACTATCTGCGCGGATCGCACTGATTTGGTGTGCGGCCGCGCAGGTGGAGATCAGAGAAGCCTCAAATTTAGACAAGACCGATGTGGACCGCGTCCAAAACTAAGCGGTCCGTGTTACTGTACTCATGCGGCCGCGTGCCATATCAGTGCGGCCCGCGTGTATAAAGGATCAGAGGCTATGCAAGCAGAGGATTTCTGCAGTGCGGCCGCATGACAAATGTACGCGGTCCGCGTCACTGTTCCTACGCGGCCGCATGACAAATGTGTGCGGTCCGCGTGAGTCCCGTAGGGGCATTATTGTCCGGAAATTTCAGGGTAGTATAAATAGCTTCTTTTTCTTTTTTAGGTCATGTTAGATAATACCTAGTGGCGGCAGAGCTCGTGAGGAATATATACAGGCCTGTTTTAGGCAATTTTGTACTAGTTTGACTTTAGATTTCATTTCTAATTAATTATTATGTCAATTTTAGCTTCAATTTCTTCGTCTTCTTCAATTTCTATAGCTAGCTAAACCCATAGCTAGGGTTGTAGCCCAACCCTAGTGTGGGTAATTGATGGGTTAAAATATTGAATGCAAGGATGATTGTGGGTAATTGGTTTTGGGTTGAATGAATGTATTTAATTGGGATTTTATGGTTGCAAACATGAAGTCTACATTTGTGGGTTTGGTCTCTTCTTGAGAAGGAGGGTCTAAAACCTCTCATTCAATCCCAATAAGAACTTGGGATGGACCCATGAGAATGGTAGTCCCAAGTAACGGGTATAAACCTTGAGAGAGTAATTACCCAACTTGAGCCTAAAGTTGCTTGGGAAAATTAGCCTACCCAATTGGTCTCGAGAGAGTCAATTGGGCAAAATTGTTCTCTCTACCGAGAGGTGTGAGAATGAAAATATAGAGCAACGGCTATCCGAATATCCCATGTATCATTTTCGCATTGAATTTCCATACCCGTTAGTTATTCCACCTAGGTATAAGCTATTTCCCTAGTCCCCTTTTTCCCATTAGAAAAATCATAATTAGAAATAGCTTTAGCATAATTTAGACAACTCAATAGTAGTAGATACAATAGTTGATACTTTGAAAATACCAAAAATGTTTGAAGATAAACTAGAAGCCAAAACTCAATTCTAGTGCAACACAATTATTTACTCCAAAAATCTAACTCCCTGAGGAAATTGACCCCGTACCACTATACGGGTAAGAGTATTAGTGCCCGATCATACCTTTGGATTGAGTTTGCCATGATCAAGGTTCAAGAACGATGATCCTCCAATGTTTAGTGGTTTGGCTACAGATGGTGCATTGGGTTTTCTAGAGAAGTGTCATCATATTCCTTGTACCATGGGGATAGTGGAGACCGGCAGGGTTTCCTTCAATGTTTTTCAGCTTCGTGAGGCCGCATATGATTGGTGGTGCACGTACGAGTTGGATAGTCCAGAGGAGTCTGCTTCATTGACCTGGATGCAGTTTTCAGATCTGTTTTTGAGGGAGTTTGTTCCCAGAGCCTTAGGGATTCTTGGCGCTCGGAGTTTGAGCGGTTGCGACAGGGCTCTATGTCAGTATCAGAGTATGCTATTCATTTCACCCGCCTAGCAGGGCATGCACCAGCTTTGGTAGCCATGTTCCGGGAGAGAGTGCGGAGATTTATTGAGGGCCTTATTCCGCCGATCCGGTCCAGCATGGCCAGGGAGTTGAAGACGGACATACCGTATCAACAGGCGGTGAGCATTGCCAAGAGGATCGAGAGTATGCTCCCTAGAGAGTGGGGAGAGAGGGAGGCCAAGAGGTCTCGTGAGTCAGGCCATTTTTCTGGTGCCCGCACTTCAGCAGCTGGTCGTTTTGGCAGGGGTTATTCCGGTCGTCCAGTTCATTCAGCATTGCTAGCAACCGGTAGTACTCCAGCTCTTCCAGCACCTTAGGAGCCTTATTATGCTCCCCCGGCTTCCAGTGCACCTCCTGTGTGGGGTACCTCCAGGGGTTAGACTAGTGGGGGTGAGGCCGCGTCCTCCCAGAGCTTGTTTTGAGTGCGGGGATACTAGCCATCTGGTTAGGGATTGCCCCAAGCGTAGGAGAGGAGCACATCCACATCCTCCACAGCCTCAGCGTGGTTCGCATGGTCAGCAGGCCATCATTCCAGCACCAGCTGCCACCCGACTTGCCCAGCCAGCCAGGGGCGGGGATCAGGGTGCCAGAGGCCATCCTCGAGAGAGGGGTCAGGCTAGATTTTATGCTATTCCTGATCACGCTGCTGCTGTTCCATCTGATTCTGTTATCACAGGTATTATTCTAGCTAGTTACAGAGAGGCATCGGTTCTATTCGATACTGGTTCCACTTTTTCATATGTGTCCTCTTATTTTGCTTCTCATCCGTGTGTGCCTCGGGATTCTTTGAGTACCCCCGTTTATGTTTCCACTCCGGTGGGAGATACTTTGGCTGTGGACCATGTGTATCAGTCATGTTTGGTTACATTTTGTGGTTTTGAGACCAAAGCGGATCTATTATTGCTCGGGATGGTCGATTTTGATATTATTCTGGGCATGGAATGGTTGTCACCCCATTATGCTATTCTTGATTGTCACGCCAAGACCGTGACGCTGGTTATGCCAGGCATTCCACATATTGAGTGGAGTGGTACTCTAGATCACACCCCCAACCGTGTTATTTTCTTTCTCAGAGCTCAACGTATGGTTGAGAAGGGGTGTGCTGCTTATCTAGCTTATGTGCGGGATGTCAGTATTGACACTCCTTCTATTGATTCTGTTCCAGTGGTACGTGATTTTGCTGATGTATTTCCAGCTGATCTCCCGGGCATGCCGCCCGAGAAAATATTGATTTTGCTATTGACTTGTTGCCGGGCACTCAGCCCATTTCTATTCAACCGTACCGTATGGCTCCTACTGAGTTGAAGGAGTTGAAGGATCAGTTACAGGAGTTGTTGGGTAAGGGTTTCATTCGACCCAATGTTTCACCTTGGGGTGCTCCTATGTTGTTTGTGAAGAAAAATAACGGTTCTATACGTGTGTGTATTGACTATCGTTAGTTGAACAAAGTTACAGTGAAGAACCAGTATCCTTTGCCTCGCATTAATGATTGTTTGACCAGCTACAGGGCGCACAGGTGTTCTCTAAGATTAATTTGCACTCTGGTTATCATCAGCTAAAGATTCGGGAGCCTGATATCCCGAAGACTGCCTTCAGGACTCGGTATGGTCACTACGAGTTCCTCGTGATGTCTTTTGGGCTAACTAATGCCCCAGTAGCCTTTATGCATTTGATGCACAGTGTGTTCAGGCCATATCTGGACTTGTTTGTGATTGTATTAATTAAGGATATTCTAGTATATTCCCGGAGTCGGGAAGAGCATGAGCAGCATTAGAGGATAGTGCTTCAGATTCTGAGGGAGAAGCAGCTATATGCCAAGTTCTCGAAATGTGAATTCTGGTTAAGTTCATTGGCATTTTTAGGCCACGTGGTGTCGAGCAATGGTATTCGAGTGGATCCGAGGAAGGTGGAGGCCGTGCAGAGTTGGCCCAGACCCTCCTCCGCTACTGAGATTCGCAGTTTCCTTGGTTTGGCGGGTTACTACCGTCGTTTCGTAGAGGGGTTCTCTTCGATTGCAGCACCTATGACTAGATTGACCCAAAAGGGTGCCCCTTTTCAGTGGACAGACGAGTGTGAGGCGAGCTTTCAGAAGCTCAAGACAGCTTTGACTTCGGCCCCTATCTTGATGTTGCCTACAGGTTCGGGGTCCTATATAGTATATTGTGATACCTCACGAGTTGGATTCGGTGCAGTATTGATGCAGGACGGTAGGGTGATTGCCTATGCATCCAGACAGCTGAAGGTACATGAGAAGAAATATCATGTTCATGATCTGGAGCTAGCTGCCATTGTTCACGCCTTGAAGATTTGGCGTCATTACTTGTATGGGGTTCCTTGTGAGATCTACACCGATCACCGGAGCTTGCAGCACTTGCTTAATAGAAGGACTTGAACATGCGTCAGAAGAGATGGTTGGAGCTGCTCAAGGACTATGATATTACTATTCTCTATCATCCGAGCAAGGCTAATGTAGTTGCTGATGCCTTGAGTCATCGGGCAGAGAGTTTGGGGAGTTTGGCATATCTACCAGCTTCGGAGAGGTTTATGGCGATGGATGTTCAGGCTTTAGCCAGGCAGTTTGTTAGACTGGATCTTTCGGAGCCCAGCCAGGTCCTGGCTTATGTGGTTTCTCGATCTTCTCTATATGACCGCATCAGGGAGCGCCAGTTCGACGACCCTCATTTTCTTGTCCTCAAGGATAGAGTTCGCTGTGGTGATGCTCGAGATGTTACCATTGGGGATGATGGAGTTATGAGGATGCAAGGGCGTATTTGTGTGCCCAATGTAGATGATCTTCGAGAGCAGATTCTAGCGGAGGCCCATAGCTCGTGGTATTCCATCCATCCGGGTGCCGCAAGGATGTATCAGGACTTGAGACAGCATTACTGGTGGAGGCGGATAAAGAGGGATATATTTGATTATGTTTCTAGATGCCGCAACTGCCAGCAGGTGAAGTATGAGCATCAACATCTGATAACTAGGAATTTTGCATGATTTTGAACCCCTTCTTACCTTAGCTTTGTGTATTAAATGTTTTTAAATGGCTTTTAATTACTTACAAGTGCGCTATTTTGCAGGTTTGTGCGAAAAAAAGGATGAATACCATCAAAGCGGCTCAAAAAGGAGTGAAACCGGCAAAGCGTCAACGAAGAGAAGAGAGACTTCAAGGAAGCCTGTGCAGACCGCAGTGATTTGGTGTGCGGCCGCACAGGAGAAGATCAGAGAAGCCTACAAGTGCAGACCAAACCCACGCGGACCGCGTCCAAAGTTGTGCGTCCGCGATGAAGAAGACCAGAGCTGGAAATATTTAAGGAACAAGCCCCACGCGGTCGCGTGCCATATCAGTGCGGCCCGCGTGGGTAAAGGATTAGAGAGTGTTCTTGCAAGGGATTTATGCAGTGCGGCCGCATGACAAATGTGTGCGGTCCGCGTTACTGTACACACGCGGCCGCACGACAAATGTATGCGGTCCGCGGACCTGTTCCAGCAGCTGACCGTCAGCAACCCAAATGACCCTACACGGCCGCACGACAAAAGTGTGCGGTCCGCGTGAGTCCCGCAAGGGCATTTTTGTCCGGAAATTTTAGGGTAGTATAAATAGCTCCTTTTTCTTTTTTAGGTTATGTAAGACAATACGTAGTGACGGCAGAGCTCGTGAGGAACTTGAATATGCCTATTTTGGGCAATTTTGTACTAGATTAACATTAGATTTCATTTCCAGTTAATTATTATGTCAATTTTACCTTCAATTTCTTCATCTTCTTCAATTTCTATGGCTAGCTGAACCCATAGATCGGGTTGTAGCCCAACCCTAGTGTGCGTAATTGATGGGTTAGAATATTAAATGCAAGGATGATTGTGGGTAATTGGTTTTGGGTTGATTGAATGTGTTTAATTGGGATTTTGTGGTTGCAAACATGAAATCTAATTTTGTGGGTTTGGTCTCAACTTGAGAAAGAGAGTGTAAAACCTCTCAATCAATCCCAACAAGAACTTGGGATGGACCCATGAGAATGGTAGTCCCAAGTAACGGGTATAAACCTCGAGCGAGTAATTACCCAACTTGAGCCTAAAGTTGCTTGGGCAAATTAGCCTACCCAATTGGTCTCGAGAGAGTCAATTGGGAAAAATTGTTCTCTCTACCGAGAGGTGTGAGAATGAATGCATAGAGCAACAGCTACTCGATAATCCCATGCATCACCTTCGCATTGAATTTCCATACCCATTAGTTATTCCACCTAGGTATAAGCTACTTCCCTAGTCACCTTTCCCATTAGAAAAATCATAATTAGAAATAGCCTTTGCATAATTAAGACAACACAATAGTAGTAGCTATAATAGCTTATACATTGAAAATACCAAAAATGTTTGAAGATAAACTAGAAGCCAAAACCCAATTCTAGTTCAACACAATTATTCACTCCAAAAATCTAACTCTCTGAGGAACTGACCCCGAACCACTATTCTGGTAAGAGTATTAGTGCCCACTCACCTTCGGGTTGAGTTTTCCACGATCAGCTGTCACGCCCCAAATCAGGGAACATGACCGGCGCCTGACCGGGTTGCCCCAGTCAAGCGGACCTGGGTGCCTTTCATTCCCACGCGTTACCCCTGTGTTGATTGTTTCTCATTAACCAAATATCTTACTAACCATGAATGATTTCACATTAAACAAATAAAACCATACGAGTGATTCATTAACAAGTTTGCGGTTTTTACAACGCCCGACATAACATAATGTATACATAATACTGGAGTCCCACAGTTTACATGTCTACAGAGCCTCTAGGATACAAAAAAGGGAATACAATACTTGCCGGTAACAAGGCTCCGGCTATACCTTACAAAACCAAAATGAAATCTAAACAAAAGTGGCATGAACCACACAGGGCCCCAAGGAAGAAAGGGGCTCACCAAAACGGGCGGTGGAAGGAGAAGGATACTACTGCCGATGAGCTGAAGTGCCTGCTACTGATCCACCTACAATCATAACACGAATGTAGCGTCCCCGGCAAAAGGGACGTCAATACACTTGAATTGTACTGGCATGTATGGACAAACTTTGTCCCAAGTAAACTCAAGCCATTGAATTACATCAACAATTAATTAAGCCAGCCCAACCATGTTTCCACATTTTCCTCATTTCAAATAATTTTCAACACAAAGCACTTTCTACGATCAACCAATTTAACAATAACCAATCAATCACGTAAAGCACAAGTAGTCAAACAAAGGGGCAATCAGTGCCCCACAGGTTGCAAACTCTCATGCTGTCTCCTTTCACAATTTCACATTATTGATTTTTATATCAATTTTCAATAGCGATTTCGATCGCTTTCCATCCTTATTACCCCCGACCACCCTTATTACCTCGGCCACCCTTATCACCCCAACCCACACCTTATTTCTTCATGTTGCGGCGCGCAACCCGATCCCACCGTACAGTTTTAAAACACAACAAGTACAAACAGCAGATAAGGCATTTCACACAATTTCAACAAGTTCAAATAAGCAACTTACAGGTTGGTTCATGTTCACAATTACTTCTCAAGACAATATCACAATCAAGTTACAAATGTTCCAAAAATCAAGAGTATTCATACCGTATTGTTCAATGACTTACCAATCCTCAAGTGTTTCGTTTCTTTTCCACAAAGTACCATATATGCCATTATAGCCATTATTCACAATTCTTTTACCAAATTAAACTCTCATTTTACATCCCTCATAGCTCAACAACAAACTTTGAATATCCAACAACAACATCAAGAATTTCACACAATTTGTCAATTTAACACGAACCAAACAAACTTCACACATATAGGCGATTTCACAAGAATCAAAATTAGCCATACATACCTGGTGATGAGTTTTCTTCCTACTTTATGCTTACCCAAGATATCCTACTCTTGCCAACCTTGTTCTTGAAGACTCTTACTTCTACTCACTTCTTTTACTAGAAATCAAGTTCAATAATCATGCATGAATGTAAAAATTCTATTTTCAAAGGCTATTATATGCAAACCTCTATTTACCCAATTTAAAACTGAAAATCAAAGAAAATAGTTAGGGTTTTTACCTTGAAAAGATTGGGGAAGTTGAATCCTTGCCCTAGGATCCCTTGGAATTAAGTGGTTGGAACAATCTTTGAAGATGAAGAACTTCTCTCTCTAAAACCCCTCTATTCTCTCTCTAATTTTGGTAAGATGATATGAGAAAAAGAGGGTGAAAGGTGTTATATTAAAGAAGAGATCGGGTAAAAATGTTACAAAAATATGAGCCGGGGCGAATCTGCGGTGCACTTTGCGACCGCAGAATCAACATGCGGTCCGCATAGTGACCGCATAATGGCCTAAAAATGACTCAAGTTCTGTTACAGAATGCGACCAATATGCGGTCCGCATTCTTGATCTGTGGTCGCAAAGTGCACCGCAGATTCATTATGCGATCGCATATCGACCGCATTTTCAACATGATTTTGGGAGACTTTCTGGAAAGCTTTGCGGCAAGAATGCGGTCCGCATAGCAGATTTGCGGTCGCATTCTTGACCGCAAAATTGACACTTTTCGGAAAAAATAATTCTCTACATTTTTGAAACTTAAATCACTACCAAGGGTCCGAACCGCGGCGAGCTTGCGAGCCGCAAAGAATTCTACGCATTCCTAACACATTATTTGGACCATGACACTATAGCTACTAGGTTTTATGTACAAATATTTTACGGGGCCTTACATCCTCCCCCCTTAAGATCATTCGTCCTCGAATGAGGATTTTGAAATAAATGAGTTGGTTTTGAAAGACATGATATGCAACCATCAAAATTTTGACTAACTCTTATATTTTAGAAAAATTTCGCCGGAGTTTCCTTTGTATTATGGACATATCCACCTATCAGAGGGCCCCCAAAACACGTCACCAAACAACAATACACAAATACAACATTTTTCACAACTGGTATACACTTTCTTACCTCAACGAATGCACGTATTCTATCACATTGTTACAATTGCACATAAACTAGTCACTTCAATGAATTCTTACCTTATTAAACCATTTTAACACACCATGTACACTTAACAAACCATTACCAATCTACACTTACTATTATTGTTTATTTAACACGTAAATCTTTATAAGGCTTTCATTTATCAAGAACGGTTCAAGTGACCCAAGGTAACAACACATTTAACTCATTACAAAATGAAGGGGACTTTACTAATACTAAGAGGGAAACAACTTAGACAAGATGACAATTACTAGGAGTAGAAGGGTCACCTAATTTCTTCTAGGCTTGATCAAACAAATGGGGGTACTTTTCCTTCATCTCTTTTTCCGCTTCCCATGTGGCTTCCTCAACTTGTTGACTTCGCCACAATACTTTAACAGAGGCAACTTCCTTATTTCTCAACTTACGTACTTGCCTATCAAGAATGGCAACTGGAACTTCTTCATATGACAAATCTTCATTAACCTCTATAGCTTCGATTGGCATGATGGTGGATGGATCTCCAATCACTTTCTTCAACATGGACACATGGAATACCGGGTGCACTGATGACATCTCAGGAGGTAACTCTAGCCGATAAGCAACTTGACCAATCCTTTGAACGATCCGATATGGCCCGACATACCTAGGACTCAATTTCCCTTTCTTTCCAAATCGCATGACTCCCTTCATAGGAGATACCCTCAAGAACACCCAATCATCGACTTGAAACTCCAAATCCCTTCGGCGAACGTCCGCATAGGATTTTTGACGACTCTGTGCTGTTTTCATTCTCTCCTGAATAACCTTGACCTTTTCCATAGCTTCGTACACCATATCTGGCCCTAGCAATTCCGCTTCACCTACCTCAAACCACCCAATTGGCGACCTACATCTTCTCCCGTACAATGCCTCAAATGGGGCCATCTGAATGCTAGCATGATAGCTATTATTGTAAGTAAATTCTATCAGTGGCAAGTGTTCATCCCAGTTACCTTTAAAATCTAAGACACAAGCCCGTAACATATCTTCAAGCGTGTGAATGGTCCGCTCGGCCTGGCCGTCGGTCTGCGGATGGAAAGCTGTGCTGAGATTCACCTGAGTTCCCAAACCTTGCTGAAACTTCTTCCAAAAGTTAGCTGTGAACTGAGCCCCGCGATCCGAGATAACAGAAAGTGGAGTGCCATGAAGTCGTACTATCTCCTTGATGTACAATCTTGCATATTGCTCCGCAGTATCAGTGGACTTGACAGGCAGGAAGTGAGCTGATTTGGTGAGTCGATCCACTATCACCCATATTGAGTCAAACTTACGCCGAGTGCGAGGTAACCCTACCACGAAATCCATATTGATCATCTCCCATTTCCACCTTGGTATTTCTATAAGCTGAGTTAATCCACCGGGCCGTTGATGCTCGACCTTCACTTGTTGACAGTTCGGACATTTAGCTACAAAGCGTGCTACATCCCTTTTCATACCGTTCCACCAATAAATCTCCTTAAGGTCATGATACATTTTCGTGGAACCTGGGTGTACCGAATACCTGGAAATATGAGCCTCTGCCATTACCCTTTCCCGAAGCTCGTCCACATCCAGAACACATAGCCTATCTTGACACCGTAATACACCATCTTCGCTGCTGAGTACAAATGCTGAGGTCTTGTTATTCATGACTGCTTCCTTTACCCGAACCAATGCTGGATCCATGAACTATTTTTCCTTGATTTCCGCGACCAATGATGATTCTGCTCCATTATGCACCAAAATATCCCCCTCGTCTAACGCCGAGATACGAACCCCCAAACTGGCTAATTGGTAAACCTCTCGAGCCAGGGGTCTCCGATCCACACCCAAATGAGCCAAACTACCCATGGATTTTCGACTAAGAGCGTCGGCTACCACATTTGCCTTTCCTGGATGGTACAATATGTTCATATCATAGTCCTTGAGCAATTCTAACCACCGCCGCTGTCTCAGATTTAGCTCCTTCTGCTTGAACAAATACTGGAGGCTCTTATGGTCTGAAAACACATCTACATGAACTCCATAAAGATAGTGCCGCCATATTTTCAAAGCAAACACAACAGTTGCAAGCTCCAAATCATTCGTCGGATAATTTTTCTCGTGATTCTTGAGTTGCCTGGAAGCGTTAGATATGACATTCCCGTGCTGTATCAATACACATCCCAAGCCAACCCTGGAGGCATCATAATAAACCACAAATCCCTCTGTGCCTTCTGGCAAGGCCAATACTGGTGCCGAGGTCAATCTTGACTTCAATTCCTGGAAACTTTTCTCACATGCTTCGGACCACTGGAACTTAACTGCCTTCTGCGTCAGTTTTGTCAATGGGAAAGCGAGGGTTGAGAACCCCTCTACAAACCTCCGATAGTACCCTGCTAAACCCAAGAAGCTACGAATCTCTGTCGGGGTCGTGGGTCTAGGCCAATCTTTCACTGCCGCAATCTTCTGAGGATCCACCTGAATTCCCTCACTGGAAATAACATGCCCTAGAAAGGCTACGGACTTCAACCAAAACTCACATTTTGAGAACTTGGCATACAATTGATGCTGAAGAAGGGTCTGCAATGCTGCTCTGAGGTGAACGGCATGATCTTCCCCGCTCCGAGAGTAGATGAGGATGTCGTCAATGAATACAATCACAAAGGAATCTAGGAATGGCTTGAAAACACGATTCATAAGGTCCATGAAAGTTGCTGGGGCATTGGTTAGCCCAAAAGACATGACCAAAAACTCGAAGTGACCATAACGAGGTCTTAGGAATATCCTGCTCCCTAATTTTTAACTGGTGGTACCCAGACCGTAAATCAATCTTTGAGAAGAACTTTGCTCCGTGCAATTGGTCAAACAGATAATCCACTCGAGGCAAAGGATATTTATTCTTGATGCTGACTTTGTTGAGCTGCCGATAATCAATATACATTCAAAGTGACCCATCCTTCTTTCTGACAAAGAGAACCGGAGCACCCCACGGCGACACACTCGGTCGTATGAACCCTTTCTCTAATAAATCCCTCGGCTGCTCCTTTAACTCCCTTAACTCTGCTGGCGCCATTCTGTATGGTGGAATGGATATTGGCTGAGTATCCGGCAATACATCGATCCCAAAGTCAATCTCCCTATCCGGCGGAATGCCCGGAAGCTCATCTGGAAACACTTCAGGAAATTCATTCACAATTGGCACGGACTCGAGGGTAGGCACATATGAGGTGGTGTCCGTTACCCGAACCAGGTGATAGATACACCCTTTCTTAATCATCTTCGAAGCCTTAAGGTAGGAAATAAACCTACCCCTTGGCACTACACCATTTCCTCTCCATTCAATAACTGGCTCATTAGGGAACTCGAGCCTCATAACTCTTGTTCGACAGTCAAGTTTGGCAAAGGACGAATAGAGCCAATCCATCCCCATAATTACATCAAAATCTACCATCCCAAGATCAATAAGATCAGCTGTGGTATCACGACCACCCACCGTAACAACACAATTCCTATAGACTCGTGAGGCCGTAATAGAATCACCAATTGGAGTCGACACAGAGAACGGCTCATGAAGCTGTTCGGGTTCTATCCCAAAACTTGAAGCAATGAATGGAGTAACATAAGACAAGGAGGACCCCGGATCAATAAGGGCATAACAATCAATAGTCTGAACAGACATGATACCTGTAACAACATCTGGAGAAGCCTCGGCATTTTGGCGGCCACTTAATGCATAGAATTGGCTAGGTCCACCCCTACCCTGAGCTCCACCCCTAGCTGCACCACGCCCCGCTGATGCTGGAGTACGCGCTGATGATGTAGCAGCTGAAACCGGATGACTGAGCAGATCCCCTACCTATACCCTGACGGGGTGCACGACAGTCTCGTTGAATGTGACCTCTCACCCCGCACCCGAAGCACACTAGAAGGTCAAGGTAGCAAGTCTCTGTATGAAATCTCCCACACTTGGGGCATGTAGGTCTCCCCTGCTGCTGGGATCTCACCCCAGGACGACCAGACTAACGAGACCTCCTGATGTCTGAACCAGGTCTCGAGTAACTGCCCTGCTGATGACTGTGCACGGATGGCGGTGTAATCGCGGAGGACTGAGCATATGACTGGGATGGCCCTGATGACCCTTTCCCTGGAAGTGATCTCCCTGAATGACCCATTGACCGGGCCCTGCTGCTACTTTCTCTTTCTGCACGAATCTTCAATTTCCTGGCCTCTGTGGCCCGAGCAAACCCCACGATCCTCCCATAGTTCATATCTGAGTGCAAAGCTGCTGTGGCGGCCTCATTCACTACCAAAGGGCTAAGGCCCTGAACAAACTGTCGAACCCGGGCATCCATGGTCGACACTAAATGAGGAGCGTACTTGGACAACCTTACGAACTCCATGTGATACTCCCAAACACTCATACTGCCCTGTTTGAGAACCTCGAACTCAGTGGCACGGGCTGCCATTGCCTCGGCAGGTAAGAAGTGGTCCATAAATGCATCCACGAACTCATCCCATCTGGCCGGAGGGCTCCCTTCCTCACGGGAATCCTCCCACATTTCGAACCATGAACGTGCCGCTCCCTTCAACCTGTAAGAGGCCAACTCTACCCCTCTATATCTGTAGCCTTCATCACTCTGAGGGTCTTATATATCTCATTAAGGAAGTCTTGTGGGTCAGCCTCTGGATCGGTACCTGAGAATTCTGAGGGGCCAACCGTAAGAACTGGTGGACTCTGGAGCCGGAGAAATCTCCCTATCCGCTGGAGGATGCAGGGGGCATCATGGGATCTCTGGGCCTGGGCGGCCACTAACTGTGTTAACATATGAATGGCTCCCCTAAGATCTTCATTAGAGATACCGGAGCCCGAAGCGGGAACTGTATCTGAGTCAGGAACACCGGCAAGAGGAATGGTGGCATCCTCTGCCGCCGGCTGGAATAGGGACACTTGGGTTTTGAACAGATGGGCCAGGCAAATTCGGGACTGGTGGGTCATTCTCTCCCACGGCATCGGGTACATGATTAACAACTGCACTTGGGCCGGCATTGGCCCTAAGGCCGAGTCTAGCCTTCTTCTTAGGTGCCATATTCTGAAAATTTGGGAACAAGGCGCGAATTAGACAAAGATATTTCCACATTGCACTTTACCGCACGATATAGATTAACAAAGAAATAGGTAAATTCCTAAATGCCCGTGTAGCCCCCTACTTATATGATGTGGTCGACAACACACCTATAAGAAGGGCACTACTAGACACAGCTCCAAGACATCCTAGGACACTTTAAAAACCATAGGCTCTGATACCAAGTTTGTCACGCCCCAAATCGGGGAACATGACCGGCGCCTGACCGGGTTGCCCCAGTCAAGCGGACCTGGGTTCCTTTCATTCCCACGCGTTACCCTTATGTTGATTGTTTCTCATTAACCAAATATCTTACTAACCATGAATGATTTCACATTAAACAAATAAAACCATACGAGTGATTCATTAACAAGTTTGCAGTTTTTACAACGCCCAACATAACATAATATATACATAAGACCGGAGTCCCACAGTTTACATGTCTACAGAGCCTCTAGGATACAAAAAAGGGAATACAATACTTGCCGGTAACAAGGCTCCGGCTATACCTTACAAAACCAAAATGAAATCTAAACAAAAGTGGCATGAACCACACAGGGCCCCAAGGAAGAAAGGGGCTCACCAAAACGGGCAGGTGGAAGGAGAAGGATACTACTGCCGATGAGCTGAAGTGCCTGCTATCGATCCACCTACAATCATAACACGAATGTAGCGTCCCCGGCAAAAGGGACGTCAGTACACTTGAATTGTACTGGCATGTATGGACAAACTTTGTCCCAAGTAAACTCAAGCCATTGAATTACATCAACAATTAATTAAGCCGGCCAACCATGTTTCCACATTTTCCTCATTTCAAATAATTCTCAACACAAAGCACTTTCTACGATCAACCAATTTAACAATAACCAATCAATCACGTAAAGCACAAGTAGTCAAACAAAGGGGCAATCGGTGCCCCACAGGTTGCAAACTCTCCTGCTGTCTCCTTTCACAATTTCACATTATTGATTTTTATATCAATTTTCAATAGCGATTTCGATCGCTTTCCATCCTTATTACCCCTGACCACCCTTATTACCTCGGCCACCCTTATCACCCCAACCCACACTTTATTTCTTCATGTTACGGCGCGCAACCCGATCCCACCGTACAGTTTTAAAACACAACAAGTACAAACAGGAGATAAGGCATTTCACACAATTTCAACAAGTTCAAATAAGCAACTTACAGGTTGGTTCATGTTCACAATTACTTCTCAAGCCAATATCACAATCAAGTTACAAATGTTCCAAAAATCAAGAGTATTCATACCGTATTGTTCAATGACTTACCAATCCTCAAGTGTTTTGTTTCTTTTCCACAAAGTACCATATATGCCATTATAGCCATTATTCACAATTCTTTTACCAAATTAAACTCTCATTTTACATCCCTCATAGCTCAACAACAAACTTTAAATATCCAACAACAACATCAAGAATTTCACACAATTTGTCAATTTAACACGAACCAAACAAACTTCACACATATAGGCGATTTCACAAGAATCAAAATTAGCCATACATACCTGGTGATGAGTTTTCTTCCTACTTTATGCTTACCCAAGATATCCTACTCTTGCCAACCTTGTTCTTGAAGACTCTTACTTCTACTCACTTCTTTTTACTAGAAATCAAGTTCAATAATCATGCATGAGTGTAAAAATTCTATTTTCAAAAGCTATATGCAAACCTCTCTTTACCCAATTTAAAACTGAAAATCAAAAAAATAGTTAGGGTTTTTACCTTGAAAAGATTGGGGAAGTTGAATCCTTGCCCTAGGATCCCTTGGAATTAAGTGGTTGGAACAATCTTTGAAGATGAAGAACTTCTCTCTCTAAAACCCCTCTATTCTCTCTCTAATTTTGGTAAGATGATATGAGAAAATGAGGGTGAAAGGTGTTATATTAAAGAAGAGATCGGGTAAAAATGATACAAAAATCTGGGCCAGGGCGAATCTGCGGTGCACTTTGCGACCGCAGAATCAACATACGGTCCGCATAGTGACCGTAGAATGGCCTCAAAAATGACTCAAGTTCTGTTACAGAATGCGACCAATATGCGGTCCGCATTCTTGAGCTGTGGTCGCAAAGTGCACTGCAGATTCATTATGCGATCGCATATCGACCGCATTTTCAACATGATTTTGGGAGACTTTCTGGAAAGCTTTGCGGCAAGAATGCGGTCCGCATAGCAGATTTGCGGTCGCATTCTTGACCGCAAAATTGACACTTTTCGGAAAAATTAATTCTCTACATTTTTGAAACTTAAATCACTACCAAGGGTCCGAACCGCGGTGAGCTTGCGAGCCGCGAAGAATTCTACGCATTCCTAACACATTATTCGGACCATGACACTATAGCTACTAGGTTTTATGCACAAATATTTTACGGGGCCTTACATCCTCCCCCGCTTAAGATCATTCGTCCTCGAATGAGGATTTTGAAATAAATGAGTTGGTTTTGAAAGACATGATATGCAACCATCAAAATTTTGACTAACTCTTATATTTTAGAAAAATTTCGCCGGAGTTTCCTTTGTATTATGGACATATCCACCTGTGTCAGAGGGCCGCCAAAACACGTAACCAAACAACAATACACAAATACAACACTTTTCACAACTGGTATACACTTTATTACCTCAACGAATGCACATATTCTATCACATTGTTACAATTGCACATAAACTAGTCACTTCAATGAATTCTTACCTTATTTAACCATTTTAACACACCATGTACACTTAACAAACCATTACCAATCTACACTTACTATTAGTTGTTTATTTAACACGTAAATATTTATAAGGCTTTCATTTATCAAGAACGGTTCAAGTGACCCAAGGTAACAACACATTTAACTCATTACAAAATGAAGGGGACTTTACTAATACTAAGAGGGAAACAACTTAGACAAGATGACAGAGTTACTAGGAGTAGGAGGGTCACCTAATTTCTTCTAGGCTTGATCGAACAAATGGGGGTACTTTTCCTTCATCTCTTTTTCCGCTTCCCATGTGGCCTCCTCAACTTGTTGACTTCGCCACAATACTTTAACAGAGGCAACTTCCTAACACATTATTCGGACCATGACACTATAGCTACTAGGTTTTATGCACAAATATTTTACGGGGCCTTACATCAGCGTCCGGGTGGACTGATGCAGCAGATTGAGATTCCAGAGTGGAAATGGGAGCGCATCACCATGGATTTTGTATCTGGACTTCCACTGACTGTTAGGAAGTTTGATTCCATTTGGATTATTGTGGATCGACTGACCAAGTCCGCACACTTCATACCGGTGAGCACTACTTATTCATCGGAACGACTGGCGAAGATTTACATCAGGGAGATAGTTCGGCTGCATGGCATACCAGTTTCCATCATTTCGGATAGAGGAACTCAGTTCACTTCACGGTTCAGGAGAGTCGTACAGCAGGAGTTAGGCACTCGAGTGGTGTTGAGCAGAGCGTTTCACCCCAGACTGATGGCCAGTCCGAGCGCACTATTCAGATTTTAGAGGATATGCTCCGTGCGTGCATGATAGAGTTTGGAGGTTCATGGGATCACTTCTTGCCACTGGCGGAATTTGCTTATAACAACAGTTACCAGTCCAATATTCAGATGGCACCGTATGAGGCTCTATATGGTAGAAGGTGCAGGACTCCCGTGGGTTGGTTTGAGCCGGGCGAGGTCAGACTGCTAGGTACTGATATGGTTCAGGATGCAATGGACAAGGTCAAGGTGATTCAGGACAGACTTCGTGCAGCCCAGTCTAGACAGAAGAGTTATGCGGACAAGAAGGTCCGCGATGTGGCTTTTATGGTTGGCGAGCGGGTTTTGCTTCGAGTCTCGCCCATGAAGGGTGTTATGAGGTTTGGGAAGAAGGGAAAACTCAGTCCTAGATTTATTGGCCCTTTTGAGATTTTGAGGCATGTTGGGGAGGTTGCTTATGAGTTGGTCTTACCTCCCAACCTAGCCTGAGTCCACCCCGTAGTTCATGTCTCTATGCTCCGGAGATACCATGGTGACCCGTTGCATGTGTTGGATTTCACTTCTGTTTAGCTAGACGAGGATCTTTCTTATGTTGAGCAGCCAGTGGCCATTCTAGACAGGCAAGTCAGGAAGTTGAGGTCGAAGAACATCGCTTCAGCAAAGGTTTAGTGGCGTGGTCAGCCGGTCGAGGAGGTGACTTGGGAGGCCGAGCAGGATATGTGCAGCTAGTACCCTCATCTCTTCACCACTCCAGGTATGTTTCTATGCTCGTTCGAGGACGAACGAATCTTTTAAGTGTGGGAAGATGTAACGACCCGGCCGGTCGTTTCTGGAATTTACGCACTGATCCCCAATTTAACTGTCTCCCTAAGCTCATTTCTGCTATTGTGATTTGCCGGGAGGGTCGGTTCTGGAATTTGGAGTGTTTTGGGACACTTAGTCCCTAAATGGGAGCTTTATAGTTGGAAAATGGCCCGTAATCGGAATAGTGTTAAGACAACCTCGAAACGTAAATCTGAGGGTTCCATTAGCTCCGTTAGGTGATTTTGGGGTTGGAAGCGCATTCGGAATGTATTTTGGAGGTCTGTAGCTCAATTAGGCTTGAAATTGCGAAGTTTGAAATTTTGGCGAATCCTAACGATAGGTGATATTTTGATCCGGTAGTTGGAATGGAATTCCGACAATTTCTATAGCTTCGTTATGTGATTTTGGATATGTCCGCAAATTTTCAGGTCATTCAGACGTCATTTAGTCGGGGTTTTTATTGAATGTTGATTTTGGAAGTTTAGATGAATACTTAGGCTTGAATCCGCTATAATGCGATGTTTTGTGTGTTTAAGGACATGTTTTTATCATTGGAACAAGTTCGAATAAGGTATTAGGATGTGTTGGTGTGTTTGGATGAGGTCCCGGGGGCCTCGGGGTGTTATCGGATGGGTAAACAGGAAGAAAACATGGAAAAAGTGCAGGTTTGGACATTTTGTTCTGTTGTTTTCACCCCTGTGGAAATGGGACAGCAGAGGCGAGTCCGCATGAGCGGAATTTGGAGCGCAGGAGCGCCTGGGTTCACAGAGGCGGACCCTGTTTCGCTGAGACGATGTCGCGGGTGCAGAAGGCTTGTCGCAGAAGCGACCTAGGGTTGAGGAGTGAAGAATCCGCATGAACGGAAGGTCGTTCGCTTAAGCGAGTCCGCAGAAGCGGACTCTCACTTGCAGAAGCGAGAAGTCCCGCAGGAGCGGAAGTAATTCTGCAGGAGCAGAAGCGCGGAAGCGGTCCGTGGCTCGCAGACACGGAAATGGCCAGTTAGGCCTGGGATTCGCAGAAGCGACCAATTGGTCGCAGAAGTGGTATCGCAGAGGCGGAAATTTGTCCGCATAAGCGGAAATCGCAGAGGGTTTAATTATATCAGAAGTTAGAAATTTCAGAAACATTACAAAACATTTGGGGCTCGGCTTAAGAGGCGATTTGGGCGATTTTGAAGGGAAATTCAAGGGGATTCATCAGGTAATTAACTATGGACTCGAATTGTGATTAGTATTGATATTATTATGCAATTATATCATGAAATTGGAGGAATTTGGGGTATTTTATGGAGGTTTTAGCCCTAGGCTTGAATTTTAGAAAATCAGGGATTTGAATGGGCAAATGGAGTCCGAATTTGGTAAATTTTATATGCTTAGACTCGTATTGAGACGAGGGTTCCGAATATGTAATTTTCGTAATGTTTCGAGAAGCGTACCGAAAGTCAGGTTTAGGCAACTTGTGGTTTTGGTGTATTTTGAATTGTTTTGATTGGGAAATGCCCAATTGACCTATTTTGATGTGATTCTATTGATTTTATCAGATACTACATCAGTGGAGGCCGACATTCGTGGCAAGAGAGTTGTCTCTTAGCGGTATTGTACCGTAGTCGAGGTAAGTGGCTTGTCTAACCTCGTGTGGGGGATCCTTCACCCCTATGATATTATGTGATAGTTGAAAAGCCTTGTACGCGAGGTAACGGGCGTGTACATGCGCTGGTTATTGTAACTCACTGTACTTGAATTGTCCGATTTGTGATATTCCTGTTCTTAGTTGATTAAATCGTTACATTTACCTGGTGTTCGCTAGAAAAGCATGAGTAGATAGGAATTATCTGTCTAACTGCCAAATTGTCTTATTTGAACTTCTTGATAATTGTTGGTACTAGTTTTGGTGAAATTGTAGTTAGGCATATTATATTTTCTCTGCGCGGTTTCTTTATTTGTTGCGTCGGCGGACTGCGGGTTCGATTCCCAGAGATCCCAGGGCTGTGGGTTCAATTCCCAGAGACCCGAAGTGGTATTTTTTATGGACTGCCGGTTCGATTATCGGAGATCCAAGGGTTGCGGGTTCGATTCCCGGAGACCTGGAGCTTATTGATATATTATTGAGATATGGACTGCGGGTTCGATTTCCGGAGATTTTGAGATCATTGAGACACATCCTGAGGTACTGAGACAAGGGCTACGGGTTCGATTCCTGGACACCCAGAGATACGGTTATTGGGACTGCGGGTTAAATTCCCGTAGCTCCTGGATTGTTGATTTTAGAGTGGGACTGTGGGTTCAATTCCCATAGGTCCTGGACTTGCTGGTTTGAGTTTTGTTGAGTTGGCTACTTTTAGTTAGTTATTCGTAGTCTGTTGTAGTAGTTACCTTATTGATGTTACTTTAAATTTATTCTCACATATTCCTGCTTATTACTGTTGATTATTATGTTGTTGTTTCTCTCAGTAGGGCCCTGACCTTCCTCGTCACTACTCCATCGAGGTTAGGCTTGACACTTGTGAGCACGTGATTTTTGCCCTAGAAGAGAAATACTCCCAAAGATTCAAAATAAAATAATTTTAGTTTTCTTGCAATTGTTGTGAATTTTGTGTTATTTTTCTTATATTATTTGCATTTTTATCTGTGCATATTTGCTTGTTTAAATAAATAAAATATACAAAAAATATGTTGCATATGTATATAAAATTTAAGTTTACAATTAAGTTTATTTTACAGAAATGAAAGGTCATAAAAAATATGTATTTTGCATTTTTTAAGCATTTAATGTCCAAATCGTGCAATTTTATTTTTATTAATGTTTAAATTGGGGTGATAATTATTATTATGACTTAATTAGTATTTCAGGATAATTTTTAGTTCTTATAAATTAATCTTAGTATTTTGGGCTTTATTAATTAGGAAGTTGAATAATGGAGAAGAACAAAATAGAAAAAATTGGATTAGGCCATCATGCAAATTAAGTTACAAGCCCAATCCTAAGCACCCTTACCCAACCCAAAACCCCTTGGCCCAAGAAGAAAATTTTAGATTTTTTTTAGCCAAAAAATAATCATAATCACATGACATAAAGTAGTGGGGAGCAAAGAAATCAAGGAAGAAAACAAGGAGAGGAAAACATGGATTAGTGGATTTTCTTTAAATTAAAAAAATTATTTTTTTTTTTAATAAAAAATCTGAAAATTTTCGAAATTCTTGCCTATAAATAGAAGAGAGGATTTATGAAAAAAAAAAAGTGGAAAAAAGAGAGGAAAAATCGGAAGAGAAGAAAAAAATAAAAAAAATTCCCTGCTGTAGTATACACTCGATATACACTCTAAATACAGAAGTATACACGGAAAAAATGCAATTTTTGAGAGTTTCTTTTGAGAAGTGAAAAGAGTTCAAAGCTAGAAAGCCAAAACAAAGAGAAAATCTGGAATATATTTTTCTTTTCTATTTTTTACTGGTTTTTTTTTGTTTTTCTCCGTATTGCTGGGATTTTCGGGATTGAGGTGTTGAAGCTACTGCTGGTTGTTACTGTTGTTGTTGTTGTATTTTCACCGCCCTGTTGATTTGCCATTTTCCCATTCCTTTCAAAACCAGGTACACATTCTAAAAACCATGTGTTGATGTAAGCTCGAATTGGAAGTTGAAGTTTTGAAATGAAATAGAAAAGCAAGTTGTTGATTAATATTTGTTGTTAATTTATATTTTATTAGTTTTTGTCAAATTATAGTTAGCTTTATAATTTGAAGAATAAATTTGTCATTCAAGGGAACACCATTTTGTACTAATATAGAGTAGCCTTTTAAGTATGTAATTGTTTAGGACTTTTCTTTTCTTTTAGAGACAAACTAAATAGAAAAAATGTAGTCACTTTAGGATTATCCTTTTTAAATAAAAAAATGTTACGAGCCTAGCTAAATAGAAGAAATAAAATTGCGGGGCCCCTCAATAACAATGTTTTTTTCTCTTTCTTAAAAATAACCAAACGCGGTAAATGATTTAAAATTGCATTATAGTATTGAACATTTTTTAAAAATCAGATATTTAGCCATTACAATAATTTAAGCGACCGTGCTAGAACCACGGGATCCGGGGGTGCCTAACACCTTCCCTCGAGTCAACAGAATTCCTTACTTAGAATTTCTGGTTCGCATACTTCATTTGGAAAGTCAAAAATTTCCTCGATTTGGGATTTAAATAAATCAGTGACTTGTGACACCATAATTTATTCCAAGTGGCGACTCTAAAATAAATAAATAATCTCATTTCGAATATTGTCACTTAAATTGGAAAAACTCCCTTATGCATTATCCCTCGGGGTAAGCGCGCCAAAAGGAGGTGTGACAATCTTTATTATGTATCTTTCAAATACAAATTAATGAGGGATCGTTGTTGTGCATATCCAGGTACATCAGGACATGCTCATACTAGGTGATTCAACAGCGCATTTGGAGACCTCGAGGTATGATCTGCTTTATCCGCGGATCCGGAGGCCCTCCTTCTATTCTGATAGTGATAGTAGATATTTTCCCCTTATTTCGTTGTTTTAAGATACTCTTGATGTATAGAGTCACAGTTGTACTTCCCTTTTAGTCTGTGTTACCCGTTGGATTCCGGGTCTTGGTGGTATGTTATACAGTGTGGTTGACGAGTGTATGTGCCAAGTGGCACGGATTACCTTCCTATTTACATCATTATTCCGCTATTTCTTGTTTAATGTTCATAAACTTATATATTCCGCAATGTGTTAGGCTTACCTAGTCGCAGGGACTGGGTGCCATCATGAAAGGTTCACTATTGGTAAACTAGGGTCGTGACAAGTTGGTATCAGAGCTCTAGGTTCATAGGAGTCACGGGACACAGACCGGTTAATTAGAGTCTCGCTGATCGATACGGAGACGTCTGTATCTATCTACGGGAGGCTAAGTAACTATTTAGGAAACTCTTCATTTCTTTTGGATTCCTTGTCGTGCGACATTTTTGGCACCAAATCTAAATTTCTACTTTCTATTCTCTCACAGATGGTGAGGACACGTGCTACTCGCGAGGATCTGGCACCCGCGCCCCCTGTTGCCGCCGTCAGAGGTCGGGGCCGAGGTAGAGGACGAGGACGCGCCCGAGGTGCAGCCACAGCACCATCGCGCGCTGCCGCTGAGGTGCCACCGGTAGACCAGGTTGGAGCGCAGGCACCTGGTACACCGACTACAGCTGCTACTACTCCGGCGCTACAGGAGACCCTGGCTCAGTTCATGAGCATGTATACCACTTTAGCCCAGGCAGGACTGCTTCCTCTCACCGCAGCTACATCTCACGCCGGGGGAGGGGCCCAGACTCCCGCAGCCGCTACACCTGAGCAGCGAGTGCCAGTGGGATAGGTTCTAGAGATTATGGTTATGCCTCCTGCCGCCTCAGCACAGCCTAGAGGTGGGCCAGCCGCCTCCGAGGACGAGCATCGTAGATTGGAGAGATTTGATAACTAGGAATTTTGCATGATTTTGAACCCCGTCTTACCTTAGCTTTGTGCATAAAATGTGATTAAGTGGCTCCGAATTACTTACAAGTGCGCTAATTTGAAGGTTTGCGCGAATAGAGGATGAATACCATCAAAGCGGCTAAAAAATGAGTGAAACCGGCAAAGTGCCAACAAA
This sequence comes from Nicotiana noctiflora, assembly GCA_032618575.1. NCBI lineage: Eukaryota > Viridiplantae > Streptophyta > Magnoliopsida > Solanales > Solanaceae > Nicotiana > Nicotiana noctiflora. The sequence continues at coordinate 291,736 of JASVEL010012443.1, read as the reverse complement.
AAGATGAAGGACTTCAAGGAAGCCTGTGCGGACCGCACTGTTTTGGTGTGCGGCCGCACAGGCCGGTTCAGAGACTCAAAATATTCAAGTACTATCTGCGCGGACCGCACTGATTTGGTGTGCGGCCGCGCAGGTGGAAATCAGAGAAGCCTCAAATGCAGACAAGACCCACGCGGACCGCGTCCAAAACTATGTGGTCCGCGTTACTGTACTCACGCGGACGCGTTCCATATCAGTGCGGCCCGCGTGGATAAATGATCAGAGGCTATGCAAGTAGAGGATTTGTGCAGTGCGGTCGCATGACAAATGTATGTGGTCCGCGTCACTGTTCCTACGTGGCCGCATGACAAATGTGTGCGGTCCGCGTACCTGTTCCAGCAGAGGACATTCAGCAGCCCAATTACCCTACGCGGTCGCACTACAAAAGTGTGCGGTCCGCGTGAGTCCCGCAGGGGCATTTTTGTCCGGAAATTTTAGGGTAATATAAACAGCTTCTTTTTTTTTTTAGGTCATGTTAGATAATACCTAGTGACGGCAGAGCTAGTGAGGAACATATACACGCCTATTTTAGGTAATTTTGTACTACTTTGACTTTAGATTTCATTTCTAATTAATTATTATGTCAATTTTAGCTTCAATTTCTTCTTCTTCTTCAATTTCTATGGCTAGCTAAACCCATAGCTAGGGTTGTAGCCCAACCCTAGTGTGGGTAATTGATGGGTTAGAATATTAAATGCAAGGATGATTGTGGGTAATTGGTTTTGGGTTGAATGAATGTATTTAATTGGGATTTTGTGGTTGCAAACATGAAGTCTACATTTGTGGGTTTGGTCTCTACTTGAGAAAGAGCGTCTAAAACCTCTTATTCAATCCCAACAAGAACTTGGGATGGACCCATGAGAATGGTAGTCCTATGTAACGGGTATAAACCTCGAGAGAGTAATTACCCAACTAGAGCTTAAAGTTGCTTGGGCAAATTAGCCTACCCAATTGGTCTCGAGAGAGTCAATTGGGCAAAATTGTTCTCTCTACCGAGAGGTGTGAGAATGAAAATATAAAGCAACGGCTATCCGAATATCCCATGTATCATTTTCGCATTGAATTTCCATACCTGTTAGTTATTCCACCTAGGTATAAGCTACTTCCCTAGTTCCCTTTTTCCCATTAGAAAAAGCATAATTAGAAATAGCTTTAGCAAAATTTAGACAACTCAATAGTAGTAGATACAATAGTTGATACTTTGAAAATACCAAAAATGATTGAAGATAAACTAGAAGCCAAAACTCAATTCTATTGCAACACAATTATTCACTCCAAAAATCTAACTCCCTGAGGAAATTGACCCCGTACCACTATACGGGTAAGAGTATTAGTGCCCACTCATACCTTCGGGTTGAGTTTGCCACGATCAAGGTTCAACAAAGATGATCCTCCAGTATTTAGTGGTTTGGCTACAGATGATGCATTGGGCTTTCTAGAGGAGTGTCATCGTATTCTTCGTACCATGGGGATAGTGGAGACCAGCGGGGTTTCATTCAATGCTTTTCAGCTTCGTGGGGCCGCTTATGATTGGTGGCGCACGTACTAGTTGGATAGTCTAGAGGAGTCTGCTACATTGACCTGGACGCAGTTTTCATATCTGTTTTTGAGGGAGTTTGTTCCCCAGAGCCTTAGGGATTCTTGGCGCTCGGAGTTTGAGCGGTTGCGACAGGGCTATATGTTAGTATCAGAGTATGCTATTCATTTCACCCGCCTAGCCAGGCATGCACTGGCTTTGGTAAACACGGTCCGGGAGAGAGTGCGGAGATTTATTGAGGGCCTTATTCCGCCAATCCGGTCCAGCATGGCCAGGGAGTTGGAGACGGACGTACCGTATCAGCAGGCGATGAACATTGCCAGGAGGATCGAGAGTATTCTCCCTAGAGAGCGGGGAGAGAGGGAGGCCAAGAGGTCTCGTGAGTCGGGCCATTTCTATGGTGCCCGCACTTCAGCAGCCGGTCGTTTTGGCAGGGGTTATTCCGGTCGTCCAGTTCATTCAGCATTGCCAGCAGCCGGTAGTACTCCAGGCTCTTCCAGCACCTCAGGAGCGTTATTATGCTCCCCCAGTTTCCAGTTCACCTTCTGCGCGGGGTCCTTCCAAGGGTCGGACTAGTGGGGGTGAGGCCGGTCAGTCACAGCCACCGCGTCCTCCCAGAGCTTGCTTTGAGTGCGGGGATACTTGCCATCTGGTTAGGGAGTGCCCCAGGCGTAGGAGGGGAGCACCTCATCAGTCTTCGCAGCCTCAGCGTAGTTCTCAGGGCCAGCAGGCCATCATTCCAGCTCCAGCTGCCACTCCACCTGCCCAGCCAGTCAGGGGCGGGGATCAGGGTACCAGAGGCCGTCCTCGAGAGAGGGGTCAGGCCAGATTTTATGCTATTCCTGATCGCACTACAGCTGTTGCATCTGATTCTATTATCACATGTATTATTCTGGTTAGTCACAGGGAGGCATCGATTCTATTCGACCCTGGTTCCACTTTTTCATATGTGTCCTCTTATTTTGCTTCTCATCCGGGTGTGCCTCGGGATTCTTTGAGTGCCCCCATTTATGTTTCCACTCCGGTGGGAGATTCTTTGGCTGTGGACCGTGTGTATCGGTCGTGTTTGGTTACCATTTGTGGTTTTGAGACCAGAGCGGATCTATTGTTGCTCGGGATGGTCGATTTTGATATTATTCCGGGCATGGACTAGTTGTCGCCCCATTATGCTATTCTTGATTGTCACGCCAAGACCGTGACGCTGGCTATGCCAGGCATTCCACGTATTGAGTGGAGTGGTACTCTAGATCACACCCCCAACCGTGTTATTTCCTTTCTCAAAGCTCAGCGTATGGTTGAGAAGGGGTGTGCTGCTTATCTAGCTTATGTGCGGGATGTCAGTATTGACACTCCTTTTATTGATTCCGTTCCAGTGGTACGTGATTTCGCCGATGTATTTCCAGCTGATCTCCCGGGCATGTCGCCCGATAGAGATATTGATTTTGCTATTGATTTGCTACCGGGCACTCAGCCTATTTCTATTCCACCGTACCGTATGGCTCCTCCTGAGTTGAAGGAGTTGAAGGATCAGTTACAGGAGTTATTGGGTAAGGGTTTCATTCGACCCAGTGTTTCACCTTGGGGTGCTCTTGTGTTGTTTGTGAAGAAAAAAGGACGATTCTATGCGTATGTGTATTGACTATCGTCAGTTGAACAAAGTTACAGTGATGAACCGGTATCCTTTGCCTCGCATTGATGATTGTTTGACGAGCTACAGGGTGTACATGTGTTCTCTAAGATTGATTTGCAATCTGGTTATCATCAGCTAAAGATTCGGGAGCCTGATATCCCGAAGACTGCCTTCAGGACCCGGTATGGTCACTATGAGTTCCTCGTGATGTCTTTTAGGTTGACTAATGCCCCAGCAGCCTTTATGCATTTGATGCACAGTGTGTTCAGGCCTTATCTGGACTCTTTCGTGATTGTCTTCATTGATGATATTCTAGTATATTCTCCGGAGTCGGGAAGAGCACGAGCAGCATTTGAGGATAGTGCTTCAGATTCTGGGGGAGAAGCAGCTATATGCCAAGTTCCCTAAATGTGAATTCTGGTTGAGTTCAGTGGCATTTTTAGGCCACGTGGAGTCGAGCGATGGTATTCGAGCGGATCCGAGGAAGGTGGAGGTCGTGCAGAGTTGGCCCAGACCCTCCTCCGCTGCTGAGATTCGCAGTTTCCTTAGTTTGGTGGGTTATTACCGTTGTTTCGTAGAGGGGTTCTCTTCGATCGCAGCACCTATGACCAGATTGACCCAAAAGGGTGCCCCTTTTCAGTGGACAGATGAGTGTGAGGCGAGCTTTCAGAAGCTCAAGATAGCTTTAACGTCGACCCCTATCTTGATATTGCCTACAGGTTCGGGGTCCTACACAATATATTGTGATGTCTCACTAGTTGGACTCGGTGCAGTATTGATGCAGGACGGTAGGGTGATTGCCTACGCGTCCAGACAGCTGAAGGTACGTGAGAAGACATATCATGTTCATGATCTGGAGCTAGTCGCCATTGTTCACGCCTTGAAGATTTGGCGTCATTACTTATATGGGGTTCCTTGTGAGATCTACACTGATCACCGGAGCTTGCAGCACTTGCTTAAGCAGAAGGACCTGAATATGCGTCAGAGGAGATGGTTGGAGCTACCGAAGGACTATGATATTACTATTCTCTATCATCCGGGCAAGGCTAATGTAGTTGCTGATGCTTTGAGTCGTCGGGCAGAGAGTTTGGGGAGTTTGGCATATTTTCCAGCTTCGGGGAGGCCTATGGCGATGGATGTTCAGGCTTTAGCCAGGCAGTTTGTTAGACTGGATCTTTCGGAGCCCAGCCGGGTCCTGGCTTGTGTGGTTTCTCGGTCTTCTCTATTTGACCGCATCAGGGAGCGCCAGTTCGACGACCCTCATTTGCTTGTCCTCCAGGAAAGAGTTCGGCGTGGTGATGCTCGAGATGTTACCATTGGGGATGATGGAGTTATGAGGATGCAGGGGCGTATTTGTGTGCCCAATGTAGATGATCTTCGAGAGCTGATTCTAGCAGAGGCCCATAGCTCGCGGTATTCCATCCATCCGGGAGCCGCGAAGATGTATCAGGACTTGAAACAACATTACTGGTGGAGGCGGATGAAGAGGGATATAGTTGATTATGTTTCTAGATGCCTCAACTACCGGCAGGTGAAGTATGAGCATCAGCGTCCGGGTGGATTGATGCAACAGGATTGAGATTCCAGAGTGGAAATGGGAGCGCATCACCATGGATTTTGTATCTGTACTTCCACGGACTATTAGGAAGTTTGATTCCATTTGGGTTATTGTGGATCGACTGACCAAGTCCGCCCACTTCATATCGGTGAGCACTACTTATTCATCGGAGCGACTGGCGGAGATCTACATTAGGGAGATAGTTCGGCTGCATGGTATTCCGGTTTCCATCATTTTAGATAGAGGCACTCAGTTCACTTCACGATTCTAGGATTGTCGTACAGTAGGAGTTAGGCACTCGGGTGGAGTTGAGCACAGTGTTTTACCCCAGACTGATGGCCAGTCCGAGCGCACTATTCAGATTTTAGAGGATATGCTCCGTGCGTGCGTGATCAAGTTTGGAGGTTCATGGGATCACTTCTTGCCGCTGGCGGAGTTTGCTTATAACAATAGTTACCAGTCCAGTATTCAGATGGCACCGTATGAGGCTCTATATGGTAGAAGGTGCAGGACTCCCGTGGGTTGGTTGAGACGGGCGAGGCCAGACTGCTAGCTATGTACTGATATGGTTCAGGATGCAATGCACAAGGTCAAGGTGATTCAGGACAGACTTCGTGCAACCCAGTCTAGATAGAAGAGTTATACGGACAAGAATGTCTGCAATGTGGCATTTATGGTTGGCGAGCGGGTTCTGCTTCGAGTCTTGCCCATGAAGGGCGTTATGAAGTTTGGGAAGAAGGGGAAACTGAGTCCTATATTTATTGGCCCTTTTGAGATTTTGAGGCGTGTTGGGGAGGTTGCTTATGAGTTGGCCTTACCTCCCAGCCTAGCCGGAGTTCACCCCGTATTTCATGTCTTTATGCTTCGGAGATACCATGGTGACCCGTCGCATGTGTTGGATTTCACTTCTGTTCATCTAGACGAGGATCTGTCTTATGTTGAGGAGCCAGTGGCCATTCTAGACAGGCAAGTCAGGAAGTTGAGGTCAAAGAACATCGCTTCAGTAAAGGTTCAGTGGTGGGGTCAGCCGGTCGAGAAGGCGACATGGGAGGCCGAGCAGGATATGTGCAGCCAGTACCCTCATCTCCTCACCACTCAAGGTATGTTTCTATGCTCATTTGAGGACGAACGAATCTTTTAAGTGTGGGAAGATGTAACGAACCGGCCGGTCATTTCTGAAATTTACGCCTAGATCCCCAATTTAACTGTCTCCCTAAGCTCATTTCTGCTATTGTGGTTTGCCGGGAGGGTCGGTTCTGGAATTTGGAGTGTTTTGGGACACTTAGTCCCTAAATGGGAGCTTTATAGTTGGAAAATGGCCCGTAGTCGGAACAATGTTAAGACGACCTCGGAACAGAAATTTGAAGGTTCCATTAGCTCCGTTAGGTGATTTCGGGGTTGGGGGCGCATTCGAAATGTATTTTGGAGGTCTGTAGCTCAATTAGGCTTGAAATTTCGAAGTTTAAAATTTTGGCGAATCCGAACGATAGGTGAGATGTTGATCCGAGGTTCGGAATGGAATTCTAACAATTTCTATAGCTTCGTTATGTGATTTTGGATATGTCCACAAATTTTCAGGTCATTCAGACGTCGTTTGGTCGGGTTTTTTATTGAATGTTGATTTCGGAAGTTTAGATGAAAACTTAGGCTTGAATCTGCTATAATTTGATGTTTTCTGTGTTTAAGGACATGTTTTTATCATTGGAAAAAGTTTGAATAAGGTATTAGGATGTGTTGGTGTGTTTGGATGAGGTCCCGGGGACCTCGGGGTGTTATCGGATGGGTAAACGGGAAGAAAACATGGAAAAATTGCAGGTTTGGACATTTTGTTCATTTGTTTTCGCCCCTGCGGAAATGGGACCACAAAGGGGAGTCCAGAGGAGCGGAATTTGGAGTGCAGGAGCGCCTGGGTTCGCAGAGGCGGACCCTGTTCCACTGAGGCGGTGTCGCGGGTGCGGAAGGCTTGTTGCAGAAGCGACCTAAGGTTGAGGAGTGAAGAATTCGCAAGTACGGAAGGTCGTTCGCTTAAGCGAGTCCGCAGAAGCGGACTCTCACTCGCAGAAGCGTGAAGTCCCGCAGGAGCGAAAGTAATTCCGCAGGAGCGGACGTGCGGAATCGGTCCGCGGCTCGCAAAAGCGGAAATGGCCAGTTAGGTCTGGGATTCGCAGAAGCGACCAATTGGTCGCGGAAGCGGTATCGCATAGGTGGAAATTTCTCCGCAGAAGCAGAAATCGCAGAGGGTTTAATTATATTAGAAGTTAGAAATTTCAGAAACATTTCAAAACATTTAGGGCTCGGCTTAAGAGGCGATTTGGGCGATTTTGAAGGGAAATTCAGGGGGATTCATCAGGTAATTAACTATGGACTCGAATTGTGATTAGTATTGATAATATTATGCAATTATCTCATGAAATTGGAGGAATTTGGGGTATTTTATGGAGGTTTTAGACCTAGGCTTGAATTTTAGAAAATCAAGGATTTGAATGGGCAAATGGAGTCCGAATTTGGTAAATTTTATATGCATAGACTCATATTGAGACGAGGGTTCCGAATATGTAATTTACATAATTTTTCGAGAAGCGTACCGAAAGTCGGGCTTTGGCAACTTGTGGTTTTGGTGTATTTTGAATTGTTTTGATTGGGTAATGCCCAATTGGCCTATTTTGATGTGATTCTATTGATTTTTATCAGATACTACACCGGTGGAGGCCGACATTCGCGTCAAGAGAGTTGTCTCTTAGAAGTTTTGTACCTGAGTCGAGGTAAGTCGCTTGTCTAACCTCGTGTGGGGGAACCTTCACCCCTAGGATATTATGTGATAGTTTAAAAGCCGTGTACACGAGGTGACGGACGTGTACATGCGCTAGTTATTGTAACTCACTGTACTTGAATTGTCCGATTTGTGATATTCCTGTTCTTAGTTGATTAAATACATTTACCTGGTATTCGCTAGAAAAGCATGACTAGATAGGAATTATCTGTCTAACTGCCAAATTGTCTTATTTGAACTTCTTGATAATTGTTGGTACTAGTTTTGGTGAAGTTGTATTTAGGCATATTATATTTTCTCTGTGCGGTTTCTTTACTTGTTTCGTCGGCGGACTGCGGGTTCGATTCCCGGAGATCCCAGGGCTGTGGGTTCGATTCCCAGAGACCCGGAGTGGTATTATTTGTGGACTGCGGGTTCGATTCCCAGAGATCCAAGGGTTGCGGGTTTGATTCCCGGAGACCCAGAGCTTATTGGTATATTATTGAGATATGGATTGCGGGTTCAATTCCCGGAGATCCTAAGATCATTGAGACACATCCTGAGGTACTGAGACAATGGCTGCAGGTTCGATTCCCGGAGACCCAGAGATACGGTTATTGGGACTGCGGGTTAAATGCCCGTAGCTCCTAGATTGTTGATTTTAGAGTGGGACTGTGGGTTCAATTCCCACAAGTCTTGGACTTGCTGGTTTGAGTTTTGTTGAGTTGGCTACTTGTAGTTAGTTATTCGTAGTCTGTTGTAGTAGTTACCTTATTGATGTAACTTTAGATTTATTCTCACATATTCCTGCTTATTACTGTCGATTATTATGTTGTTGTTTCTCTCAGTAGGGCCCTGACCTTCCTCGTCACTACTCCATCGAGGTTAGGCTTGGCACTTACTGAGTACCGCCGTGGTGTACTCATGCTACTCTTCTGCACACTTTTATTGTGCAGATCCAGGTCCATCTGATCAGACGCACTACCGGTGATCTAGGAGCGCATTTGGAGACCTCGAGGTATGATCTGCTTCCTCCGCGGATCTGGAGGCCCTCCTTCTATTCTGATAGTGATAGTAGATATTTTCTCCTTATTTCATTGTTTTTAGATACTCTTGATGTATAGAGCCACAGTTGTACTTCCCTTTTAGTCTATGTTACCCATGGGATTCCGGGTCTTGGTGGTATGTTATACAGTGTGGTTGACGAGTGTATGTGCCAAGCGGCACGGATTACATTCCTATTTACATCATTTTTCCGCTATTTCTTGTTTAATGTTCATAAACTTGTATATTCCACAACGTATTAGGCTTACCTAGTCGCGGGGACTGGGTGCCGTCATGAAAGGTTCACGATTGGTGAACTAAGGTCGTGACAGCCCCTCACCTAATTTTATGACTTTTCTTACTCTTTGGCAACCACCTTCCTAATTGTAATGATTTTGTTTTCCATAAAAACCACCCCACCTAGTTTTTAAAGGAATTTTTATGCCTTTGTACTCCTATAAATAGGAAGTTCTCCTTATTCATAAGACGCTACATTATTGATTAAGTATATTATACTTTGAGAGTTCTTTTGAACCTTTGTTACTTGTGCTTTGAGATTTATCTTTCAACCTTTACTAGTTCATAGTTCAAGATAGTAAGATTTCTCTTTTATGACATCTTTGATTCCTTTGTGGTATTCTTAGAAGGCGATTAATACTAGTATTAATTGTTGTCTCAAGTTACTTGTAAAGTGGCCAAGATCCGAATCTATTTTTTTGATTTGCTTTTTAAGTAAAGGTGTTTGATTTCTTCCCTAAATTAAGACGTTGTTACTTTGATCTTGTCAAGGCTATAGAACTTGCGTTCTTGGAAGTTCTTGGAATTCTTTCCTTGAATCTTTCCCATATCCTTTATTTGTCGTCTCTTTAATTCTAGTTGTTCAATTCATGTTGCTATTGCTTCCGCATTTACTTTTCAAATTCTTACTCTAGTTTGGATTTTTGACCTAGTTGTTATCATTTTGTAACGACTCAGAAAGCTCTGGAGCCAGAGTGGGAGATTCCTTGCTGAAATCGCTTCGAGACAAGGTATGTTTCGGCTGTAGTGCTTCCACAGTAAGAGGACTGATGTACTCTTCCTCTTCTACCTCTCCACCATCAGAAGGTGGTGGGACGTTCAATGGAGCAGCCGCCGGGATTCTCTTATCGTTTCGGTGAGGTTTAGACATGATCTAAGTGAAGAAAAAGTTGCACACAACACAACAAAGAAATAGTAAATTTTTGATCAAAGGAAAATACACTAGAGTGTGAAATATACACCGAAGGGTTGGAATGTTCTTATAAATGACCAAAGTTTGAATCAGGTTGAACCCTTCCCTTATTTATAGGGTTGGGTGGCGCCATAATCGAAGAGGCGGACTTCGAATCGGTGCGGAAAACCAAGCGCCAAAGCTTCTGATTTCCCGCCTCGTGAACACGTGCAATGATGACGCATGTGAACACTGACGTCCAACAGGGAAAGGCATGTCGTTTTGACACTCGGAAAGTTATGATTATTGTCTCCTACCTATCACATCACAATTCTTTGACAAAGTCAAACTCTCCGTGACGCAGGTACCAATTTTGCCCATCGAGGACGCATCTCGCTGCAACCCCGACGAGCGGAGGAACTAACTGTATGGGGTCGAATTTGATCGATCACGTCCCTAAGACAGCACGACTAAGCACTGAACATATGTGGGTCCTGACAGAAGGACGACTTAGGGGTAATAGAATGACGACCTCATAATCACGTCGGCCCCTCTATAGCATGTGTTTTATTTCTGCCTTTTAATATTTACCGAATGACCCCTACTATATAAAGGGGATCAGAGCTTTGTAAAAAAGGGTATTCATTCATTTTTTGAAATACAATATCTCTCTCTTTCATCTTTCTAAGATTATCTCTCTCTTTCATCTCTCTAAGATTATTGTTGTCTCCATCTCTCTATCTCTCTCGTATATACTATTGTTGCATGAACCTAATACCAAGACCATCCTAGGTTTATTATTTTCGATTATGATTTACATCTTCATCTTTATTGATTGATTTGCTTAAAAAGTGTTTAACAACTTTTGAGTCAAACACACACTACCAATAAATGCATGACGTGTGTCATGTGTTGCATAGACACTTCTAGCACTTAACTATGATTAATTAATATGTATTTTTATTTCATTAAATAACTTAGCTGTAGTATATTACTATGATTTGGTATAAACAATCGATCAGAGTCCCTTGAAGAGCAAGGCATAACATCTGGATATGACAACTGACTGAAGAGGTGAAAATTAGTCTATAATTTTATTTTACGCGAGTCTGTTATTTCGATTTTAAACCAACTTTAATGATAGTAATTAGTCGGGAAGTCCATGCTGTTCTAGATTGAGGAATAAGGTGCCTACAAAAAATAATATTGTTTAATTGTTTTAGTCGTATACATAATTTATACATTAATTATATATAATTATATATCTATAATATATAAATTATGCATATACTATACTTTTACATATTATTTTTAACTTAAATAATTAGGCGACGGCTATTTAGGTTAATTCTTCTACAAAGATATAATATGTAGGGTAGATAACATGAATAAAATATATCAACCCACGGTAGTCTACGAGAAACCAAAATTTCTGGCTGACAAATTTTGGCTAAAAAAAGCAATTCCCAGATGTTTTGAGAAGGAATATAGTATGTGAGAAACAATAGAGAGTGTGATCGATGTTAGTATAATAAAGTGTGTGAATTAAAAGATAGGGCTTATCTCTTTTGGTTTATAGTAGTCTCTTGATTATTTTACTCGAGCTATCAAATATTGAATTCCTTATAATAGTAATATTACTTTATTCTCCTTGTGTCATAATTTTCCTGCTGTTGAAAAAGGTTTTTCATAATTAAATGTGATGATTGAACCCGTTGCGCTGAAGCTATATACACCATCTATATATATCTATAATTGAGGAGCATAGCCACAGTGATGTGGCACTCTTCTAAGCCAGGATTCCAACTTATCTTTTTCTCAATTTTTTTTTTTACCTTTTCTCTATTATTTTGCTTCTTTCCTCTTTGTTCCAGTTTTTTTGGCCCTTCGGTTAAACAATCAAAAGTCATGCCTCTTCGTAACCCTTTTCATTAAACCTACCCCTATTAATCATTATCTTACTTAAGAAGAAGCAGCGTTTCAACAGAGTCCAACTGTTACATAATTCAAAGGCCTTTGCCTGAATAAGAAAGAAAAAACTCAAAATCTTTCATTGAACAAACAATCTTTCTACCGTCCAGACTGTTTCTCATCAACCGTTGAATGATGGCTTCAGCGTATTACCGATTTACATTGACATATTTTGCCTTCTTCAACTTTCTATGTAAAAGAGGTTAGTTTTCTCATAATCCTAAAATATGGCTATGCCGAATGCCGCTTCCATTGTGTTGCTAATTTGATGTATCTTCCGGTTCTTTATACTGACTTTTGCTACATTGGAAAGTAAATTCTGAAACTTAGCTTTCAAGAATAATTTGCAAAACTGTTCAAAAGGTAAAAGGACTTGAAAAATAGACAATATAATTATTATGGTCATAAGTACTAACAGTCCCACGTACCTTGAAACTCGACTTCACTTAAAACTTCTTGCATATAGGAGATTTGTCACCATGTTACAATATCTTTGAACAATTAATTTCACCATGTTCTTTTCAAAACTATACATTGCTTTGTAGGTGCATATGTATTTTATTTTTTTTTTAAAACTTGGTTTGATTTTGGCAGTACAATTTCCTACCTTCATAATTTTGACTTTAATAAAAAAGAAAAGAGAATTTCTCTACAATATTGTTTCCTCTCTTGAGTGAAGTTGCAGGCCTATAGTTTTTCAATTGGCATCAACAACTGAAAACCATATAAGATGGTTAAAGGAAGAGGGAAAATTGTCACTCTCGACACATTTTGGTGACAATATTGTGGAGCATCAAAGCTGAAATTCCCCTTGAAAAATAAGAATTATAGTGACTCCAATGCTCCACGAGTTGTATGATTTGTACAAAGATTTTTTCCTTTTCGGTTGTATCAAATTTCATAATGCTTTTCTATTTCTTTTTAATATTTAATTATTCATCATGTATTTCTACGTGTAGGCTCGTGCTAATGGGATAGATGAGCCATTTGCACGGCATAAACAAATTATTTTTGAGAAAACTATGCATGAAAAATATTATTTGGTTAATTATATTGCAGTTTTAATTTCCTTTATCCCCTATTTATGTAAGAATAAATAAATCTTCAATTTCGTACATATACATATAAAAATATATTTTTAAAATGGAGTACACTATACAATATACATAAAGGACGAGAATTGGACTTTATTTTTCTTGGTGTCGTTGCTTCAGGCTAGGCCAAAGTTAACTTTTATTTCAACCTTTTCTTTTTAATATTAGGACCTAACCTTCATGCATGATCTAATTTTAGTGCATGCACGTAAGGATGTAAGGTCTATGGCATGGTACGGTGAAGCTAGCTCCAATTGCAAGTTCTTCTAAATTTTCAAGACCGAGTCAAAGTCAAGAAACAAGGTTTAAGCTATCAGAGCAGGGTATGCTCTTTTTCATTCTCTATGCGCTATCAAAACATTGGACAAATATTGTTATCTGCTCACAAAATTTCCGCCAAAGCTTCATTACTAGGAACGGGGAGTTTTGTGGTTGCTGAACACCAAATGTTGTTCTTTCCATTCTTATGAACTAAACGCATGGCAGGCCTACTATTTTTTTATAGATCTTTTCTGTCTCTTTTGTCGTTCGAGAGTGGCATAACTTTAATTTTAGGCCTTTTATTTTTATCATGAATAGTTTTGGATCGTCTAAAATGACTTTCATTTTGTAATCTATTTTAGTTGGTGCTTAAATGAAACAACATAACGTAAGATTGTATATATTGTAGCACATTCAATGGCAAATGGAAGTACATCCGTCTAATGTGCTATAGTTTTCTATTTAAAGGAGAAGATCAAATGTTAAATAACTTCAATGATCTTCGTTATAGAAAGAAGCTCAATTATTTGTAGCTTTCAACGCCACGAAAATTGTACATTTTAAATTTGGTATAAGAGTTGTGGCATGGATTTCAAGTTCACATTGCATCTCCAAGATGTTTCTTTTGCAATTTTATTGCACGACCCAGCTCAAAATCATGACCTTATAAATTTTATTTTTAGACTTTATATTTAATCATTAACCAAGAGATGAGGAAGAGTAGTTCTTCTCCATTTCATTTGGTAACACACTAATTGATTGCACTTAATTGATTGGTAAGGGTTGATTTTGCGTAGAAAATGTAATGATATTAACTATTTGGTCATATCCCGATTTCACTTCATAATCGCGCGAAGCGCGGCATATTTACTAGTTATATAATATTACTGTTTCTAATCAGAGTGTTAAATAATTTTTCTTAAGATGTGTTTTGAAGCAACAATAGAGTTGCTCTTCTATTAACTCGTAAGTCATAAATCGAGACTTGAAAATAATTTCTTAAAAAAAGTAAAAGGCAAATATAAAGACAATATTTTTGTTGTTGAATGAAAGACGTTAAATTAAGACAGTAAATTAAAGAGTTTCAGTACACAAAGGGACAAGAGCATGTGCCATCATGTTTGCCTGTCAATAAACCTGCAATCATTCAACAAATGTAAATAAGGTGCATTTAAGAAATTAAAGAAAATTTGTGGCCGTTTGGACATAAGAATTGTAAAAAAAAAATTAAAAAAAAAGAGTAATTTTTCTTTTCAAGTGAAAATAGTATTTTAAAGTAGAGTTGTGTTTGGACATTAATATAATTTTGGATTGTCTTTGAATTTTTGTGAGTGATCTGAATGAAAATTTTTGAAAAATAACCTTTTAGAGTTTTTCAAAGTTTCGAAAAATTCCAAAATTTATTTTCAAGTAAAAATTTAAAATTTATGGTTAAATACCGATTTCAAAAAAAATTCTTATGTCCAAAGAGGCTCTTAGACTAATAAATACTTGAAAAGTTGTACCTTCCCCTGTATCCACAGTTGTTGAAGAGTTAATGGATGATCTAAGCTCATATTACAATATACTTTATAACATTATGTCAAAAATAAGTGGCCAATAAGCAATTTATTCTCATGAATGACCAAACTTAAACTTGAGGTTCAATTTCTATATTGCTTTGTGTTGGGCCTTCTACTCTTTTCCATCTGATCAACAATGTCAATAGAAATAAGCCAGAAGCTTGGCAAGCTAGACCACATATTAAGCCCACCCATAAACCCTGCAATACAAATTTTTTCAAAAAAAAAAAAAAAAATGTTAACAGTTTAATCAGTTAACTATACCTCAATTCCATATTTATTGCCATTAAATGTATTAACCAAAAGTTTGTAGAAAAACAACATCATATGAGCAAGGATTTAAATTTTGAATTCGTCTCTAGATGTGAGAATGCACAAATAAAGTATGAGTGCGCTTGAATTACCTGACCCTGTAGTTTGTACTTGAAAGCAAGGACGACTGCTATTGGCATGCCGATGGCATAGAATGTTGCGAAGTTGATGCACATCGCCCAACGCTGCCATCCACATCCCCTAGCCACCCCTGATAAATTTAATTTTAATTTTATCAGGTTTAAATTCTGAATCCGTCGAATATTATGAAAATTATATAAATAAAAATCTGACCTGACAAAATTCCTTGAAAGAAATCGAATACAAAAGATATTAACAAGAGAGGCGTCATGGAGGCAAATTTACTAATTATCTCCGCGCTATCACTAAAGAGGCCAGCCCAGGCATTATGACCAAAGAATAAAGCCAAATCAACTATAAGAGCAAGAATAATAGATAACTTGAGTGTAACAGCCATAGCATGTTTTGCTTTGTCTGGATTTCCAGCTCCTAACTCGTTTGCAACTCTAGTGCTGCATATATATTAAAATACACATTAATTAGCATCAAAATTGAGGTATAACAAAAGGAAGATTTAACTTATATACATTTACAGGTAGTGCATATAATTGTTACATTATATATGCATGCTAACCTGTTGTAGTAAGTCACACTTATCTTTTTCGTAATTAATTAAGTATTTCTTATGTAACACTAAAAAGTAGTTTGGTGCATGCTTCCGCTGTGCGTGGGGTCCAGGTAAGAGCCGGACCATCTAAGTTGCTCCGACACTTCAGTTTAGGTGCCGCACCCGTGTCAACACGACACTAGTATGGGTGTGGGTATGGGATCCGTACCGGATATGGTCAAACACTTTTGGGTACTTTGACCACAACGGACGGAAAAATTCGATACAAGATACAATTTGATTCCCGAAATCGGAATCAAAACTAGGATACAATTTGAAGAAAATAACATACCTTATCTACGATATCAATCCATTACTTATTTACAATTTGAGAATAAAAAAGAAATACACTTTACAAGATATGCTAAGTATTCCACTAAATTTCTTACAAATTTAGAGATATTTTTATATTTTTGAAATAATTTTAGCCGGATCCCCGCACCCGTATCCACACTAGGATCCGTATCCCCGAATCATAGAATTTACATCTCGAAGGATCCGACCTTTAGATCCGCACCCGTGTCGGACACCCGAACCCTTGTCCGAGCAACTTAGCGGACCATAAGGTTCTATTGTATACAACCTCACCCTACATTTATGCAAGAGGTTTTTTTCACAGTTCAAATGCGTGATCTTCGTCACATGACAACAACTTTACTGGTTACACCAAGACTCTCATTAATCATACCAGTCTATAAGTGTAAAAAAATTCTTTTACGGGATTGGGTATAAAAGTTAAACTAGTAAATCATAGTACATAGTTATTTACCTTGCAGCTGCACTCAGACCATAAGATATCATGTAGGCGATGGTTTCAGTATTTACACTGAAAAATCACAAGCAAAAGAATGTCAGTTAGACTATGATTTAGCTTTCAAGAATGTGAAAATGTTATTATTTAAAGCAAAGAAGTTGAGTTACCTCATTGCAACTACAGATGTTGTTGTTTCTGAATTTTTCATCAAACCAGCCAATAACACAAGAAGCTCAAAAGCCCAGTACTCCAAACTGTATATACATCAAAATGGAAAATTACGATTTAAAATTTGAGAAAGGATAGACCTATATATAGTTTTGAGTATGAGTTCAATTGAATCAACCACTTTTTTTTTTCTTATAATTACAAATATACACTTGTGAAAAATGATCTTGCAAAAGTATTATAAAGATTTGAGTCTGGAAATGGAGAAGCCCTAGCTAATAGGGAGCGCTGCCATATAATATAATATGAGATAACTCACCAGACCATAGCAGCAGAGGGCAATGCCAATTTCAAGTTGGTAAAGATATGACGAAATGGCTCTAATGAGAAACCATCCCAAATATGGTTGAATCTAGTGGATAAAAACACGTAGAGACCTAACATGAGGACTGCAATCCAGATGGAAATTGAAGCTGCTAATGATGCTCCTTTAAAAGCAAGACCAGTCCAATGAACCAAGGCGTAGGCAATACCAATATGGATAACTAAAGATCCAACCGAACACACGACGAGAGGTAGGATAATTAACTGCGTCTGAAGAAATCTCACAATGTTTTGCAAAACACCATATGCAAACAATCCAGGCATGAGAAATTTCAAGAACACTCCTGCTTCTTTAGCTATTTCAGGATCTTGACCAAGTAAAATCAGAATCATATCAGAATACCACCAGATAATAGCAATCACTATTGAAAAGAAGAACGATATGATGCATGATGTCTGCAGATGTATTCCCAACATCCTGTACATTCCTGCTCCGAACCCTTGGCCGCATAATGTCTCAAGTGCACCACTTAGTCCAACCTATATATATTGTTAATTAACAATTTTAGAATTTTTTTCCATCACATACTATTACGTATATATGGAACCTGTCTTGTCCAAATTTCTCTATTGCTGTTCAAGCTTTAAGATACATATAAAAAAAGTAATTTTTCATTTATGTATGGACTGTAATTATTTATATACATCGGCAACAACAATAACCAGTGTAATTTCACAAGCATAGTGTTTACGCATACCTTACTCCTATCATGGGGGTAAAGAGATTGTTTTGGATAGACGCTTAGTACAAAAAGATGAAATGGGACAATAGAATAGTAACAACAACATACACTAGAAAGATAGTACCATCGAACTAAAATTAGAAAAATAAATGGAAAAAACAATATCAATTATCAACACATACTATTAAGTATGGAAGTTGTCACTATTATTAGGCTGTGGCGAAATTAGGAATTTCCCTAAGGGTGGTCAAGATTGAATATACATATATAAAAAGGTTTTTTTGATTTATGTACACAATATAATTTTTATATACAACAACAACCCAATATAATCTCACAAATGGAATCTGAGTAGAGTAGTGTGTACGTAGACCTTACCCCTTTCTTAGGAATAAAAAAGTTGTTTTCGATAGACGCTCAGTACAAGAAGATGAAATGAGACAATATAACAGTAACAATTACCCCTACCCTAGGGATAGAGAGGATGTTTTCGATAGACGCTTAGAACAAGAAGATGAAATGAGACAATAGAACAGTAACAACAACATACGCTACAAAGATCGTACCAGTAAGCTAAATCGGAAAAATAAATGAAAAAAACAATATCAATAATCAGTACAATGACATAATTTTTTATATACACTATAGTTTTTTGGATTAAGAGTGTTCAACTGACCAGGCAGCTACGCCACAGTTATTAGGAGGGAATTAGATACATACCATGAAAGAGAAACCAGAGACCATAGCCCAAGAATTACCAAGATTTGAGGCAGCAAGTTCAAGTTTGCCAAGGTGACCAGCGAACATAACAGAAACAAGGTTGATGAAATATATGCTACCATTGACAACAATCATCGGCAACGAAAACAATATCTGATTCTTCGCTTCCTTTAAATCTATTATCTTGTTCCACCGACTCTGTTTTGTTGGCGCGGCCGCCACTTCTTCGCCGCCAGATAATACTGGCGGCGGTAATTCAGGACTTCTCACATTTGAGGAGTTATCTATAGCCATTGTTTTTGCTTCTTAGTATGTGCATTCGTTATTTTACGTGCCAAATAACTGTTTTTCCTATGTTTTAATTTCTTCTACTATACCCTAGTCTTAAAGCTCAACAAAAGTATAGATTGGAGGAAAATGAGAATGATTTTGAGTTGTAACTCTAAAGTCTTTTATTTCTAAGAGAGGAACAAGAAGTAATTGATAGTTAGTGTGTGAGAAAGAAAAATAGTACTATGTGAGAAAAAGTAGTGTTTAATTAACGAGATTCATTTGAAGAGGCAAAGATTGTGGATCTTGCATCTGGATAAGGACAAATGGTCGTTAATATCGTTTAGACCAACCTCAATACTAGCTATATATGTGAAGTCCATCCCATTCTAGATTTGGTAATTAAGCATATGCGTATAAAATTTACAATGGCTAAATATATCGCTAACCCTTTAAACTTGTCAATATATTTCATTTACACCTTCCAACTAAAACCTATGTTATTTAAGCACTTTAAAACATGATTAAAATTTTCCATTTAAATACTTCCCAGACTCAAACCTTTGAAAAGATTTTGCGTGTGTTCTCAAGCGCTCATTACATAAACAAGTTAACCACTTCAATTGTGCCATCTCCTTTAATTATACATATTGTATATAAGTCTTGTTATGAAAAAATAAAATGAAGAGCCATCACCCCCAAAAAAGAAAAGAAACCAAGTGTCTAGTAGGAATCCTTTATTTTGTGTACAGGTGTTCAATTGGAACAAACTTTAATTCGAGTGTCTAAATGAAATATGCTGGTGTGACGACCAAATCTTTCATCCGTAAGAGGTCGTGACGACACATAATCTCTACGATTGGATAAGTCTTAACATTTTGCGAAGGAATAACGAAAATGAAAACATAAATCTAACCACTAACAGCAAAGTAACGAAACAAATGATAGAAATGCCGCTCGAAATACACAAAAGCAACTCTCAAAAATAAATACAGTGTTTTTCCAAGACTCAGAACATCATAAGTCACAAGCTTCTAAGAATTTATTAAAAGTTCTATACATCAATGTTTAGAAGTAATAAAGGAAGAACTACACAAAAGATAGAGGGGGACTCCTAGGTCTGCGAATGTGGCAGATGTACCTTGAAGTCTCCATAACAACATCAGATGCACAACTTATAGTGAGCCTAGAATGATGTACCTGGATCTTCACACGGAAATATGTGTAGAAGAGTAGCATGAGTACACCACAACGGTACCCAGTAAATGTCAAGCCTAACCTTGGTCGAGTAGTAACGAGGTTAGGTTAGGCCTACCAGATTATAATAAAAAGGCAGAAGAATGTACAGTATAATAAAAGACTGGGAGTTTAAATAAAGGAAAACACAGTAAATTAGCAATATAGAAAACAGGGATAACAACAGGGGATCTCCCGAGATACTATCTCGTAGTCCCAAAATAAATATGCAAAAAGATCTCCCAAGGTACCGCCTCGTAGTCTCAAAAGTAAATATACAGGGAGAACTCCCGAGGAACCGCCCCGTAGTCTCAAAAGTAAATGTGCAGGCAGAACTCCCGAGGAACCGCCTTGTAGTCTCAAAAGTAAATGTGTAGGGAGGATCTTTCGAAATACCGTCCCGTAGTCCCAAAGTAAAAACGCAGCTTAAACAAAATGATGATAACAGCTATAACAAGAAAACCTATAATTTAGACTAAGTACTAGTCAATAAAAGATACAAAAATCCGCTAAAAATGCTGCAAAGAGTTCATATAAGCAATTAAGACACGTAGACATACTATTCTAGACTAACAGAATAATAGCTACACACGCTAGTATACTTACATTATATGAAAATATGTTATTACTCAGTAAAAATTAGGTTTTTCAACAAATAGCCAACGTACGGACTCGTCACCTTGCATACACGGTGCTCACATATCATAATAACACCAAATCCTAAGGGAATTTCCTCACACTAAGTTAGAAAAGCCACTTACCTCGAACCAAGCTCAATCAATCAGTAACAATAACTTTTCAATGAATATCCGACTCCGAATGGCCCAAATCTAGTAAAAATCAATTACATATCACAAATATAACTATAAGAAACTAATCTGGTTAATGAAATCAAAACTAAGGCAAGAAATTGGACTACAAAGTCTCCCTGGGCCCAGTCTCGAAATCGGGTAAAAGTCACAAAAATATGAACACCCATTCACTCACAAGTTCACTCGCACCAAAAGTATCCAAATCCGATGACAAAATCACAATCAAAATCCAAAATCTTAGTTGAAGAACTTATTCCCATTTTCCCCGAATACTCATCCCAAATCCGAAATTAAATGATGAAATCAACTTTAGATTAGTGGAATACAACCATAAAGGAGTTAAGAATCGTTCCAAAATCTTTCTCTGAAAATCCCTCAAATAATCGCCCAATTCGAGCTCTCAAAGTCCCAAAATTGAAAATGAGATAAAACCCTTGAACTCGGCCTTTTTTTGCCCAGCGATTTTGCACATGCATGCTGCGCATATCCTTTTCGGTCTCCTTAGTTGCCTCATCGACCGGATGACCCTTCCACTGAACTTTTACGTAAGCAATGTTCTTTTACCTCGGCTTTTGAACCTATTTGTATACAATAGCCATTGGCTCCTCAACATAGGATAGATCCTTGTCGAACTGGACTAAGCTGAAATCCAACACATGAGACGGATCGCTGTGATACTTTCGGAACATAGAAACAAAAAATATCGGATGAACTCCTTCAAGTATAAGGCAAGCTCATAAGTAACCTCCCCAACAAGCCGCAACACCTCAACGGGACCAATACACCTTGGGCTCAACTTGCCCCTCTTTCCGAACCTCAGAATGCCCTTCATAGGCGAAACCCGAAGCAAGACCCGATCTTTAACCATGAATGCCATATCACGAACCTTCCACTCCGCATAACTCTTCTCTCTGGACTGCGCTGCATGAAGCCGATCCTGAATCACCTTAAGCTTCTCCAAGGTATCCTGAACCAAGGTTGTACCCAATAATTTAGCCTCGTACGACTCAAACCAAACCATTGGAGACCGACACCGCCTACCATACAAAGCCTCATACAGTGCCATCTGAATGCTCGATTGATAAATGTTGTTATAGGAAAATTCTACAAGCGGCAAGAACTGATCCCAAGAATCTCCAAACTCCATCACAAATGCACATATCATATCCTCTCATATCTGAATAGTACGCTAGACTGTCCGTCTATATGAGATTCAAATGTTGTGCTTAGCTCCACTCGAGTACCTAACTCATGTTGTACATCGCTCCAGAACCGTGATATGGAATGTGTGCCCCGGTCAGAGATGATGGATACCGTCATGCCATGAAGCCTGAAAATCTCGCGGATATGCACCCGAGCTAGTTGATCGGAAGAATAGGTAGGCATCACAGGAATGAAATAAGCTGAATTGGTCAGCCTATCCACAATCACCCAAATTGCATCAAACTTCTTCTGAGTCTGTAGGAGTCCAACAACGAAACCCATAGTGATCCGCTCCTATTTCCACTCTGAAATCTCTAACTTCTAAAGCAACCCATATGTTTGCTGATGCTCATACTTCACATGTTGGCAATTTAGACACCGATCCACATACTTTACTATGTTATTATTCATTATCCTCCACCAATAATAATGTATCATTCCCGATACATCGTCATAGCACCTGGATGAATAGAGTACTGCGAACTGTGTGCTTCTTGGAATAAACTCACGTAGGCCATCCATATGGCACACATAGCCTGCCATAAATCCTCAATGCACCATCATCCCCAATAATGACCTCCTTAGCATCACCGTGTCGGAGCGTGTCGTAAAGGACAAGCATATGGGGGTCATCATACTGACACTCCCTGATAGGATCATAAAGAGAAGACCGAGAGACCACACAAGCCAATAGCTGACTCAGCTCAAACATATCTAATCTCACAAATTAGCTGGCTAAGGCCTGAACTTCTAACACCATGGACTTCTCTGCTACATGTAGATATGCTAAGCTCCCCAAACTCTCTGCCCGACAACTCAAATTAATTAATCATTCTGTTTGCCACATCTATGGAGTATTTGAGCAGACTTCTTAATGAGCTACACCAAGATAAGAGTTTCAAATATCATCCTAGATCTAGCAAATTAAATATCACACACCTAATCTATGCTGATGATTTGATGTTGTTTCGCAGAGGAGACATACCCTCAACCCAAAGATTACATGATTGTTTCACAGCTTTTTCAAGAGCTTCAGGATTGCAAGCAAACTTGAATAAAAGTGTCATATATTGTGGAGGCATGGAAAGAATAACTATAGATACAATCTGCTAAAATATGGGATATACTCAAGGGAGACTACCTTTCAAATATCTAGGGGTGCCTTTGGACACAAAGAAGCTGAATATGTTACAATGGAAACCACTCATTACAAAAATTGTAGCAAAGATTACTTTATGGACTACAAAAAATATTGTCCTATGCTGGAAGGGTCCAATTAATACAAACTGTGTTGTTTGGCATCCAATCCTATTGGGCACAAGTATTCCCACTACCAGCTAAAGTGATCAAGTTAATAGATTCTTACTGTAGAAGCTACTTGTGGACTGGGGGGAATGATATTACAAAGAAGGATCTCATTGCTTGGGATAAGGTGTATCTACCTAAAAACAGTGGGTGGACTTAACCTTAGCAACCTGCGTACTTGGAATACTGCTACCGTTGCCAAGCTTTTCTAGGACTTATTTCACAAGAAAGACAAGTTGTGGATTAAGTGGACCCATACAGTATACATCAAGGAACAAAACATATACTCTATGCTAATCCCTATAAATGCAAGCTGGATGTTAAGGAAAATTTTGAAGAAAGGAAGACCATAATACAGCTACAAATGCCATTAGAGACTAAGAAGAGCATCATAAGACAGATATACTTCCAATTGATTCCAATATTTCCCAATGTTACCTGGAGATCTCTAATGTGAAACAATGCTGCTAGACCTAAGGCGAATATCACAATGTGGCTCCAGTGTCAAGGAAGATTGCTAACTGTAGACAGCCTTAAGAAATGCGGCCTCAAAGTGAATGACTTATGTGTGCTATGCCATACCAATTTGGAGACAAGGGATCACTTGTTTGGTGAATGTGACTATGCTAAAAGGTTGTGGAACATATTGAAACAATGGGCACACATACAGAGCAATGATGAGGCAGCATGGGAGATGCAACTACAAGTCATCTGCCAACAAACAAGAGGCAAGTCGGTTGCTACAAAGCTTCTCAAGATGATATATGATGATTACACTCATGCATTGTGAAAAGAAAAGAACCAAAAAATATTCCAACAAACATTCAGATATCACACAAGCTTGGCATGAGAGATAGTTTGCATATGTAACTTTAGGGTCACAGTCAGGGGCGGAGCTACCCTTGTCCGAGAGGTGTCAATCGACACCCCTTCGCCAAAAAATAACACTATGTAAATAGGTATTTTTATAAAAAAAAAATTGAATATATCCAAGGGGTTGACACCTTTTGACACAAGACAAACTCTTAGTGCAATAGTCAAGGGGTGTCAAAATTTACAAAAGGTTGCAAGTTCCATTCCCGATAGCAGTGACATCCCTTTGTATAATTCCTGGCTCCGCCACTGACCACAATAAATGTAAAGACACTGATACAAAAGTTGTATTTCTAGCATAGATCCAGAATAGTAGCTCAGTGCATGCTAAGATAGAATTGTCTTTCCCTTTGTAGTTTATTCATGAGAAAGTGATATGTAATGCCTTCACTTTTGGTGACTAATCAAAGTTTAATTACCAAAAAAAAAAATGGCTAATAATCACTTGACACCTTGAACACCAAAAGTCTTTAGGGAGCACCGATTGAGCAGAATACTAGTGCCTCCGCACATTAAAATTCTTGGTTTGTTTCTGGTTGCGGGTTTAGATGAATCAAATAGCTTTAGCTTAAACTTTGTATTTGTATTAGAAAATGCATAAAAGAATCATGAATTTTTAAATACGTACCAAGTAACTAGGACGAGCTATATGGGTTCGATGATAAAATCAGAACTTATAAATTTCAAATCATAACTCTGCCTTTGATTAGAGTGGTGATTTGGAACTGAAAAAATGAAAATCAAAGGGGTATCACGGGTTGGGATTTTCCGTTTGAGATCGAATCAACTCTTCACGTGAAGAGATTGGTTTCCCAAAAATGGAAGAGCAAATTTCTGATTCATTGTAAAGAAGTAAAGATTTTTGTCCAAGAGGGAAATGGAAAAAGAAAGTAAAAACTCTAACAATACATCATCTATAAATATCACGAGTAACCAACCAGCTAACTAGCAATGCATATATTAATGCCAAATAACTTAACATGATTCATATTGATGAAACTCTAGGATGCCATCTTCATTTTGTAGAATATATTTCTATATCATGCTTAACGTTTCAATAATATTGTATGGGGTCAAATTTTATCCTCAACGTTTCAACGGCGAAGGGCACGCCCAGTGAGCATACGTCTATTAAAGTAAAGGTACGGTTTGGATGTGAGGACGAAGGCGATGCTAGTTAAGACCTGGCGTCCTCGTTAGGAGTACGTCGACCACGTTTTGTACTTTTATAATTATTTTGAGGAAGGCCTCCTATTGTATAAAAGGGACCTTCCCATTGTAAAGAGACATCATTATTATTCTAAAATAATACAACTCTCTTATTTTCTCTCACTCTCTCTCTATCTCTACATCTAACGTACACTCATTCTCGAGTCATCTTATCAGAGCTACTGCAACAATTTCATCTCTTTTATCTCTAGGTTATATTATATTTGATTACAATTTACCCCTGTTTATTTTTTGATTATTTTTTAGCTTATAAAGTAGATTGATAACTTTTGAGCCAAACATTTGGAACCGTCTGTGAGGATTTCGAGAATCAAAATCATAGTATCCACCTAGAGAACAACCAGCAATCATTCTCTACACCACACAAAAATATGGCCGAAATAACACACGGTCGAAAGCCATAGTCATGTTGTACAGCGCTCCAGAACCGTGATATGGACTGTCTGCCCCGGTCAGAGATGATGGATACCGTCATGCCATGAAGCCTGAAAATCTCGCGGATATGCACCCGGGCCAGTTGATCGGAGGAATAGGTAGTCATCACAGGAATAAAATAAGCTGAATTGGTCAGCCTATCCACAATCATCCAAATTGCATCAAACTTCTTTTGAGTCTGTTGGAGTCCAACAACGAAACCCATAGTGATCTGCTCCTATTTCCACTCTGAAATCTCTAACTTCTAAAGCAACCCATATGTTCGCTGATACTCGTACTTCACATGCTGGCAATTTAGACACCGATCCACATACTTTACTATGTTATTCTTCATTATCCTCCATCAATAATAATGCCTCATTCCCGATACATCGTCATAGCACCCGGATGAATGGAGTACTGCGAACTGTGTGCCTATTGGAATAAACTCACACAGACCATCCATAAAGCACACATAGCCTGCCATGAATCCTCAATGCACCATCATCCCCAATAATGACCTCCTTAGCATCACCATGTCGGACCGTGTCGTAAAGGACAAGCATATGGGGGTCGTCATATTGACACTCCCTGATAGGATCTTAAAGAGAAGACCGAGAGACCACACAAGCCAATACCTGACTCAGCTCAAACATATCTAATCTCACAAGCTGGCTAATGCCTGAACATCTAACACCATGGGCTTCTCTGCTACATGTAGATATGCTAAGCTCCCCAAACTATCTGCCCGACAACTCAAAGCATCGGCTACCATATTAGCATTTGCGAGATGGTACAAAATGGTGATATCATAATCCTTAAGCAGCTCTAACCACCTCTGCTAATGCATGTTAAAATCCTTCTTCTTGAATAGATGCTACAAACTCTGATTATTGGTGTACATCTCACAAGGGACACCGCACAAATGGTGTTTCCTTATCTTCAAGGCATGAACAACAGCTGCTAGCTCAAGGTCGTGGACAGGATAGTTCTTTTCATTCACCTTTAGTTGTCTCGAAGCGTAGGCAATCACCCTACCATTCTGCATCAGCACTGCGCTGAGACCAATTCACGACGCTTCATAATATACAGTATAAGATCCCAAAACTGAAGGAAATACCAATACCGGAGTCATAGTCAAAGTTGTCTTGAGTTTCGGAAAGCTCTCCTCGGGTTTAGGCATATGCGGAGCGGTATGGGTTTAAACATATGTGGGTGCGGGTAGTGCGAGGCAGGTCACAATAAAAATAATTTAAAGCTTTGCGGGTGCGATTTTAAAAACTTCATCAAAAAGGAAACTCAATTTTTTGACTTTCTAAAGATAAAGTTGATTCCACGTAATATATTGAGGCAAAATAAGGTTTCAAATTGTTTTAACTTTGAACTCAATGCCTGCTCGCCATGTTGTATTCTTTTATGATAAGTTCTGATGATGTAATATCTAACACATAATGATAAATTAATTAATAATCTTTTTTTTTATAAAAATAATATATTTAATACATGATTATTTAAACGATAAGTATTTCGAACGATTGTAAAATATATTTAAACGAGTTAATATATCCGTTGTACTTGTCGTTTTACATTGTTTTTCAGTAAATATCCTAAGATAAATCAAAACACAATCCTAAGATAAATCAAAACACAAGATATTGATACGTTAAGATCATGGTTTGATCTTACTGTCAGTGTGTAGTCTAAAGCTACAACCAGTGGCATCTTTGTGCAAAGCGCTTCAATAAAGAAAGAACACTTAAAACTAAAAAAATGAAATAGGAGAAAAAGTAGTTATGCGGGGCGGGGAGGGTGGGCGTGGGTGTGGATGCGGGGCGGGTGAACGTGGGTGCAGCTCTTATGTGGGGCGGGGAGGGTTGATATTTTGTGGGTTAAGAGAAAATCTACCCCGCACCCACACCACCTCGCATCACTTTCCATCCCTACCTGAATAGAGCACCCTTTTGGGTCAGCCTGGTCATAGGTGCTGCAACAAATGAGAAACCCTCTACAAATCGATAGTAATACCCTAATAAACCCAAAAAACTTCAGATCTCCATAGTTAAGGATGGTATAGGCCAACTATGAACTGCTACTACATTCTTCGATCCACCTTGATCCCATCACTCGATACTATATGACCCAAGAATGCTACTGAGTGTAGCCAAAACTCACACTTCAAAATTTTGCATATAACTTCTTTTTTCTCAAAGTCTGGAGCATAGTCCTCAGGTGCTGCTCATGATCCTCCTAAGTCTGGAAATGCACTATAATGTCTTCAATGAATACGATGACGAAAAAGTCAAGATACGCCCGGAATACACTGTGCATCAGGTGCATACAAGCTGTTATAGTCAGCCCAAATGACATCACAAGGAACTCATAGTGACCATACCGAGTCCTGAAAGTAGTCTTCGGGATATTTGGTTCCCGAATCTTCAATTGATGATAGCGTGAATGTAAATCAATCTTGGAAAACACCATGGCACCCTGTAACTAGTCAAACAAGTCATCATTATGAGGTAATGGATATATGTTCTTCATTGTAACTTTATTCAGCTGGCGATAATCAATCATATACGCATTGAACCATCCTTCTTCTTCACAAACAATACCGGGCACCCTAAGATGACACACTGGGCCAGATAAAGCCCTTATCAAGCAACTCCTGTAAGTGCTCCTTCAACTCAAAATAATCCATACGATATGGAGGAATAGAGATGGGAGGGGTGCCTGACAACAAATCAATTCCAAAATCAATATCTTTGTTTGGCGAAATGCCCGAGAGATCAGCTGGAAACACATCTGGAAAGGCCCTTACTATTGGAACTGACTTGTCACGACCCCAAATCTGGTCGTGATGGCGCCCAGCACATTGCTAAGCCAGCCTAACCAATCAATATAAACAACGGAGCTAGAAGCTCTCTTTAGCCCATTTAAGCATATTAATATATGAAACAATAGTAATACTTATACTAACAGCGGGGAAACCAAGTCCCATAATACATCAACTCCCATAGACCGAAGGGTCAAGAGTCATGAGCCTCTATCGAACATGAGTGTATAAAGGTTTACAAGATACCAAGTGCGGAAAGAAAAGTCAATACAAAATCAAGACAGAGTAAGAAGGAATATCGGGTCCTGCGGACTCTGCAGCTACCTCGAATATCCACAAATGTCGCCTCGCACGACTACTGGATCACTGCTGAGAGGTACCTGGATCTGCACACAAGGTGCAGGGAGTAAAATGAGTACTGCCAGACTCAGTGGTAATAAACAAGGGTAAGACAGCGCAGATAAGAAATCCGCAATAAAGCACTATGTAAAGCTATAATCAGCTACCCTGTCATAGAATCAATCTTCACTGTACCTGTACCAACAAATACCAATAAATAGCATAACAGCTAGCGGATGTAGCTAAATGCAATGCAATGCATGATATGACCGCTACGGCACGTAGCCCGACTCCAATTTTGGGTACCCGTGCTCACTGTGGGGGTTCAGACTCCGGAGGGGCTCCTACGGCCCAAGCACATCTCATAGAGATATTCCTGCGGCGTGCAGTCCGATCCAACATATATCTCGCTGCGGCGCGCAGCCCGATCCACTACTAGTCAGCTAATATGCAGATACAGCCTCGCAGGCCCAAAAATAGTTTTTGAAAACTCTTTTATCATTTTTCGGTTGGAAAACAGTAATATCAAGTTCCAGAGATTGGAATTAGCATAATAACAAAAATAGCTGCGGACTAGTAGTAAACTAGCATGTCTATATGATAAGACAATGATAACGATCCTCGCGGGATCCAATAACTGGCTCACGGCCCACATGTATACTCAACCGCCCAAGAAGGGGGTTCCTCGGCTCAAGAGTGGCCATTATCACAATATATATATATATGCAACCATCCGAGAAGGAGGTTCGACGGCTCGAGAATAGCCAATAATACAGTATCAACAGGTCGGACTAATATATAGTCTCCAGTTCATGATCGACCCCGCACTCTCAAGAGTGTGCGTGTCTCGCCGCTATACGGCGTCACAAAGTGGTATACCGGGGTTTCGAACCCGCTGGTCATCACCCACATCTATTACTCACCTCAATACGGCGCGACGACTATTCCGCAATGCCCTTGCCACGAGAATCAAGCTCCGCACGCATAGAATCTGATCCAATACAGTAGAAATACAACAAATTAGGCCAATGGGACTACACACAATCAATACAACTCAATTTACATCAAAATTCCCAAAGTTGTCAAAACCCGACTTTCGGTACGCTTATCGAAAAATCACGAAAGTCACATATCCGGAACCCTCATCTCAATACGAATCTAAGCATATCAATTTTATCAAATTCGGACTCCATTTGCCCATTCAAAACCTTGATTTTCTAAAGTTCAAGCCTAGGGCTAAATCCTCCATAAATTACCCCAAATTCCTCCATTTTCATGATATAATTGCATAATATTATCAATACTAATCATAGTTTAAGTCCATAGTTGATTACATGATGATTTCCCTTGAATTTCTCTTCAAAATCGCCCAAATCGCCTCTAAAGCCGAGACCCAAATGTGTGAAATGTTCTGAAATTTTTCTAACTTCTGGATACACTTAACTTACATCGATTTTCGCTTCTGCGGAAAAATTTCCGCTCCTACGAGTCCGTATCCGCGACCAAAGGGTCGCTTCAGCGATTCCAGGCCTAGCCGGCCAATTCCGCTTCTGCGAGAAAAGGACCGCTTATGCGCGTCCGCTTCCGCGATTAAACCTCCTCTTCTGCGAAGACATCCGCTTCTGCGCACCAGAGTCCGCTCCTGCGAACTCGCCCAGGCGGTCAAGTGTCCGCTTCTGCGGACCTTCCCATTTTCTTCTCGTCCGCTTCTGCGATCACTGGCTCGCACTAGCGATGCCGCTTCAGCGGAAAATGTTCCGCTTTTGCGATGCCAAGCGCTCCTGCGCTCCTCAGTCCGCTTCTGCGGACTCGCCTCCGCGCCCACATTTCCGCAGGGGCGAAAATGACAGAACCAGAACTCTTCAACCTGCAATTTCCATGATTTTCTTCCGTTTAACCATCCGAAAACACCCCGAGGCCCCCGGGACCTCATCCAAACACACCAACACATCTTAACACCTTATTCGAACTTGCTCCAATCCTCAAAACACGTCTAATAACACCAAAACCCATAATTCACATCAAATTCAAGCCTAAATTCCTTAAAACATTCCGAATTACACATTCAATCAAAAACCCGACCAAACGACGTCCGAATGACCTGAAATTTTGCGGGCACATCCAAAATCACCTAACGGAGCTACTGCAACTGTCGGAATTCCATTCCGACCCCCGGATCAAAATATCACCTACCGTTCGGATTTCGCCAAAATTCAACCTTAGCCAATTCAAGCCTATTTCTACACGGGCCTCCAAATTCAATTCCGATCGCTCCCCTAAGTCACAAATCACCTTCCGGAACTAACCGAATCATCGGAATCCGATTCCGAGCCCTCTAACCAAATAGTCAACTCCGGGTTGACTTTCTTTATTCAAGTTTCCTTCACAAAGGCTATATGCCTCATTTCCAATCCCAATCACTCCTAACTCACCCGATAGACTCTAACACTGATATAAAATCATAAAACATGTATTTACAACATAACGGGGTGGTAATTCTCGTGACGACGGGCCGGGTCGTCACATTCTCCCCTCTTAAGCAAACGCTCGTCCTCGAGCGGGTCAAGAAACATACCTGAAGTCTCAAACAAGTGAGGATATCTGCTCCGCATCTCCCACTCGACCTCCCAAGTGGCCTCCTCCACGGGTCGACCTCTCCACTGAACCTTAACTGATGCAATCTCCTTAGACCTCAATTTTCTCACCTGACGTCCCAAAATAGCAATAGGCTCCACATCATAGGATAGATCACCATCAAGCTGAATGGTACTGAAATCTAATACATGAGACGGATCTCCAATGTACTTCCGGAGCATAGACACATGGAATACTGGATGAACGCTGGATAAGCTGGGCGGCAAGGCCAACTCATATGCCACCTCTCCAACTCTCCTAAGTATCTCAAAAGGACCAATGTACCCGGGACTCAACTTTCCTTTCTTCCCAAACCTCATGACACCCTTCATAGGTGAAATCTTCAACAATACTCTGTCACCAACCATGAAAGACAACTCCCGAACTCTACGGTCCGCATAACTCTTCTGACGAGACTGTGCTGTACGAAGCCTCTCCTGGATCAACTTTGCTCTATCTAGAGCATCCTGGACTAACTCAGTCCCTATCAATCTAACCTCACCAGGCTCAAACCATCCCACGGGGGATCTACACCGCTCGCCATACAATGCCTCATACGGGGCCATCTGAATACTCGACTGATAACTGTTGTTGTAGGCAAACTCAGCAAGTGGTAGGAACTCATCCCACGAACCACCAAAATCAATCACACAAGCTCGCAACATATCCTCCAAGATCCGAATAGTGCGCTCAGACTGTCCGTCTGTCCGGGGGTGAAATGTTGTACTCAACTCAACCCGTGTACCCATCTCTCGCTGAAATGCTCTCCAAAACTGAGAAGTGAACTGAGTACCCCTGTCGGATATGATAGACACTGGGACTCCATGCAACCGAACAATCTCTCGAATAAAGATCGATGCCAACCGCTCCGATGAGTAGGTAGTACTAACTGGAATGAAGTGAGCTGACTTGGTCAGTCTATCCACAATCACCCATACAGAATCAAACTTCCTCGCCGTCCGAGGGAGTCTAGTAACAAAGTCCATAGTGATCCTCTCCCATTTCCACTCAGGAATATCAATGCGCTGAATACACCACCGGGCCTCTGATGCTCGTACTTAACCTGCTGACAGTTGAGGCACCATGCTACATGTCCGACAATGTCCATTTTCATCTTTCTCCACCAATAGTGTTCTTTCAAATCTTGATACATCTTAGCGGCTCCTGGATGGATAGAATACCGCGAGCTATGGGCCTCTTCCAGAATCAACTCACGAAGGCCATCAACATTGGGCACACATATCCGGCCCTGCATCCTCAATACGCCGTCACTATCAATGGTGACATCTCTAGCATCATCATGCTGAACTCTGTCCCTAAGGACAGCCAAATGTGGATCATCATACCGGCGCTCACGAATACGATCATATAGAGATGACCGAGATACAACACAAGCCAATACCCTGCTGGGCTCCGAAATATCTAACCTCACTAGCCGATTGGCTAGCACTTGAACATCATAAGCAAATGGCCTCTCCTCGGCTGGAATATATGCCAAGCTCCCCATACTGACCGCCTTCCGGCTCAAAGCATCGGCCACCACATTGGCCTTACCCGGATGATATAATATAGTAATGTCATAATCCTTCAGCAACTCAAGCCATCTCCGCTGTCTCAAATTAAGGTCTTTCTGTTTGAACAAGTGCTGGAGACTACGATGGTCGGTATACACCTCACAAGATACACCGTACAAATAGTGCCTCCAAATCTTCAAAGCATGAACAATGGCGGCTAGCTCCAAGTCATGAACAGGATAGTTCTTCTCATGTGGCTTCAACTGCCGAGAAGCATAAGCAATTACCTTACCTTCCTGCATCAACACACAACCTATCCCCACTCTCGAGGCATCACAATAAACGGTATATGAACCTGAAGCTGATGGCAATACTAACATTGGAGCTGTGGTCAAAGCTGTCTTGAGCTTCTGAAAGCTCTCCTCGCACTCATCCGACCACATGAATGGTGCACCCTTCTGGGTCAATTTAGTCAATGAAGAAGCAATGGATGAAAATCCCTGAACAAACCGGCGATAATATCCCGCCAAACCAAGAAAACTCCCGATCTCTGTAGCTGAGGACGGTCTAGGCCAACTCTGCACCGCCTCTATCTTTTTCTGATCAACCTGAATACCATCACGAGACACCACATGTCCCAGAAATGCTACGGACTCGAGCCAAAACTCGCACTTGGAGAATTTAGCATATAGCTTCTCCTCCCTCAATCTCTGCAACACAATACTCAAATGCTGAGCATGCTCCTCCCGGCTACGGGAGTAGACTAGAATGTCATCAATGAACACAATCACAAATGAATCCAAATAAGGCCTGAACACACTGTTCATCAGATGCATAAATGCTGTTGGGGCGTTGGTCAGCCCAAACGACATCACAAGAAACTCATAATGACCATATCGGGTCCTGAATGCGGTCTTCATAATATCCGAGTCCCTGATCTTCAGCTGATGATAGCCTGAACGAAGATCGATCTTAGAAAACACCCTCGCACCCTGTAACTGATCAAACAAATCATCTATGCGCGGTAGAGGGTACTTATTCTTCACTGTCACTTTGTTCAATTGCCTATAATCAATACACATTCGCATGGAACCATCTTTCTTTTTAACAAATAATACCGGTGCACCCCACGGTGACACACTAGGACGGATGAAACCCTTATCCAGAAGTTCTTGAAGCTTCTCTTTCAGTTCTTTCAACTCAGCTGGTGCCATCCGATAAGGAGGAATGGATATGGTCTGAGTGCCGGCACCAAGTCAATGCCAAAATCAATATCCCTGTCCGGCGGCATGCCCGGCAGGTCTGAGGGGAATACATCTGGAAAATCCCTCACAACAAGTACAGAATCATTGCTAGGAGACTCAGCTCCCACATCTCTCACAAAAGCTAAGTACAATAAACACCCTTTTTCAACCATCTTATGAGCTTTTAGGAATGAAATAACACGGCTAGGGACGAAATCGGTCGAACCCCGCCACTCAATCTGAGAAATACCAGGAATGGCCAACGTAACTGTCTTAGCATGACAGTCCAATATAGCATGGTACGGAGACAACCAGTCCATACCCAATATAACATCAAAGTCCACCATACCCAACAATAACAAATCGGCCTGGGTCTCCAGACCCCCAATAGATATAACACAGGATCTATAGACATGATCCACAACAATCGTATCACCCACGGGGGTGGATACATGAACAAGTAAATCAAGACTACCACGAGTTGCACCCAAATGATGTGCAAAATAAGAGGACACGTAAGAATATGTGGACCCTGGATCAAATAGAACAGAGGCATCTCTGTGACAGACAGAAATGATACCTGTAATCACAGCATCGGAGGCAACTGCATCACGCCTGTCAGGAAGTGCATAGAATCGCGCCTGGCCTCCACCAGATCTCTCCTCGCCCCTGGGGCGACCACGAGAAGACTGACCTCCACCTCTACTAGACTGAGATGGTGCTGAAGAGGAGGGCTGATCCCTCTGCTGAGTCCTGCCCCTACGTAGTCGAGGGCACTGTCTCCTTATGTGGCCAAACTCACCACACTCATAACATGCACCTGGTGCTGGAGAAGTAGGTGTTG
This sequence comes from Nicotiana noctiflora, assembly GCA_032618575.1. Classification (NCBI taxonomy): domain Eukaryota; kingdom Viridiplantae; phylum Streptophyta; class Magnoliopsida; order Solanales; family Solanaceae; genus Nicotiana; species Nicotiana noctiflora. Next base: position 256,642 of record JASVEL010012443.1, on the reverse strand, counting down.
CACTCTGGGCTGGAAGGGCACTAAGCGATGATTGACCCTGCTGAAACCCCTGTCGACCACGACCGTAAGAACCTCCGTTCTGCTCTGGGCGGCCTGAATGAGAAGGTCTCGATGAGCGACCTCTGCTCTGCTGGGAATGCCCTCTAGATGGAGCACCACTGAAACTGCCAGAACCACGAGGCCTCTTGGCCTCCCGCTCCTCTCTCTCTCGCCGACGATCCGCCTCAATGGATCGTGCCATATCAGCAACCCGCTCAAACGATGATGACAGAACTCGCTCGCTGGTCATAAGAATACGGATAGAGTAGTTGAGGCCATCAATGAACCTCCTGATCCTCTCCCTATCAGTGGGGATCATCCATGTGGCATGCCTAGCCAACTGAGTGAATCTAAGCTCATACTGGGTCACAGACATGTCGCCCTGAATCAACCACTCGAACCGGCGACGTAGCTCCTCGCGACGAGACTGAGGTACATATTTCTCTAGAAAGAGAGTAGAGAACTGCTGCCATGTGAGAGGTGCTGCTCTTGCAGGCTTACCCTTCTCAAACTCCTCCCACCAATCAAATGCGGGACCAGTAAACTGAAAAGTAGTAAATGAAACTCCGCTGGACTCAAGAATACCAACTGTACGTAGCATCCTCTGACACTTATCTAAGAAACCCTGGGCATCCTCGCCCTCAGCGCCACTGAAATGGGGTGGCTGGAGTCTACCAAATCTCTCAAGACGACGAATCTCGTCGTCGGGCATAGCCTGAACCATTTGCTCTGGAGCTGGTGCACCTGGAGGAATAAATGGTGCAACCCCGTCTCTGGCGTCTGAAGTCCCTAAACAACCTGCTCAGGTGTGTGAGCTGCAGGGGTCTGGTGGCCACCTCTTGTCTGAGATGTCGCTGCAGTAGCGGTAGCTGATACTACCTGGGCCAAACCGGAACACACCGATAATATTTGAGCAAGAGTCTCCTGAAGACCAGGAATAGCAATAGATACAGTCTGGGCCTGAACTAGGGCTGCTGGAGCATCAACCACTGGGGGCTGCTCCTGAACTGGTACAACAGGCGGGTCAGCTGGCACTGCCTCAGCCGCCCTACCTCTAACTTTAGCACGACCGCGCCCACGGCCTCTAACAGGTGGCAATGGAGGTCGTCCACCTCGTCCTGATGCTCGCGTTCTCGCCATCTGCGAGAGAATAGAATATAGAAGTTCAGTTCTCAGGACAACAAGATCGCACGACCGAGTTCAAGAAAAGTGAAGTTTTCCTAAAGGTTCGCAGCCTCCCGAGGATAAGTACAGGCGTCCCCGTACCGATCCACAAGACTCTACTAACCGGCTCTTGACTCCGGACTTGTAAATTGGATTATATTTTGTCACGACCCCAAATCTGGTCGTGATGGCGCCAACACATTGCTAAGCCAGCCCGACCAATCAATATAAACAACGGAGCTAGAAGCTCTCTTTAGCCCATTTAAGCATATTAATATATGAAACAATAGTAATACTTATACCAACAGCGGGGAAACCAAGTCCAAAAATATACTAACTCCCATAGACCGAAGGGTCAAGAGTCATGAGCCTCTACTGAACATGAGTGTATAAAGGTTTACAAGATACCAAGTGCGGAAAGAAAAGTCAATACAAAATCAAGACGGTAAGAAGGAATATCGGGTCCTGCGGACTCTGCAGCTACCTCGAATATCCACAAACGTCGCCTCGCACAGCTACTGGATCACTGCTGAGAGGTACCTGGATCTGCACACAAGGTGCGGGGAGTAAAATGAGTACTGCCAGACTCAGTGGTAATAAACAAGGGTAAGACAGCGCAGATAAGAAATCCGCAATAAAGCACTATGTAAAGCTATAATCGGCTACCCTGTCATAGAATCAATATTCACTGTACCTGTACCAACAAAATACCAATAAATAGCATAACAGCTAGCAGATGTATCTAAATGCAATGCAATGCATGATATGACCGCTACGGCACGTAGCCGACTCCAATTTTGGGTACCCGTGCTCACTGTGGGGGTTCAGACTCCGGAGGGGCTCCTACAGCCCAAGCACATCTCATAGAGATATTCCTGCGGCGTGCAGTCCGATCCAACATATATCTCGCTGCGGCGCGCGGCCCGATCCACTACTAGTCAGCTAATATGCAGATACAGCCTCGCAGGCTCAAAAATAGTTTTTGAAAACTCTTTTATCATTTTTCAGTTGGAAAACAGTAATATCAAGTTCTATAGATTGGAATTAGCATAATAACAAAAATAGCTGCGGACTAGTAGTAAACTAGCATGTCTATATGATAAGACAATGATAACGATCCTCGCGGGATCCAATAACTGGCTCACGGCCCACATGTATACTCAACCGCCCAAGAAGGGGTTCCTCGGCTCAAGAGTGGCCATTATCACAATATATATATATGCAACCATCCGAGAAGGAGGTTCGACGGCTCGAGAATAGCCAATAATACAGTATCAACAGGTCGGACTAATATATAGTCTCCAGTTCATGATCGACCCCGCACTCTCAAGAGTGTGCGTGTCTCGCCGCTATAGAGCGTCACAAAGTGGTATACCGGGGTTTCGAACCCGCTGGTCATCACCCACATCTATTACTCACCTCAATACAGCGCGACGACTATTCCGCAATGACCTTGCGACGAGAATCAAGCTCCGCACGCGTAGAATCTGATCCAATACAGTAGAAATACAACAAATTAGGCCAATGGGACTACACGCAATCAATACAACTCAATTTACATCAAAATTCCCAAAGTTGTCAAAACCCGACTTTCGGTACGCTTATCGAAAAATCACGAAAGTCACATATTCGGAACCCTCATCTCAATACGAATCTAAGCATATCAATTTTACCAAATTCGGACTCCATTTGCCCATTCAAAACCTTGATTTTCTAAAGTTCAAGCCTAGGGCTAAATCCTCCATAAATTACCCCAAATTCCTCCATTTTCATGATATAATTGCATAATATTATCAATACTAATCATAGTTTAAGTCCATAGTTGATTACCCGATGATTTCCCTTGAATTTCTCTTCAAAATCGCCCAAATCGCCTCTAAAGCCGAGACCCAAATGTGTGAAATGTTCTGAAATTTTTCTAACTTCGGATACACTTAACTTATAGCGATTTTCGCTTCTGCGGAAGAATTTCCGCTCCTACGAGTCCGTATCCGCGACCAAAGGGTCGCTTCAGCGATTCCAGGCCTAGCCGGCCAATTCCGCTTCTGCGAGAAAAGGACCGCTTATGCGCGTCCGCTTCCGCGATTAAACCTCCGCTTCTGCGAAGACATCCGCTTCTGCGCACCAGAGTCCGCTCCTGCGGACTCGCCCAGGCGGTCAAGTGTCCGCTTCTGCGGACCTTCCCATTTTCTTCTCGTCCGCTTCTGCGATCACTGGCTCGCACTAGCGATGCCGCTTCAGCGGAAAATGTTCCGCTTCTGCGATGCCAAGCGCTCCTGCGCTCCTCAGTCCGCTTCTGCGGACTCGCCTCCGCGCCCACATTTCCGCAGGGGCGAAAATGACAGAACCAGAACTCTTCAACCTGCAATTTCCATGATTTTCTTCCGTTTAACCATCCGAAAACACCCCGAGGCCCCCGGGACCTCATCCAAACACACCAACACATCTTAACACCTTATTCGAACTTGCTCCAATCCTCAAAACACGTCTAATAACACCAAAACCCATAATTCACATCATATTCAAGCCTAAATTCCTTAAAACATTCCGAATTACACATTCAATCAAAAACCCGACCAAACGACGTCCGAATGACCTGAAATTTTGCAGGCACATCCAAAATCACCTAACGGAGCTACTGCAATTGTCGGAATTCCATTCCGACTCCCGGATCAAAATCTCACCTACCGTTCGGATTTCGCCAAAATTCAACCTTAGCCAATTCAAGCCTATTTCTACACCGGGCCTCCAAATTCAATTCCGATCGCTCCCCTAAGTCACAAATCACCTCCCGGAACTAACCGAATCATCAGAATCCGATTCCGAGCCCTCTAACCAAATAGTCAACTCCGGGTTGACTTTCTTTATTCAAGTTTCCTTCACAAAGGCTATATGCCTAATTTCCAATCCGAATCACTCCTAACTCACCCGATAGACTCTAACACTAATATAAAACCATAAAACATGTATTTACAACATAACGGGGTGGTAATTCTCGTGACGACGGGCCGGGTCGTCACATGACTCAACTGTAGGGGTATCAATATTAACATATGTCACATAAGCTAGATACACATCACACTCCTTCTCAACCATTCGTTGAGCTTTAAAAAATAAAATAACTCTGCTGGGAGTATAATCTAAGGTACAACTCCCCTATAATCATGGTAAACCTGGCATAGCCAACATCACGGTCTTAACGTGACAATTAAGAATAGCATAATGGGGCAATAACCAGTCCATGCCTAAGATAACACCAAAGTCTACCATGATGAGCACAATAAGAGGACACATAAGAATATGTAGAGCATCGATCAAATAATATTGATGCATCTCTATGACAGACTGGGACAATACTCATAATGACAGAATCGGAAGCAATTGCCTCAGTACGAGCTAGAAGAGCATAATATCGGTCTGGCCTCCCCCTCTAGGGCGACTTTCACCTCTGAAAGTACAAGTTGGAGGTTAATTGTGGTCTATTAAAAGTTAGTCGACTAACGATGATTTTAGTTGACTGGATCGAGAGCAGAATGTAAAATAATAGTAAACAGAAAGAGAATGACACAAATCGATTTTATACTGTTTCGGTACTGGTGTAACTTACATCTAGTTTCCCTTGGGTCACAAACGTTCCCTTTAGATCTTGAAAGTATTACAACAAGAATGGTTTTGATTCGTTCACCACCAATGAAGCACAACAACAGTGCATCTCTAATAATAAAACAACTCTCTTTTGTGTTCTACCTCTTCCTATCTTTTGAGACACTAGTAAACTCAAGATTACAATGTTTAGGATAAGAAGTAGGGAGACATAGAAAATAATGTGTGTAGTTGTGCAAGTTTTCCAATTGACCTTAGCAGTCTTCTTATATTAAAGAAAAAACCCATTGAGTCTTGACCAAGAATAGAGGCACGAGATCTTTCAAAAGGAATTGACCCAAGGGTGCCTCTTCGAATCCTACTCTTTGGAAGAGCCGGGGTCGATCATGACTAACCTTGTCACAACATTCTTTTATGAGACAATCAAGACTTTAGTTGAGCTTTAATTAAGGATACTCAATATTTTCTAGCAATAAATCCTTGATTTGAAATCTAATTTCCTTGATTGAGGCTTAATGGTTCTGCAGACTTTTTATTCCTTCTTTAGGTCCATTGAATTAACAATTACATCTTTAGATAGTTTCTCATTGGTTTTCTTTTCTTTTGATGATTCATGTAAAATAGCGTACATGAACATTGTCATCATAAAATCCTTGGAATTTAATTTAATAATATCACGTTTTTTTATGATGATAGTCAAGAGACATAATTACGAGACTTTTTTTTTAATTTCATTTCATAAGTTGCTCCCCGTGTCTTGATGCTCGCCCACCTGATAGGTTGTGTTACTTCTCTACTTGTTTACTTCTCTTACATGTTCTCCCTATTTGACATTAATTGAAAAGGGAAAGAAAACAACCAAGAAACATAATATATGAAGTAATATACATAATAACTAGCTCGATAATGCAACAAAAGTAATGCCTTCAGCAGAAGCATTGGTTATATAGACCAAAAAAAGGTTTATAAGGACTACCAACAAGCAAGCAAAAAAAGAAAAGAGAAAATAATGATTTTGAACACATCACACGAATACACGTTAGTTTCTTTCCAGGAAGTACTTGAGGATGTTGAACTTTGGTGCAGAAGGAGTCATAGGAATACTCGACATCTTTGACAAGCTTATCTATCTTTTTAGTCATAGAATTGAAAGAACTGGTTCCTTGTCTCCGCGTAGCTCCTATATCCATTCTAAGCTTAGCCACATCTGTACATGTCTCCTTAGTAATTTCCCTGATTTTATCCACATGTTCCTTCATCTCAACCACTAGTTGTTTCACCTCATCCAAATATTTCTGCATCTGCTAATGATTTTGAGGCAGTCGACTGAGATGCTGGTTGTTCAATTTAAACTTCAACTGGCACTGGAATACTGTGCATTTTGGCGCATTTAACCCATATATCATTACCCAAGGTGTACCCCATCATTTAAAATGTTATCTTATTATAGTGTCGGTAATGTGTTTGGGTGTAAAGGGTGCCAAATCTACCTTCATAACTTCAAGGATGTGTGAGATGAGCAGACCATATGGTAAACAAGCAGCAAAGTAAGATATGTCCCTAATACTTTCAAGCATGTATTGGCGAATCCACAGAACCAATCCAATATTTTATTATTAACGAGACAGTAAAGGACAAAAATATCTCTAGTGGATAAAAAGCTAAGGGAACTAGTTCTGGAGAGTAAAGTGGTAGCAACCATATGGTCCAAGACACGATGTTCAAACTTTAGGTTCTTGGGGCCAATATCAAGGGGGTTATCAAATAATAAGACCTTGGCTTCTTTAAAGGATTCTTCAAAATCTTTTGGCCAAGAATTTTGCACGAAAAACATTAAACCCAATAAAGTTTGTAGAGAAAATATTTTAAAGTTGATAAGAGTCCAGAACAATTTATTGCCTAATCCCATAGATTTTAGTTCATCTTTGTCATTCATAAACAAGTTTGCATAAAGCATCCTCACAAGTTCCTCATAAACAAAATTACCAACAGTGTTAAACAGAGAAGAAAACTGCTAAAACCAAATACAGAGTCACATCATAGCATGGATTTTCATGAGAAAAAGACTTATGGAGCATCCATAAACTATAAATTTTGACTTGTAGGACTCAAACCTTGCTTTTTCACTCGGTCCAAAAGAATTAACTTGTCCTCATGTTCGAATTGAGTGTTCTCAACCTTTCCTTTCTTGCAAAAAGCCTTTTGGGGGGTTTGCTCCATGGGCCTTTTTTCTGAATAATGGGAGGATTTTTAGAGGATTCACTACTCTTATTATCCATTTTGAGGGAATTTGAGTCAAAAGACAACTCCAAATCTACAGGTTCTTCAGGGTTGAGGGGTTTTTGAAACCTTCAACTTCTTCTGGTTGTAGTGAAGGAAGAGGGATTTCTTTTGGTCATGGTAAGAAAGTTTGTTTGATAAGCATGAAGAAAGTAACGGATATTGGAGGGTTTTTAACAATGCTTTTGGAGTAATGAAGGGTCGCCTTGGATAAAGGAAAAGGCGGGTTCAAAAGGAAGTGATTCTTCTGATATGACAGATCGGTGGCACTGATGAAGAATCAATTGTTCCACCTATGAAAAATTAATTAAGCCACACATACTTAAGGAAATACAAAATTCAGAACACGGTAAAAATATTTGGTTTACAAATTTGGCAAAATGCCAACCTTTTTCTTGAGAAAACAAAATCTTTCTTCCGACAGTAGTTTTGCAAAAATATCGGAAAGTTTAGAATCAATACTAATAAATTCTAACACAATATCACATTTAGCGACATGATCACGGATAAAATGATGCTTAATTTCTATACGATTTTCTCTAGGATGAAGCATAAATTTTGCTGATAAGAAAATAGCAATGTTATTATCAGAAAATATAGGAGTAGAGGTAAAAGATAAATCATAGTCGAGAAGTTGATGCATAATCCAAAGAATTTATGTACAACAACTTCCGACTGCTAAATTTTTAGCTTCCGTCGTTGATAGGGAAACATAATTTTATTTCTTCCTATGCCAAGACACTAATGCATTTTCCAAGAGTTGATACGTGCCACTAGTGCTTTTCCTATCAGTCTTGTCACCTGCGAAATCTGCATCTGAGAAACCTTTTAAGGCAAAATTGTTAGAAAGATCATACCATAATTCTAGATCAAAAGTGCCAATTAGGTATCTAATAATTCGAGTCATAGTAGTTAGATGAGATTCCTTAGGAGCCAGTGAAATCTTGCACACTTGCGTAAACTGTACATAATATCTGGTCGACTAGCAGTGAGATACAATAAGGACCAATCACCCCTCTATACATGGTTTCATCAACCCTTTTTCTATTATTGTCTTCATCGAGCACTGTTGTTGGACTCATTGGAGTGCTGATTGACTTTGCATTTTCCATGCCAAACTTTTTGATAAGCTCCTTAGTGTACTTGGTTTGGCTAATAAAAATTCCTTTAGGTGACTGTCTTATTTGAAGTTCGAAAAAGAATGTCAATTCTCCAATCATGATTATCTCGAATTCTCCTTTCATTGAAAGAGAAAAATCTTCCTATAAAGTAAAGTTAGGACTACCCAAAATAATTTCATCAACATAAATTTGAGTAATAAGATTACCTGAACTAGAATGCTTAATAAAAAGGGTTGTATCGATATTACCTCTTTGAACCCTTGATTTAAAAGAACAGAACTTATCCTTTCATACCAGGCACGCAGAGCTTGTTTGAGACCATACAATGCTTTAGTCAGTTTGTATACATGATCAAGAAAGGTGACTTTTTAAAATCTTGGTGGTTGCTTTACATATACTTCTTCAGAGATGTAGCCAAAGGAATATAATTTTAACGTCCATTTGAAATAGCTTGAAACCTTTATGAGCAGCAAATGCAAGTAATATTCGAATGGATTCAAGTCTTACTACAGGAGAAATGCTTTAATCATAGTCAATTCCTTTATGCCGAGAGTATCCTTGAGTGACCAATCTTGCTTTATTTCAAACCACTTGACCTGATTCATTCAATTTGTTTCTGAATACCCGTTTAGTTCCAACGATTAAGGAGTTGGAAGGTCTTGGAACCAATTCTCATACTTTGTTTCTTCCAAACTCATCTAGTTCCCCTTTCGTAGCACTTATCTAGTGAGTATCATTCAAAGTTTCATCCACTTTCTTTGGTTCAAGTTGAGAAATAAGAGCCACATGAGATTTTCTCCTCTAAGATCTTCTTGTAGTGTTTCATTCATGTGGATCTCCTATAATAAACTTGTGAGGATAGTCAGGTTTGCTTTTCCATTGATTTGGGGTGCTTGAGAGAGCATATCTTTCTACATTATTTGACTGATCTATTTGAGATAATTCGTGAATTTCTACAGGCTCATCAGCTGGTTAAGTTTGATTATCAGCTGATTCACTTTAATGATCCATTCCTGTAATGACGGATTTAGGGAGAAAAGGAATTTTCTCATTTTCAAGAAATTTTTCATTCCTTTGACGAGGGTTAGTATCAAAAAAAAAATAATATGAATTTATTCTTCAATGCAAAGAGTTCTTTTATTGTAAACTCTATATGCTCTACTTGATGGGGAGGAACCAAGAAATATACCTTCATCACTTTTAGGAGCGAACTTACCCAAATTATCCTTTCCATTGTTGTGAACGAATCATTTGCATCCAAAAGGGTAAAAATAGCTAATATTGGGTTTCTTACCATTCTATAGTTCCTAGAATCTTTTTGAGAATAGGTCGAATCGGACACATGTTGGTAATGCGACATGATGTGCTTACCGCTTCTGCCCAGAAATGGTGAGGTAGAGATTTTTCCACAATCATGGTCCTTGCCATGTCTTGTAGGGTTCTACTTTTACACTCTACCACTTCATTTTGTTGCAGAGATTTTGGTGAAGAGAAGTTGTGAGAGATTTCTTGATTGTTGCAAAAGTTTTGAAAAGCTCTGCTTTCAAATTCTCCTCCATGATCACTTCTGATAGAAGAGATGTAATAACCATGTTCTTGTTGAACCTTCTTACAGAAAACATCAAAAATCTTTAGAGCATTATCTTTATGACTAAAAAACATAACCCAAGTAAATTTTGAGATATCATCCACAATAACAAATGCATATTTTCTACCACCTATACTAGCATTTCTAGTTGGACCAAATAAATCCATATACAGTAGTTGAAGGGGTTTGGAGGTGGAACAAAAGTCTTGATTTTGAAAGATGAGCGAGTTTGTTTACCTAGTTGACATGAATCACAAATATGATCCATTGAGAACTCTAGTTTAGGAAGTCCAATAACGAGATCATGTTTTGAAAGATTTTGATTAGTATACATGCTGGAATGACTAAGTTTTCTATGCCATACCCAGGGATCATCAACTATAGAGGCAAGACATATTTGATCCCCATGATTATCTAGGTTGCTAATAGTATAAACATTTCTATCTATGTTACCTGAAAGAATAGCTTTACCTGATTCATCTTCAATAAACCAGCCATGTTTCTTAGAACGAACCTCGTTGTCATTGTCACATAGTTGAATAATGTTGAGAAGATTGTAGCCGAGTTCATCAACCAGGTAGATTTTATCTACATCACATGTTGAGCTTAGAGGAACTTTTTCGATACCAATTATATTTCCCTTGCATTTGTCTATGTGACTGTTCCTCCGTCTAGTTTGGTGATTATATTGAATAATTTTTTGTCACAAGTCATATGTTTGGAGCATGCACTATCGAGATACCATTTTCCTTTTCGATTATTCTTGGGGTGTTCCTATAAAACAAAATTACTTATTTTTAAGTACCCAAGCTTGCTTGGGTTCTGAAAGGTTAGAATGCTGAGTGTTAGTTTAATTTGAAGATTTGGATCGCCAGACCCATCTTCTGTCATCCTTGAACCTACAACAATTTGAGGTGTGGCCCTTTTTACCACAATAAAAACTTGATGGACTATTTGAATTTTCAAAATCTTTTTTCTGCTTTGATTCTGTTCTTGCATTGGTTAGTATTATTCTCATTTTTACCACAAAAGGAACATCCATGAAATTTCTTCTGCTTGTGACGAACAGTCTGATTTGATTTGACTAAACTATGAATGGTTTTTTTTTGAATCCATTCAATTGAAGTTGAAGTTCATTAACTTCTTCCTATAGCATATCACGTCCAATTTCACAAACTTCTAGCTTCAGGCCCAATTCTTTCTTTACTATTTGAATATTTCTGAGTTCATTTAGAACTCTTTCAATATCTGGAAGGGCAATTGTGACGACCCTACCCATCATCTCAGGTATTATCGCCCTGTTTCTCCTTTGTTTTGTTACATTATATTTCATTATCGATATTGGCTGCGCTAGAATTTAATTGGAGTGATTTTATAAAGAAATGAGAAACTTTGTCTCTTTTAAGAAGGTTTAAGTTGGAAAAGTCAACCGGATATTGACCTATGAGTTAGAGGGCTCAGAATCGAATTCTGATGACTCGGTTAGCTCCGGATGATGAAATGTGACTTAGGAGCGCAATCGGAAGTAATTTTGGAGGTGCGGTGAAGAAGTTAGCCTATTTTGGCGAAGTTGGAATTTTGGCGATTTCCGGTTGATAGGTGATATTTTTATCCGGGAGTTAGAATGGAATTCCAAGAGTTGTAGTAGCTTCGTTAGGTGATTTTAGACTTATCCTCAAAATTTCAGGTCATTCGGACATCATTTGGTTGGGTTTCAGATCGAATGTGGATTTTGAAAGTTAAAGTTAAACTTAAGCTTGAATTTGTTGAAAACGGACAATTTTGATATTAACGATAGTATTTTGATGATTGGAACAAGTTTGAATATGGTTATAAGACGTGTTGGTGCTTTTGGTTGAGGTCCCGGGGGCCTCGGGTGAGTATCGGGGTGGTTTCGAACCATTTCTAGGCATTTTTAACTGCTGGTTTATGCCTGTATCAGTATTCTATGCGATCACGAACAATGAGTGGCGATCGCGGTGAGTCAAATGTGAGAAAAACATTAGTGAATCGCGATCGTGTGAAATGCTCCGCGATCGCGAAGAAGGAAATTTCTGTTGCATTGATCCTACTTCAGAAGCTCATATATTTTTATCTACAAGGAATTTTGAGGTGATTCAAAAACAAAAATTTTAGCCCATCGTGTCTAGTTTTCATAAAGCTGAAGAAATCATGATTTGGACATCTGTGTCAAACGTTATGGACGTTAAACTATTGGCTGTCCAAGAAGGATCTCTAATACACATGGATGAATTCGGAAGCTTATATCTCGAAATGTATAAGGATTCAGGAAATGAGCAACAAATGAATGTTATAGCCCTATGCCTAGTTTCCGTAACATCAAGCCATTTGTCATTCGAAGTTGTGTGCAAATAGTTATGACCATTATACTGAATGTTGTCCGGAGGAACCGGAATTGTGCACCGCGATCGCGAAGCATTTCCCGGGACCGCGAAGGGTAAATTTTGGGCCGGAAAATTTGTTCTCCGCGATTGTAGAGTAATTCCCGCAATCTCGACGAGTAAAATACATAGGCAGATTATTTTAAAACATTTCAGTCGCGAAAACAACTCATTTTTCCACCATTTTTTGTCATTCTTGAGAGGTTTTGGACGGGAATTCAAGGGATTTTTATTGGATATATTTAGAGGTAAGTTTTATGAGTTAACTACATGTTTTTATACAAGAATCATCCATGGAATTCAAGAATTTATGGCTAAAAATCAATAAATTAGTGCTTTGAGCAAAAATCTTAAAATGAGGATTTGAAGGGCCATTTGTGGTCCGAATTGAGAGTTCTTGGTATGTACGGACTAGTGGCAAGACGAGGAGTCCGGAAATGTAAATTTCATAATTTTCCGAGATGTGGGACCCGGGCTCGTGTTTTGCCAATTTCGTGTTTTTGGAGTATTTTTTGAGTTTTTTCGTTTGGGTTATGTCCCATTAGCATATTATGATGTATTACTTATGATTTTGAATAGATTGGACGTGCGTGGAGGCCATTTTGAGGAGCATAGGCGTCGTAGGATAGAATTCTCGCCGATTCGAGGTGGATAATATTTGTAAATGTAGTCATGACGGTTTGAAACCCCGAACTTGCACATTATAGTGCTATATTGAGGTGACTTGCACGCCGGATAACATGCGTGGGGTATAGCACCATTGGGAGTTGTGACTTCGTCCATCCCGCTTAATAAAATCATTACTAAATTGTTTGATTTAAATTGATATCCTGTTAAAGGTGCTAGTTATCATGATTTTGACTGAATGTCATAGGCCGATAAGGTGTAGAGTTACGGTGCAAAATTTTGAACCTTTGACATGCCTCTTCCATGAAGTGACTGTTCAGATTTGCTCCATTGTCCGTGATAATCACCTTAGGAATTCCAAAGTGAAAAATAATATTTGTGTGTACGAAATCCACTACTGCCTTCTTTGTCACTGCTTTAAATGTCTTTGCCTCCACCCATTTAGTGGAATAATCAATTGCTACTAAGATAAAACTTTGCCCATTAGATGTTGCGGGCTCTATTGGGCCGATGACATCTATGCCGCAGGCGACGAATGGCCACGGTGCTGACATTGTATGCAACTTATAGGGTGTGGAATGGATCAAATCTACATGTATCTGACATTGGTGGCATTTTCGTACATATCTAATGCAATCACGCTCCATGGTAAGCCAATAGTATCCTGTTCTTAGTATTTTCTTAGCCAAAACATATCCATTCATATGAGGTCCGCAAGCTCCCGCATGTATTTCAGCCATGATTGTGTCGGCTTGCTGTGCATCTATACATCTTAGTAGACCCAAATCTGAGGTTCTTTTGTATACAACTCCTCCGCTGAAGAAAAACCCATTTGTTAATCGCCTTATAGCCCTTTTCTAGTCTCCCGTGGCCTGCACTGGGTACACTCATGTCCTCAAATATTATTTAATATCATGATATCACGGTTCACCATCAAGTTCTTCTTCCACGGCGAAACAATAAGCATTTTGATCACGGACTTGCATCTGTAGTGGATCTATATAAGCTTTGTCCGGATGGTGCAACATGGACGATAATGTGGCTAAGGCATCTGCTACTTCGTTGTGCATTCTTGGGATATGCTTGAACTCTATGGATTGAAATCTCTGAGATAGTTCATGCAGACACTGTCGATAAGGTATAAGTTTCAAATCCCTTGTCTCCCATTCTCCTTGAATCTGATGTATCAAGAGATCCGAGTCACCCATGACCAAAATCTCTTTAACACCCATGTCTATTGCCATTCTCAATCCCAATATACATGCTTCATACTCGACCATATTATTAGTACAGAAAAATCAGAGCTGAGCGGTAACAGGATAATGCTGACCCGTTTCTGAGATGAGTACTGCTCCAATTCCGACCCCTTTGCTGTTGACGGCCCCATCAAAGTACATTCTCCAGCCTAGATTGCCATCTTGTTCCAATCCTTCAATATTCATTGTCTCCTCATCAGAAAAATATGTCTTTAATGGTTGATACTCATCATCGACCGGATTTTCTGCCATAATGGTCAGGGAGTACTTGTGCCTTCATTGCAGTGCGAGTTACATAAATGATATGAAACTCTGTAAGTAGAATTTTCCATTTAGCAAGATTTCCTGTGGGCATAGGCTTCTGGAATATATACTTCAGTGGGTCCAACCGAGATATTAGATAAGTAGTATAAGCTGACAAGTAATGCTTCAACTTCTGCGCAACCCATGTTAAAACACAACATGTTCTCTCCAACTGAGTGTATTTTATCTCGTAAGATGTAAACATCTTACTAATATAATATATTGCTTGCTCTTTCTTCCCTGTTTCATCGTGCTGCCCCAGTACGCAGCGAAAAGAATTATCCAGAACAGTCAGATAAAGGATCAAGGGTCTTCCAGGTTCTGGAGGAACCAATACATGAGGATTAGCCAAATATTCCTTAATTTTGTCAAATGCCTCTTAACATTCCTCAGTCCAATTCACCGCAGCATCTTTCTTTAATAATTTGAAAATGGGCTCACAGGTTGATGTTAACTGAGCAATAAATCTGCTAACATAATTCAACCTGCCCAATAAATTCATCACTTCTTTCTTGTTCTTTGGCGGAGGCAAGTTTTGAATTGCTTTTATCTTTGACGGGTCTAATTCAATACCACGCCGGCTTACTATGAACCCCAATAACTTTCTTTATGGCACTCCAAAAGCACATTTTGCTCGATTGAGCTTGAGATTATATCTTCGGAGTCTCTGGAAAAATTTTCTTAAATCCTTGACATGATCACATTGCTTTTTGGACTTGATAATGACATCATCCACATATACTTCAATCTCTCGATGTATCATGTCATGAAACATAGTGGTCATTGCCCTCGCATATGTAGCCCCGGCACTCTTAAACCCAAATGGCATCACCCTGTAGCAATATGTTCCCCAAGGTGTGATAAAGGCCATCTTTTCTGCATCTTCTTCGTCCATCAGGATCTGATGTTAACCCGCATAACAATCCACAAAAGAACCACTCTCATGTTTGGCACAATTGTTGATCAATATATGGATATTTGGCAATGGAAAAGCATCCTTTGGACTAGCTTTATTGAGGTCTCGATAATCAATACACACCCTGGTTTTTCCGTCTTTCTTTGGAAAAAGCACAACATTAGCTAACCATGTGGGATATTTAGTGACCCGAATGACCTTCGCCTCGAATTGCTTGTTGACTTCTTCATTTATTTCACATTGATGTCCATTTTAAACTTCCTTAACTTTTGCTTAACCGGCCGGCATTCTGGATAGATGGGCAATTTATGTACCACCAGGTCAGTACTGAGCCCGGGCATGTCATCATAAGACCAAGCGAATATGTCCTTGTACTCATGTAACAACCTGATCAAATCTTCTCTAAGTGAAATTTCTAAATGCACACTAATCTTTGTTTCTCGGACATTCTCCTCACTTTCCAAATTAATAGACTCCGCCTCATTTAAATTTGGTTTGGGTTTTTCTTCATAATGACTCAAATATTTACTAATTTCCTCCAATACTTCCTCATCCTCATATTCCACTTCATGTTCATTTTCAATTTCCTGTATAACTATTCGATTATCAAGACTGGATCGGGAATCCTTCATGCATGACATATCATTGGAATCAGCAAATATTGAACTGTACAAAGAAGAAAAATAAAATAAGGCAAAATGGAGGAAGAAAAGAAATTGCATTTCATTGAATTTTGAAAGGTAACAAGATTTGGATACATTTGATTTGATGGGATATGGGATTACAATTTTAAAACAAGACAGTTTTTTGGGAATGAAATATTAAAAGCTAACTACCACAACTCCCTCTTGATCGAAAGAGGAGTAGCTTCCCAGTTATTTAGCATAGTGTGGGGTCAAACAAATTGAACGTCCATTTTGCTTGTTCCTTCGCCCGTCTCCATCACATTAACGTCTTCAAATAACCTCTCAAATCTTGCTAAAAGCTCTTTATCAGGTTTTATCTCCGCACGGTTTGGCATGACAATTGCCAGACGTCTCTGTGTACCAGGCTTGACAAAGGAGTTGGCTAATTTTGGGATAGGTTTGGGGAGGGTCCACCCTTTCTTTTTCAATTTCATAGCTCTCTATATATCTGCAATAGTTGGTTTGAAACCCAAGGCAAAAGTATCAGTATTGCCTGGAAGGTGAATTGGTTGTGTTATACCTTGTAAGGTAGCTCCTAAACCCTTTCCTGGAGAAAACCCATTCTTTATCATTTCTTTGGCAACCATAGCTGCTGTTCTCCTTTAGATATTTTGTTCACAGTCACGGTGTCCATTACTTGGTACACCCATGGACCTTTATCTCCTTCAATTTCCTCAAATGGTGTAATAGCATTGCTAACATCGTCTTCCCCGTGCTTTATTATTTCTTGTTGCTCCCACTCAAATTTTACCATTTGATGCAAAGAAGATGGTACAGCTTTCGCAGCGTGGATCCATGGACGTCCCAACAAAAGGTTGTATGATACAGCGACATCCAGCACTTGAAACTCCATAGTGAAATCCAATGGTCGGATAGCAAGCTCTAGTATGATATCCCCCACGGTGTTCTTTCCGCCTACATCAAAACCCCTCACACATATACTGTTTCGGTGAATTCTCTCATGATTAACTTTCAGCTTCCCTAGAGTTGACAATGGACAGATATTGGCGCTTGATCCGTTGTCCACCAATACACGAATTACTATAGATTCTTCACATTTTACCGTGAGGTATAGTGCTTTATTATGCTTCGTCCCTTCAAGTGGCAACTCGCTGTCTGAAAATGTTATCTTATTTGTCTTAAAGATTTTGTTTGTGATTTTCTCCAGATGACATACCGAGATTTTCTCCGGTACGTGGGCTTCATTTAGAATCTTCATCAACGCCTTTCTATGTTCATCAGAATAAATTAGCAGGGATAACAACGATATTTGCGCGGGCGTTTTCCTCAATTGCTCAATTATGGAGTAGTCTTGAGCTTTCATCTTCTTTAGAAATTCCTCAGCTTCTTCCTAAGTGACTTCCTTCTTCATATAAGCTGGATTTTCTTTCACCACTTTCATCTTTCTCAACTCATCAGGGGCAAAGCATCACCAGAGCGAGTTAAACCATGAGTTTCACAAATTTCTCCCTTAACTTCTTTCCCTTTATACATCACTATCACCTTATCATAATTCCAAGGTACAGCCTTGGTATTCACAACCGGCATTTGAACAAATGGTTTAATAACCACTTGCTCTATATAAGCTTCCTTCACAATCTGCAAAGGCTTTACCCCAGGTACTATTACTTTCACAGGCTCAGGCTCAATCATCACCGATGGTTGTTTTGCTGGTAACTCAATTGACACTTTCTCACTTTCAACTTTCTCCTCGACCTTTCCATTTTCTTTAATTGTCATCACCGTCTGAGAAGGTTTTTTGCAGCTTTCTCCCTGTACTAGCTCTATCATATGTGTCTCATGATGTGCTGGAAAAGGATTTTGCATTATATTGGGAGTCTCTGGAGCTTGCACCTCGATTCTCCTGGAGTCAATGAGTTCTTGTATTGTAGACTTTAAGTGCCAACACTTCTCCGTGTCATGTCCCGGTGCCCCAGAACAGTATTCACAATGGACAGATTGGTCTAAATTTCTGGGTGGAGGGTTGGGAATTTTAGGTTCAATGGGGTTCAGAATCCCTAGTTCTCTCAAACGGTGAAAGAGACTGGTATATGATTCTGCCAGAGGAGTGAATGTTCTTTTCCTTTGAGCCCTGTCTCCTTTCACCTTAGGGTCAAGACGGAAGTTGGGTCGATTTGGATTTCTGTAGGTTTTTGAAGGTGGATAGGCATTTTGTGCATGGTAGACATTCTGAGGAGCAGGGGTACGCCATGAAGGCGGAGGCGGTGGGTAAGGTTGAGCATATTGGACAGAAAATTGTGGACCGGTTGGGGGATAATATTGTGGAGGTGGATTATATGGTGCTGGTGGATATGGTTGGTATGGGCGAGGTTGATGATGATATGAGTTGGGGCCCCGTGACCAAGATCTACCTTCAATAACCGCCACTTATTCCTTCTTCTTCTTTCCAATCGGCCCTCATGTTCCTATCTGTATTGCTTGGTTTGTAGCCTTGATAGCCGAGTAGCTCATAATCTTATTTGTCTTTAGACCTTCTTCCACAAAACTCCCCATCTTTACTACCTCGTTAAAGGTTTTCCCGATTGCAAACACCAAATGACCGTAGTATGTCGGCTCCAAAGCTTGTAAGAAACAATCTACCATTTCTCCTTCTTTCATTGGTCGATCCACACGTGCCGCCTGTTCCCTCCACCTGAAACCATATTCCCAAAAACTTTCTCCGGGCTTCTTTTCCAGCTTAGTTAATGACAATTTATCAAGGATAATTTCCAGATTATATTGGAAATGGTTTGCAAATGATTCAGCTAAATCATCACAAATGAACCATCGGGTATGATCTTGATGGGTGTACCATTCCAATGTTGAGCCACTGAGGCTTTGACTGAAGTAAGCCATAAGTAGTTCATCCTTTCCTCTAGCTCCACACATTTTACTACAATACCCTCTAAGATGGGCCACTGGATCACCATGGCCATCATACATGTCAAATTTTGGTAGTTTAAACCCGGCAGGTAGCTGTATCTCAGGAAACAAACATAAGTCCTTGTTTGCCACACTAACTTGGCCTCTCAGACCCTGCATATTCCGAAATGATGCTCAAGGCTCTTCATTTTTCTAGACATCTCCTCTTGTTCAGGGTTTCTAGTAGGTTTCTCCTCCTCCGTCATGTCGATGAGTGGGATGTAAGAATCATGTTGCCTGAAGGTGGGTTCTGGAAGGTAGTAATGATTATCCTGGACATGAAATACAGGCTCGGTAGAGGATTTATGTAAAGTGGCTAGTGGCGGTGCCACATACACAGGAACGGCCTGGGGTGGTGGTGGTGGAACTTGTTTAGGCAGGGGTGGTGGTGCTTGTGATGTAGTGACGTAATAGTGCGGGTAAGCAGGATATGTGGAAGATGAGTTCATGGTGGGTGGTTCTTGGTTTGGGTTCGAGGGAGGAATATATGTGGGGTTAGCTGGGTAGGAAGGTAAGGGTTGCCCCCTTGACCAAGCCTGGTACATTTCTGACATATGTTGTTTCAACTTATACATCTATTCCTTCATGCTAGTTACATCTATAACTTCTTCCTCTTGCACAAGATCCATGATTATAGGCTCAATTTCTTGGGTTACCGCTTTTGTCATGCTTTTAGAATGAGTGTTATAGTTGTGATGTGCCAGAATGCCAGTTGCTAAATGTTTTATCTGATACTCATCAACAACAAAAACTTGTTAATAGTTAGATTATAAGGGATAAACATCACAAGTTTTAAAAACACAACTTTTGCATAGTAATTATGCATCATCCCGGCATTATTCTCTTTTTTTTTACCTGCCAATTTTGTGCTTTTGTTTTTCTTTTATTATTTCATTGCTTTCATTGTTTCTTTTTCTTCTTTGCCCTTTTTCTTTCCTCTCTCTCTCTCTCTCTCTTTTCTTTTTCGTTTTTTTCGATCCTATATGTTTACCTATCGCTCAAGCAATTTGCATATAAAAGAAAAATAATGGCAATTTCTTTTGAATTTTCATTGATATTCAAATATTGATTACAAATGATGTTGCACTACAATGCAGAAAGAAAAATACAAATACAAAATGCGTGCCCTATGAATACATTAAAGCTCCTAGTGCCCGCGAGACATCGTTCGGTCTTACCGCGGGCCTATATGCTAATCCACTTTGGAGTTTGTCCAGGTCGATCATTACTTGTTTCACAAAGATCATTGCTATTGATGTGAATGTTGAATGAGACATATCCTCGCACAGTTGGCATTTTCGTGTGATATATTGAGCAATGTTGACAATTCTTTCCCTGATGACCCCTTTTTCTTGAAGCAACCTACCAATCTGTTCAGCACGAGCATCTAAGGTTTGTTGGTTCTTCTTTTGAAGTTGTTGTAACTCCAATTCTAACCGAGCCATGGCCATGTAGCAATGTTCTCTCTCTGCATTAAATTCTTTGGTTTGTTTACTGCTTTTGACCTCGGCTGTGATGATCTTCTTTCTCAATCGGGCTACCTCAACATTATGTTAATCTTTTAACTGTCGAACCATCCAAGCTCTTTCTTCAGCATTCTTGGCCAATTGTTTCCGAACCCCAACTAATTCCTTCTCAGTTTTATCTAGATCAAATCTATAATCATTCACTTTGCGCCGTAGATTTTCAATTAACTTCTCATCTCGGGCAAGTCGAACTGGGGTTTCGGTTGTTGTTTTCATTTTCATAATCTGAGCCTTCAGAATTTCATTTTCTTTTCTCAGCTGTTTCTTTTCACCCTCATCAGCTGCTGCTTGTAGGCTGCTTTCGAATTTGAGGTCCTGGAATTGTTTTTCTAACAAGCTGATTCTGGCTCGATATTCATTTTCATTGGCCATCCAATCTTTTTGTTCCTCAGACTGTTCGGAAAACTCTTGAATATGAGGCCTCTTCATCGGTCTCCCATGCTCAACATCTCTGCAGTACCATGCAGAATATCCTGGTGATACTTTTCCTCTAGCCTGGTCTCTCACACAAGTGTCTATTCTCAGGCATTGGCATCCATTCCATATTTGCCAAATTTTTGCTTCTGGGAATTTCCCATCAAGATTGATTTCTATTGCTTGAAGGCTGAGGTCCCCATCTTTTGGCACAACCCGATATCTTCTGAGTTGCCTTAATACCCGGTATGGCGTATAAGGTTGGATGCTCTTGAGACCCATTAACAGAAAATACGACCCTTCTGCTGGCATATATATAACTTCGTTGAGGGGCAACCATCCATATGCCCAATCTATCTGGCTAGTAGTCAGTGATCGCAAATACGTGATCCAACCTTTTGATCCTTCTGGCAATTTGGCTTCTTTTGTCCTCACATAGAATTCTTCAATACATGTCTTTTCAGACGATCCATAGCTTGAAAACTGAGGGCAGCGACATAGATGCTCTATCATCCACATTTGAAGAAGTAAATTACACCCCTCGAAGAAATCTTGTCCTGCTTTGCAGGCTGTGAGAGCACGGAAGATATCGGCCACTATCATTGGTGCCAACGTACTATTGTCTATTACAAGGAGAGTACTGGCAATTCCGGCGACTCTAATGTCAATATTTCTATCTTTCCTCGGGAATATGATCAATCCCAAAAAGGCTACCATAAAGGTGAAACGCATGTGTTCCTCCCACTTAGCCCGGTTCGCTTTGCTGCAGAGTTTGTTTGTTGGATCGTTGAATCCCCCAACATGGCCATATCTGCAATATATAAAGTTCATAGTACAGAACCCATGAACCAAGTCTTCATTGTGAACATTTTTGGCAATCTTTAAGTAGTCGAGGAATCTATGCACTGTAATAGCCCTTGGAGCCACCGGATACTTGTCTTTTAGGGAAAATCTATGCACTATAATAGCCCTTGGAGCCACCGGATACTTGTCTTTTAGGGGAACCTCGCCTTTCCCGATGTAATTAGCAATTTCTTCCAAAGTCGGAGTGAGCTCAAAATCTGAGAAGTGGAGCACGTTGTGTGCGGGATCCCAACAAGCAACTAGAGCTCAAATAATATCACCCCGAGGTACTATGTTCAACAGCCCGGTAAGATCTTTCAAATATTTATTGACCCAGTACTGTCCATCTTGGCCTAGATCATTCCACCATAATCGCAACTCCAAAGGGATTTTGTTCATTAGTGCAAAGGGTTCATTTTGTATTGTGCTCATCCTGCATATTTATTAAATGCGATTTATTCAAAAAGGAAAATCTTTTTCAAAGACAAATTTTCATTATTTCGGAAGAGTCAACCTTTCCATTTTTCATTTGAAAATCTCAAGGCTATTATTGAAAAAGAAAAAGAAATGACTTCAAAGCGGCCATTTTGCACAAACAGCCTTCCGGCGTTCTTTCGGAACATTCAGCTATTTTTCAAAAACAGCATCACTTTTATTTATTGAAAACTAAAATTCGACATTTTTTTTGGTTATTTTTTGAAAGGGGTGGTTGGACCCATCACGGGTTTCCTATGTATCTCTCCTAGTGGTGAGAATCAAACCTGCGTAGTTCGGCCAAATTATTTTTAGACCAATTATTTCAACTAAAATATTTCCACCTATTTTCAAACTTTCTATTCAAACTTTCGACAGCGTTTCGTCAATATCGATATTTTCTATTCTAAAATTTTCTCTCTTTTTGTTTTCAGGAATTTAGCCGGTCACCATAATAATCTAGGACAAATAAATGCAACATATAATCATGATCGGTCTTTGATTTCCGGGTCACCTGTCCTAGTCGGACCCAACCCCTGTGTTGAGTCCCCTAAGACAGATATGATGCAAATAAACGTCCTAAATCTAGGCTCAATATCCTGATTTTTCATGGTACTAGACTGTGTACCCGAGTGGACAACTCGGATCGAGGAGGGGGATACGTACCGGGGACCCGCGGGATCATCCGATTTTGTAACTTTTCCGGTCTCTATTTTCTTATTTAGGTATGACACTAACAGAAAGGGGAGTTTCAACCAGTAAGCACATCCCCGGAGGTAAGAAGAGAAGGGTTTTCGGCACAATTTTATATATACAATTCACGTAATATCAAAGCGGTAAACATGGAGCACATTGATCAAAGCATATAATGAAATCAAATAATATCAAAACAACAATTTAATCGAGCTCGAATTCTTATACCCTGAACCGAAGTTCTGGGTTTCTTATCCCCAGCAGAGACGCCAGAGCTGTGACACCTCCATTTTTACTACTTTTTTAGCTAAGTATACCCTGCTATTTACTAATACACCCCAAGAAAGGATATAATAATAACAACAGGAAAGGAGTTTTTCCACTTTAAGGACAATCGGAACGGGATTTATTTAAATTTCAGAGTTGCCACTTGGGAATATAATGGTGTCCCAAGTCATCGGTTTAATCCTGAATTCGGGGAAATTATGACTCTGTTTTAACAGTTCGCAAAACTAGAAATCCGGATAAGAAATTCTGTTAACCCGGGAGAAGGTGTTAGCCACTCCCGAATTTCGTGGTTTTAGCACGGTCGCTCAACTATTGTATTTGTCTTATCTGATTTCTTTATATGCTTTTATAAATGTTTTTAATGTCCCTCTTCGTTATATTTAAAGACTTGTGATGTCACGAAAATGCATTTCGACTCACACCGCAGCCAGTACGCCTGTGACATTAATGCATTTCAGTTTCGCCGAGATTTGAGATTTGGGTCACATAAATGCGCACCCGTATTAGGAATGTAATTTTTAATCATGCCTATAATGTCTACGTCTTATTAACTTTAGGAAAGACCGTGAAATTTGCTAAATGGTCCTTCCGATTCTAACATTTAAAATCCATATGGGGGCCCCGTGTATTCTTTCATCTTCGAGAAGAGGCTCATCCCTTATTTTTAAAGTCCAAACTTAATCGTATACTATGTTTTTCTGTTCTGTTTTTTTTCCTAATTTGCATATTGTTTTTGTGTTATTTTAGACTATGATATCAGGGTCCACGCCATTTATTTGCTCCTGGGCATGGAATTTAGACTACTTTAATAGTCCACACCGGAACGGATGGGCATCTGTAGCCCAATATGTGCTACTATTACTACTTGAGATTACAGGTATCATATTAACTAGATCTGGGACTTTATATACAACTAGGCCCAGACTATATAAGCAGAAACGAATTATTATTTCAACAACAACACTTCAACAATTGTTATTCAGTATTACTACTTAATAATTTTTCAGACGATACCAAAGGACATTTTTGATTACTACTAATTTTAGAACACAACAGTTAATTTAAATTTAACACAGTAATTTGTATCAGTGTTGTTATACTACATGGTAGGTTCTGATATTAAGGCAATTATCGTGATACTAGTTTGCAGGATTATTTTTTCACTTATTTAATTAAAAGGAAAACAGTATTGACTAAACATACTTGAGTTGATAATAATCACAAACATCTAAAAGCAAATCTGTATATAAGTCATTTTTTAAGGTAGGTGATAATATAATTTGAACTGCTATACTACTTATTCCATTTAAGATTAAATCGATCCTGATTTAGTGTTTTAACTAACAAAAGTAAATAGATTCTAGTCCATACGTTCAATTTCAGAATTATACCCATTTATTTACCTAAGTGTACTAATTTTGTATTAATCTGTTTTAGCTTTGATTTAGGTTTTAACTATATTTAATTACTAATTTGTATCTAACTTCAGCATTATCTACTCTTAATCTAATCTAGGCCAGATCCCAAAAGTTGTTAATTATTACAACCATTCCTAAATTAATTACAAAGGAATCTACAAATTAACTATAGCTATGATAGAAGAAACAAAATGACATCATCAAAATTAATCAAAGCTTTATTTATTCATCATAATCTCGATTACAATCTCCAGAAGCAGAAGTGTACCTGATTCACAACAAGTCTATGACTCTAGGGCTTTGGAGAAGAAGAATAATCAGCAACTAATAGCAGCAAAACAACAACATCAATGAGATAGATTAATCATAGTAGAATAGCTAACAGAAAACCCCAAATATAAAATCCAGCAGATCAACCCAGTAGAATCAAGGAATTTAGCAAAGTCAAGATGAATTGAAGAAGTGTTGACCCCGCAAAAATTCCCAAATCAACACCCAAGTTAATCAGCTAAGAGTTATAATATGTGGAACCCCTAATTTCTGATCTTTCAAAATATAACCTCAAGTTGCAACCCCTTTCTCAGACTCATTAACAGTCTATTTATAGAGGTATTTTGGGGTGAATTGGGGGGGGGGAATTCAAATAAGTTAATTTCATTTCCCTCCCCTTATTCTTTTCAATTATTCACAGTGTAGCCTATTTAGATTGTGTCGAAATGCCTTTGAACCATTGCTAGAAGGTTCTAGGCAATTCTATAGTGTTCTTTTAGGTGTGTTTTACCTAATTACCCTCACTTGCTAAGGTTTGTTACAGAAATACCTTTTAATTCTAACCAGTTTGCCCTTTATTTTACAAGTAGTTGCAGAAATACTAAGCACTAAACTCATTTTTAGCCTTATAGGCTCTATTAAATCTTCAGGAATGCCATTTACTATTCCTTTTATACCCTTTGTATTTATTCCAAATTACCCGACCTACCTAAGGCCTGGCAGAACTAGGGTTGAAAGTTATTTAATAAGTAACCACTGATTATAGATGTTTTAAGACTTAGCATATTCAGACCCCAAACCCTTTCATATTTAGCCAATATTTATCAGACCCAATCACTTATTACAATATGCCCATTATTTAAAACATAGCCTTTTAGTAGAAGTACAATCACTTAACAAAAAGAGATAGTTTTCAGAAATGGCCACTTAATAGAAATACAGCTAATTAATCACTATAACCACTCAACAATAGAGATAGCCACTTAATAATCAGACTTTATCTTTCAGAAGAAGCCATAAAATAGAAGCACGGTTAATTAATCAACAATATAGCCACTAAACAGACATAACTTTTAGAAACAACCACAAGAACCTTTATACACATAACCCAAATCACAAAAAGCATCCAAAGATTTAGAATGAACTCACACACGAATCAAGTTACAAATATAGCCAGTTTTATGTTATTTTGCACATATAGCCTTAATCGCAAATTAATTTTCAATCAATCAGAACTCAGAGGAGAAGTTTGATAGTGGTTGAATTCCAACTAACCAAAAACTCAATTTTAGACAGAGCATGATGAACAAACACATACAACATGCTTATTAACACAAGATTTGTGCGTGGTTAACACCAAAAACCCTAAGAATACTTTAACAGACTTAGTCATGCGTAAGATTCACACAAACAAAGATAGATTCTTATTCTTTAAGCATACAGAAGAGACAAGTTCATAAAAATATCATAGACATGCTAAGAAAACATTTTTCGAACAACAAACAAGAAATAGAAGTAGGGATGGGAATTTAGCTTTTTCAGGCTTTTTCTTTTTCTTTTCTTTTTCTTTCTTTCTTTTATTCTCTCTTCTTTCTTTCTTTTCTTCTCACTTTCTATTAATTTTTCAAGACTTTGAAGACGTTTGGTCTTCTGAGTGTTGTACTTTTCAGATTAGGCTTTTGATTTGGGTTTTGGTGTATATGGGGTGGTCTGGGAGCTTAGTATAGTAGTTTGGGGAGTAAGGTTGTTTTATGGGTACTCGCCGGAGTAGGGTTCCGGTAAGTCTTTTTCTTATATTCGAGATGTTACAGGGATATTCGAGACTAACCACTTAGATGGGGTGATAGATCACCTCAAAGTGGTCTTAGGATGTTAATCTCAGACATTGGTTCATACTTGGTGAGGTCGCCGGCTAGGGTTCCGGTGACCGGAGTTTCAAGAAAAGAGGATTTTTTTGGTTTGGTGGGGTTTGATGGTGGTTTGAGGGGTTGGTGTGTGAAGGATGGGGTGTTGGAGGCTCGCCTGAGCCGGAGAAGGTGGCTGAAACAATTTTGCTGGCAAGTCTCCATAAGAGACCAGAGGAAGAAGAAGAAGATTAAAGAGGCGGCTAGGGTTTCTCTAAGGTCTGTAATGTGTGTATACAATGATATTGAACGGGAGACTAGAGTATTTATACCATCTGTGTCTCGTGGATTCCTGGCCCTTGGATTAGTCAAGATCAACAGCCAGGATCCTTTACTCTCAAAACTGTATCGTTTGGTTAAATGAATGACTTCTTTAGATATTAAGCTTGGATGACTGTGATTATTTCTTCTATACTACGTCGTTTGGATTTTAACGAGACATTGTCTCATCCGCTTGATCAATTGCTTTGAACGGCCAAGATCAATTCTAAACACGACGTCATTTAATTCACAATGAACCGCTTCATCTGATCCGTTTGATTCAATTCATCAATGGTTGGAATTTGTTTGGCTTATACAGTATCGTTTAGTCACGAGTCTGGGCAGACCTGCTTATTTTTTGGGCCTGAGGTGTTTGGGCTTGGTATATATATATATATATATATATCTATATATATATATATATATATATGTATATCCTTGTATGTAGCCCAAATACTATATTGTATTTTACATTTTTAGCTTGTATTTTAATTATTTATTATATTTTCTTTTTGTATTTTATATTTCTCTTTTTGTATTTATTTTCGACTGTTATATTTCCTTTACTTTCTATTTTTTCCTTATTTTTCCTTAATTTTCTGGTATTTTTGCCATTTTTCTTGAATTTTCTGAATTTTCACAATTTTATGATATTTTCTAATTGATTTCTTCAACAATTTTAATTTCAATTTTATTTTTAACAAAAACACAAGTATTTCAATTAAATCACACAATTGTACACCAAAATCATTTTTGTATATATTTTTTATATATTGGAATTTAATTGCATCAGGGCAAAAATCACGTGCTCACAGTAGCTGTTTGCTGTGATAGAATCATTTTATTGCTGTTGATGTATCGTTGTTATTGGTTGCTGACTATTGTTCTTCTCCAAACTCTAGACTCATCAATCTGTTTTGAACCAGGTACACTACTATGACCTGAAGTTGTAATGAGCTGCTGATTGGAGAAATGATATAAAATCATGTTTATCTGAATTTTCGTGTATTCATATTTGATTACGTAGTTTAAAAGTCATTTAGATCCTTGTAATTCATTTAGGACCTGGTTGTAATAATTAGTAGACTGGATATACGCTTTTAATTTGATAACAACAGGATAAATAATCTAAGTAAAGGAATAATCACTTAAGTCCAAAACTAAAACTGGAATAAGTTTAGTTAAATCATTCCGATTTGAAACAAATATAAGCTATACATGAAGTATCATATTTGGGTGTTTCATGTTTCGAATCTGAATTTGTAAAAGTATAAGTAGTTTCGTACTTCAGACTGTGTTACTAATATCTTAGTTTATTTAGCTATTAATTTGTTTTAGGATTCTGCAATTTGATAATGTAATTCGAACATGTTAAGTTAAAACTAGAACACTGTTTTATTCAGTTAAATAACAAGTGATAAAAACGATTTTGCAATTAGCATTCTAGTAGTGAATTGATGTCAAATTCGATTAATTGAATAATAGCATTAGTGTAAATCCTTGTGTTAGAACTATTAGTTAATCAGAGACGATTGTATGAAAACTGACTATTGCAAAATACTTAGTTAACAATAATAAATGTCACCTATTCCTTAATGTATATTGTGGGATATTTAATTAGTTATTATCACACCTCAAACATGAAAGATCTGGGCCTAAATACGAAATTGGGCCTCAATCGAAATGAGATGGCATTTATGCCTGAAAACGAGAAAGGAAATAAGTACTGGGCTGCAGAAGCCCAGTATCTCATGTCAGATCATTGAACTGGTCTTTGGTCCTGGCCCAATAACAAAGTAAGGCCTGGACGTTAATGCATAACA
This sequence comes from Nicotiana noctiflora, assembly GCA_032618575.1. NCBI lineage: Eukaryota > Viridiplantae > Streptophyta > Magnoliopsida > Solanales > Solanaceae > Nicotiana > Nicotiana noctiflora. The sequence continues at coordinate 227,821 of JASVEL010012443.1, read as the reverse complement.
ATATAGATCTAATATGAAAATGGTATGTATTAGGATAAGAGAAACAACAGAAATAGAGAATGTAGTATGCTTTAGGAAAAACCTTAAATAAAAACGGAGGCGAGCCTCGCCAAATCACAAAGGCATAGTTATGGGGCCCTCCATAATTTCCTATAAAATGTTAGAAATATGAAAGACCGTTTAGCGAATTCCACGGTCTCTCCCAAAATTAACAAGACGTAGACACCTTAGGGCACGATATATAATAAATATACATTCCAAATACGAGTTCACATTTATGTGACTCAAATCAAAATCCTAGCGAAGCTGAAATGCATTAAGGTCACAGGCGTACTGGTTGCAGTGTGATTCGAAATGCGTTTTTGCAACGTTGCAAAATCCTAAAATTAACCAAAGCGGAACATCAATAGCATTTGAAACTAAGTCATATAAGTAAATCAAATATAACAAATACGGCAGTTGAGCGACCGTGCTAGAACCACGGAATCCGGGAGTGCCTAAACCTTCTCCCGGGTTAACAGAATTCCTTATCCGAATTTCTAGTTTCGCGGACTGTTAAACAGAGTCATAATTTCCTCGGTTCGCGATTAAACCGGTGACTTGGGACACCATTATTTTCCCAAGTGGCGACTCTGAAATCTACTAAATAAATCTCGTTCAGATTGTCCTTTAAGTGGAAAAACACCTTCCCTGTAATTATTATTATATCCCTTCCCAGGGTGTATTAGTAAATAGCGGGTATACGTAAAAAAAGGGAGGTGTGACAATATCTTAGATTTAACATCAAATTCATGAGAATCTAAAGGAAAATTTGGGGAAAATTATGAAATCTTTCAAAAATGTAAAATGAAAATTTGAATGACCAAATGGTATCGGAATTAGGTAATTTTTGTATGGGTGAAATCGTAGCGGTATGGGTGTTCCATTTTTGTAATTTTTTGGGTTCTGAGGTGCGGGCCTGGGGAGTTTACTTTTGTTGACTTTTGCAAATTGTCTAAGAATCATAGTTTTGTTAATTGAAATTGTTTTCTCTTGCATTGTTTGATGTATTCATGTTGTTTTGGCTAGATTGAGCCAAGCATTAATGAATTGGTAGAGGAAAAGCTAAATTGAGTATTGAATTGGCCGGAATAAGGTAAGTATCTTGCCTAACCTTGTGTGGGCGATATCCCCTTAGGATTTGAGTCTTCTCTGTTGATTGTAGTCGGTGTATGCGAGGTGACGAGTGCGTGCTCAGATTTAATTGTGGTAAATTGTCTCTTTTAGGTTCGTAGACTTGTGAAATTCACCGAGTAGGAAGATAATACTGATACAATTAAGTCCCGTGTTATTAGTTTCACATCTACATGTCTTGCTTGATATTTGTTGCTCTTCTTGATTTATTTATACTGTTAAATGGGCTTTTACGTGTTTAAACTAAAGACAAGTACCCTTCTATATTCATAATGCCCGCCCTAACTGCTCGCCTTTAATTGGAAATTCATAAACGTTATATATCATATAATTAATCTGTCTTAATTGGAAGAAAGATAGATATCTCATAATTAACTGATATTTCTTAAATGGTAATTATTTGATTCATGCTAACTTCCTTACTATTGAATAATCCTTGAATGTAAGTTTACGAGTAACCTTGTGCAATTATATTATATGTCCAACTGTTAAGGTATCAGTGTAGTTGTTATGTGTTTGTTACGCCTCGATTGTCATTGTGGCTATTATTTTTCCTTGGTGTTCCGTGACTTTAATAGTTATTGTTGAATCCCTTGCCGTATTATTTCTGCTATTGATTTTCCCTTGCTGGGATGCTATTGTTACTGTGTGGCTATTGGTACCATGATGCACGAGGTCTCTGCCGTGCGGTTTTTGTTGGGGATTTACACGAGGTCTTTGCCGTGTTGTTGTTGATATTGATGTCGTTGCACATGCGGCATAATAAGGCGTGATATGTTATATATTTATATGTGGGTTGCGCATGTGGCAGAATAAGGTGGGAATATTGTGATGCACGCATGGCGAAATAAGGCGGTGTTGGAAATATTATATTTGATTGCACACGTGGTGAAATAAGGTGGGCTTTGTCAGGGGTTGACTATGATGGACCACGGGTTCAATTCCCATGAGATCCTCTGTTATTGTTATGATGGACTACGGGTTCGATTCCCTGGAGATCCTCTATTATTATTATGAGGGACTACGGGTTCGATTCCCGGGAGATCCCTTTAAACTCATTGTGTTTTTGTCTGATATTTTTATTGATTCTATCCGGGGTGAATGTACCGGTTTATAGTCGTTCCATTTCTTATACTTACCAGTTAGTAGGACTTTTGTTAGATACACCTGCACAAGCATACACGTAGTTGGACCCTCCTATTAGAGATGAATCCCTTCTGAGTTGGGATAAGGGTAGGGATATGCCATCGTTTATCCATTGTATATATATGAGAGAGCGACCCTAGTTGACTTGTTAGTTGTCAGCATGACTATGTTATTGATGGGGCACAAAATGCCAAGTGTTAGACTTTAGATGCTAAGTTTTTCACGAGTTGTGGCTAGTCTGAGAGTTGTGATAAGATTGTGGAAAGAGTTGGAAGGACCATATGTGAGCATGATTGCAAAATAATGACTTAGCGATTTGTATGAACTTGTTGTGTTGTGATTTCAGTATTTGTATTTTGATTTCTGCCGTTAGTTTGTATTATCACTTATTGTATCTTTGATTTTCCTTAATGTTTGTTATCTTTATTGTGAATTGTAGCAACTTTATTTTATCTGGCAGTCTTTACGCATTTACATAATCATCTCTATTATATCTGTTATATTGCTTATTGACCGGTAGGTGTCATGACTGTTCCTCGTCACTACCCTATCGAGGTTAGTCTTGATACTTACTGGGCATCGCCGTGGTGTGCTCATACTACTCTTCTGCACATTTTTGTTGTGCAAATACAGGTACTCCTGTTCAGTTCTGTTAGCCTTGGAAGGAGGCATATCGGTAGAGACTTCAAGGTATACGTGGGCAGACCGAGGAGTCCCTTCTAGCTTTTTTATAAAAAAAAGTATAGTTGTTTCAATATTTCTTTTCTTGTATAGAGATTCTTGACTCATAGCCTCTTATGTATCCTCTTAGCTTGTGATTTGTGAGTTTCCGGGTTTTGGGAATGTTGTCAGCTTTGAGAATTGCTATGGTATGTCCCGAGCGGCACCTTAAACACCATTTTTATTTCACTAGTTTTGCTTTATTTATTTTCTTCCACAATTATGGTTTATCTTCGGCATTGTTAGGCTTACCTAGTCATAGGGACTAGGAGCCATCACGACATGTTCATGGAGGGTGAACTGGGGACGTGACAAGTTGGTATCAGAGCACTAGGTTCATAGGAGTTACAGATCACAAGCCGGTTTATTAGAGTCTCGTAGATCGGTATGGAGATGTCTGTACTTATCTGCGAGAGGCTATGTAACTATTAGGAAAATTTCACTTCATTTGATTTCCATGTCGTGCGAGATTTTTGACATCCACAATCCTAACCTCTATCTTCTACTCTCTCACAGATGGTGAGGACACGTACTACCTGAGGTGATCAGGCACCCATACCCCCTACTGTAGCCGTCGGAGATCGGGATCGAGGTAGAATTCGAGGACGCACATGTGGTGCATTGAGATCCGCTGCGCGAGCTACCGCCGACGCACTACCAGCAGATCCAGCAAGCGTCCAGGCACCTGACACGCCTAGTGCTACTACTACCTCAGCCATTCAAGAGACTTCGGCACAGTTCATGAGTATGTATGCCACTTTGGCTTAGGCCAGATTGCTTCCCCTTACTGCAGCCACACCCCAAGCTGTGGGAGGAGCACAAACGCTTGTCGCCCGCACTCTTGAGCAGGAAGAGCAAATGGAGCAAGTTCCTGAGATTATTCATGCACCGCCTGCGACACAAGTTTAGCCCGAGGGCATGGTAGAAGTTTCTGAGCAGGAACAGATAAGACTAGAGAGGTTCAAGAAGTATGGTCCTCCGGTGTTCAGTGGATTAGCATCAGACGATGCATTGGGTCCTTGATGAGTGTTACCATATTCTCCGTACTATGGGTATCTTGGGATTTAGTGGGGTTTCTTTCACTACTTTCCAGCTTCGAGGGGCCGCCTATAATTGGTGGTGCACCTATGAGTTAGATAGTCCAGACGAGGCTGCTTCCTTGACCTAGACTAAGTTTTCAAATATGTTTCTGAGAGAGTTTGTTGCTCAGAGCCTCAAAGATGCATGGCGCGCGGAGTTTGAGCATTTTTGCCAGGGTGCTATGAGCATTTCAAAGTATGCTATCCGTTACACCAGTTTGGCTAGACATGCCTCAGCCTTGGTTTCCACTGTTCACAAGAAGGTTCGCCGGTTCATCGAGAGGCTTATTCCTAGCATCAGGTCTAGCATGGCCCGTGAGTTGGAAATGGACATTCTGTATCGGCAGGTGGTGAACATTGATTGGAGGATAGAGGGTATGCATGCTAGAGAGAGAGAAAGAGAGGGCAGGTAGAGTCATGAGAGAGAGAGGAAACAAGATCAGGAGGGAGAGCTGGAGGAGGCGAGGAGGCCTCGTAGGTCGGTGAGATATACTGGTCTTTATTTTGGTGGTAGGGTGCGACATGGTAGAGGTTTTGCAGGTCAGCTAGCTCAGTTCGCGCTTTGGGCTTTGTATGGTGACTCAGGTGTCCATGGGTCTCGGAAGACCCGTACCGCACAGTTTCCACCATCTCGTCAACAGAGAGGGTGCTTTGGGTGTAGGGATACTAGCCACAAGGTGAGAGGTTGTCCCAGACTTCGGACCGATGTGTCGGAGTGAGGTGTTCAGACAGGGAGTGGGCACCCAAGAGGGGGAGGCCCAGCTCGTTGATGTGTTTCATATAGTAGGTTTGAGAACGGTGCGCCAGCTAATGTCACCCTGGTACGAATTTAGTTTGTTATAGAAGGTCACTATCTGTAGTTCATCACAATTCTACTTATTAGGATGAGTTCCTTATTTGTTGTTTCATTTTTGGGGGTTCTTCATGATTTGTACTTTGTCTATGTGGTTATCCCGTTGGGAGGTTTAATGAGTGATAACCGTGTCTATAGTCTATTCTAGCCGTTGTCGAAAGTTATGAGGCTAGTGGTATTTCTCCAGTTATCTGATTCTGGTAGGCTTGTTGTGATTTCCGAGCATTCTTGGCTACGAGCTGTGATTTTATGCTCCATCGATGTGGAAGCTAGTCTATGTTGTAAATTGTAGACGGAACGGATCTAGTGAGAGTCTGTATATGGGTTGATGTGTACCCTACTTGTGATCCAGTATCAAGGGCGAGACCCTCGTGATTTCAGGTGGCTTGATATGTTGAGACCGGGCCGTGTACTGTGGTGAGAGTTATACCATTATATTATTTTGTGAGACCACTATATGCTTTTGTTCCTTTTTGTTAGATGTCTTTTAAAATTGTGTTTTAGAAAACTTTTGTGCTAGTTTTATTGTTTGTCAGTTCTCTTATGTGTTTCTTTTCCCATATTCATTCATTTTCTTTCAATGCTCCTTGAGTTTTATTTGTGGGGTGTACTCGTTGGTATTGGCTGAAATTTGATTAATCGGGTGTTTTGCCGTGTGGTTTTCGTGGTTGTTGTATCATCGCTAGTGGTATGGGTGGCTGAAAAGAGTTCCTATTGAATATGAGGCTTATGGCTGGTACAGATTTGATCTTAGGCATTTTATTGCTATCAGAAATGTTATTCCGGGACTATATGTGGTGTGTCATATTGTGTGGATGTACCTTGTGTGTGTTGGCTTGTGTTGAATTAGCTGGTTGAGACTGGTACCAGATATGGACTTGGAATTGGGTCTTTTGGAAGCGGATAAAGGGTGATGAATTTTGTTTGAAGGCTTAATGGTATTACTAGAAAGGTTAAATTTTAGTTGAGATGGTGTCATCAGGCTTGAGTAGAATGGGGAGACGTGGGATCACCCGCGGGTGTACGTTGGAAGTGCGCATTCAGTGATTTAAAGACTTCAGGTGTGTTCTCTATGCTCGTTCGAGGACGAACGAATGTTTAAGTGTGGGAGGATGTAACGACCCGACCGGTCGTTTTTAGAATTTATGCCCTGATCCCCCGTTAACTGCTTCCCATAAGTTTATTTCTACTATTTTGGTTTGCTGGGATGTTCGGTATTAGGATTCAGAGTGTTTTGGGACACTTAGTCCCTAGATGGGAGCTTAAGAGTTGAAAGATGGCTCGTATTTGGAAGAGTGTGAAAACGACCTCGGAATGTAAATCTAATGGTTTCGTTAGCTCCGTTAGGTGATTTCGGGGTTGGGAGCGTGTTTGGAACGAATTTTGGGGGTTCGTAGCTTATTTAGGCTTGAAATGCCGAAGTTTGAATTTTTGAAGTTTTCGGTCCGATAGTCAGTTTTTGATCCGAGGATCGGAATGTAATTCTGGAAGTTATTGAAGCTCCGTTATGTCATTTTGGATTTTTCTGAAAATATTAGTGTCATTCCGAGTTGAATTGATAGGTTTCGATATGAGATTCGATAATTGAAGATTTGGAAGTTCATAAGCTTGATTTTTGGTTTGATTCATCGTTTTGATGTTGTTTTATGTGATTTGAAACTTTGAGTGAGTCCACGTTACATTATATGACTTGTGTGTGTGATTAGACGGGGTCCCGGGAGCCTCGGGTGAGTTTCGGATAGATTTAGGCTATGTTGCACTTGTTTTGGATGTTTTGTCGTCATTTCTTCAAGCAAAAATGATACCATATTGAGAAAATGTAATCCAAATTTAGTTTTGTTTGAACCATTAGATCCGCATCAAAATTTTGGAGCCATAGGAAAAAGAATCATCAAATTTGGACATCGTATGAGGTAGTTATGCTCATTTTCGTATCAGGAAAATTGCTGGTTTCTGCTATATTAGCAAATGCGAATTTTTTCATCGCATTTGCGATGCCTAGTTCGAAAATGCGACTTCTGCCAACCCTTTTTTGTTCGCAATTTTCAAGGGTTCGCAATTGCGAACCCTGGGTCGCAAATGCGACATCTGAGGCCTGTTAAATGAGGTTTTTGACGGGATTTTCACCCATTTTTAAATTTTCTCAAACCCTAAACCTCCATAGGCGATTTTCCAAAGACCCAAACTTCCCTAAATCATTGGGTAAGTGTCTTTAATCCTTTTCCAACTATATTTTGTGATTATATCTTAGCTTTAACATCAAATTTATGAGAATCTAAAGGAAAATTTGGGAAAAATTGTAAAATCTTTCAAAAATATAAAATGATGATTTGAATGACCAAATGGTATCGGAATTAGGTAATTTTGTATGGGTGAACTCGTAGCGGAATGGGTGTTCAGGTTTTGTAAATTTTTTTGGGTTCCAAGGTGCGGGCCCGAGGAGTTGACTTTTGTTGACTTTCTGCAAATTGTGTAAGAATCATAGTTTTGTCATTTGAAATTGTTCTCTCTTGCATTGTTTGATGTATTCAAGTTGTTTTGGCTAGATTGAGCCAAGCATTGATGAATTGGTAAAAGGAAAATCTAAATTGAGTATTGAATTGGCCGGATTGAGGTAAGTATCTAACCTAACCTTGTGTGAGCGACCTCCCCTTAGGATTTGAGTCTTCTCTGTTGATTGTAGTCGGTGTATGCGAGGTGACGAGTGCGTGATCAGATTTCATTGTGGTAAATTGTCCCTTTTAGGTTCTTAGACTTGTCAAATTCACCGAGTAGGAAGATAATATTAATACAATTAAGTCCCATGTTATTAGTTTCACCTCTACATGTCATGCTTGATATTTGTTGCTCTTCTTGATTTATTTATGCTGTTAAATGGGCTTTTACGTGTTTAAACTAAAGACAAGTACCCTTCTATATTCATAATGCCCACCCTAACTACTCGCCTTTAATTGGAAATTCATAAATATTATATCTTATATAATTAATCGATCTTAATTGGAAGAAGGATAGATATCTCATAATTAATTGATATTTCTTAAATGGTAATTATTTGATTCATGTTAACTTCCTTACTGTTGAATACTCCTTGATTGTAAGTTTACCTGGAACCTTGTGCAATTATAATATATGTCCAACTATTGAGGTATCAGTGTAGTTGTTATGTGTTTGTTACGCCTCGATTGTCATTGTGGTTATTGTATTTTTCCTTGGTGTTCCGCGACTTTTTTAGTTATTGTTGAATCCCTTGCCGCGACGTTATTATTTCTGCTATTGATTTTCCCTTGCTGGGATGCTATTGTTACTGTATTGGTGTTGGTACCATGATGCACGAGGTCTCTGTCGTACGGTGTTGTTGGGGATTTACACGAGGTCTTTGCCGTGTTGTTGTTGCTATTGATGTCTTTGCACATGCTGCGTAATAAGGCGGGATATGTTATATATTTATATGTGGGTTGCACATGTGGCGGAATAAGGTGGGAATATTGTGATGCACATGTGGCGAAATAAGGCAAAGTTGGCTATATTGTATTTGATTGTACACGTGACGAAATAAGGTGGGCTATGTCAGGGGCTGATTATGATGGACTACGGGTTCGATTCCCGGGAGATCCTCTATTGTTGTAATGATAGACTACGGGTTTGATTCCTGGGAGATCATTTGTTATTGTTATGATGGACTACGGGTTCGATTTCCGGGAGATCCTCTATTATTGTTATGATGGACTACGGGTTCGATTCCCAGGAGATCACTTCAAACTCATTGTATTTTTGTCTGATATATTTATTGATTCTATCCGAGGTGAATGTACCAGTTTCTAGTCGTTCCATTTCTTATACTTACCAGTTGGCAGGACTCCTGTTAGATACACCTGCACAAGCATACACGTAGTTGGACCCTCCTATTAGAGATGAATCCCTTTTGAATTGGACTAATGGCAGGGATATGCCATCGTTTATCCATTGTATATATGTGAGAGAGCGACCCTAGTTGACTAGTTAGTTGTCAGCATGACCGTGTTATTGATGGGGCACAAGATGCCAAGTGTTAGACTTCAGATGCTAAGTTTTTCACGAGTTGTGGCTAGTCTCAGAGTTGTGATAAGATTGTGGAAATAGTTGGAAGGACCATATGTAAGCATCATTGCAGAATAATGACTTAGCAATTTGCTTGATCTTGTTGTGTTGTGATTTCAGGATTTGTACTCTGATCTTTGCCGTTAGTTTGTATTATCACTTATTGTATCTTCGATTTTACTTATTGTTTGTTATCCTTATTGTGATTGTAGCATTCTTATTTTATCCGGCAGTTTTTACGCATTTACATAATCATCTCTATTATATCTGTTATACTGCTTATTGACCGGTACTGCATCGAGGTTAGTCTTGATACTTACTTGGCACCGCCGTGGTGTGCTCATACTACTCTTCTACACATTTTTGTTGTGCAGATACAGGTACTCCCGTTCAGTTCTGTCAGCCTTGGAAGGAGGCATACTGGTAGAGATTTCAAGGTATATCTTCTACGTTCGCAGACCGAGAAGTCCCTTTCGAGCTTTTTTGTAAAAAAAAAGTATAGTTGTTTAAGTATTTCTTTCCTTGTATAGATATTCTTGGGTCGGAGCCTCTTATGTATCCTCTTAGCGTGGATTTGTGAGTTTCCGGGTTTTGAGAATGTTGTTAGCTTTGAGAGTTGTGGTATGCGACGAGCGGCACCTTAAACACCATTTTTATTTCACTGGTTCAATTTTTTATTTATTTTCTTCCGCAATTATGGTTTATCTTACGCATTGTTAGGCTTACCTAATCGTAGGGACTGGCTGCCATCACGACATGTTCATGGAGGGTGAACTGGGGTCGTGACAGAACTTTAAACCTTAGTATATGCCCACAAATATTCTTTTGTGTCCCTTTTTCTCCAATCAAATATATCAAGGGGGCAAAGACTCACATTCTTTGCCAACATGCCAAGAAAACTACCAAATTCTGCCACAATATCTTTAGTAGGACCAACAGGTTGATTGTTCTCATTTACTGTGATCAATTTCCGGTCACGCCTTCCATGTACACTTAGCATATTTGTTTTACCTCTTTTCCTTTTTCGAGCAGAATCGCCTATAATAATACAAACCAGAGATTACCATAAAATTGTATATAGTTCAGTTTTATAATTGATAAGGAATCAGTATTTTTTGTATGAAAATTCTTGCGTTGTTGTTCACATTGTGTTCTTGTTCATCAATAGTTGCAGAATTAAATTGCATTTGTTCCTCTAATACATCTGTTGCAGGGGTGGTAGTTTCGGTTTGCATATGGGCTACTACACCTGAATTTTGTGGTGTTAGCATCTGATGGTCTTCAACTAAATTTGGCAGAAGCTCATGCTCTTCATTTGATCGTATACAGCTAGCTGGAACATTTGTTTTTCTGGTCAACGATAACTTTTTTTGGTATGCCAAAGAGGCAAGTGTTCCAGCATCAACGCATGTAGAGTTTCTTTTTTTTTTTCTTTTGTCTTGAATGTTCTTCTTGTCCCATGACTATCAAGCTCTATCAAGATGATAAAACATAAATAGTTAGAGCCAAAATCAATATATGTATCGGACATTCTTCTTGTTTCATGACTATCAAACTCTGTCAAGATGATAAAGGTGCTGTTTTGCATGGATGACTCTTAAAGGTTCTATTTTGACACAAGACAATCTCTGTAGGAGGAGCTTCCAGATTGTTAATAGATGCCACATATATAAGCTAAACTCAGAATCAATTAATCACGTATTTCTGAATTCCACAGTGGCACTATTTAGTACTTAGAAATCAAATATGGGCGAACGTAACATAAATAAAGCCCGTAGCTCATTATCTTTAGTAAGCACTTCCATTGGAAAATAGGAGTATTTTTTTAGCATTTGTGTCAGCAGGTTAAACTGCTTTTTACGATACATTATTTGAAGCAGTTAAAAGCAAACTAACGTAAAAGTGAACTAAAAACTATCCAAAGTGTTATTAACCGCAACCATTAAACGATGTACGTCAAATAATAATGACAAGAGCTGGCTAGAATCCTTGAGCATGTAATCCAGCCCGTGCTCTGTATTTGTATATAAAAATTTACACCTACCAAATTCATGAAAACAAATACACTGAAATGCCGTTCAACAAACAAGTAATATTTTAGTTATTGACTTTCTTAACTATGTTGGAATTTGGACTTACATTAATTGGTTACAAGATAGTGACGTGGTCCAAGTGATGGATAAAATAAAAGGCTTAATATTAAATATTATATGTGTGGATAAGTGAGGCCCAATAACTATTGGTCTGTGATGGGTAGTCACTCTCTATAAATAGAGGCCAACCCCCCTTTCCCAAGCTATTAGAAAACCCTAGCGTATTGTGCCTCTTGAATACGTGGTAACGGTAGACGTCCCATCAGTCAAGTTCTCCGGGCTGTAAGAGCGCATAGGTAGTGGATTGTGGAAGTTGGTCTCAGGCTTAATCGCCGTTTGCTATCCCTGCTGAATCCATGGAGTTTAACGGTACGCTTCCTTAGACTCTAACTCTAGTTTGATTGTGTAATTGTATCTTAATCTTTGCTATGGCTGCGATTTAATTATCTTACAGTTGGTATCAGAGCCACCATAATTTGAGACTAAGATCGTTATTTAATCTCGAGGAAGAAATTTGTATATGTATCTGTTGTTCAATACTTCATTTTGACTATGTGAAAACTGGTTCGAATTTATCGAAATAAATTAATCACATTGTTGGTGCTGGGTCACCAAAAACAAAAAAAAAAAATTGATGGTATGTTATACCTGTTTGATGTGAACAATTAAGTTGTGGTTTAAACATCTCAAATTTATCAATTTAACTTTAATTTTAATTAAAAAATAATATCTGATTGTTTTGAGGCGAGCGATGGCGGCTGTTTGTTGGTTCTCACTGTTACTGCTTGTAATCATTAAAACCTAATGTGTGAGAATCAGTTTCTACGTTTCATCTATTTAGGAAATAATGTTTTCTAGTTCAACCTTTTATTTGTTTAATAAATTAGTACAATCCACGTGGACAATAAAAGGTAGAATAATCATGTTAGTGGAGAAGTATAACTTGGACTTTTTGGTTGTTACTACTGATCTTTAACATAACTTTGCAATTTGGCTACCTACGAATTACTACACCAGTTGCTGGTGTTTTTGTTTTTTAAATCAGTGAGTGAAATTAATAAATAAAGAGTTTAAATATATAGGTATTTTATAGCATGTATTAATATGCATAACTAAGAAACTGTGATTAAATAAATAGTGTCATTAAAGTGGTCTATTTATTTTGAGTCACTGAAAGGTTTTTAATATTATATACATGTGAGATGATTTAATACATGGATTGAGAATTATGATTAATAGATAGTTTCCACCAAAGTGGTCTGTTTATTTGAGTCATTGAATATTCTCAATGCACATGTAAAAATTATCCTTAATAGAGTGTTCGCTAGTATTGGAGGTTTACCTTTTTTATACTAATGACACTAAATTAATTTATGAGATAAGATATTATATTTCAACCCAAAGGATGAAGCTTAATATCTTGGATTCTCATGTATATATCTAAATTAAATGAATAAGGATAATTTGATGTAAGAGGAGGTTTTGTGTCTCTTACCTAAAGGAAGAACACAATGTATGCCTTGTACTCTTGGATAATAAGGGGAGGCTTTGTATCTCTTGCCCAAAGGTGAGGATGCAATGAATGCCTTGGACTCCTTCATTTTTTAAAGGAGGAGACAGTTGCATCTTCTACCCAAAGGATAGGTGTAATGGATGTCTTTGACTCTTTTGATTTGATATATTCCTACCCATAATTCTATCTAATTTTTTGTGTTGTTTGCTTATACAGCTGTTAGCAACATGACTACTCAGTTGAATTCTATTGAAACTTTGACTAGTAGCAACTACAAGAAATGGAAACAGGATGTTGAAATAGTGTTAGGTCTAATGGACCTGGACTTTGCATTGACTGAAGAGAACCTGCTGAACCTACAACTACTAGCACTACCGATGAAAAGGCTAAGTATGAAAAATGGATGAAGGCTAATAAATTGAGTCTTATGATCATGAAGAGATCCATTTCTGATCACATAAAAGTTGCAATTAAGGATAATGGAAATACAAAAGATTTCTTGAGTGCCATTGGACAGAAATTCCTAGAATCTGATAAAGTTGGGATAGGAATCCTAATTGACTCCTTTTATACCATAAAGTATGACCTTGTAGGTAGTGTCCGTGATCACATTATGAAATTGGTTAACATTGCTACCAAACTGAATAATTTAGGTGTAACCATTACCGATGATTTTCTTATTCACCAGTCTCTAAGGTCTCTTCCTGAGCAATTTAACCAACTTAAGACAACCTATAATGCCCAAAAGGATAAGTGGAGTGTTAATGAACTTATTACTGTTTGTGTGGTAGAGAAAGGGAGGATCCAAAATGAGAAAGTTGAGGGTGTAGTGAATTTTGTTAGTTCGTCTAAGTCAGCTGATTACCCATCTTACAAAAGAAAAGGTGGACCCAAATTTCACAAAAAGAAACATGGCCAGTCTCATCGTCCAGGTGGTAATAGTGGTCATACTAATAAGCCTGGTGGTAACCAAGGTCAGTCTCATAATCCTCTTCGTCCTCAAGCTGTAATTAAGAAAGAACTCAAGTGATAGGATTGTAAACAAGTAGGTCATAAGAAATCTGGCTGTCCTCTGAAAATGAAACCAGGTAAACTTTTGGCTTTGTCGGCTTTGAAACTAGTCTTGTTCATGTTCCTTTAAATTCTTGGTGGTTGGATAGTGGTGCAACTGTTCATGTAACCAATGACTTGCAGGACCTAGTAAGCAAACGGAAGCCAAAAGAGGATGAAGCCAGTGTTTTTGTGGGCAATGGACTCAAAGCAAAAGTAGAGTTTATAGGGATATCTATTTTACCTTTTAAGAATAATTCTAGTATTCGTTTAGAAAATACTATTTTTGTACCGTCTATGAGACGGAAATTAGTCTCGGTTTCCCTTTTGGACAAAGTTGGTTATTCATTTCAACAAAATAATGGTATTATTAAAATTTCCTATGATTCACTTGTTGTTGCTGATGCCTTTTTAAGTGATGGTCTATATCGCTTGAATATATTAAATATAACTTTTTCTGCAATGCATGTTGAAAATATTGCCCACAAAAGGTCTGCTACGAGTAAAAGGTCTTACCTATTATGGCTAGGCGTCTTGGTCATATTTCTAAAGAAAGAATTGAACGATTGATAAAGGAAAATATTTTACTTGTTCTTGATCCAAAAGATTTTGAAGTTTGTGTAGATTGTGTTAAGGGTAAAATGACCAAGGTTAAGAGAAAGGGTTCCACTAGGAGCTCTGAACTCTTAGAAATAATTCATACTAATATTAGTGGACCTTATGTACCTACTTTAACCAATCATAAGTATTTCATTACCTTTATTGATGACTTTTCAAGGTACTATTATATATATATATATTAAAAGAAAAATCTGAAGCACTTGATAAGTTTAAAATTTACAAGACTGAAGTTGAAAAACGGCTTGAGAAATCCATTAAGATAGTGAGGTCTGACCGTGGTGGTGAGTACTATGGAAAATATGATGAGCCTGGTCAATGTATGGGGCCTTTTGCTTTATTTTTGCAAGAATGTGGGATAGTAGCACAATATACCATGCCGGGTACTCCTGAGCAGAATGGTGTGACTGAAAGACGAAATCGTACTCTCATGGAAATGGTGAGAAGTATGATGTCAAGGACTAGCCTACTTGAGTCTCTTTGGGGTGAAGCCTTAAAAACAGCTAGCTATATCCTAAATAGAGTTCCTACAAAATCTGTCTTGAAAACTCCTTTTGAACTATGGACAACCCGAAAACCTAGCTTGAACCATTTTCACATTTGGGGATGTCCAGCTGAAGTTCGTATTTATTCATCCATTGAAAAGAAAACTTATCCTAAAACTACCAGTTGTTTCTTTATAGGCTATCCTAACCACTCTAAGGGTTTTAGGTTTTTCTGTCCTGGGCGTGGCACTAGAATCATTGAGTCTATTAATGCGAAATTTCTTGAGCATAATGTTTGTGATTGTGATTGTTCATGTGGTAAGGAAATTGTATTAAAAGAGAAGGAATTCATTGTCCCTATACTTGTTATGCATTAAAAGGTGGTAAACCAACCTATTCACGAGGGGGAGAATCAAGGGAATAACGAGGCAGATCCCATAGTTCCTGAGCAAAATATTCAAAATGAACCACTCCGTAGGTCACAAAGAGAAAGAAGGTCTGCCATCTCTGATGATTTTATCGTGTATGTGACTGAAAATCTTAGTGATATTGGAGAGCTGACTGATCCTTTATCATATGCTCAAGCTATTTCTTCTCCATTTGTTAATAAATGGCGTGAAGCAATGAAAGATGAAATGTGCTCTATGGAGCACAATGGAGTGTGGGAGTTAGTTGAATTGCCTGTAGGTTTTAGGCCTATTGGATGCAAATGGGTGTTTAAAACCAAAAGAGACTCCAAGGGAAATATAGACCGTTATAAAGCAAGGTTGGTTGCTAAGGGTTATACTCAAAAAGAAGGTATTGATTATAAAGAAACATTTTCTCCTGTTTCATCCAAGGATGCATTTAGAGTTGTGATGGCTCTTGTGGCTCATTTTGATTTAGAATTGCACCAGATGGGTGTTAAAACTGCTTTCCTGAATGGGAGTCTACTTGAAGAGGTTTACATGGTTCAACCTGAAGGGTTTAAAGAAGCTGGTAAAGAACATCTAGTGTGTAAGCTTAAATCCATTTATGGGCTTAAACAAGCCTCCAGTCAGTGGTACCTGAAATTTGATGAAATTATTACAAAATTTGGATTTGTGGAAAATAAGCTTGATGAATGTGTTTATCTTAAAATAGCTAATGGTAATTTTATTATCATGGTTCTCTATGTTGATGACATTTTGCTTGCCACAAATGATTTATGCTTATTGAATGAGACCAAACAATTTTTGTCTAAGTCTTCTGATATGAAAGATCTTGGTGAAGCCTCTTTTGTTCTTAGGATAGAAATTAAAAGAGATAGGTCACGTGGTTTATTGGGTTTATCACAGCGTTCCTACATTGAGAGTGTTCTTAAAACTGTCAATATGCAAGACTGTAGACATGGTATTGCACCTGTTGTAAAAGGAGACAAACTTAGCAAGGATCAATGTCCGAAAAATAAAGTTGAAATGAGAACTATGAAAGATGTGCCATATGCAAGTGTTGTTGGTTGTTTAATGTACATACAGGTTTGTACAAGGCCTGATATTGCATTTGCTATTAACATGTTAGGAAGACTTTCTTCTAATCCTTGGTGGGTACATTGGGTGGCTGCAAAGAAAGTGATGAGATATCTACAACGCACCAAAGACTCCATGCTAATATACAAAAAGGTTGATAATCTGGATCTTCTAGTATATTCAGACTCTGATTTTGCAGGTTGTCAAGACACTATGAAATCGACTTCTGGGTATATTTTTATGTTGGGTGGAGGTGCTATTTCCTGGAAAAGTGAGAAGCAAAGTATCATTGCTACATCTACAATGGAAGCTGAGTTTATTGCTTGTTTTGAGACTGCTCCACATGTTGTCTCGATGAAGAATTTTCTTACTAAATTACAAATTGTAGATTTTCTGTGACAATAGTGCAGCTGTGTTCTTCTCCAAGAATAACAAGAGAACAAGAGGCTTTAAGCATGTTAGCCTTAAGTATCTTAAGGTTAGAGACATGGTAAAAGAAGGTGATATATGTATTGAGCATATTAGCACAGAATCTATGTTGGCTAATCCTTTGACTAAAGGTCTCAGGCCTGTGTTTAATGAACATGCTAAAAATATGGGCATTTTAGATTCTTTTGATGTGCTTTAGTTAGTGGGAGTTACTTTGTAATTGCTGACAAAGATATGACTAAGATATTGCTTTTGATAAATTCTATTTTATGCAAACTTATGTTATTTGATATCTGTTATGGTTATGACTAACATGATAATTTATTTAATTTTGTTTCCAATCGGACATTGCATAAACTCATGATATATTTGAGTCTTGTGGCTTGTTGCCTTGATTATCCCGGGCAAGACACAAGGGAACCCTCCTGAGGTGATATGACTACGATTCACTTGGAGGCTCCTGAGGTGATATGGTTATAATATCACTTGGAGGATTATTTCTTTCTAAGAGGTGTGAATTATTCACCTTGATTAGAAAGATAAACTGCTTAGCACACATGTTTGATCCATGTTGATGGAAATTCTAGTACATGTGGTCGTAGATGGAATTCATGCTTTAAAATGGTGTGATGCCTGCTATGATTCATTGTTAGTCTTCTCTATTAAGACTGGAAAGATTGGTATACGGGACATTATATCCTTGGCTATGTGAGTAGTGTGGCCACTGTAGAGTCGAAAATCCTTTTTCAAAATGATTTTCTTAAAACTCAAATATTTTAAAATTGTTTTCGTGTCCTCAATTAACGTTGGCGTCCAAGTGGGAGAATGTTGGAATTTGGACTTACGTTAATTGGTTATAGCCCGAAAGGATAGTGACGTGGCCCAAGTGGTGGATAAAATAAAAGGCCTAATATTAAATATTATGTGTGTGGATAAGTGAGGCCCAATAACTATTGACCTGTGATGGGTAGGCACTCTCTATAAATAGAGGCCAACCCCCCTTTCCCTAGCTATTAGAAAACCCTAGCGTATTTTGCCTCTTGAATACGTGGTAACGGTAGACGTCCCATCAGTCAAGTTCTCCGGGTTGTGAGAGCGCATAGGTAGTGGATTGTGGAAGTTGGTCTCAGGCTTAATCGTCCTTTGCTATCCCTGCTAAATCCATGGAGTTTAACGGTACGCTTCCTTAGACTCTAACTCTAGATTGATTGTGTAATTGTGTCTAAATCTCTGCTATGGCTGCGATTTAATTATCTTACAGGAACATCACAGCAGCGGTGTAAACCAAAGAATATCACAAAATTAAACTGAATCACTTACAATCTCACAATATGGCACACGCACAGATGCTTTTCTTTGGAGTCTCGTCAATCTTCTTTTCTGTTATATATATATATATATATATATAAAGAAAAGTTTCAGCAGCTAAAAAAGAAAGGGTACACCATGAATTATAAACAGATTGAAAATAGTCGTCAACTATATGAAAACAGGAACAGGATTGGACTTACACATATCTGCAAATAAATAAACTTTACAAGAAAAAATGCACGGCTAGGGGTCAAGGCCTGGTCCTCAACTCAGCATTAGAACAAAGTGGGTTCATGTCAAGATCAGAATGTGCGAATCTTATTTTAAGTAGAGCCATTGAAACTTAACACATATGAGAGACAAGTTTTTCCAGAATACCACAACTTGAGCATTAGACAAAAATAGGCAGAGGGTATTAATGAAAGAGCTAACTGGAGTGTAATTTTCAAAAACAAAATCCACATTAAGTTAAGCACCTTGACATGTAAATATAAGCAACCACGCTTCAATAGGAAAGGTCAATCTTCAGAAAATTCACAAACAACCAACAAGACTTGAAGAAGGAGAAACATATACATCTACCACAAACATGCATTAATGAAGGTCAGTTATCCATGTGTTTCCTTCTTAGTAGTTGCTCCAGCATGTCGATTATGTCGATTCCTTTAATATACTTTTAACTTTACTCTCTGTACTACCCTACCCACCAAGTTAACATCCGAAGCTACCATTGCCCACCTGATGGTGGTAAAAAGAAATGAGATTAAGCCAAATAAATTACTGAATAACAAAAAACAGTCATCTCAATCTATATAAAAATATTTCTAGTCTTGTAGGCTCATGAATATGCTCAGTAAAAATAATTAATAAAGTAAAAGATGCTTTACATAGAAGACTTAATCTCTTGAGTTTCCCGGACCATATCAATTTTAAACCTTTTTTTGGTGAATATCAATTCTAATTTTGTTTGTTCTTGTTTTTCTATACAAGCATCGCCACAATTTATACTCTCTTGATCAAAATAATCGCAATATCACCTTCAAGCATGGTATATTTAGGAGATGAAACATGGTATATTCAATTTATACTTCCTTTTTCACTGCAACTACATAGCTAACGTCAACTCTATTGTAACTTCTTTATAGAGTTCAGACCCTTTGGAGGCAGTCAAATTTGTTTCCACCAAGAAAAGCACAAAGGGCCATCACGAAATTTAACACTCTATAAGCATCAACTGCTAATTTACAAGGATAAAAAGAAAGTAAAAGTAATGATTCTGAATGGCCTGCAATCTTGTAAATTGGATATATACCTTTTCCTATAGCCAGCTCAAGAGGTTGTTGTTCATGCCATGTATCTTCAAACTTATGCTCGGAACTTTCAGTCCATGCCCTATAATGCAATATATTAAAGATAATTTTCATCAATTGGTGCACTTGAAAGGGCAGAAAGACTCTACCTCGGCAAAATTTGAATGATTATACTAGAAAAACAACAAAGCGACATCAAAATTAACTAGTGATTGCAGTAGGAATATAACTACTCATTTTTCACATGCGTATCACACTCGTCAGAATTTCAATCAAGATTGACATGAAGAAACATACTTCATTTACGATCCAAAATTACATAACAGTCAAAGAAAATAAAATTCAAATAAACTTACAGCATAGTCAAAGAAGAAATATCAAATAACATCCTTTTCATATTTGTATATTTAAAAACAAAGTTCAGAAGCGCATTCTTCAATCGTCAATATCCGTCCAATCCCAATCAGTATCATCAATATCATCCTCCTCTTCTGATGTTTCTATATTTGTATCTTCTGAAAGTTCTGCATGAAATGGCAGATCAATGACATCACCAGGTAGAACTTCTCTTGACCATTTAACATTAACATCGGGTAAACTAATTGACGAACCAATGTTATCATCAAGATCCCTCCAAAATGTGTCGGCACTATTATCACAAATTTCCTCCTCCAAATCATACAAGTCAAGAGGGACTTTGTTTCTTGGGTAATAAACATCTTTCTCAATTGGATCCTACACATAAAAAACTTGATGCACTTGAGATGCCAATACAATGGGGTCATCGACACTACATAATCTGTTGTAAGTATACCCGAGTCAAGCCATATTCATCTATTTCATTATGAAACCAATCACATCTAAATAGTATAACATTAAAACAACCCCAATAATCAACCTCAATAATATCCTGACTAGATCCATAATAGATATCCTCTCCATCGATAGGATTTGAATTTCTAGCACTAGCAAAACTATCAGTTGTGGCTGACAAAGTCACTTCATTATTTTGAGTCGAGTCGACTATCTCGTTCCATTGTATAAAATCGGTATCCATTGATGAAATATCCGGTATATCTTTTGGCAACTATGTTAGGCCCTTTAGCTAGCCACCGTAATTATTGGGCACTTCAACAGTTTTCACTTTCTTTTTGAACCAATTGCCGAATTCTTGACTATGATTGCGTGCTCTAATCCATGCATTTGATCTAGTATGATTATTAATTAAACTCTTATGCTCCCTGCAAATATGTATATTTCAGATACATCTATTAGGCCTTTATGGATAACGTATAAAATATCATATCATATAAATAAATTAATAAATTTTATATCAAAAGTGAAAATTATCTTACTGGATAAACATCTCCATTTGTTCATCTCCAGTAATGAACAGAACATATCGATGTGCTTCAAAATATAATTGTAAATCCATGGTAAATGCCTTGCCTTTCTTTTTCCTTTTACTTTTAATTGGATGGCCTATCTTAGGGAATATAGGTGACAAATCATCTCCCTCTGTTTCAGCCCCCGCATCATCTTCTGTTTGGTACCCACTAAATCTTATTTTCACCTCATCATGTAGGTATCTCGAACAAAATATCAAGCACTCTTCGGCCAAAAAACCCTCCGCTATTGACGCTTCTGGATGATATCGGTTACGAACAAATGCCTTATACTTACACAAGTTTCTCTCAATAGAATACATCCAACGTAAATGAGTCGGACCCCCAAGCTTAATTTCATTTACTAAATGGATAGGCAAGTGTTCCATTATATCAAAAAAAGTTGGAGGAAAGATCTTTTCAAGGTCACATCAATTTCATTTATTTCAGATTGCATTTTATCAAGATCTCTTTGCTTTATAACTTTGCTACATATGGCTCTAAAGAAGTTCCCCAACCTAATCAAGGCCAAAGAAACATTCTTGGGAAACACTTTTCTAACAGCAACCTGAAGCAAGTAATGCATGATAAAATAAGCATCATGACTCTTGTAACTTGATATTTTCATCTCCTCCACTTCTACATGTCGTGATATATTTGATGCACACCCTTTTGGTAATTTGACATTTTTTAAAAAAATGCAAAACAACTTTTTCTCTTCTGGCTTCATGGAGAAACAAGCTTTAGCCAAATAAACTTTTTTATTATCCTTATCTTTTAATGGTTGAAGCTCTTTCCGTATCCCTATCTCTTCCATGTCATAGCGAGAATTTATGTGGTTTTTTGACTTTCCAGGCATATCTAATAAAGTCCCAAGCAAACTATCACATATGTTCTTCTCAATGTGCATTACATCAAGATTGTGTCGTAATTTGTTATGTGTCCAATACAGTAATTCAAAAAAGATTGATTTTTTCGTCCACGGACCCTCATTACCCCGGCGCCATTTCTTTTGACCCTTTCCAAAGATATGATTAAAATCATGAAGTTCTTCTAACACTTCTACACCTGACAAAGGAGTAGGTGCTCTTCTGTGATCCTCCTTACCATTAAATAATTTCTTATCTCTTCGAAATGGATGATCAGGGGGCAAAAAAGCACGATGACCCAAGTAACACATATTGCGACTATGTTTGAGATATTGGGAGCATGTGTCATAATTACAATTTGGGCATGCCAGTCTACCCTTAGTGCTCCATCCGGAAAGCATTGCTAGTGCTAAAAAATCACCAACTGTCCATAACAAGGCTACACGCATTTGAAATGTTTGGTTAGATTCAGCATCATATGTTTCCACCCATGTCTCCCACAGTGCCTTTAATTCAGCAATTAGTGGTTGTAGGTACAGATCTATATCATTTCCTGAAGAAGAAAGACCTAGAATGATCATTGACAACATTATATACTCCGGCTTCATGCAAATTCACGGGGATAAACTATAGTACACTAGCATAACAGGTCACGTGCTATGGGAAATGCTCATGGTTCAAAACGGGTTAAAACCATCACTTGAAAGACCCAATCTAACATTACGTGGATCTCGAGAGAAGTCTTTGTGTAAGAAATCAAAATTCTTCCAAGCTTCCCCATCAGCAGGATGTCTTAAATTTTCATCATTGGGTCATTCGTAGCATAACATCTCATAGCTGCAGCTGTTTCAGAGCACATGAATATTCTCTAAAGTCTAGGCTTCAAGGGAAAGTACCTTAAAAGCTTTGCAAGGATTTTAGAGCTTGCATTAGCCAAGCAATCAACAACATTCTTCCATCTAGAAGTTCCACATACATAGCAATTATAATTCTTCTCATTTTCATTCCAAAAAAGCATGCAATCATTAGGGCAAGCATGTATTTTTTCATAATGAAGACCCAAATCTTGAATCATATTTTTTGCCTTGTGAAAAGATTCGGATAGCTGAGCAAATGGAAATGCCTCTTTTAACAAGGCTAACAAGTCTGAAAAAGCCACATTACTCAACACATGAATGAATTTGAATAAGAACAATCGAATGGTGAAACTCAATTTAGAAAAATTCACACACCCTGGATATAACTCTTGTTTTCCTTCCTCCACTAATTTAAAAAATCTCTTTGCATCTTCAGATGGTACCTCTCTCACTCCTTCTTCATGACACATGTAGCCCTCAACATTTCTAAAAGTATCATGAAGGAGTCCATCGATATCATCATGAATGTTGGAACCTTCGTCATCATTGCTTGGATGTGCATTATTTTTAGAGGAAAACTTTTCCCCATAAAAAATTCATTTGGTATATCCTCGAATAAACCCACAACAAACTAAGTGATCCTATAATTCCATTCACAATTAGCACATTTTTTGCAAGGACATAATATTTTACTGCCTTGAGAAGCCCGTTCAAATGCCTTATCAAGAAAATCATTAACTCCGCGGATATACTCATCGGTGGATCTTCGGAGACCCATCCAACTTTTATTTCCATTATCCATTTAATATTAAATCCCCTATGAGTCAAAAATGAAAATCATAAAAGTTAATCCAAATAATAAATTTCTAGAACTACTGGAGATATTTAACTCTTTCACTTATCTGGCAATAAATCTATGACATCATAAAGCTTTGTTAAAATTATATCCTCTATAGTTCCTCTTACTATAATCTACTTAAGTAGGTGAATAAGCACCAACAAAGATGTTCTTCTATCTAGAACAAGTATAAAAGTTATGTGACTACCCCGTGATTACTAACAGAAGAGTAAACTAGTTAACTTTTTAAATAAAGTACTAATAAAATGAATTCACCAACATATGAAATAGAAAACACATAGAACAAACAAGCAAATCTAACAACTACTTAAAACAGAGATTTCCTTGTTAACTTATTTTGAATGGACTAAAATACTTGATACAACTAGAAAAATCTTTATATTATGAGACCTTGGTAGCACTCACCCACTGAAAAGATATAAATACAGAGAGAATAAAAGCATCAAGTTGATAAATGGTAGCTACAGATAATGGGATGAGTTTTTCATATTTTTCAACACTTTGGTTGGGTTGTATTTAACTTTCAGGAATAGCAAAACTTGTTAGTTCACCATCAATTTATCCCATGGGAGTTCTCTGTAGTTTCTACTAACAACAAAAAATATCAAATATTGTGACGTCGACCCTAACTCGATTATGCTAACCATACTACAATCTCTCAAACTACCAGAAAATATTCAACAAGTAGAGTGGAGAAAAGCTATAAAGCTAAATGTAATTTTTTTGTGAGGCATATATTTTGATGTCAAATTATCAATTGTCAAATACACTTGTTGATTTCAATAGCATAAACAATTCAACTCTTTGTCGCAGTAATACAATACAAGAAATTCTCCAGATACATACTCTTCTTCATACTTGCCTCACTTATTTTGGGTGAAATACACATAAATGTTGGGAAACAATATGCATAAACTTTGACACCCCATTTCAGAAATCAACTATTGCGCATGTCTTATTGTAACAAAGCAAAGGCTTTTGATTGTAAACAACAGGTATTCATAAAAGTGAACAAGAATTACTAATATCAGAATCGGATCCGATTTCACTCTGAAGAAGACAAATACAGAATAGCTACCCCAACAATTTATTTCCAATTTGTCTAAAAAAATATATAAAATGAATCTTACCCAGTGTAAAGGGAGATTTAGTAGCTTCAAACTGCCTCAAAAAGCTCTTTATCCATGAATGAGAGAAAATAATAAGTAAGAAGAAAAAGTAGTTTTGAAGAAGAGAGAGATAGAGAATAGAGAGAGAAGAACCTCTTAATCTCTGATTCCAGCGAGCCTTTTCTGCTGGTAATCGATCTGATGCGTCGATGGAGAAGAAGAAAAGAATATATATATATGTCGTTTAGGGCTTGAATCAAACTTTAGGCTTTTTGTTCTTTGTATTTGTGTTAGGACTTGTTCTAAACATTTTGAGTTTAGTTCTAAACTTGTTCATTAACAATCTTGGTTGGAGTAAGCGGAGCATTAGAAACGTTATGCGGCCAAGGGTCTCGGAGCAGGGATGTATGGGATATTGGGGATACATCTGCAGACGTCATGCATCATATTATTCTTCTTTCCAATAGTTGTTGTTATCTGGTGACTGGTGGTATGCCGATATGATTTCGATTTTACTTCATCAAGATCATGATATAGCCAAAGAAGCAGTACAAAAAAGGTGTTTTGCAAAACGTTTTGAGATTTCTTCAAGAAAATTCAATTATCCTATCTCTGATTTGAAATCTCAAAATGTTTTGCAACGACGACATGCAAAAATTCCATTAAGGACATCCATGCTTCTTTAGCCATGTCATGATCTTGATTTAGTAAAATTAGAATTATATTGGAATACCATAACAATTATTATTGAAAAAAAAAAAAGGATATGATCCATGATAATTGATATCTGTTGATATATCCTCAGCATCCTGTACATTCTAGTGCACCACTTAGTCCAACCAAGAATTTTAACTAACAAGTTTAGAATTTTGTTTGCGGCATTAAAAGTGAAGAGAATGGGATTTTAAATTTTAAACTATAAATAACGGTTGAAAGTATCTGTTCAAAGCGTTGTATCTTTTTCTAAGCAATTGTGTTTTAACAAGCATCTAATATTATTAGGAGTTCCGCTAAGCACAAAGAAAATCTCCGTAGCACAATGCAAACACTTGATTGAGAAGATAGTAGGAAGAATAACATTATGGACTACCAGATTTCTATCCTATGCTGGAAGAATACAGCTTATCAAAAGTGTCCTACTTTTTGTGTAGACATACTGGGCATAAATATTTGTGTTGCCTAAAAAGATTATAAAGTTAACAGAGGCTATTTGCAGGAGTTCTCTCCGGACATGTGAGAGCAATGTGTCTAAGAAAGCTATATTAGCATGTGAGAAGATTTGCATGCCCAAGACAGCAAGAGGGTTTAACATCATGAATATAGCACTCTGAAATAAAGCAACAATATGCAAATATTACTTGGATCTATGGAGAGAAAAGAATAAGTTGTGGATTTAATGGATTCATAGCTATTACATTAAAGGGCGAGATGTATGTGGTATTCAGGTGAAGCAAGCATCATGAATGGTGGAAAAGATACTAAAAGCACAGGAAACACTTGTTAAGGCATGATTCAACTATGAAGATGTTAAGAGAATCAACAAGTACAATGTAAAAGAAATATATCACAGGCTTCGTGGCACATTTGAAAAGGTGAGATGGAAAAAAGTCGTATGCCAGAATGCAGGATGTCCACGATAGATTTTTCTACTAACATTGACAGCTCATGGTAAATTATATACGAAGGATAGACTACAAAAATGGGGTATGCATGTAGAGGTTAGAACAGGATAAGAGAGTGTTGAACACCTTTTTTTGAGTGTGAATTTTCAAAAGCACTATGGAGCAGTATGTTAGCTTAGCAAAAAGTTAGTATGGGAATACATGGATGGAATCAAGAGCTGATATGGGCTGTACACATAACCAAGCAAAGTAATCCAAGGTCAGAACTGTTCAAGATGATACTAGCTGCAACAGTGTATTATGTGTGCCAAGAACGAAATGCAAGAATCTTTTAGGCAAAATCAAGGAGATGAGAAGCACTATGCAAGAAGATTGTGCAAGAAGTTCATTGTAGAAACAACAAATACTTAGAAACAACGTTGAATAGTCTTAATTGGTATCCTTGTAATAAATAGATATATGTTGATCTTAAAGAAGGGGAGGGAAACATAGAAAAGTAGGATGAAATGTATCGGTTTAGTATTTCTTGTAAATATTTTTTTCCTTGGTAAATAGAAAGTTTAATTACCTAAAAAACATCAAATATTAAAAAAAAAAAATTACACCGAGAAACAAAATTAAAATCTTCCTCTCTTTCAATATCCGAAATATTGCACCCTTGTGGAGTTAAAGTGTGGCTTTATCATTTTTAACCACGTCAAAAACTATTTATATTTGATAGTCGAAAAATGTATAAAATATATATAATATATCTAATATATAAAATTATTATATATAACATATATAATGTGTATATATAATATACGGAAAAAAATTCGGCTATTACTTTAAAAATGACTAGACAGTGTCATTTTCCCATTAAAGTGCAACATTGAAAATTCTCGAGTTTTATTATTAAACTAGGAGTTGTCACTTAACATTTAACAATTACAAAAGTGTGTTAGCGCACCTAAATTAGAGTTGTATTATTAACCTGCTCCTAATCTTATTTAAAAGGACTTAATATTGATTATGTAAAGGCTCTAAATGTTCCTACCAGATTAATTAAAACTTAAACGTATGATATAAAAGATTAAACACATAATTAAGCAATTAACAATAGTCAAGGCAAAATAGTTAAAAATCCAATCTCATCCCAACGGCCCAACGAACCCAAAGAATAAATGTAACCTTAACTTAGTTATGGTTTAGTTAATACAAACGAACCAAAAGTTATAAAGAATAATACCAATTTACATGCAAAACAAAGAATGAATAGAAATAAACATTATTAAAGTATCGAGAGAATTAGTAGACAGCTAGCCATTTTAGAAGAGATTAAATATAAGAGTTGAGCGAGATTTTGATGGAAAAAACTTGGTCTGCAGTTGAAAATATGTGGGTGTATTTATAGGTAAAAAAATATTGCTAAGGTTAGAGTCAAGGGCGGAGGGAGAGCAATAGCTACAGGTAGAGGTGAACTTATGTGTATCATTGAGGGATCATCGGACACCGTAAATTTCGACAGAAATTTGGCATATATATATATATATATATATATATATATATATATATATATATATATATATATACCTTAAAAAGAATTAATTAATCATTCTGTTTGCCACAGCTATGGAGTATTTGAGCAGACTTCTTAATGAGCTACACCAAGATAAGAGTTTCAAATATCATCCTAGATCTAGCAAATTAAATTTCACACACCTAATCTATGCTGATGATTTGATGTTGTTTGCTAGAGGAGACATACCCTCAACCCAAAGATTACATGACTGTTTCACAGCTTTCTCAAGAGCTTCAGGATTGCAAGCAAACCTGAATAAAAGTGTCATATATTGTGGAGGCATGGAAAGAATAACTATAGATACAATCTGCTAAAATGTGGGATATACTCAAGGGAGACTACCTTTCAAATATCTAGGGGTACCTTTGGACACAAAGAAGCTGAATATGTTACAATGGCAACCACTCATTACAAAAATTGTAGCAAAGATTACTTCATGGACTACAAAAAAAAATTGTCCTATGTTGGAAGGGTCCAATTAATACAAACTGTGTTGTTTGGCATCCAATCCTTTTGGGTACAAGTATTCCCACTACCAGCTAAAGTGATCAAGTTAATAGATTCTTACTATAGAAGCTACATGTGGACTGGGGGGAATGATATTACAAAGAAGAATCTCATTGCTTGGGATAAGGTGTGTCTACCTAAAAACAGTGGGTGGACTTAACCTTAGCAACCTGCGTACTTGGAATACTGCTACCGTTGCCAAGACTTTCTAGGACTTCTCTCACAAGAAAGACAAGTTGTGGATTAAGCGGACCCATAGAGTATACATCAAGGAACAAAACTTATACTCTATGCCAATCACTATAAATGCAAGTTGGATGGTAAGGAAAATTTTGAAGCAAGGAAGACCATAATACAGCTACAAATGCCATTAGAGACTAAGAAGAGCATCATTAGACAGATATACTTCCAATTGATTCCAATATTTCTCAAAATTACCTCGAGATCTCTAATGTGAAACAATGCTGCTAGACCTAAGGCAAAAATTTGGCTCTAGTATCAAGGAAGATTGCTAACTGTAGACAGGCTTAAGAAATGGGGCCTCAAAGCGAATGACTTATGTGTGCTATGCCATACCAATTTGAAGACAAGGGATCACTTGTTTGGTGAATGTGACTATGCTAAAAGGTTGTGGAACATATTGAAACAATGGGCATACATACAGAGCAATGATGGGGCAGCATGGGAGATGCAACTACAAGTCATCTGCCAACAAACAAGAGGCAAGTCGGTTGCTATAAAGCTTCTCAAGATGATATATGATGAATATACTCATGCATTGTGAAAAGGAAGGAACCAAAAAATATTCCAACAAACATTCAGATATCACACAAGCTTGGCAAGAGAGATAGTTTGCATATGTAACTTTAGGGTCACAGTCAGGGGCGGAACTACCCTTGTCCGTGGAGTGTCAATCGACACCCCTTCGCCGAAAAATAATACTGTGTAAATAGGTATTTTAAAAAAAAAATTGAATATATACAAGGGGTTGACACCCCTTGACACAAGACAAACTCTTAGTGCAATGGTCAAGGGGTGTCAAAATTTACAAAAGGTTGCAAGTTCCATTTCCGATAGCAGTGACATCCCTTTGTATAGTTCCTGTCTCCGCCACTGACCACAATAAATGTAAAGACACTAATACAAAAGTTGTATTTCTAGCATAGATCCAGAATAGTAGCTCAGTGCATGCTAAGATAGAATTGTCTTTCCCTTTATAGTTTATTCATGAGAAAGTGATATGTAATGCCTTCACTTTTGGTGATTAATCAAAGCTTAATTACCAAAAAAAACAGCTAATAATCACTTGACACCTTGAACACTAAAAGTCTTTAGGGAGCACCGATTGAGCAGAATACTAGTGCCTCCGCACATTAAAATTCTTGGTTTGTTTCTGGTTGCGGGTTTAGATGAATCAAATAGCTTTAGCTTAAACTTTGTATTTGTATTAAAAAATGCATAAAACAATCATGAATTTTTAATTACGTACCATGTAACTAGGACGAGCTATATGGGTTCGGTGATGAAATCAGAACTTATAAATTTCATATCATAACTCTGCCTTTGATTAGAGTGGTGATTTGGAACTGAATAAATGAAAATCAAAGGGGTATCACGGGTTGGGATTTGCCGTTTGAGATCAAATCAACTCTTCACGTGAAGAGATTGGTTTCCCAAAAATGGAAGAGCAAATTTCTGATTCATTGTAAAGAAGTAAGGATTTTTGTCCAAGAGGGAAAGGGAAAAAGAAAGTAAAAACTCTAACAATACATCATCTATAAATATCACGAGTAACCAACCAGCTAACTAACAATGCATATATTAATGCCAAATAACTTAACATGATTCATATTGATGAAACTCTAGGATGCCATCTTCATTTTGTAGAATATATTTTTATATCGGGGTTAAATTTGATCCTCAACGTCTCAACGTCGAAGGGCACGCCCAGTGAGCATACGTCTATTAAAGTAAAGGTACGGTTTGGACGTGAGAACGAAGGCGGTACCCGTTAAAACCTGGCGTCCTCGTTAGGAGTACGTCGACCACGTTTTGTACATTTATAATTATTTTGAGGAAGGCCTCCTATTGTATAAAAGGGACCTTCCCATTGTAAAGGGGCATCATTATTATTCTAAAAGAATACAACTCTCTTATTTTCTCTCACTCTCTCTCTATCTCTACATCTAACGAACACTCATTCTCGAGTCATCTCATCAGAGCTACTGCAACAATTTCATCTCTTTTATCTCTAGGTTATATTATATTTTATTACAATTTACCCCTATTTATTTTTGATTATTTTTTAGCTTATAAAGTAGATTGATAACTTTTGAGCCAAACATTTGGAGCCGTCTTTGAGGATTTCGAGAATCAAAATCATAGTATCCACCTAGAGAACAACCAGCAACCATTCTCTACACCACACAAAAAGATGGCCGAAATAACACACGGTCGAAAGCCATAGTGGGTGTTACAACCAATCTCCTTGGCCCTCTCAACGAGGCCAGTGACGAGGTTATCTTGAATGCAACCCCTAGCACCACTCCAAACACAGAGATCTCACCATCCATCTGAAGTTCTAACGATCTTGCATGAAAAAGGATCCTCCACAACTGCAGCTAAGGAAGCGCCCTTGGTGGTTAAGAAGCTACTAGAAGAATGGCTAACAAGTCCTCTAAGTGGCTTGGTTGGGGAGTCACCAAAAAGTAACGTCAGGTGTATCGGTAAGCATCATCGCTGCTATGGTGAACCTAAGGCTCTACGAGCAAACAACAGACCCATCGAAGTACAAGCCAACGATGGTATGCTAACAGCTATCCTAAAGAAGATGGAAGAAATGGAGAATGAAAACAGGACTCTTCGCGACCAAATGAAAGAGCATCAGTTGAGGGTAGACAAGATCGCTGGTGCTCCCAAGTTGCTGCCAAAACGCGACGTGGGAAGATTCTTCGAATAACCATATACCGAAGAAGTTGCTCCTCACTCTATCCCAAAAACCTTCAAGATGCCACCCAACTTAAGGGTATACGATGGAACCACAGATCCTGAAGATAATTTGATCCACTATGTCACTTCTGTGAAAGGCCAAACTTATCGAAAGAGCAGGTACCATCCGTGCTGCTGAAGAAGTTCGGTGAGACACTGACAGGAGGGGCCCTAACGTGGTACTCCCAGGTACCAGCTAAGGCAATATTAATGTTCGGGGAAATGGCGGATAAGTTCGTCACTGCCCATTAAGGAGGGAAGAAAGCGGAAGCAAGAGTCAACGACATCTTTGCCGTCAGGCAAACCACAGAGGAAGGACTCAAGGACTTTCTGGCCAGGTTCAATAGGGTAAGGATGAGCTTGCCAAACATATCGGAAGGTATGGAAGTTGCCGCCTTCCAGAACAGGCTAAACAGGGATGGTTCGAGGGCTACTAAGAAACTACTAAGCTGTCCTATGAAATATCCCCCTGCCACATGGGAGGAAATCCACAACGCCTATTACGTTGAGGTACGAGCAGATGAGGAAGATCTTAATGGGCCGACCCAATGGTTAATAGTGATACACTTAGAGATGAGGAGAGATCGATGCAATGAAGGACGGCGAGAACAACTCCCACGCCCCATCTGAGACTGACACCAGCCATATACCAGATCCTTCCATCCACCACCAAGGCATACAGATGCTCTACAGCGATACGTTGCCCCACTCCGAAATGAAAGATGCCCATAATATTTGTGTGTCTCCTTTAGAAATAGTGTACGCACTGGAAAAGCTGGGCACCAAGGTACAGTGGCCGCAAAAGATAAAATCAAACCCCACTACAAGGAAATCAAACGTCTTATGCTAGTTTCATCAGGAACAGGGGCACAAAACCGAGGACTGCATCGACCTATGGCAAGAAGTGGTCAGGATGCTGAATTAGGCATGCCTGAGGGAATTTCTCAGTGACAAAGGAAAAATAAACTTTGCACGCGGACGGGAACAACCACATAGGC
This sequence comes from Nicotiana noctiflora, assembly GCA_032618575.1. NCBI lineage: Eukaryota > Viridiplantae > Streptophyta > Magnoliopsida > Solanales > Solanaceae > Nicotiana > Nicotiana noctiflora. Next base: position 195,722 of record JASVEL010012443.1, on the reverse strand, counting down.
CGCCAAAGCCGCCCTCCCCAGAACGCATGATAAACATGATCGTCGGAGGTTCTGACGACTCAGCAATCAACCACGTCAATTTCGCCACCACGCACAAATTAAAATGAACCATCGCCTATGAATGGTATGACGACTTCGAAGATAGTATCACCTTTGATAAATTTGATGCCGACAGTTTGTCTTTCACTTATTATGATGCTTTAGTTATCACTTTACATATCGGTGATACGGATTTTAAAAGAATCATGATTGATGATGGAAGTGGTGCCTGTGTTATCCACCCAAGGGTCCTTTTACAAATGGGACCCGATGGTAGGGTAATACCGCATTGCATAACGCTGACTAGTTTTAACAATATAGTGGAATGGACATCCGGAGTAATACTACTGCCCATTTTAGTAAGAGGGGCTACGCTGGAAACCACTTTCCACATAATGAACCAGGAAACGACCTACAATGTCATCATAAGATGCCCATGGATACATGCCACGCGAGCGGTCCCTTCAAGTTTTTACCAAGTGATCAAATTACCCACCCCGTCGGGGGTATTTGGCATTCGAGGTGAGCCGCGCACCGCACAAAGATGCTACCAAATAGCTCAAGACTGTTCCCACACCAAATAGCTAAAAGGGGTGAGTACATAAGCATAACAATCAGCTGTGTAGGGGACTAAAGTCAACCCGGCAACGGACGCCATCAAAGACCCCGACATCGTGGAAGCCTATAAAGCAACGGTCGAAGATCTCGACCCGGTCCAGTTGGATGACACCAACCTTACAAAGAAAGCCTACATCAGGCACGACCTAACCAACCGAGTTAGTACCGTGAATTCCTAACTAACCATGCAGATTTATTTGCTTTTTCCCATATAGATATGCTGAGAATCCCGAGAGACATCGCCACCCACAAGCTGAACGTCGATCCATTAGATCCGCCCATGTGAAAGATGAGAAGGAAATTCAACGCCTCCATCAATGAGGCGGTTAGCGAGGAGGTAGAAAAATTACTGGTCAACGGTTCCATCAAAGAATCGAAGTACCCCCAGTGGGTCTCCAATATCGTCATGGCCAAAAAGAAAAATGGGAGGTGGAGAATGTGTGTGGATTTCACTGATCTGAACAAGGAATGTCTGAAGGATTCATTCCTACTACCCCATATCGACCATTTGATCGATGCTACCGCGGGACATGAACTACTGAGCTTCTTAGACGCCTACTCCAGCTACAATCAAATCATGATGGCTGAGGAGGACTAGGAGAAAATAACTTTCATCACCCACCAAGGGACATACAACTACAATGTAATGCCTTTGGGCTCATAAATGCAGGGGCTACGTACTAGGGACTGGTCACCAGAATGCTCAAATAACAGCTCGGTAAAACCATGGAGCTCTATATCGATGATATGCTGGTAAAATCGACAAAGAAAGAAGACCACATCAACCACGTGAAAGAGGCTTTCGAAATACTAAGGCGGTATGAGATGAAGCTAAACCCCGAGAAATACGCCTTGGGCATAGCCTCGAGAAACTATTTAGGGTTTCTCGTGTCCCAGCGAGGCATCGAGGTCAACTCAAATCAAATTAAGGCAATAGATGCAATACCGGAGATTCTGAACAACAAAAAATAGGTACAAAAGTTGACGGGCCGAATAGCCGCCCTATCCAGATTCATCTCACGGTCCTCCGACAGGTGCCATAAATTTTTCAATGTGTTGATGAAAGATTACGGATTACAATGGAATGAGGAATGCGTCGAAGCCTTGAGGAAATTGAAAGCGTATCTATCTTCACCACCACTACTGGCCAAAGCGAAACCGGGCAAACCCCTGCTGGTATATCTAGCCTTCTCTGAGGTCGCTGTCAGCGCAGTCTTGGTCCGATAAAACGAAGATATGCAATCTCCTATTTACTATATTAGCAAAACCTTAGTGGACGCCGAAACACGGTATCCACGCCTTAAAAAATTAGCCCTGGCATTGGCCGTAGATTCACGAAAGCTCTGACCCTATTTTCAATGCCACCCCATAAAAGTAATAACGACCTTCCCATTGAGAAGCATCCTACATAAGCTTGAATTATCAAGTAGACTCGCCAGATGGGTTATAGAGATCAACGAGCACGACATCTCATATCACCCGAGAACCGCCATTAAGTCGCAAGTACTAGCTGACTTTATAGCCAATTTCAACACAGAGATACTGTCAGAGGTGAAATTGGAGGCATGTCGTACCCCCTCCAACACTGACTTATGGACTCTATACACTGACGGTGTCGCTAATTCCTTCTGATCAGGATTGAGACTCATTTTTGATGTCCCCACGGGCGAAATAATTTGCCAGTTCATTTGTTGCCCTGAAATGACTAACAACGAGGCCGAGTACGAGGCCGTTATTGCAGGTATGAAACTAGCCATCAAATATGGGGCTCGACGACTCGTCCTCCATTGCGACTCCCAGCTCATAGAGAATCACGTCACTGGGACTTACCAAATCAAGGAGCAGAGATTGTAAAAATATCATACAGAGATCCACAGATTAATGTTCAATAAGTGCAGCTCCGAACAAATTCTGAGTGCACGGAACATCGAAGCAAACAACTTGGCAAAATTGGCCGCAGCCACTAAACACTTCGATAGAGAAAGCATGGTCACCCTCCTCCATTCATCCATTGACCACACTAAGGTACTTTCTTCAAATTTGACTTGGGACAAGCGCAACCAATTTGTATCCTATATGCAGGATGGTACACTCCCACTCGACAAAAAAGAAGCAAAGAGGCTCCTCATACAGGCCATCAAGTATTGCCTGGTAAATCACGAGCTCTACAAAAGGACATTTGTCGGACCCCTAGCCAAGTGCCTAGGGCCGCACCAAATGAGAAACGTACTCGAAAAGGTGCACAAGGGTCACTGTAGCACCCATACAGGAAACTGCGTCCTCGTACGCTGCATAATATGAGCGGATTATTATTGGCCCGCCATGAAGAAAGAGGTAGCGGAATACCTTCACCGATTCGAACAATGTCAAAAGTATGCCCCCATGATACACCCACCAGGATAGCCTCTCCACTCAGTCACTTCCCCATGGCCTTCAGCAAATAGGGAACAGATATAATCGGCCCCCTACCAGCGGGATGAGGAAAGGTACGATTTCTATTAGTTTTAACTGACTAATTCTCCAAGTGGGTGGAAGAAGTTGTGTACGCCCAAATACGCGAACACGAAGTCATTGCCTTCATATGGAAGAATATCCTCTGCTATTTCGGCATCCCCAAAGAAATTAGCTGCGACAATGGACGACAATTAGTCGATCAGAAGATGACAAAATTCTTCGACAATTGGCACATTAAGTGAATACTCTCCACGCCATATTACCCCGCCGCCAACGGTCAAGAAGAGTCTTCCAACAAAACAATACTGAACATACTGAAAAGGAAACTCGAGGAAGCCAAAGGGCTATGTCCCAAACTATTACCGAAAGTATTTTGGGTGTACCGGACCACACTGAAATCCTGCACAAGAGAAACACCATATTCACTGGTTTACGGAACCGGTGCAGTTATACCAGTCGAAATTGGCAAACCATGCTTGAGGTATTCATATACCAGTAAAACAAAGAGTGATGAAAATAGGCTTTAAGACCTCGACGAGGCCGTGGAAAGAAGAGAAATTGCCCATGTAAGAATGGTTGCCAAGAAACAACAGGTCGAAAAATACTACAACAAAAGAGCAAAAGTAGTACCACTCAAAGTAGGAGACTACATCCTCAAAGTCAAAACACGGGCGTCAAAAGACCCAAGCGAAGGAAAATTGGGCACCAACTAGGACGGACCCTACAAAATCACAGCAACAGTAGGCAAAGGAGCATTCCAATTAGAAATAATGGGAGGAAGAACTCTCCAAAATAATTGGAACATCTCCCGCCTCAAGTATTTCCATTTCTAAAAGGCGTCTCCCGAGTCGCAGTCTATTACCTTACCGCAATTGGGTTTTCTTGGGGAGGTTTTTAATGAGGCGGCATAGGGGACACCTGGAGATATTTACAGAACGAGTTTATCATACCAGCCACTCCATGCGCTCTCATGGCTGACATGACAAAGGGACTGGACTAGCACAATCTCCAATGTATGGGCGGCTATGACCATCTCCAGTATATGAACGGCTAAGACCATCTCCAATGTATGAACGGCTAAGGCCATCTCCAATGTATGAATAACTAAGACCATCTCCAATGTATGAATGGCTAAGGCCATCTTTAATGAATGAAAGGCTAAGGCCATCTCCAATGTAGAAACGATTAAGGCCATCTCCAATGAATGAATGGCTAAGGCCATCTCCAACGTGTAAATGGCTAAGGCCACGATTGTCAATAAGTCGACCCAGGTTGACTACGACAAACGAAGTAACCCGACAACAGTCGAAGTCACATATATGGCGAAGGCCATCTCTAATATGCAAATGGCTAAGGCCACCATCATCACTACGTTGACCCTGCTCGACTACGACAAACAAAGTAAATCAACAACAGTCGAAGTCACATATATGTCCAAGGCCATCTCCAACGTGCAAATGGCTAAGGCCACCATCGTCAATAAGTCAACCCTGCTCAACTACGACAAATGAAGTAACTCGACGACAGTCAAAATCACGTATATGGCCAAGGCCATATCCAACGTGAAAATGGCTAAGGCCACCATCGTCAATAAGTCATACCTTCTAGACTACAACAAATGAAGTAACTCGACGACAGTCGAAGTGACGTATATGGTCAAGCCATCTCCAATGTGCAAATGGCTAAGGCCATCTCGTTAATAAGTCGACCCTGCTCGACAATGACAAACGAAGTAACTCGATGATAGTCGAAGTTATGTATATGGCCAAGGCCATCTCCAACGTAAAAATGGCTAAGGCCACAGTCGTCAATAAGTCGACCCTGCTCGACTACAACAAATAAAGTAACTCGACGACAATCGAGGTTACGTATATGGTCAAGGTAGTCCCCAACGCGTAAAAGGCTAAAGTCATTATCATCAGTAAGTCGGCCCAGTTGGACTGCGACAAATAAGTAACTCAACAATAGTCAAAGTTACATACACGGCTAAGGCCATCGACAATATTATGGCTAAGGCCATCGTCGCCAACGATCGCCAACCCCGTTCGACTGCGGTGCAAGGCACGTAAGTAGTAGATGAAGCAACACCATTAATAACTAAAGCCATCATTATTTAGTATCGAAGCCACCTCCTATCAGCGGATAACACAAGCAACATTCGAGAAGCACACTAAGAATCTTACAAATAAGCGAGCATCCTACGGAGACTAGATACCAAAAATAAAAGATACAAAAGGAAAAGAGTAACAGAAAAAGTATAACTTCCACTATCATCAAAAAGTGCATGTACAAAAGGACCCATTTACATTTCCAAATACAACAAAACAAAATGAATATAAGTCCTAAGGTGCTTCACCATTCTGCTCACCGTCCCCTGCCAGACCGCCATCTCATCCACTGTCGCCCCCGGGCTTATTAGTTGCAGAGATCCAGAACCCAGACCCTAGATGGTTAACATCTTCATAATTATAGTCTGCCTGGTCTGAGGAGTCAGAACTATACCCGTAGGCTTCGCGGGAGACCCGAGCTATGCGTCGTTTCTCCTGAACCTCCGCCTCAATAGCCCGACCCTCAGCCAAGAAATCCTCAAGCACGACTAGCTTGGCCTCTGCATAGACCCATATTTCACACGCTTCACGATGTGTATCCTTATCGAACCTTGATGCAACAGTCTGCTTAAGGGCCTTAATCTCGGCTGCCTTGGCATTTAGCTTGGCGGTCAGGGCAGCTACCTTGGCTTGCAAATTAGCGGCCTCCACCGCTACCCCAGGGTCGACCTCCAATTCCTCTTCCTTTGAATGGATAAGAGTCTCCAGCTTAATATTCCAAGCCGAAGCGGCCATCAGCTGCTCATTTACTTGATCCAACTCAATCGCCCTCCTCATTAGCTCGGACTCCGACTACTCCAAGACCTCACGAAAAACCCAAAAATTTGGGTCCTGCTTGAATAGGTCCGCCAGAGCCTGATGCTTGGTGATAGCATCACTGATAAGTATATAGTTTTGGAAGCTCCAAGAAGGACATTTACAAGATCTCAAGCTAAGGAATTGCAGACTAAGGTTGCTGGACTTCAATGGCAAATAAAGAAGCTTCTAACTATGGAGGAAGTGCTCATGCTCAAAGAAGAAAAATTGTCAAAGTTTTACAATTATTTGGTAGCTCAAATTGAAGTCCAAGAGGAGGAAGATTTGGTCACATCCCTTGAAGTACACTAAATGGGCTCGAAATGAGCTTAAAAAAGTTCTAAAAGGAGATGTTACAAAAGGAGCACAATTGAAATTCAAACAAATGTCCCAAACTAGTTATTTTAAGGCCCAAATTAGACCCAAAGGGTCTTGGCCGCCCCTCACCTAATTTTATGATTTTTTTTTACTCTTTAGCAACCACCCTACCTAATCCTAATAATTTTGTTTTCCATAACAACCACCCCACCTAGTTTTTAAAGGAATTTTTATGCCTTTGTACTCCTATAAATAGGGAGTTCTTCTCATCCATAAGACACTACATTATTGATTAAGTATATCATACTTTGAGAGTTCTTTTGAATCTTTGTTACTTGTGCTTTGAGATTTATCTTTCAACCTTTACTAGTTCATAGTTCAAGGTAGTAAGATTTTATGATAACTTTGATTCCTTTGTGGTATTCTTAGAAGGCGATTAATACTAGTATTAATTATTGTCTCAAGTTACTCGCAAAGTGGTCAAGATCCGAATCTATTGTTTTGATTTTCTTTTTAAGTAAAGGCGTTTAATTTCTTCCATAAATCAAGACGTTGTTACTTTGATCTTGCCAAGACTATAAAACTTGCATTCTTGGAAGTTTTTGGAATTCTTTCCTTGAATCTTTCCCATATCCTTTATTTTTCGTCTCTTTAATTCTAGTTGTTCAATTCTTGTTGTTATTGCTTCCACATTTACTTCTCAAATTCTTACTCTAGTTTGGATTTCCAACCTAGTTATTATCAAGTGGTATCAGAGTAGTTCTATCAAGATTTCGTTCTTGATAATTCTTGGGATATCTTGAATACCAAGAGCAACAAAAAAAATCAGTTTAAAAAAAAACAGTACAATTGTTGCTCTCCAGGATATTTCTTTTGTATCTAAGTTGTTTCAAAAAAAATTAACAAAGGAAACAAGAAAAGGGGATCCTTGAGTTTCTTACTCTTTGTAATTTGTATATTTATATTTTGTCCTTTTTGTTCGTTTCTTGTTTCAACCGAGCCTAAAAGTTCTAGGATTTAGTTCTTTCTTCTTTTTATTTGTTCCCAAAAAAAATCTGAGTTTTACTCCCGAGAACTTCATACAAGTGGGTTTAACTATAAATCTATAAAGTATTTTGTTCAAATGTTATTCCGGGAGAGGGAGAGAGAGAGAGAAAAAATAAATAAATAAAGAAGGCTAGTTTGTGTGATACAATTTATTTTTAAAGATGTCACATACAGGTAGTGATGATGAATGAAGGGTTCTCCAAGAAGCTGAAATCAAAGAAAGAAATGATTTTACCTTGCAAGCCATGCATCAATAATTTGAAAGGTTGAATCTGCAACTCCAAGAAATGAGTGATACCATTGTTGATCAAAATGATACAATAGCTGAACTTAGGAGGGAAAATAATGTTAGGCCACCAGCTAAACGAAATGTACCCCATGCTCCTATTGTAAATCAAGAAAACTTTATAGATGATTTTAATAATATTGATTTTGATAGAGTGGGAAAAGATAGGAGGGGACAAAGAGGTAGAGTATAAGATGATAATATAAGTAGTATAAAGAAGAAAATGCCATCTTTCAAGAGAACAAGGGATCCAAACTTGTATCTAGATTGGGAGAGAAAGGTTGAAGCCATCTTTGACTGTCACAACTACTCTGAAGGTAAGAAGGTTAAACTTGCTATTGTTGAGTTTTCTGACTATGCTTCTATTTTGTGGAAAAAGCTTAATAGGGATAGTTGCAAGAAGGAAAAGCACCAATTGCTACTTGGGCTGAGACTAAGAGGGTGATGAGGAAGAGATTCGTACCATCACACTTTCAAAGAGATCTACAACTATGTCTTCAAAAATTGAAGCAAGGGTCCATGTCAGTAGATGAGTACTTTAAGGCTACGTATATAGCTATGATTCAAGCTAATTGTATGGAGGAAGAAGAGGCTACAATGGCTAGGTTTTTAAATGGTCTAAATAAGGAAATAGCTGATGTAGTAGAATTACAATAATATGTAACAATAGATGAGTTAGTTGATTTGTGTATAAATGTAGAAAATCAAAATAAAAGAAAGCAAACTAGCTCATGGAAAGGTCGGACAAGCACCATGTCTAAGAATCCATGGCCAAATCATGAGATGAACAGTTCTTCTAGACCTCAAGAAGACAAGGGAAAAGGTAAATTGGACAATAAAAAGAGGGAGGTAAACCTTTAACCCTAAACCTTTTACACCTTCTAGTTCTATTCAATATCATAAATGTAAAGGAAGGGGACATATGATGCATGAATATCCAAGTAGAAGAAACATCATTCTAAAAGAAGATGGAGGATATGAGAGTGAAAAAAGTAAGGGAGAAGAAGAGGGAGATGTGAGTGATAAAGATGATTTAGAACTACCTAATGATGGAATGGTTGGGGTAGTTAGGAGGATTATGACTATCAATTTAGGAAGCAATAGTGAAGCATAAAGAGAGAATATATTCCATACTAGGTGTGGGATAAAAGGAAAAACTTTCTCTATGATCATTGATAGTGGTAGTTGTGCTAATGTGGTTAGTTCATACTTTGTGGAAAAACTAGGACTTGCATGCATGAAACACCCTACTCCCTATAGACTCCAATGGTTAAATAATAGTGGTGAACTAAAGGTAAATAAACAGTGTATGATTTCATTTAACTTTGGTAGATATGATGATGATATTCTTTGTGACATATTACCTATGCAAGCTTGTCATATATTATTGGGTTGTCCTTGGCAGTATGACAGGAACGTTTTTCATGACGGGGGAAAGAATAGATATTCTCTTGAACTAAATGGTAGGAAATTTACTCTTGCAGCTTTATCTCCTTCTCAAGTGTTTGAAGATCAAAAGAGATTAAAGGAAACAATGGGAAAACCAAGGGGAGGGATAAAAAGTGAGCTTGAGGAAAAAGAAAAGAAAGGAGGCCAAGAATTAGAAAAAAAAAAAAGAGATGAGAGAGAGAAAGAGAGAGAGAGAGAGAGAGAGAGAGAGAGAGAGAGAGAGAGAGAGAGAGAGAGAGAGAGAGAGAGAGAGAGAGAGAGAGAGAGAGAGAGAGAGGGCAGAATTTTAAGAGGGAAGAGATAAAAAAGGGTTATGAAAAAAATGACAGTCTTGGTAAGAGGAAAGAGGCTAAGGAAAGCAAAAAGGAGAGTTTCTATATAAAAGCCAAAGATTGTTTAAATGCAAGAAAAGAGGGGCTACCCATAATACTACTTACTTACAAAGAGGCTTTGATTAATTCTGAGTTGATAACTTCTTCTTTGCCAAGTAGTATTTCTTCTCTTTTGCAGGATTTTGAAGATGTCTTTCCAGAAGATATTCTTAATGGATTGCCACCTCTACGTGGCATTGAACATCAAATTGATTTTGTGCCTGGATCATAAATCCCAAATAGGCCAGCCTATAGGAGTAATCCAGAAGAGACAAAAGAACTTCAAAGGAAAGTTGAGGAGTTGCTTGAGAAAGGCTTTGTGAGAGAGAGCATGAGCCCTTGCTCTGTTCCCATCCTATTGGTACCCAAAAAGGATGGAACTTAGAGGATGTGCATGGATTGTAGAGCAATCAACAAGATTACGGTAAAGTATCGCAACCATATTCCTCGTCTTGATGACATGTTGGATCAATTACATGGATCCAAAATATTTTCTAAAATTTATTTAAAAAGTGGTTACCATCAGGTTCGAATGAATCTTGGAGATGAATGAAAAACAGCTTTTAAGACCAAATATGGGCTTTATGAGTGGTTAGTTATGCCTTTTGGCTTGACTAATGCACCTAGCACTTTCATGAGATTAATGAATCATGTTTTTAAGGATTTTCATGGAAAATTTATTGTGGTGTACTTAGATGATATCTTGCTCTTTTCTAATACTTTAGAAGAGCATGTAGAATACCTAAAACATGTTTTTGAAGTTCTTAGAAAGCAAATTTTATTTGCTAATCTTAAAAAGTGTAATTTTTAGGTGGATCGTGTGATTTTCATGGGGTTTGTAGTTAGTTCTAAAGGAGTTGAGGTTGATGAAGAGAAAATCAAAGCAATTAAAGAATGCCCTAAACCTAAAAGTGTAACTAAAGTTAGGAGTTTTCATGGACTTGCTAGTTTTTATAGGAGGTTTGTGAGAGACTTTAGCACCATTGCTTCTCCTTTAACTGAAGTTATTAAAAAAGATAAGATTTTTAAATGGGGAAAAGAACAAGATGATTCTTTTAACTTGTTAAAAGAAAAGTTATGTTCTTCTCTGTTGTTACAATTGCTCGATTATTCTAAATCTTTTGAAATTGAATGTGATGCTTCTAGCAAAGGAATAGGTGTTGTTTTGATGCAAGATTCTAAACCTATTGCCTACTTTAGTGAGAAGTTGTGTGGAGCCACGTTGAACTATTCCACTTATGACAAAGAGCTCTATGCTTTGGTAAGGGCTTTAGCCACATGGCAATATTACTTGTGGCCAGGAAAGTTTGTCATTAAAACTGATCATGAATCCTTGAAATACTTGAAGAGTCAAGGTAAGCTTAGTATAAGGCATGCTAAATGGGTTGAATTCATTGAAACTTTTCCTTATGTTATTTCGTACAAACAATGGAAAGAGAATGTTGTTGCTGATGCACTTTCAAGAAGGTATGTCTTAGTTTATACCCTCACTTCTAAATTGATAAGTTTTGATCAAATCAAGGAACTTTATGCTAATGATGTTGATTTTGGAAAAACTTTTGCAGATTGTAAATTGGGTCCTTTTGATAGGTTTAACCTACAAGATGGGTTTCTCTTTAAGGAAAAAAATTTATGTATCCCTAATTGCTCTTTACGTGAAGTATTTGTAAGGGAAGCACATTGTGGAGGGCTTATGGGACACTTTGGGGTCCCAAAGACATTAGACATACTTTTTTTTGGCCTGGAATGAGAAAAGATGTTGAAAGAATGTGCACACAGTGTTTGGAATATAAACAAGCTAAATCTAAAGTGTTACCACATAGTCTTTACACGCCATTACCTGTTCCTACTTTACCTTGGATTGATATTTCTATGGATTTTGTGTTAGATTTGCCTAGAACAAGGTATGGCAAGGATAGTATATTTGTTGTGGTAGATAGGTTCTCTAAAATGGCTCATTTTATTCCTTGTTTATAGACTAATGATGCCTCACATGTTGCTAACCTTTTTGTAAAAGAGGTTTTCAAATTTCATGATATACCTAGAACTATTGTTAGTGATAGGGATGCTAAGTTTTTGAGTCACTTCTGGCGTGTATTTTGGGGGAAGACACTAAATTATTGTTTTCCACTTCTTGTCACCCACAAACTGATGGACAAACCGAAGTAGTTAATAGAACCTTAGGAAACATGTTGAGGGCTGTTTTGAAAGGTAAATTAACTTTATGGGAAGATCACTTACCTATAATTTAATTTTCTTACAATAGAACAATCCATTCTTCTACAAATATGTCTCCTTTTGAAGTCTTTATGGATTTAATCCCTTTACTCCACTTGATTATTACCATTACCTACTAATGATATTGCTAATATTGATGGTAGGACAAAGGCTAAGATGATGAAAAAAATTCATAAGCAAAGAAGGCTTGCAATTGAGAAGAAAAATGATCAAACCGCCTTGAGAAAGAATAAGGGTTGAAAACAAGTTATTTTTAAAGCTGGAGATTTAGTTTGGGTTCACCTTAGAAAGGAGAGATTTCCTTCCAAAAGAAAGTCAAAGTTGCATCCTAGAGGAGATGGCCACTTTCAAGTCCTTGAAAGGATTGGAGACAATGCTTACAAGCTAGACCTTCCTGGTGAGTTTCAAGTAAGTATTAAATTCAATGTTGTTGACTTTTCTTTATTTGACGTAGGATCGAATTCGGGGATGAATTCTTTTCAAGAAGATGGGAATGATAGCATCACTGATAAGGATAGAGTTTTGGAAGTTCAACAAAGACCATTTACAAGATCTCAAGCTATGGAATTGCAGACTAAGTTTGTTGGACTTCAATGGAAAATAAAGAAGCTTCTAACTATGGAGGAAGTGCTCATGCCCAAAGAAGAAGAATTGTCGAAGTCTTACAATTATTTAGTAGCTCAAATTGAAGTTCAAGAGGAGGAAGATTTGGTCACCCAAATCAGTCCTTGAAGTACACCAAATAGGCTCAAAATGAGCTTAAAAGAGTTCCAAAAAGAGGTGTTACAAAAGAAGCCCAATTGGAATCCAATCCAATGACCCAAACTAGTTGTTTTAAGGCCCAAATTTGCCCCAAAAGGTCTTGGCCGCCCCTCACCTAATTTTATGACTTTTCTTACTCTTTAGCAACCACCCTACCTAATCGTAATAATTTTGTTTTTCATAACAACCACCCCACCTAGTTTTTAAAGGAATTTTTATGCCTTTGTACTCCTATAAATAGGAAGTTCTTCTCATTCATAAGACACTACATTATTGATTAAGTATATCATTCTTTTAGAGTTCTTTTCAACCTTTGTTACTTGTGCTTTGAGATTTATCTTTCAACCTTTACTAGTTCATAGTTCAAGGTAGTAAGATTTTATGATATCTTTGATTCCTTTGTGGTATTCTTAGAAGGCGATTAATACTAGTATTAATTGTTGTCTCAAGTTACTCGTAAAGTTTTCAAGATCCGAATCTATTGTTTTGATTTGCTTTTTAAGTAAAGGCGTTTAATTTCTTCCATAAATCAAGACGTTGTTACTTTGATCTTGTCAAGACTATAAAACTTGCGTACTTGGAAGTTCTTGGAATTCTTTCCTTGAATCTTTCCCGTATCCTTTATTTTTCGTCTCTTTAATTCTAGTTGTTCAATTCCTATTGTTATTGCTTCCGAATTTTCTTCTCAAATTCTTACTCTAGTTTGGATTCCCGACCTAGTTGTTATCACTTGGCACGACACCGCCAATATTTCTTTACTACCTTGTTAAAGGTGGATGCCTTCCTCTACGCTCGCCGCCCCCCCCTCTACCTCCAAGATGAGAGTCTAAAGAAGAGGAAGAGGAAAGGCAAGTCAGTATGCATCAAATTTTTCTCTACGATACACGAAGAAAACCGAAAAATACTCGCAAGGCCGCGCCAGCAACCCTCCGGGATAGTTCCCCATCGCTAACACCTTTTAACATTTCACGCTCATCGGCCGCACACAACAAGGTCATGTCTGTTGCGGAATGCTCGTTGTGTTTCAACAGGTTATACCCTCCTGGGATCAAAATTCACCGTTTGGATCTACCCGTCTTCATCCCCATACTGGTCGGGCCTCTCGTTAACGCATTTGCATCCGCATGGGCGGCCTCAGGGTCTACCTCCTCGGCACTATCGCCTGCTTCTCTAACGGAACACGACGAGCCACTCTCCAGAATACGTGTTGGGTTGGTGATGGGAACTACCTCCCTTGGGAAGCCGACCTCCCAGAATAGATGGTATCGGCCATAAAAATTGGCCATGACTCCCGATGGGGCTCACTTGCCCTCTCGTCTTCTGTGGCTATCCCCTTGCCAGTTACCAACCGGCATCTTTTCCTTTTCGGCGGCTCCTTGCCCTCGGAAGAGTCCTCCACAGGCCATAAGGATGGCATTGAAGGAGTCGCTTCACTTGTGGACGCCGCCACGGGCACAAGCTCAGGTTGAGAAACCTCCGTAGCGCCATCACTGGGCGAGCCACAGGGTATGTATCCGTCTTCAGAGTCAGTCCCCGTCCCAGGCGAGGTAACGATGCTCTTCTTCTTCTTATTATTAGGGGCGCTCCGACCTACCAACACGAATAAGTCAGGTAACAAAACATAAGGAAACCTCCAAACAGTGGCCAAAGAGTTACCTGGCGGGCCGTATCGTTCACGAAACGCAGCCCAGGTGTGGCATTTCTCCGCATACGGAATCATTCTCTACCCAGGATTTAATATTTTCAATGAACTGGGGTAGAGAAGCCCTCGCTGCAAAAAAAATGAGGGGGGGGGGAGGAAGCAAAGAAATCACAATGGTCGTATGGTCAAAATTGCAAGCAATCCTGAATTGTACAAGTAAAAATACTTACATTCTAGATTCCATCTTTCCAGGAACCCTTCGGGATTCGACATCAGGTTCCATCCTGATGTAGAAGTATTTACGCCAAAAGCGTCAGTTAGTTTTGTCATCGGCTTTAACAACCAAGCCCCTTGTGCTACGACTTTTCAACTATAGCATGGTACCCCTTAGGTAACCACGGCTGAATAACTGTAAGAGGTAGTGGACTGAGATGCTGCACTCAGCCCACATAAGTGGTCATAATACGACACACCTTCAAGGTGTAAGAAGTGAGCTGAGTCGGACACATGTTGTAAAAGCGGCAAAGCTCCTCCATTAGGAGGAAGATTGGAAGACTATAACCGATCAAGAACAGGTACTCATAGAATGTGCAGTACCCAGGCAAGTGCACATTGACATAGTCCGTCCCGGCCGGAACAATTTCCACGTGGTCCGGAATGTGGTGCGACTCTCGAAGATCATCTAAGTGGGATTGTAATAAACTGTTGTGTTCCCAGGGAAGGGATGGGCTTTTAGTTGGAAAATCCCTACATGCATCTCATTTGGGAGGACGTTATCTACACTAAACGGAACAAGGGCCTTCCCTGCCTTTTCCTCTCCACCACCGAAAGATGGCGAAACCTTAGACGGGGCATTATCTTTGGCCTTTTTACTACTCTGTCCACGTTGTGTCATGTTATAGGGTGTGCATTCGATTTATCGATTCGATTTAGACTCTTATCGATTATCGATTTGTACATATGCTTATCGTTATCGTTTCAATAAGGTTTCGATTTTTTCGATTTTGATTTATTAATTTTTGGGGCTTATCGATTCGGTTATCGATTACATCCATAAGAAAATTTGCGGGATTCCACGGAAAGTATATCGCTATAAACACGCCTAACTAATATGGACAAAAAGAAGCTAAAATAAGACGAACAGTGTTTATAACATAAAAATTATGTCAATAGAAATATGCAACGAAACTAAAGTAAGGGATCAAATATATGCCACCAACACTCCAACGGTATTAAAAAAAATAAATACATCATCACTGCTAATTCTATTTTCCATTAATTTGAACTTCATTCCCTTCAGCTTTAAATATGATCATTCCTTAAAGGTGGTAGATGAAATAATTAGGGGTGTGCATTCGATTTATCGATTCGATTTTAACCCTTATCGATAATTACATATCGATTATCGATTTGTACAACTGCTTATCGTTATCATTTCAATAAGGTTTCGATTTTTTTTGATTTCATTTATCGATGAACAGAGAACAAATAATCGATTCGATTTATCGATAAACCGATTCGCATGCACACCCCTATGTTATCCTATGTGGGGAACGAAGCACTAACGATAGGAAGTGTGGTTTCAAAAGAAGTGGGAGAGTCTCGCACGAAATAGCGGTTGCTAGAAAGAAAGGTGATAAAGGAAGCCAGAAAAGGTTCGAAAGATGAAATGGATAGAACATTCCCTCTATTTATAGGGTTAGGATGCACAAAAATTGAAGAGGCATGATTCAAAACGGGCGCGGGAAAGCAGATTATCACATTATCCACTGAACCACCTCGGGAGTAAGTATAATTATGATGCGTGCGGGTGATGACATCATTTCGAAAAGGGGTCCACGCGTCAGCAGCTCGGCGATGCCATAAATTTCACCTCATTCACATCACCGCCCCCATAGTGAGGTCAAATTTTCTAAAGACGAGGTCTGCTCCGCCCATTGAAGACGTTTACTGGATATGCATCCAACGGGCGGAGGGACTAACTGTATGGGGCCAAATTTGGCCCTCAACGTCTCTACGTCGAAGGGTACGCCCAGTGAGCTTACGTCTATTAAAGTAAGGGTACGACTTGGAGATGAGGATGGAGGCGATGCCAGTTAAGACCTAGCATCCTCGTTAGGAGGACGTCGACCACGTTTTGTACTTTTATAATTATTTTGAGGAAGGCCTCCTATTATATAAAGGGGACCTTCCCATTGTAAAGGAGCATCATTATTATTCTAAAAGAATACAACACTCTTATTTTCTTTCGTTCTTTCTCTATCTCTACATCTAACGAACACTCATTCTCAAGTTCATCTCATTAGATCTACTGCAACAATTTCATCTCTTTTATCTCTAGGTTATATTATATTTGATTACGATTTACCCCTATTCATTTTTTGATTGTTTTTTAGCTTATAAAATAGAATGATAACTTTTAAGCCAAACAGATATCATGTCACCAGTGGTGTATACATATTTTTTTATAAGTGGTCTCACACTTTAATAGTAACAAATAAACAAACTACTACTGACAAAGAAATGACCTAATGAACAATATTCATCATTTCTCCATGACGGTTCCTCATTTTTTCGCATTTTAGGGCCATAAAATTGTAAGTCAATGCGGTTTTCAATTTTTCGTGTGCTAATGTCCACGATTTTCATGAATTCGGGGGACCTACCCCGAACAACCTAAAATTTTGTGGGTCCATAAAAAATGACCTAATGAACAATAGTTATTGCTTCTCCATGACCATTCCTCGTTTTTTTGACGTTTAAGGGCCATATAAAAGGAATTCAACACGATTTCCTATTTTTCGTGTACTGCTATCAACACCATCTTCATTTATTCGGGCAACCAACCACGAATCGCCTATAATTTTATGGGTCCATCAGAAATGACCTAATGAACAATAGTCATTGTTTCTCCATGGTCATTCCTTATTTTTGGCGTTTTAGGGTCATAAAACACAAATTCAGCACGATTTTTGACTTTTCATGTGCTAATATGTCTATGCCATCTTCGTGAATTCGGGTGACCGGCCCCGAATCGCCTAAAATTTTGTGGACCATCAGATAGGACCCAAAAACAATAGTCATTGCTTTTCCATTACCGTTCCTGATATTTTGACGTTTTAGGGCCATAAAATAGAAATTCAACACCATTTTTGATTTTTTTCTTGTACTAATTCTCCACGCTATATTCATAAATTCGGGCAACTGGCACCGAATCACATAAAATTTTGTGGACATATTAGAAATAACCTAATAAACAATAGTCGTTTCTTCTTCGTGATCGTTCTACGTTAGACAAGACATCTACTTGTGTAAAACAGTATATGGAGGAGAACATAGACTTCAGCCCTCTATACGAACCGAAAAATGACCTGTCATTCTGGTACAGAAGTGTGCAAAAAATTAAACCTGAAGTGAGGAGTCCTCCTTTATGTTAAGTCCAAAAACACTAGCAAGAGCGAGAAAACAAGAAAATGAAGAATTACCCAATAACAGACCGCTTAAACTAAAAATAACTTGTTGATATATATAATTAGTATATAATTTATGCATACTGACAAGAAAAAATAAATAGTAAATTCAGCCAACTATTTCTGTAAAGATGTCCTAGAAAATATGAAGGGGAGCCTTGGCGTAACTGGTAAAGTTATTGCAAAGTGACGAGGAAGTCTCTGATTCGATCCGTGAAAACACTCCATTGCAAAAATAAATAGCGGAAGCTTAGTGCACCGACTTCCCTTTTTATATCCTAAAAAATATAAAAAGTGAAATATCTCATTCATCTTCACAATGTCACCTTAAGTTCCAGCATAACTAACCAAATAGTTCAGCCTGAGTTTCTGTCAAGTTGTTAGTGCAGAATTCACGAGGTTGGGCAAAAGCCACAAACGAACTCTTCGTTTTTTTTTCTAACAACCCCTCTCATACCTGCAGTATGTAATGAACCATTGCAGCTGCTACCATCTGGTGTTTTGTGTTTGAGCCTTCGAGAACGAGGAGAAATCCATTTCACAGGAGTAATCTGCAGGGAGCTTTAAAATGCTCGACTTTGTCGCAAATGTCGATCCATCCCTTTAAACATGACCTTAAGCAACATCACTATTAAAGTGTTAACCTGAAAAATGAGTCTAGTGATAGAACACACATCAACATAATAGAAAGTACACATATCAGGAATGCAGGATGATTGCATGTGCTTCATTGACATGTTTAACCATCCACCATTTCACCCTATGTTGCTCGGACTCTTCAAAAATGTTGACACATCCATGTTGGATCCTAAAAAGATGCACTACTTTTGGAGGATCTGACATGTGACATGCACCCGGCAATGTTTTTGAAGAGTCCGAGCAACATAGATTTCACCAATGTCTGTCTGAGATGAGCAGCACACGTTAGACCAGCAGGCTGACCAAAATGCAGCGACAGTTCCCCGGCTTGAAAAATGATACCTTAAATGGTAGCTTCTTGCCAAAATTTTTTTGCAGTAAAAGGCAATAATAGCTCAAACATTGATACCTATATAACCACTTGTTATTTCTCATCGTAAAACTCATTCCAGTAGATAATAAAGAATGTCTACACAATTTCTTAAAGTCAATTATAGGAATACATTTGTGTACTTACTGTTTCAGCCAAGTAAGTCTACTTGGACAGTAGAACTGCAACTTCAACAGAATTTACTGTTTTCTTAAGGGCAACAGGTAACAATTGTTATGAACATAAGCATTTACATATGAACTGGTTGGAAACCAAGGTCGATAGATTTGATCACAGCATCCAGCACAAGTTGAGTGACTCTGCTACTATGCGGCCATTTGCTCTCCGGTTTGCTTTTCGATGCTTCAATAGCCTTAACCAGCCTAGAAAATTCTTGAATCATCGCAGCCTCTTGCGGCAACTTAGAATTTACTTCAACTAACTGAGGTTTCACGTTCCATCCGATATGGCGATCCACAAACTTGGCACCAGAAGTAAAGCTGAACGAAGCAAAGTTCTCCTCAAACGGGATAATGAAGTCGTAGAGATAAAAGGTACCATTTGAGCCACAAACTTTCAAGTCCATTGTTTCATGTGAAACGAAAGAGCAGTAAAACGTAGCGACAGTTTCCTCTTTTTCCCAATATAAGGAGGCACTGCATGTCAAGATAACTCCAGCTGAATTTCTTACAACAGTAGGCAGTGCGGTTACAGTTGTTGGCAGGTTTTGGTTCATAGCCCATAATATCGCGCCAATGCAGTACCAACCCGCATCTCCCAGTGCCCCAAGGGCATCCAAGTCTGGCTTTACTCTGATATTGTTTTCCAGAAATTCCAGACCAGGAGAATAAGATGATGAGCTGTGAATCTTACCAAAAAAGAGCACTTGCATAGGTTAGTTAGACAATCATCACTAACATATTTGGAACAAAACCTAAGCACAAAGGGCATTCATTTGATTCATGAACTGAAGCTGCATATCTTGTTTGATACATGCATATATCAAACTATTCGGGATTTCCACCGATCCTTTAGTTGTCAAGCTACATAAGAAGTGAACTACATGAAGAAAGAAATGGTGAAGTCTAGAATAAGCTGGTACTCAGTGATGGAGCCGGGAATTTTAATAAGGCGTTTCCAAATATAAGAAAATAAACATACAAAGAAGTCAAGGCGATTCAGCATCTACTCCACATATATAAAAATTAATTTTGACATAGTATATAGAGTATAATTTTTAGGCGAAGGATTCCGCCCATGCTGGTACTAACAGGAAACTAGTCCACCGTAAATTAAGAACAGATGCTATGTAATTTCCAAATTTCAGTCATATACGGGCATGGTTAAATGTTTATCTATAATGCAATCACAATTAGGCATCGTCTCCGGAAACTGCAAAGAAATAAGGAACTTTAAGCCACTGTGGAGAACTAATAGTGCAATGGACCATAAAGCAGTTCAAATTTATGAAATCTTCCATGAACTTCTCCAGATAAATGTACCAAACATCTTAAGTACAAAGGGGCTCTTGAAATACTAGTAATATTTCTTAACTCATGTTAAACTAGACTACATTCGTTTCCCTTTTGATATGCTCAACACAAGTCTGAGATGACAAGAAGAAAGAATTAAGGGAAACATGTCAAAATTACCCATATACTATTCAAAATATCTTAATTTTATCATCCATTGTATTCTCTGATCAAATCATTCACTCCATAGTCCTGGAGTCCATAGTATGATAGATCTTTTAAGGTCTGATTAATCGACAAGAATAAAGATAGAGTCGACGTTCTACAGCTCATACCCTTACAACAACGACAAACTAAGTGTAATCCCACAAGAGGGTTATGGGGAGGGTATTGTATACGCAAACCTTACTCCACCCTGTGAAGGTAGAGAGGTTGTTTCTGACAGATCCTCGGCTCAAGAAACAGTGAAAATAATGCAACAAACAATAGCAACAACAACGTAATAGGATAAAGAAAGCAAACGACACAATATGTAATATTAAAGATCCAAGAAAGAAAATACAAGAATAGTACTAGCATAACCTTATTGTTAGCATATCATCTATAACATTTACCCTCGACCCTGTACAAAAATCAAACCAAAACTATAACGGAGGGCAACTCTAGACCATAGTCAAAAGTAGAAGGGTAAAATCGACTTTCCCCAAAGTACCCAATCCATGTTAAAGCTCAAGTACAAAGACAATTTGTCAATTGATAAGTATAATAGATGGTACGAGAAGTGGTAGCCCGATACATAAATATCTCGTGTTCATGCAAAATCCAGAAGGGCCGTACCCCAAGGGGTGTGATGTAGGCAGCCTACCTGACTAATTCCACAGCTCGAAAGTATAACAGATGGTATAAGAAGGGGTTGGCCAATATCTAAAGCATCCCGTGTTCATGCAGAGTCCAGGGAAGGGCCGCACCCCGAAGGAGTGTGATGTAGGCCGCCTACCTGTTTGATTCCACGGCTCGAAAGTATAACAGATGGTATAAGAAGGGGTCCAAAAAAGGACCGCATCCCAAGGGATGTGATGTAGGCAGACCGTGCTCATTTCTCGGCTCGAAAGTATAACAGATGGTAAATTGAAACTATAGCAGAATGGTATACTTGAACATTTTACTATAATTAAAGTCTCTTAAAAAAACTTACTGCTTTGACTTGTCCAAAGAGTTTAGGATCAGAAATGAACTCCTTCATTTTAGCAGTTCTAGGATGATGATACCACATACTAGCATCCATAAACTGAACTCCATTTCTTTCACAAGCTTCAATAATCTTATCCAGTTCACTTACATTCAAAGCAGTAGGTTTTTCCAACAACAAATGCTTCTTTTTGTCAGCAACCAAAATTGCCCAATGAATGTGAAAACTAGTTGGTAAAGGCATATAAACTGCATCAACAAAAGGGTCATTTAGCAATTCAATATAATTGCCATAAAGTTTTATAGAATCTGATAATAAATTGTTCTTGATTGCAAAATTCTTGGCTTTTTCAATTGAACGACTTGCTATAGCGTAAAGAGTTGAATTGGGAGATAAATTAATGGCTCTTGACATTTTTCTTGCAATTTCTGCACATCCTGTGATGCCAAAACGAACTGGGGTTTCATTGTTTGCCATTTTAAATTGCTATTGCTGCTGCTACTGCTACTGCTACTGCTAATTGTTTATGAATTTTGATTAAAATAGTATAGTGGATATAAAGGTGTGTGAAATGGATAAGAATTAGGTGGCATAGGCTGCAGCCACATTCATCCGAAATGGGTCAAATATAACGATTTACTTTCAAGTATCTATATTTTGACAAGTTGTGTTGCGATGGTAATCACAATTCACATAGGATCTATTTAGAAACAACATCTTTACCTAGAGTATGGCTAAGATCTGCATACACAATTCTCCCAGACTCCACTTGTGAATTATACTTGGTTGTTATTATTGTTGTTGTTGTTGTTGTTTCAAGTATCTATATTTTTTCTATTATATAGAAAATGAAAGATGGTTGATCAAGAGCATATATGTCACATAAATAAAAATTCTATATTTATATTTCTTAAATGCAAAATACACGTGGACCTCACATTTCTCTAGCCACAACTCTCTTTTAAATGCACAATACATGTGTTGATTAGACTCTTTATGCAGTGCATGCTCATTTCTAATCTGTTTCTCATTTTGGAAAATTATTAATTTTGTTTATTCAAATAGAAGTTTCATAGAAAAAATAAAATTAATTTTTAAATAATACAACAACAAAAAAAGTATCGATATTTGCAAGATTTTCATATTTACCCATAGTATCTTAAAGAAATTTGAAAATAAAAGTGAAATGATTTTCATCTATCCATGTTATTTAAATATGATTTCAAACTAAATATTTTTGTATTCAAAAGTATTTGTAACGACCCACCGGTCGTTTTGAGCTCTACCGCGTCATTCAGCGGTTTGAAGCCCTAAGTTGCTTCACTTCAAGTATTATGCCTTGTACGCGTGGTCAGAATTGAATTCCGAAAAGTTCGGAGTTGATTTGGAGAGAGTATTCTCATTTCAGAAGCCTTAAGTTGAAAGAATTGACTAAGATTGAATTTTTGAGTAAACGACCTCGAGATCGTGATTCGAAGGTTCCAGCAGATTCGCATGATGATTTTGGACTTGGGCGTATGTTCGGATCGAGTTTTGGAAGATCCGGGAACGTTTCAGCACATATTATGGTAGTTAGCATTTTTGGAATAATTTCATAAGTTTGGGTTGAAGTGCATTTCAGTTTTATCGATGTCCGTTTGGGATTCCAAGTCTGGGAATAGCTCCATATGGTAATTCTAGTGTTGGGAGCGTGAACGAAAGTGAATTCGGAGGTCCGTAGATCATTTTAGAGTCATTTGGCTAAAGATAGAAAACTAGAGGTTTTTGATAAGTTTGACCGAGAATTCACTTTTTTATATTGGTTCGGATTCTGATTCTGAAAGTTGGAGTAGGTCTGTAATGTCTAATATGACTTGTGTGCAAAATTTAAGGTCAATGGAACGTGATATGATAGGTTTAAGCATTGAAAGTAGAAGTTTGAAATCTTAAAGTTTAATAATCTTGAATTGGACTGCAATTTATGGTTTTGCATTTTCTGACGTGATTTGAGACTTCGAGCGAATCCGTATAATGTTATAGGACTGAGTGGTGTGATTAGAAGGGGTCCCGGGGGCCCCGAGTGAGTTTCGGACATGCGGGAGGGGTTGAAACACACAAGATTTTCTAGTGTTTTTGACAGCAGTTGTAGGTCTTGCATATGCGAGAAACAATTCGCATTTGCGAGTGAGGCTTCGCATTTGCAAAGGAGCCTGGCCTGAGGCAGAGTTTGTATTTGCAACAATTTGGTCGCATTTGCAACCTCAACATGGTTCGCATTTACGAGATCTTGGTCGCATTTGCGACCTAGGCAGTAGGAGCTCAGTGTTGGAAATTGCGATATTTTGGTCGCATTTGCGGACTTGGTAGGGGAGGTCCATGTTCGCAATTGCGATTGGTGTGTTGCATTTGCGACCGTCGCATTTACGAACCTGGTGTCACAAATGCGACATCGGAGGCCTATGCACTGCTATTAATTTCGAGATTTAGACCAGTTAGCTCATTTCCTTCATCCTCTTAGGCAATTTTTAGAGCTCTTGGAAGATGATTTTCACCTAGCACTTTGAGTTAAGTAATTTCTAAGCAATTTCTACACAATATGAGTTAAATACATAGATTATAAGTAGATTAACATGTGAAAATTAGGGAAAACTAAGGGTTTAGATGAAAAACCTAGAGTTTGATAAAAATAAGATTTAACAACCAAATTTGTGATGGAATGAAGAGGAAGTTACATATAATTGATCCTTAGGTTATGGGTAACAACATTTTTCAAAAGTTTCCAGAATCCAAGGCACATGGGTGTCACGACCCTAGTTCACCAATTGTGAACACGTCATGACGGCACCCAGTCTTCGCGACCAGGTAAGCCTAACACGTTGCGAAAGTAATAAAAATTTGCATAATTTATAATCAAAACTGAATAACATAAATAATGTATATAATTGCTGCCTGGAACATACACTTTAACACTTAGCATTCTAAAACTCTCCCAAAGACCCGGAAACCCACGGGCAACACAGGCTAAGAGAAACATAAGATACAGCTCTAACATACGGAAATGTCTACACAACTGAATACATGAAATGGAATTGCTGACTACAATATAGAGTATAAGGAGACTCTTCGGTCTGCGGACGTGGCAGAATATTCCTCAAGTCTCCGAATATAGCACATGGATCACTAATAGTATGCCCGACCAGAAGTACCTGCATCTGTACATGAAAAACATGCGCAGAAGAGGCATGAGTACACCACATCAGTACTCAGTAAGTGCGAAGCCTAACCTCGATTGAGTAGTGACGAGAAAGTTCAGGGCCCGATTGAGAATAAACATAATAACAATAATAAACAGTACAAATCAGAGAATAATCTGAAATAATGAAAAAATAGGATAGAAGCTACAAATCAATGACAATTAAGCTAAATAAGAAGAACAAAAAATAACACAACCAAGTATTACTCAACTGTCTAGTGGATCTCCCGGAAATTGAACCCGTAGTCCATCTCATTTAAATATCTAGGACCTGCCGGGAATCGAACCCGTAGTCTACCTTATCAAAGGATCTCCCGGGAATTGAACCTGTAGTCCATCATATCAACAACAAAGGATATCCCGGGAATCGAACCCGCAGTGCATCATATCAATAGCAAAGGATCTCCCGCGAATCGAACCCGTAGTCCATCATATCAATAGCAAAGGATCTCCCGGGATTGAACCCGTTGTCCATCTTATCAATAGCAAAGGGTCTCCCAGGAATTGAACCTGTAGTCCCAACGTAAATGTGCAACCAAATCAGGGAAATATTCAGAGAATGAAGTCCACAATTACAAGTAACAATTAAATTCTGGTCTAACATACTTCACAAAATTTCAATTAAGGCAATTAAGCAATTAACTCTATCTAGTCATGCTTTTCCAACTAACACTCATTAAATCTTGCATTGAAATCAGTCAAATAACGGAGAAACACAATTTAAAATAATTCAGGTAAAGTGAATTTTTCAACAATTAGCACAAGTACATGCTCGTCACCTCGCGTACAAGGCATTTAAATCAGCACATAAGAAGTCCTAAGGGAGGAGGTCCCCCACACAAGGTTAGACAAGCCACTTACCTCGAACCAGTTCAAAATCAACTAGGGAACGATGCCTTTGCCATGAGTATCCGACTCCAAATGGCCCAAATCCATTCAATTCAATTACAAATCATAAATAATATTACAAACAACTGATCCACTATTAAAATTAAAGCCAGGGCGTGAAAATAGGTGAAATGACAAAAATGCCCCTCCAGCCATCATCTCAAAATCAAATAATTTTTACATTTTTAGAATCCTCGTACTCTCACAAGTCAGACCAAATAAAAATATCCCAAATCGGAGGTCAAATACCCCCTCAAATCCTCACAATTAGGTCTAAGAAGTTTTACCCACTTCTCATTCAAAAACAAGAAATTAAATGGTGAAATTAAGAGGTGATTCATGGAATATGGTCTAAACCGAGTGGGAATTACTTACCCAAGTTTCTCAGGTGAAAATCCCTTCAAAAATCACCAAAAATCGAGCTCTAGAAGTTAAAATATTATAAAAATGGTGAACCCTCAAAATGGTGATTTTAATCTGTCTGCCCAAGCATTTAAAGCATCGCGAACGCAGAAGTCCTCACTCGTTCGAGAAGAAGAAATTAATAAGGGGGTCAAAATTGTCCTTCGCAATCGCGAATGGAGGGATTCAAATGCGAGTGCCTGGGTTCGATGACCTACGCTAACGCGACAGCCAGGATGTGAACGCGATTAAAGAATAGGTGAAGCCACGCAATCGCGGGAAGGAAATCGCGAACACGATGAAGAAAGTTGACATCTTCCAAAATACACTACAAAAACACGTAGATGAGGACGTGAACGCGATGAGAAGGGAAACTAAAGCTACGCGAACGCGATGCTTTCTACGCGAATGCGTAGAATGACAACTGACCTGCAATTTTCTACAATGATTTCCAACTTTAAATTGCTCCGTTGAGAATTTGAAACACACCTGAGGCCCCCGGGACCTCAACCAAACCTACATACATAACCCGTAACATCATTCAAACTTGTACCAATCCTTAAATCACCCAAAACAACGCCGAAAACACGATTTAAGCCAAGATTCAAGACTATGAACTTCAAATTCTAACCAAACACACCTTCGATAAAAAACCTATGCAAACCTTGTCCGAATGACCTGACATTTTGCACGTATATCCAAAATGACATGATGAAGCTACAACAACTTCGGGAATTCCAAACCGACCATCGGATAAAAAATTCACTATCGGATCGGAACTTCAAAAATTGAAACTTCAACATTTCAAGCCTAAAAGAGCTACGGACCTCCAAATTACATTCCGAACACGCTCCCAACCCCGAAAATACCTAACGAAGCTAACAGAACCATCAGATTTCCATTCTGAGGTCATCTTCACACTACTCTGAATACGGCCATTTTTTAACTATTAAGCTCTCATTTAGGGACTAAATGTCCCAAAATACTCCAAATCCTAATACCGAACGTCCCGACAAACTAAAATAGAATAAATAAACTTCGAGAAAGCAGTTAATGCGGGATCGGGGCATAAATTCCAAAAATGATCGGTCGGGTCGTTACATCCTCCTACACTTAAACATTCGTTCGTCCTCGGACGAGCATAGAAAAAATAACTGAAGTAGCAAAAAGATGAGGGTACTGGCTGCGCATATCCTGCTCGGTCTCCCAAGTTGCCTCCTCGGCCGGCTGACCCTGCCACTGGACCTTCACCGAAATGAAATTCTTTGACCTCAACTTTCTGATCTGCCTGTCCACAATGGCCATAGGCTCCTCAACATAAGATATATCCTTGTCCAGCTGGACTGAACTGAAATCCAATACGTGCGACGGGTCACCATTATATCTCTGGAGCATAGAAACATGAAATACCAGATGAACTCCGACTAGGATGGGAGGTAAGGCAAGCTCATAAGCAACCTCCCCAATTCGCCTCAAAATCTCAAAAGGCCCAATAAATCTTGGACTCATCTTCCCTTTATTTCCAAATCTCATGACACCCTTCATAGGTGAGACCCGAAGAAAAACCCACTCGCTGACCATAAATGCCACATTATAAAGCTTCTTGTCCGCATAACTCTTCTGCCTGGACTGGGCTGCACGGAGTCTATCCTGAATCACTTTGACCTTTTCCATCGCATCCTGAACCATCTCTGTGCCCAAAAATTTGGCCTCGCCTGGCTCAAACCAGCCCACTAGAGACCTACATCTTCTACCATATAAGGCCTCATACGGTGCCATATGAATGCTGTACTGATAGTTGTTGTTGTAAGCAAACTCCGCCAGTGGCAAAAAGTGATCCCATGACCCTCCAAACTCAATCACGCATGCACGGAGCATATCATCTAAAATCTGAATAGTGCGCTCGGACTGCCTATCTGTCTGGGGGTGAAATGCCGTGCTCAACTCCACTCGAGTGCCTAACTCCTGGTGCACGGCTCTCCAGAACCGTGATGTAAGCTGACTGCCTCTATCTGAAATGATAAAAATTGGAATACCATGCAACCGGAAGATCTCCCTAATATAGATCTCTGCCAACTGCTCCGATGAATAAGTAGTGCACACAGGTATGAAATGAGTGGACTTGGTCAGCCGATCCACAATGACCCAAATAGAATCAAACTTCCTCATAGTCCGTGGAAGTCCAGAGGTGAATTAATTGAATATGTGCTGCTAATTTTGGGGGCTACGCACGCACGGTGTGACAAGAGTCTGTGCGTAGCTACTATTATGATTTTGTCCGGATAGTCTACGACCCAAAAGCATGCTTATTTGTAATAAATGTAACCTTATTGATAGTTTAAATTGCTTAAATCATATCAAAATGGCAAACTATTTTCTAAAAGAGTACAACTTCATTTTCATGACTTGTAAAAAGGAAAATTTGCACCTCCTTGAATATTTGTCTCATGTGTTTCTATGTTTACTTGTGTCGTATGAATGATTTGCAAGCAGGGTGAATGTTTATTTATGTTTGACAGCATCATATGAATGATTCGCGAGCAGGGTAATAGATGCATCTATGGTTCGTGTCATTCAACCCTCTAATATTGAATAGTTTAATTATTATTGGATCGGGTCATACAACCTCGATAGAATTTGTGCATGCTTGTATTGCTTGACTTGAAATTTATTGAAGTTGATATTGTTTCTTCCCGGTTTGAGAATAAATTTATAAATGATGAAAAGGAATTTGGGAATTTCCTATAAAAGAAATGTTAAATGTGTTTCTATTTAGAAAATAGAGTTTGACTGAGATAAAACAGAATCAAAATGAGCTCTGGCCCACAACGAAACTAACATGAACAATTGTTTACTTGCTTCATTCTACTGAGTTACATCCATTTTTATAAGAATTCTCAACTTCTTATATTATTGGTGTATCATTACTGGACCACTAGTAAGTTTCAAAGTCGACCTCTCGCCTCTTCTTCAAGATTAGACGGGATACTTACTAAGTACACGTTATTTTCGTACTCATGCTACACTTGATATGCATTTTGATGCACAAGTGCAGGTATTTCTAGCGGCCTACTAGGCGTAACAACATGGATGATACAGGGACTAGGTGAGTTGTATTTCTCGAGGCGACCCACAACCAGTATCGTCTCTTTCAGCGTATTATATTTACTTCTGTCTAATTTATAGTCGGGACAATGATTGTACTTTATTTGATTCTTTTAGTAATTGCTCATGCACTTATGATACCAGGTTCTGAGATATTTATGAGATTGGTCAATATTTTGATATTGTTAAAAATTACTCCTCCGTTTCAATTTATGTGAACTCATTTGACTGGACACGGAATTTAAGAAAGGAGAGAAGACTTTTGAACTTGTGGTGTAAAATGAAGCACATATATTTTGTGTGGCTATAAATCATTGCATAAAGGTAAACTATTTCCAAATAGGCAAAGAGGTCATTCATTTTGGCACGTACTAGAAAGGAAATAGGTTCACATAATTGAAAACGGAGGGAGTATTATTTATTCAGTAAAAGTTATTCTTTATTGTTTAAATTAGGGATTTAGGGACTAGGCCTGTTGAGGAACTGAGATGATTCATCTTAGTCTTAGTATGTATAAAAGGAGTGAATTCAAAAATATCTCAAAAGATAAGTTACTGGTTATTTAGTGTTGTCTTGCCTGACAATGGTGTTCGACGCCATCACGACTCTTAGTGAATTTTGGGCCGTGACAGTAATTTTAAAAAATATAGCTTGTTAAATCTCAAAAGTTAATTAACTAAACACCAACAAATAATAATTTTAATAAAAATATAATGTTTTCCTCGTATACGGGCCTTTCCTCATCTAGTTATATTAAAAGGAGAGTAGTGAAGTATGTGGTTAAGCCAAGTGGCAAGCTAAAAAGAAGCCACTTGGCAATTTAATAAACCATTAAAATTTTGAATTATAAATAAAAACATAATTAATAAAAGCAGTTTAATAAATCCTATACTCAATCTAAAAAAATTTAGACAAATCTAATCTACTTACATTTATAGTTATATTTATATCTATATTGATCCACCCATAGATTTTTTTCTATATTAGCTAGAAATATGGAGGTAACGAATTAAATAAAAATTATAATAGAAAAAATATAAAAAAATAGTATATACTTTGGATTAAATTAAAATAAAATTAAAATTTACTTAAGATATTAAAGATTTATTAAGTTTTAAAATTAAATAAATTTAAGCGGCAAAATAAGATCTTACATAAAGTATATAAATTATTTATAAGGTCATGTTGTTTCAAATGGATGTCAAAAATGCCTTTTTGAATAGATTCATCGAGGAAGAAGTCTTTGTAAAACAACCTCCAGTCATTGAGGATTCAAAAATATTACAATATTTAGATATAATGTGATCAAATAATGAAGAAAATATTTTGAATTATTATTATTTGAATTGAGTGCGGTTAGTTTAAGTTTGAAAGCATAACATAAATATTTTAAAATACGGTCCAATTTAGAAATAGAATGATAAAAATTAGTTGAGTTTGAGATGAAAATATTATTTAATTTTTATCTATATTGCAATAGAATGAGTGTGGTAGAAATAGATATTAAATTCAAACAAGCTAATAAAAATTCACATGATAGTGTAATAATATTAGGAATTGAATAATATAATATCAAAAAAAAAATAGAGAAATGTTTTTTAGATTTTTTATCATAGAAAAAAATGGTAAAATTTTAAATTTTAGATGAGAAAGTTTTTTATATTATGATAAGAAAAGTCATAATATAAATAGGTCCACATAACTCAAGTCTAATTGATAAAATCAAAAAATAAAAATATTGAACAATAGAAATAAGTTAAAGATAATGTGAGGATATTTATAAATCATAAGTTTAGAAATTAAAATAAATTAAATATACAAACATAAAATTAGAAAGGGAAAGGCTAATTGAATTTGAATTAGAAAGTTGTTAAAATTAAATATACAATACTTAAAAAAATGGAAAAATTATGTTAAATTATTAAAAATAGAAATGAAAGGAAAAGGCTAATTGAATTTGAAATTAAAAAGTTGTTAAAACTATGATTAGAATGCTCATACTATCATCAAATTGATAAGGAATACAATACATTAGAACATAAAAGAATTCCTTTAAATATGCACTTATTAATCAATACAACGACAGAATAGCATTTTTTAACATATAACCACCTCAAAAGAAAATCATGCAACACGTCGTCTTTACATTAAATGGCATCCTCCAGATGCAGACCACTATGAACTAAACATAGGCGGCTCTGCTAGTTTACCCACAATAAAAATGGCATTGGTAGAGTTTTTGGCCACCTAGGCAATGGGATCATGGGTTTTGCAGGAAAATCGAACCCGCATACAAGTGTTCAGATAGAACACCTTGCACTACTCATGGTACTGAAAACTGTTGTGCAACAGCAAATCACACCCATTGTCATTGAGACAAATGCACATGAAATCATCGGTATGTTCCAAACAACTACTATATATTATACTAACATTATCAATGATTGTGGGTAGTTACTTCTACAGGTCAGTAGGCCTCTTATCCAACATATCTACAGAGAGTAAAATTGTGTTGCAGACAGTTCAGCTAAATAAGGAGTCATGCATGCAGAGGATAACTGCATACTTTTTGCAAACTCGCCACATTTTGTCGCACTTTGTTGCCAGCAAGATCACAACGGAACACTGCAAAAGAGGCTCGTGAAAATCAACACAACTGCTTCAACAAAAATGCACCCTGCTACGTACGTATGAGGTGACGAGAGTCCATAAGTAGATGCTAATATGTGTTAGTCCGGTAGCCTATGACCCAAAAATATGCTATACTTCAAATATCTGTAATCTTATTGACAGTTGAATTTCTTAAATCCTATCGAATTGGTAAATGAATTTCTAATAGGATTAAACTTCATTATTCTTAAATCACTAAAATAGAATCGGCATTTACTTGGACAAATGTTCCCCGATATATTCTTAATTTGTTGTTTGAGCATGTATTTCTATGTGTGCCTGCATTGCACGTATCATTCGCGAGCAGGGTGATTATTTATTGAAATTTGACTGCACCGCATGTATGATTCACAAGCGGGGTAATAGATGTATCTATGGTTCATCTTGTTCGACCCTCGGTAGTGCACATTTTACATTTATATTGGATCGGATCGTACGACCTTGGCATGAGTTGCGCATGCCTGTATTGCCTACCTTGAGATTTATTGAGATTGATATCTACTCTCCCCGACTTGAGATAATTATTAATTAATGGATTAAGAATCTGGAGACTTTTAATAAAAAGAAACTTTTACCTGTTTCGTTACTCATTTAAATTTATTGTCGTTCTTAATATATCCGTGATTCATCGCATGAATAATAATATTATTAGACCATTAGTAAGTGTCGAAGTTGCCATCTCGTCTCTACTTCTTCGAGATTAGGCGGGATACTTAGTGAGTATACATTATTTTCATGCTCATGCTACACTTGATGTGCGTTTTGTTGTGTAGGTGCAGGTATTACTAGTGGACTACTAGGCATAGCACCATTGATCATATGGAGACTATGTGAGTTGTATTTCTCGAGGTAACCCGCAACTAGTATAGTCTCTCTCAGCATTGTATTTATTTTCTGTCCAATTTGTGTTCCGGATAGTTACTGTATTTTTTTGATTTCTTAAAAATTGCTCATGCACTTGTGACATCGGGTTCTGGGATGATTATGAAGTATTTTGTATTAGCTGCTTAATTCAATTTGATTTGAAACGATTATCTTTTACTGATAAATTTGAAGAAAAATTATAGTTTTCAAGGGTATTAAAACGAGAATTTAATTAAGTATTTTAGTTGGCTTGCCTGAAGTGGTGTTCAGCGCCATCATGACCCTTAGTAGAATATGGATCGTGACAACCTGGTATCAGAGCACTAGGTTCCCTTAGGTCTCACGAGTCATGAGCAAGTCTAGTAGAGTCTCACAGATCGTTACCGAGACATCTGTACTTATCTTCGGGAGACTATAGGGTTGTTAGGATCACTTCCCTTCTTGATTTCCTCATCGTGCAACTTGATTCCGGGAGGCTTATGCCCTTGTTTCCTTCTGACACAATCTTACGCGATGTAAACCGCTTGTTATAAATCGAGAATTGAAGAATTATAATGGTACTACAGATGTGGTGCAAGATGTTTCTCCCAATATAGTTGGGTGAGCTATTATCATCGCCTTGCGGAAGGGTTTTTCTATTGTTTTGGCTCAATAGTGTTGCTTCTAAGGGCTCAGATACTATGCACAGATTGTTGTGATGCTCGCGATTGATTATCGCATAGTATTGACTTGACGGTAGGAGACTTGCCTATATGTTGGGGCGGTGAATGAGTTGAAAGGAAAATTTCAGAGATATGATATTTCACTTCCGCGGAGGAAAGAAATTGGCCTATGAATGTCCAGATTTGGGGTGATGGAGTAACGAGACTTGGTAATTTCGAGTATGGTGGAATTTTTATCTGCGATGTAGTGTCGTTGTCCTCGATTGTAAGTATTACGTTCATCGGTGTTATGGTCTTTTGCAATTCACCCTTGGGGTAGGATATTGTGAAATAATAATGGAGAAACGATTGTTGGATATCGTGGGGTGCGGTGGTTCAAGATTGAATCGGTTTTTCTAATGTCAACGGCTCGAGAAAGATGATCTCTAGAAAGGTTTAAAGTTAGTAGAAATTTGTGGGTTCAAGTGCTATGAAGGTAGATTTTATTAAGGCAACAACTGAGAAGCAAAGGATGAGGAAGGACATATGGGGAGTGTCAGGCGGTGGTTAAAATTTCTAGAAGGCCAAGTATAAGAAGCAAAAGTCAAGTAGTCGATTAGAGGGGTGAGTTCCTTCAATGTAGGAGAGTGACGGAGTTGCATATGTGCTTTGTGTTAGTATCACTACGCACCTTAAGGAGAGTTTGAAATGACTTGGGAATTATAGTTATTGATGATTAGGTCTACGGGTCTAATTTGAAGTATGGGCTATTGCGGCACGAGATTTGATATAATGAAAAATGAGCTCTTTGAAATGAAGAAGGATACAACATAACTTTGAATTGGAAGGATATTGCCGCAGATTTAATTGATGTCCATGAGGGGTGAATGGACTTGTGCAGCTAGAGAATGAGCTAGGACTCAGGATGGGTTATTGATGTCATAGTGATTGTACCCTGTGCAGCAGCGTTGGAAGATGTCAGCACATAAATTCCACAGGAAGGTTATCTTTGGTGAGTAGATTGGCGGTTGCATGGTTGGCAAAGTTTCTGCGGAGAATTCTATTGGTTATACAGTAAAGAGACTGGTCGTGCGAATGTGGTTGATGATTCAGAGTATTAAAAGGGGTTTTACAGAAGGATTTCGAGAATTATGGCGATTGATGATTCAGAGTATATTAAAGGGTTTTACAGAAAGATTCTGAGAATTATGGCGATTGATTGTGCAAGGTTATGTCAATAAGAGATAAAGAATCCTGATAAATTTCAAAGTAGTGTAAAAGTGTCTTCAAGCCAAGTGGCAATTTTAGCAAAGGAATTGTTAAAGGTGTGCTATGGTTGTCCTTATCGGCTCATGTTCAGACTTGGGAAAGGTTTCAGGATTTATGCCTTGTATAGATGCGAGTTTCAAGGAAGACGGGAGGGTATTCATGTGCTAGAAGATTCATGGAGTTGATTATATTTGGGGCCAAGTCGGACTGGGTGGCTTTCAACAAAAATCCTAGTGGATTCAAAGGGGAAAATCATGGTGCATAATGATTTTGATCTTATAGGTACAGTTAAGAATCAAGCTTTGTAGCAGCTTATGAGAAGAGGCACAAAATGTTCTATCATATTTTAACTTGCAGTGTAGCATTTGGGAGGTATGAAATGATTCGTGGGATTTGAGACAGTATGGTCTCGTGATTCAAGGTCACTCGGAATGAGTGCAGATAAAGTATGTTATGTGTTGAATAGAGTTATTATTATTTCTAAGACAATCAAAAATTAATTTGGAAGAAGATAGATTGGTTAGCCATAGTTGAATTGGCAAATTGGTGGTAGTGATCAGTTTCTTCAGCGTGATAAAGTTATGCAAGTGATTTGTGACGGCACGTGTGAGGCTTGTTGACCATCGTAATTAATGTTTTTCAGAAGTATTCCGCTATTATGTCATGTCATGTGTAGGCCGATCCCGGAAGGGCTATGGTGGCTTAGAACACTACTTAGAGATTTTTATATTCTACAGTTATGAGAATTCACCTATGTGTTGCTATGGTTCTCCTGAAGTGAGTTAAGTGAAAAGTTTTATATGATGAAGTGTTAATCTATTAGTGGTTACAGAGTTATGATGAAAATCGTGTTCTATCGTAATTGGCATGTTGGTTGCAGTGAGTGGTATGGAATTTGAAATGAGGATCAAGGTTTCAGTTCGGTGTTGACAAGGATGTCATGAGATCGGATGAGCAGTAAAGGAGTTTTGATGTTTAAAGTAAGTGGGTATCGTCTTCAGCGTCAGCTGATATTGGTGTTTTGTGAAAAAGGCCTTGCATCCTTGTTATAGATTCTTGAACGCTTTCTCAGCGTTAGTGCGACTGGTGGTATGGATACATATATTTGTTGTCTGTTACGGAAGGTCGTGAGAGCGTGTCCCACAGGAAGATTGTATAAGAGTGGCATGTAGTCACTTGATTGATTGAAGATCTAAACCAAGTGTGAAGATGGTGGTGATATCATTAATTTGAGAATTTATGTTTAGATGACACTCGACTTATTGGGTTGTGGACTGTGGAGGATTGCCCCTTGTTATGATGGTAGCTTTCATGTGTTATGAGAAAAATGAAGTTATTATGGACATTCGAGAGGTTATTAGCCTAGTTCAGTGTGATCAGAATCAGCTTGAGGTCTATGAATGGATCTAAATGTGAATATGGCCTCTATATCAGTCCAGAAGTGTTCATTTCAGCAATGCGCTTCTTTGGACAGGTATTCGGGGTACTATTTCATCGTTATGTCACAACCCGAATTTCCCACCATCGGGAGTCGTGATGGCATCTACTATCGAAGCTAGGCCAGCCGAACCTTAACGACACAATATACTAGAATAATTAAACATTTCTGAAAATATGAAAATTCAATAAAGAAGAATTCAGAATGCGGAAAACACTGAACATAACACTACCCCACAATCTGGTGTTGCTAACTCACAGGCTACTATAGAATGCTACAACCAAGTCTGAATGAAAGAAAGTACATAAGTCTATTTTGGTACAATGAAAACAAACTGAAACAAGGGATAGAGACTTCAGCATGCGAATGCTGGTAAGGCTACCTCGAGAGTCCCTGGACTGAAGACAACTCTCGGAAAATCCTGCTGCTGCTACTCTCCAAAAGCTGCTCCAACGCTGTGATCTGTGCAAAAAAAGTACAGAAGTGTAGCATCAGCACAACCGACCCCATGTACTGGTAAGTGCCTGGCCTAACCCCGGCGAAGTAGTGACGAGGCTAGACAGGACCTACTAAAATCAACCTGTGCAAATATATATATACAGATACAACAGCAACAGAAAGAACAACAGGAATGTATATAAAGATATACAACCGAAAAGGAAACATGCTCGGAAAATACTAAACAATGAGAGCCGATCATCAGTGACAACATTAAACCAAAATTTACATTATTACTTTCATAAGTGGTCGGCACGCCACACGATCCCATAGTATGTATGTATCATAAGTGGACGACGCACCACACGATCCCATTTCATATAATATAAGTGGACGACGTGCCACACGATCCCATAGTATGTATCATAAGTAGACGGCGCGCCACACGATCCCATTTCATATAATATAAGTGGCCGGCGTGTCACACGATCCCATTTCATATCATATAAGTGGAATGCGTGCCACACAATCCCATTTCGTAATTAATAGGTGGACGGCGCACCACACAATCCCATTTCATATAATATAGGTGGACGGCATGCCACACGATCCCAATACATATCATGAATAATTCATATAGCCTCTCTCAAGGAGTTCCCCTTTTGGGAAAACTTGGCAATATAACGATCTAACCCAATAAGGGTACCACTAGCAGCCCAAACATCTCAATGATGGAGAATACATATAACGCTCAACCGGATAAGGGAGCAACAAAAATCATAAACTACACGTCCCGACAAGGGATTCAACCACATTTCTTTACAATACTTACCGTTTTGACTTCATAGAATCACTACCGTTTGAGCCAAAACTCCAAAAAATTTCACGTTTCATAAATAATTCCTCAACTAACTCATCATGTGGAATTCATAAATTGCTAGGAACAGTTCTCAAAATATGCCCAAAAACAAGTACAAACTAGACTCACGGTCATGCTAGACGCCGGTGTATAGATACTCGTCACCATGCCAATACACCGCACTCGATCATTTAGCAAATAGCAAGTAATAATACTCTAATCCTATTCCTTCAAGCCAAGATTAGAT
Organism: Nicotiana noctiflora; assembly: GCA_032618575.1. Lineage (NCBI taxonomy): Eukaryota > Viridiplantae > Streptophyta > Magnoliopsida > Solanales > Solanaceae > Nicotiana > Nicotiana noctiflora. Next base: position 158,402 of record JASVEL010012443.1, on the reverse strand, counting down.
CAGACACTTACCTCAAAGCCTTGAAGTCCAACTATCCTTCAACTATCACTTTACCTCGTAAATCAACCTCCAACTCGCTCGAATCTAATCACAATTGGTGCAATTACTTTAATAAACACTATAGGAATTGGTTTGAATGCATAAAAATGGCTTTCCCAAAGTTTTACTCAAAATTTTCCAAAATGCCCCAAGCCCACGTGGTCGGAACTGGGGGTTCGGACCAAATCCCATTACCCATTCCCTCACGAGTTCAAGCATATAATTTATTTTGAAATCGGACCCCAAATTGAGGTCCAAAACCCCCAAATTTAGGAACCCCAGTTCTACCCTAAACTCTCAATTCCCCAATTAAAATCCCTGTTTTGAAATTGAAATCATGTTTAAGAATGTTAATGAGTAGGGAAAATATAGTGGAAGTCTTTGGAAAATCACCTATTATGTTTTGGGTTTTGAAAAAGTGTAAAATAGCTGAAGATCTTGGTATATATATACTTTTCGGGAAGCTGGCGCGGACCGCAGAAAAATGCCATGCGGCCACGCCTTAAAAGGGAAGAAAATGCCCTCTTTGAACCTACCCAGCGCGGACCACACTGTTTTGGTGGGCGGCCGCGCTGGTCAAACGCGACCCCTCGGAACCTGGCCACACGGACCGCATAGATTTACATTGCGGCCGCGTGATACCCAGTGCAGATCGCATTGTTTTGGTGCGCGGCCGCTGTGGTTGAGCTTAACCCGTGCCTCTTTCTGAACTAGCCCACGCGGACCGCACATGAATGTATTGTGGCCGCGTGAGACCTGTTGTACTGAACATCTGATATTTTAAAGCTAAGGCCTTCCGGGACCTACTCAAAACTCACCCGAGCCCTCGGTGCTCCAAACCACTTATACCCATTGACTCAAAAACATCATACGAACTTCCTCGAGCGATCAACTCGCAAATATGACATCGTTTGCATAGAATCAAGCTTCAAATTCATAATTTCTTCTTTTAAACTTCGTAAACTTTCAAACATGGAACTTATAGTTCTAAACACGTCAAACAATGTCCGATTTCCATCAAACTTTGCAGGAAGCGCTTAAACTATATATATGACTTGTACCGGGCGTCAGAACCAAAATACGAGCCCGATACCATACCCTTTCAATCAGTTTTCATCTTCATTTTCCTTAATAATTTCAGAAAAATAATTTAGCAGAAAAAGTCATATCCCGGGCTCTAAGCCTCGGAATTCAACTCCAGGCACATGCCCGAGTCCCATATTTTTCTACAGACCTTCTAGGACCGTCTGAACTCGGATCCGGGTCCGTTACCGAAAATGTTGACCAAAGTCACCTATATCAATATTAATATCAAAATTCTTCAAATTTATTTTCTTAGAATTCACATATTCTAGCGCAAAATTTTTCCAGCTACGCGTCTAGACTGCTCACATAAATCGAGGCAATATAAAATAAGGTTTTCAAGCCTCAGAAGCACGGAAACAATGAGAAAAATAGGTGATAACCCTTTGAGTCATCACATCCTACACCTGTAAAACAACCGTTCATCCTCGAACGGACAAGAAAAGGAAGTACTTGAGTCGGGGAACAAATGTAGGTAACGGCTCCGCATATCAGACTCGGACTCCCAGGTTGATGCCTAAGGAGGCTGACCTCTCCACTAAACACGCACGGAAGGAAAACTCTTTGACCTCAGCTGTTGAACCTGCAGGTCTAGAATAGCTACCAGCTCTTCCTCGTAGGACAGATCCGTGTCCAACTGGACAGTACTGAAATCTAACACGTGGGTAGGATCATCGTGATACCTCCGGAGCATAGACACGTGAATCACTATATGCACAACTGACAAGCTAGGTGGCAAGGCAAGTCTATAAGCCACCCCTCCCACTCGATCAAGTATCTCAAATGGACCAATATATCTAGGGCTAAGCTTGCCCTTCTTCTCACGCCTTTCATAGGCGATACACGGAGCAATACTCGCTCACCAACCATAAAAGCCACATCTCGAACGTTGCGATCCGCATAACTCTTTTTCCTACACCGAGCCGAACGAAACCTCTCCTGGATAATCTTGACCTTATCTAAGGCCTCCTGGACTAAATCAATACCCAACAACTGAGCCTCTCCCGGCTCGAACTATCCGACCGGAGACCAACACCGCCTACCATACAATACCTCATAAGGTGCCATCTGAATACTGGACTAGTAGCTGTTGTTGTAGGAAAGCTCTGCTAAAGGCAAGAACTGGTCCCAAGAGCCTCCAAAATCAATAACACAGGCTCAGAGCATATCCTCCAATAATTGAATAGTCCTCTCGGACTGACCGTCCATCTGAGTATGGAATGTTGTACTCAACTGGACCTGGGTACCGAGCTCCTGCTGAACTACTCTCCAAAAGCGTGAGGTGAATTGCGTACCCCGATCCAAAATGATAGATGGCAGTACCCCATCAAGACGAACAATCTCTCGGATGTAGATCTTAGCTAGTCTCTCAGAAGAATAGGTAGTAGCAACAGGAATGAAATGAGCCGACTTAGTTAGCCTATCAACAATGACCCAAATAACATCAAACCTCTTCCGGGTCACTGGAAGTCCAGTAACGAAGTCCATGGTAATCCGCTCCCACTTCCACTCAGGAAACTCAATCCTCTGAAATAAACTACCAGGGCTCGGATGCTCATACTTGACATGCTGACAATTTAAACGTCTTTCTTCATCCTACGCCACCAGTAATGGTGCCGCAAGTCCTGATACATCTTCGCAGCACCCAGGTGAATAAAATACCGAGAACTATGGGCCTCCGCTAAGATCAACTCTCGAATGCCATCAACATTAGGGACACATACTCGCCCCTGCAATCTCAAAACACCATCCGCATCCAAAGTCACCTTTGTGGCACCTCCATGCTGCACAGTGTCTCTCAAGACATACAAATGAGGATCATCATACTGTCGATCACGGATCCACTCCAATAATGAAGAACGAGCAACCGCGCAAGCTAATAATCGGCTAGGCTCCGAAATGTCCAACCTCACTAACCGATTGGCCAAGGCTTGAATATCTAAGGCAAGTGGTCTTTGGCTGACCGGAACATATGCAAGACTACCCATGCTTGCTGACTTCCTGCACAATGCGTCGGCCACTACATTGGCCTTACCCGGGTGGTATAAGATAGTAACATCATAATCCTTCACTAGCTCTAACCACCTTCGCTGCCTCAAATTCAACTCTTTCTACTTGAACAAGTATTGCAAACTCTTGTGATCCGTGTACACCTCACACGTCACACCATATAAATAATGCCTCAAAATTTTCAAGGCATGAACAATGGCTGCCAACTCTAGATCATGGACTGGGTAGTTCTTCTTGTGGATCTTCAACTGCCTCGAAGCATAAGCAATAACCCTGCCATCCTGCATCAATACCGCACCAAGACCAACACGGGAAGCATCAAAATAAACAGTGTAAGGTCCTGGACCTGTAGGCAAAACCAATATCGGTGTTGTGGTCAAGACTTTCTTGAGCTTCTGAAAGCTCTCCTCGTACTCATCTGACCACCTGAACTTGGAACCCTTCTGGATCAACCTGGCCATCGGGGCAGCTATAGATGAAAATCCCTCCACAAATCGATGATAGTAACCAGCTAACCCCAAGAAACTACAAATCTCTATTGCTGAAGCTGGTCGAGGCTAATTTTTAACTGCCTCAATCTTCTTCGGATCTACCTGAATACCCTCAACTGATACGACACGACCTAGAAACGTTACTGAACACAACCAAAACTCACATTTTGAAAACTTGGCGTACAACTGGCTATCCTTTAGAGTCTGAAGAACCACTCTAAGGTGCTACTCATGCTCCTCCTGACTGCGGGAGTACACACGAATATCATCAATGAAGACAATCATGAACAAGTCCAAATAAGGTCTGAACACTCGGTTCATCAACTCCATAAATGCTGCCGGGGCATTGGTCAACCCAAATGACATGACCAAGAACTCATAATGCCCATACCGAGTGCGGAATGCTGTCTTAGGAAAATTAGACGCCCTAATCCTTAGCTGATGATAACCCGATTTCAAATCCATCTTGGAAAACACCTTTGCACCTTACAACTGGTCGAACAAATCATCAATCCTCAGCAGTGGATACTTCTTAATTGTTACCTTGTTCAAGTGCTGGTAGTGAATCCACATCTGTATAGAACCATCCTTTTTCTTCACAAACAGAACTGGCGCATGATAACTAGGAATTTTGCATGATTTTTAACCCCATCTTACCTTAGCTTTGTGCATAAAATGTGATTAAGTGGCTCTGAATTACTGACAAGTGCGCTAATTTGCAGGTTTGTGCGAATAGAGGATGAGTATCATCAAAGCGGCTCAAAAAGGAGTAAAACCGGTAAAGTGCCAACAAAGAGATGAAGGACTTCAAGGAAGCCTGTGCGGACCGCACTGTTTTGGTGTACGGCCGCACAGGCTGGTTCAGAGACTCAAAGATTCAAACACTATCCGCGCGGACCACACTGATTTGGTGTGCGCCCGCGCAGGTGAAGATCAGAGAAGCCTCAAATGCAGACAAGACCCACGCGGACTGCGTCCAAAACTATGCGGTCCGCGTTACTGTACTCATGCGGCCGCGTGCCATATCAGTGCGGCCCGCTTAGATAAAGGATCAGAGGCTATGCATGTAGATGATTTGTGCAGTGCGGCCGCATGTCAAATGTATGCGGTCCGCGTCACAGTTCCTATGCGGCTGCATGACAAATGTGTGCGGTTCGCGCACCTATTCCAGCAGAGGACCTTCAGCAGCCCAATTACCCTACGCGGCCGCACGACAAAAGTGTGCGGTCCGCGTGAGTCCCGCATGGGCATTTTTGTCCGAAAACTTCAAGGTAGTATAAATAGCTTCTTTTTCTTTTTTAGGTTATATTAGACAATACATAGTGATGGCAGAGCTCGTGAGAAGGTAGAACACGCCTATTTTGGGCAATTTTGTACTAGATTAACTTTAGATTTCATTTCCAATCAATTATTATGTCAATTTTTAGCTTCAATTTCTTCATCTTCTTCTATTTCTATGGATAGCTAAACCCATAGCTAGGGTTGTAGCCCAACCCTAGTGTGGGTAATTGATTGGTTAGAATACTAAATGCAAGGATGATTATGGGTAATTGGTTTTGGGTTGAATGAATGTATTTAATTGGGATTTTGTGGTTGCAAACATGAAGTCTATATTTGTGGGTTTGGTCTCTACTTGAGAAAGAGAGTCTAAAACCTCTCATTCAATCCCAACAAGAACTTGGGATGGACCCATGAGAATGGTAGTCCCAAGTAACGGGTATAAACCTCGAGAGAGTAATTACCCAACTTGACCCTAAATGTTGCTTGGGCAAATTAGCCTACCCAATTGGTCTCGAGAGAGTCAATTGGGCAAAATTGTTCTCTCTACCGAGAGGTGTGAGAATGAATGTATAGAGCAACGGCTATCCGACTATCCCATGTATCATCTTCGCATGGAATTTCGAATACCCTTAGTTATTCCACCTAGGTATAAGCTACTTCTATAGTTCCCTTTTTCCATTAGCAAATCATAATTAGAAATAGCCGTAGCATAATTTAGACAACACAATAGTAGTAAATACAATAGCTTATACTTTGAAAATACCAAAAATATTTAAAGATAAACTAGAAGCCAAAACTCAATTCTAGTGCAACACAATTATTCACTCCAAAAATCTAACTCCCTGAGGAAATTGACCCCGAGCCACTATTCGGGTAAGAGTCTTAGTGCCCACTCATACCGTCGTGTTGAGTTTGCGACGATCACTTTTTGGCGCCGTTGCCGGGGAGTTAAACGGTGTTGATTAATTGCGTTGCTAGTGTTGTGTTTTGCTTCTTCTTTCCTTCTTTTACTAATTTTTCTTGATTCAATTTTAATAGGTACAAATGGATCTTAATGCAAATGCTAATCTTACCTTTGGCGATGCCATGACGGGGGAGGAGGTAGAGGATCCTGAGCAAGATGAATTTCCGGTACAAAATGTACCACGAAGGGCTCGAAATGCTAATGCCAATCAACATGGCCAAATTCCAGACCCTCATCTGCCACCGCCAAGGGTTGCACCAAGAGCAATGACAAATCAAGGATATGCTAGTGCCATTGTTCCTCCCCGAATCTGGGCGGGGAACTTCCAAATTACAAATGTGATGCTGACACTATTGGAGCAAAAAGGGTATTTTACGGGCGCCTCCAATCAAAATGCCTACAAGCACTTGAAGGGGTTCGTAGATACTTGTTGGGGAAGCAAACAAACCAATGTGTCCGAAGATGCTTTGCGGTTGCGACTTTTCCCTTTTTCATTAAGGGGTAAGGCGCTAGATTGGTTGGAGAGGTTGCCGAATCATTCAATCACTACATGGGACGAATTGGCGGATAAATTCATTGCCAAGTTCTTTTCCCCTACTCATATGGCGGCATTGAGAGATGATATTCGAGCCTTCAAGCAAGAACCAAATGAGCCGTTGTATGAAATTTGGGAGAGATATCGGACCATGGTGAAAGAGTGCCCTAACAATGACATGACCGATGCTATGGTTCAACAAACTTTCTATAGGGGGATCAACAAGGCGAACCAATGCATTGTGAACCAACTGGCGGGAGGCAATTTCATGAAGTTATCTTTGGAGGAAGCATGTCAAGTAATGGATCAAATGTCCGACATTTCTTCGGCATGGAAAAGCCGGGCGAATGTACCTCAAGGAGATCCGAATGTTATTCATCTACATAAAGAGCTGCATGACCATGGACAAGCCATTGCCGAGCTCACTACAACCATGAATCAATTGGCGAAAGCTCAACTTCAACAAGTGCAAAATCCACGCCAAGTGAATTCTATGGAGAATGTGTCAATGTTGAAAAGGAGGAATAGAGGGAAACAAGCGCAACAAAGCCAATATGATCAAAATGAGAACAACAATTCAATATGTGAACAATTTCCAAGGCAATAGAGGAAATCAAAACAACCAACAATGGCGTTCCCAAGGTAATTGGGGGAACAATCAAGGAAAAGGTAATTGTAATAATAACAACAATAGGAATGATGGTGGAGAGTGGAAAAACCAAGGCAATAATTGGAACAATCAAGGAAATAGTGGAGGCAATTGGAGTGGAAACAACAACAATTGGGGGAACAATAACAATCAAGGTGGGTGGAACAATGGTGGTAATCAAAACAATCGGGGGCAAGGTTTTCAAAGAGATCCTATGTACCAACAACCCAACAATCCACCCCCTTTCCATTCACAAGGATCAAGTTCTTCGGGCAATGATATGGGTCGCATTGAAGCCATGTTCGAGCAAATGATGAAAAAGAATCAAGATTCGGATGCCCAACTAGCTTCTCATAATACTTCAATCCGGAATTTGGAAGTGCAAATCGGCCAACTTTCTCAATCTTTGAACTCCCGACCTAAAGGTGCACTACCAAGTGACACGGTGGTGAACCCGAAGGGAGAGAACAATCATGTGATGGCCGTGACAACTAGGAGTGGAAGAGGCGGTATTGTAAATGACTCAAATGAGAATCGAGTTGTGGATGCGGAAGCTTATTTGAATGATGATGACATGCAAATGAATGATGACCGTGTGGTTGAGCCTATTGCAACAAATGATGTGAGGACTGAAATTGAGGATGAGGCCGGGATTGAGTCCCAAGATACCGTGAACCCGTCTAGGGAACGCATCATTGATATTCCCGAGCCATCTATTCCAAATGCCAAGGCACCCTTGCCAAGGCCTCCTCCACCGTATCCTCAAAGATTGGCAAAGCAAAAAGGAGATAATCAATTTAAGAAGTTCATAGAGATGATGAAGAGCTTGACCATTAATGTGCCATTGGTGGAGGCACTTGAACAAATGCCCGGGTATGCGAAATTTATGAAGGATTTGGTGACGAAGAAGAGGTCACTAGATTGTGAAATGATAACAATGACTCACCAAGTGAGTGCCATAGTTCATTCCATGGTTCCCAAGTTAGAAGACCCCGGAGCCTTCACTATCCCTTGTACTATCGGATGTGCAAATTTTGCCAAAGCACTATGTGATTTGGGTGCTAGTATCAATCTCATGCCATACTCCGTCTTTAAAACCTTGGGTATTTGACAACCCCGTCCAACATCAATGAGGTTGCCAATGGCGGACCGTTCTATGAAGAGGCTTTTGGGAATTATTGACGATGTGCTAGTGAGAGTTGACTAGTTTATTCTACCGGCCGATTTTGTCATTCTTGATTGTGAAGTTGATTTTGAGGTGCCTATCATTCTTGGTAGGCCATTCTTGGCTACCGGGAAAGCTCTTGTGGATGTGGAAGCCGGAGAATTGACATTTAAGGTCGGTGATGAGAAGGTGGTTTTCCATGTGTGCAAATCCATGCGCCAACCAAATAGCACCGAAGTGTGCTCGTTTGTGGACATTGTCACGGCGGTGATAGTGGATGACACAAGCGCCATGATCAATGTTGAGGATCCTCTTGAGGCGGTACTTTTAAACATGGAGACCAATAAAGATGCCGAACGTGTGGAATGTGTGAATGCCTTACATGGTATGGGCTCGTACTCTTATGAGCCTAGGAAGCTATCATTGGATCTTGAGAACCGAAAGACTCCTCCTACAAAGCCATCTATTGAAGAGTCGCCGGTGTTGGAGTTGAAACCACTTCCTCCTCACCTCAGGTATGAGTACTTGGGTCCCAATTTCACTTTGCCAGTCATTCTTTCTTCTTGCTTGACTAACATGCAGGTTGATGCCACTTTGGCGGTTCTACAAAAGAGGAAGCGAGCGATTGGATGGACTTTGGCGGACATTCGGGGAATAAGCCCCGCGTTTTGCATGCACAAAATAATATTGAAGGAGAATGCTCGACCATCACTTAAGCATCAAAGAAGATTGAACGAGGCTATACAAGAGGTCGTCAAGAAAGAGATTATAAAATGGTTGGATGCCGGGGTGGTTACTCCATCTCGAATAGTTCTTGGACTTCCCCGGTCCAATGTGTTCCCAAGAAAGGTGTCATGACGGTTGTCACCAATGCAAAGAATGAGCTAATTCCTACTCGTACTGTTACGGGTTGGAGAGTTTGTATGCATTATAGAAAGCTTAACAAGGTGACGAGGAAGGATCATTTTCCATTGCTGTTCTTGGACCAAATGTTGGACCGCTTGGCGGGTAGAGCTTATTATTGTTTCTTGGATGGTTATTCGGGGTATAATCAAATCCTCATTGCCCCGGAAAATCAAGAGAAGACTACCTTTACATGTCCCTATGGCACATTCGCTTTCTCTCGAATGCCATTCGGATTGTGTAGTGCCCCAGCCACGTTTCAGAGGTGCATGATGGCGATCTTTACCGACATGGTGGAAGACATTCTCGAGATATTGATGGATGATTTCAGTGTAGTTGGAGATTCCTTTGATGATTGCTTGGCAAATTTGGACCGTGTATTGGCTAGATGTGAAGATACAAACTTGGTGCTTAATTGGGAAAAGTGCCACTTTATGGTGAAAGAAGGAATTGTCTTGGGGCACAAAGTTTCAAAAGATGATATTGAGGTCGACAAGGCAAAGATTGAAGTCATTTCAAGGCTCCCTTCCCCTAACTCTGTTAAAGGGGCGAGGAGTTTCCTAGGGCACGTCGGATTCTATCGGCGATTCATCAAAGATTTTTCCAAGATTGTGAACCCTTTATGTAGACTTTTGGAGAAGGATGCAAAGTTTGTTTTTGATGAGAAATGCATGGAGTCTTTTGAGTTGTTAAAGCATAAATTGACAACTACCCCAATCATCACCGCACCCAACTGGAATTTGCCTTTTGAACTAATGTGTGATGCTAGTGATGTTGCGGTAGGTGCGGTACTTGGTCAACGGCTCAACAAGATGTTCCACCCAGTGTACTATTCAAGTAAAACGATGAATGAGGCTCAGCGGAATTATACTGTCACGGAGAAGGAGTTGTTAGCCATTGTATTTGCCATGGAGAAATTTCGTCCTTATCTTATGGGGGCTAAGGTGATAATCCACACCGATCATGCCGCCCTTCGGTACTTAATGACAAAGAAGGACTCCAAAGCAAGATTGATGAGGTGGGTGCTTCTCCTTCAAGAATTTGATCTAGAGATTGTTGACCGAAAAGGGAGTGAAAATCAAGTGGCGGACCACTTGTCTCGTCTAGAGGAGAAAGGGAGGCCTTCCAACGGCCTTGAAATCAATGAATCTTTTCTAGATGAGCAACTTCTTGCAGTGTCAATGAATGATATGCCATGGTTCGCCGATGTAGCCAACTACCTTGTGTACGGTGTGATTCCATGTGAGCTCTCTTCCAACCAAAGAAAAAAGCTAAAGCGGGAGAGTTTGGACTTTTATTGGGATGATCCGTACTTGTTCAAAATTTGCACGGATGGAGTGATTAGAAGGTGTGTCCCAGAGAGCGAACAAATGAGCATCTTGGAAGCTTGCCACTCCTCTTCCTATGTTGGTCACCATGGAGGAGTAAGGACGACCTCCAAAGTCTTGAGCTGTGGATTCTATTGGCCAACAATTTTCATGGATTCTAGTGATTTAGTGAAGAGCTGTGATGCATGTCAAAAAGCAGGTGGAATTTCAAAAAGAGATGAGATGCCCCTAAACACCATTCTAGAAGTTGACATTTTTGATGTGTGGGCCATCGATTTCATGGGACCGTTCGTGAGTTCTTGTGGAAACACATATATTTTGGTAGCAGTGGACTATGTTTCGAAGTGGGTAGAAGTCGTGGCTCTTCCTAACAACGAAGCCAGGAGTGTTGTGAACTTTTTGAAGAAATACATCTTTACAAGATTTGGGACCCCCCGTGCCATCATTAGTGATGGGGGCTCCCACTTTTTTAACAAGGCTTTCGATTCATTGTTGACCAAGTATGGTGTTAATCACAAAGTCACTACTCCATACCATCCCCAAGAAAGCAGTCAAGTTGAAGTTTCAAATCGGGAAATCAAAAGCATCTTGTCTAAGACGGTCAATGCAAATAGGACCGATTGGTCCAAGAAACTAGATCGTGCGTTGTGGGCTTATAGGACGGCCTACAAAACACCAATTGGTATGTCTCCCTACCGATTGGTGTTTGGTAAGGCTTGTCATCTTCCGGTAGAGCTTGAACATAAAGCAATGTGGGCCTTGAAAAAGCTGAACTTGGAATGGGATGTAGCGGCAAATCTCCGGGTTGATCATTTGAATGAGCTTGACGAGTTTAGATTTCATGCATACTCCAGCTCATCCTTATACAAGGATAAGATGAAGTACCTTCACGATAAATATGCTCGAAGCAAGGAGTTCAAGGTTGGTGACATGGTTCTTCTCTTCAATTCCTGGTTGAGACTGTTTCCGGGAAAGCTCAAGTTAAAGTGGAGTGGCCCTTTTGAGGTAGTAGGTGTGACCCCGTTTGGAGCCCTAGACTTAAAGAACAAGAATGGTGAAATATTTCGAGTAAATGGGCATCGAGTTAAGCACTACTTGGGAAAGCCGGATGACAGCCAGGTGGTTGCATTTTTGCACTTGAAGTGATGGTATGGTAATTTGCGTCGTGCCGCGACGTTAAATCAGGTGCTTCTTGGGAGGAAACCCATGTGTTTTTCTTTTCCTTTGTTTTCTTCATAAGTAGGATAGGATTTTTGAGCTAACAGTGTGTGAAGTGTTGCAGGGAGTGTGTTGAATTAATGTAGGAAAATACAGAGTGAACAGTTCTCTGAAGTTTGGGCCATGCAGCCGCACCACAAAACAGTGCGGCCCGCGTGGGTTGATGAAAGTGATGTCCTGAACTCAAGGAAACCTGCGAGGCCCACGTACCAAAAGTGTGCGGTCCGAGTAGGGGTGGACAAGAGAGGATGCAAAATATCAAGTCTCTGAAGATTGGCCACGCGGCTGCACCACAAATCAGTGCGGTCCGCGTGGAAATTGGTCAATTAAGTAGGTCTCTGAAGTTTGCCACGCGGCCGCGTAACAAAACAGTGCGGTCCGCGTGGAAGCTTAACCATTGAGGAGGTTTCTGAAGTTAGGCACGCGGACGCACACCAAAACAGTGCGGTCCGCGTGACTTGCTGGATAAAATGAACAGAAGGAAAATCTTGCGCGGTCCACATGCCAAAAGTGTGCGGCCACGCAGGTAGGTAAGTTATGGGTCCCACATCCTTTTCTATAAATAGGGACCTCTGGCCTTCATTAAATCTTTTGGCCAAATTTTTTTCTGAGACACAAAATCACTATTCACTCCCACTCTTTGTGCTTCAATTACAGCTTCAACTACTCTTGGTAACATTTCATCTTTGATTCATTGCATTCATTATTTTAATTAATGTTAATTAATGTTAGCATAACTTCTTAATTTCTTTATTTTCTTCTTTTAATTGATAACTTTAGGATCAAGCATGCTAATTATAGAACTAGGGCTAATTTTCCTTGTTAAAATAACTGAGTAGGGACACCTAGGACACAGGATAGTGAACACAATGGACTGAATTGAACAAAAAGATGCCCTACCAGTTCTTATCTTTTTCCCTATACGGCCGCACACTTTTGTTGTGCGGTCCGCGTGCTTTTCTGAAAAGTCAATCACATCTACGCGGCCGCGGTCCAAATCAGTGCGGACCGCGTGCCCGAGGTTCAGATAATGATAAATGTGTTGGTTTCTTCTGTGCGGACCGCGTCCATTTCTGTGCGGTCCGCGTCGACCTCATGCGGCCGCGTAATAAAACAGTGCGGTCCGCGTGGGTTGACTTCATATAGTCTGTTTGTTGCGTGATCAACTTGTGCGGACCGCGTGCCAAAAGTGTGCGGTCCGCGTTAACCTCACGTAGCCGCGATGCAAATCAGTGCGGTCCGCGTGGGTCAACTTCAGAGGATGCTACAGGGTACTGGTTAGCCTGTGCGGATCGCGTGTCAAAAGTGTGTGGTCTGCATGGCTTCTGTTCTTCACTGTGCTTGTTTTAATTTTGATATTCTGTCATTGTATACTACTCACATGCTTCGACTAACCAATATAGATTGTACTTTTGCAGGCAATGAATAAAATGTTAGCACAACGTGGGGGTAAACAACCCAGGAGGGGTGGTCCCTCCCGAGGGGGCAAAGGCAAAAGGATAGTAAAACTCACCCTGGAGGCCCAGGAAAACATCAAGAAAACCCGAAAGATAATTCGGGAAGCTGACAGAGCGGCCTCTCATTCCACGGGGAGTGATTACGTTCCTTCAAGGAGTATCACATCAGAGTCTGCCCCCTCCCACATAGAAGTCTCAGTACCAATCATGCCCTCCTCATCTCCAGAGGGAGATCAACCCACAGAGGCCACTTCCAAGGCCACCTCCAAGCAAGTCAATGTAGTCTCGGACTCGTCTGATGAGTCTCGAGCTGAGAAGCAGAATAGTGATGATGAGTACTCCACTTCTTCCACAGTTTCACTATCAGGGGAGAGTGGAGGTCAGGGAGAGGGAGGTGAGCCACAGGTGGGGGGGAATAGAGTGGACCAGGGATCCTAATGTGTGGTCCGATACGTTTGTCAGTGAGCTAGCATGGCATAAGTTCGGAGAGTGGTGGCCAAAGAGGAGATTGATCCCAGAGAGGAGGTTTATAGAGTCGGACCTACTTCCACACAACCCTCATGTGCAAGCACAGTTTCACACGAGAGAGGGTTGGGGTTTCTTTAAGGAGCTGGTGGAGAATGCAAATGAACACATGGTGAAGGCGTTTTATGTCAATATCCATCATCTAGTCCGGGATTCCACGGCCACAAAAGTTAGGGACCAAATTGTGTTGTTTGATGGAAAGTCGCTTAATGAGTTCTTGGGGTTCGCAGAAGAAGATGAATCTCAGTATCTAGAGAAGTTAGCTCAGAAGGAGGAGGCCCGACCGTGGTTAGCAGGTGCTAGCGGCTCCCGGAACTGTTCCGGTGTGGCTTAAAGCACAAGAAAAGATTTATAGGAACACCCTCAGCTTCGAGGCGAAAGGGTGGTTAACCTTTGTCTACAATCGTCTAGATCCCACCACTCATGACCATTCAATGTCGATTGATAGAGCGGTGTTGGTAGCTTCGATCATGGCAGGCTTCCCACTGAATGTGGGAAATATCATGTATAGGGTCATCTCAAATGTGGCCAATGAGACCAAGACGAACTACCCCTTCCCCAACACATTGACGATGTACTTTAGAGAGCTGAAAGTGAAAAGAAAGAAATTTGATGTTCTGGTGCCTCCAGCGGGAGCATATTCGTGGTATGATCAAAAGGGTCAGGACAACCCTAAGACGGCCAAAAAGGGCCAAGCCACCACTTCCACCACAGTTGGCCAGTCTGAGGAGCCAGCTGTCACCACTATTGAGCAGGCCACTCCACTCCCTCCGAGTCCATCTACAGCACCCTCCTCTTCTACAGCTGATCTGAAGATTCCAGTCTACAAGACGCACCGGTTCACTGCCAAGCAGCTGTCATACACTTTGACCAGTTTGAACAACTGGATGTCAGCTGCGACATCCAAGTTGTCTACTTTGACGACTGTGGTTCAGTCCCATAGTGCACCTGTGACGATGGAGGTCCCAGCTTCTATTGGGGACACGTTGAAGAAAATCCTGGAAAACTAGGAAAAGATGATGAAGAAGCATGATGTCTGGCTGAGGCAGTTGATTCACATAGCAAGGCACTCAAAAGCCTTGCTAAGGAGCATAGAAAGCTGAGAAAGACCAAGGCCTCAATGGAGTCGGTTGCAGCTCTTAAGGAGCAGGTGGACAAGCTGGTAGCTGATCAGTTGCCCCTAGATCTCCTATTTGGTGAGCCAGTCATAGAGCCACAACCGGAGCAGCCGCAGGAGGAGCTCAGGCCACGCAAGAAGAGGAAGCTCCCCAACACTGAAGGAGTGGTTATCAGAGTAGCCCCTGAGCAGCAGGAGGGATCCTCTGGTGCACCCACAGCAGCACCCACAGCAGGACCCACAGAAGCAGATGAGCCTCCCCCAGAGCAGGCACCTATCCCTGCAGCACCACAGCAGGTTGGGGACCAGTCTGAGGTCCCCACCACTACAGCGGATGAGGGAGCTAGTCAGAGCCACCCTGTTGATCAGGCTTGAGGGGCCATCTATATCCTTTCTCTTTGTGCTTTATTTGATAGTTAGCATTGAGGACAATGCTAGCTTTTATTCGTGGGGGTGTGCCCTACCGTTTTTGATTTTTGGGATTGTATATATTTGACTACTTTTAGTACATTCGTAGACGTAGTATTTGTATATATTTTAACTCTTTGATCTACTTTAGTTTCATTTTGAACACTTTTTCTCGATTGTATATACAGATCCATCTTTGTTCATAGTTCATTTGCTTTTTCATTTTTGGTTGTTCTCGTAGAATCATTAGTTTTTGTTTTAAGCTTTCAATAAACCCTTGGTTTTCTTAATGCCATGGTTCTTTCCAAGGGTAAAGTGTTGTGTGAACCGGGTGGCTCTTCCCTATGATAGATAGCGTGACAACTTTCTTAAGGGTTGAGTCAGTTTTTTTTTTCCTTTTTATTCTTTTTTTTCAAACTTTTTTGTGGTTAAGGGTACCTCGGGCGAACTTCACTTGGGTCTAGCACATTTGTTCTCCGTTCTTATGGTCAAAGACATCAAGTTGTGTCTAGATTGGTGAAAGTTGTGGCCTTGAGAGTCTTGTGTTGATCGAACAACCATCGATTGGTCATATGGACCAAAGTGTGCTCGAATCTATTCCGAGGTTGTTGTGGGCCTTTGACTCCATTTCTTGGTGATCTCTGAGTGTAAGTGTGGTGAGAAAGTAGAATTGTGAGCCCAAGCACTGTACCGATGGTCTAAAACTTGCCTCAAATGTTTGTTGAGGCGAAACCCTAGGTGAAACTTGACTTGAGAAGTGAGTGTAAGCCACATTTGATCCAAATGAACATATCATGAATCATTCCTTCCAACCTACCAATAAATGAATCCCTAGTCACCCCTTTTGAGCCTAAAACCTTGTTTCTTCATAAACCAAAGTGCAAGCCTATACCCAATTTAGACCTTCTCTTGGCACCCAAAGATCTTCCCTTAAAGTGATTGAAAAAGTATAAGTTTGGGGGGGAGGGGAAAGACAAGATACGAACAAGGAAGGCACCAAAGTGGCAAAGGCACAAATGCAATAAGAAAAAGAAAAGGCATGAAGAAAAAGGAAACAAAGAGAAAAACAAGCGAGCAGTTGAAAAAAAAAAGACCCAAAAATGGGGGGACCAAAAAGAGTTGATAAGTGAAAAAGGAAGAAGGAAGAATGAGAATGAATTGATCAAAGAAGAAATGCCAATTGCAAAATGGAAGAGTGCCGAGGTGCCTCCTTTTCACCCCTTAAAAAGAGAAAATGCCAAAAAGAGTCAAAAAGGTGTTCCATAAATGAATCAAAAGAAACGCTTTAGGGAAGGTTGAACCACTAAGAACCAAATCCTACCCTACCCAAAAAGCTTTCACAATGACTCCTAAAAAGTCCTATATGATCTCAAGTCGAGAAGAGCCTACATTAGTGGATACTTACATAAAGGGCAAGCCTATGGTACCTAGTGTCGGGCTTAGGGTCTCTTCTTTGAGAGAGCGAGTGTGAAATTCTCCACATTGATTTGAGTGCAAATACCCTAAAAGGTGAGATGCACTTAGGGAGAGCCGAGGGTGTATGAGTTTGGGGTCCACAATAACCAAAGTGCTTGAGGAAGGCTCCTTGATGGATCGAGTCAACCCTCGAAGCTCTTGTGTCACACTTGAACCAAAATGCTTAAAAGTTTTCAAAAAGGTGTCAATGATACATTTGCATTAGGGGCAATTGTTAGTCCCAATTGATGTTTGTGAGGTTACCCCCGGACAAGTAGGGGTGATTTGGTGTCTTTTCTCTGAAGGTTAGGTCTTAGTTTTGATTTGCTTGAGGACAAGCAAAGGTTTAAGTTTGGGGGAATTGATAACTAGGAATTTTGCATGATTTCTAACCCCATGTTACCTTAGCTTTGTGCATAAAATGTGATTAAGTGGCTCAGAATTACTGACAAGTGCGCTAATTTGCAGGTTTGTGCGAATAGAGGATGAACATAATCAAAGCGGCTCAAAAAGGAGTGAAACCGGCAAAGTGCCAACAAAGAGATGAAGGACTTCAAGGAAGCCTGTGCGGACCGCACTGTTTTGGTGTGCGGCCGCACAGGCTGGTTCAGAGACTCAAAGATTCAAACACTATCTGCGCGGACCACACTGATTTGGTGTGCGGCCACGCAGGTGAAGATCAGAGAAGCCTCAAATACAGACAAGACCCACGCGGACCGCATCCAAAACTATGCGGTACGCGTTACTGTACTCACGCGGCCGCGTGCCATATCGGTGCGGCCCACGTGGATAAAGGATCAGAGGCTGTGCATGCAGATAATTTGTGCAGTGCGGCGGCATATCAAATGTATGCGGTCCACACCACTGTTCCTACGTGGTCGCATGACAAATGTGTGTGATCCGTGCACCTGTTCCAGCAGAGGACCTTCAGCAGCCCAATTACCCTACGCGGCCGCACGACAAAAGTCTGCGGTCCGCGTGAGTCCCGCAGGGGCATTTTTGTTCGGAAACTTCAGGGTAGTATAAATAGCTTCTTTTTCTTTTTTAGGTCATGTTAGACAATACAAAGTGACGGCAGAGCTCGTGAGAAGCTAGAACACGCCTATTTTGGGCAATTTTGTACTAGATTAACTTTAGATTTCATTTCCAATCAATTATTATGTCAATTTTTAGCTTCAATTTCTTCATCTTCTTCTATTTCTATGGCTAGCTAAACCCATAGCTAGGGTTGTAGCCCAACCCTAGTGTGGGTAATTAATGGGTTAGAATACTAAATGCAAGGATGATTGTGGGTAATTGGTTTTGGGTTGAATGAATGTATTTAATTGGGATTTTGTGGTTGCAAACATGAAGTCTATATTTGTGGGTTTGGTCTCTACTTGAGAAAGAGAGTCTAAAACCTCTCATTCAATCCCAACAAGAACTTGGGATGGACCCATGAGAATGGTAGTCCCAAGTAACGGATATAAACCTCGAGAGAGTAATTACCCAACTTGAGCCTAAAAGTTGCTTGGAAAAATTAGCCTACCCAATTGGTCTCGAGAGAGTCAATTGGGCAAAATTGTTCTCTCTACCGAGAGGTGTGAGAATGAATTTATAGAGCAACGTCTATCCGACTATCCCATGTATCATCTTCGCATTGAATTTCGAATACCCATTAGTTATTCCACCTAGGTATAAGCTAATTCCCTAGTTCCCTTTTTTCATTAGCAAATCATAATTAGAAATAGCCTTAGCATAATTTAGACAACACAATAGTAGTAAATACAATAACTTATACTTTGAAAATACCAAAAATGTTTGAAGATAAACTAGAAGCCAAAACTCAATTCTACGGCAACACAATTATTCACTCCAAAAATTTAACTCCCTGAGGAAATTGACCCCAAGCCACTATTCGGGTAAGAGTCTTAGTGCCCACTCCTACCTTCGGGTTGAGTTTTCCACGATCAGTGCACCCCAGGGAGAAACACTAGTCCTGATGAAACCCTTCTCCAATAAATTTTGCAACTGATCCTTTAGCTCTTTCAGCTCTGGCGGGGCCATACGGTACGGTGGAATAGAAATGGGCTGCGTGCCTGGGGCCAGATCAATGCAAAAATCAATATCCCTGTCGGGCGGCAAACCCGGCAGGTCCGAAGGAAAAACCTCTGGAAACTCCCGAACAATAGGGACTAAGTCAATAGAAGGAACCTCTGAGCTGGAGTCGCGAACATAAGCCAAATAAGCTTGACACCCCTTCTCGACCATGCGTCGAGCCTTAACATAAGAAATAACAATGCGGGTGGCATGTCCTGGAGTCCCTTTCCACTCCAATCAGGGCATATCCGATAATGCCAAAGTCACGGTCTTGGCGTGACAATCCAAGATCGCATGATACGGGGACAGCAAATCCATCCCCAATATAACATCAAAATCCACCATGTCTAGAAGCAATAGGTCAACACGGGTCTCAAGACCCTCAAACACTACTATACAATAATGATGGACCCGATCAACCACTGTAGGATCACTCACTAGTGTAGATACATATACAGGAAAACCCAAGGCATCGCTAGGCATAGGCAAGTGGGGTGTAAAATAAGACGACACGTATGAAATGTAGACCCAGGGTCAAATAGCACTAAAGCACCCCTGTCTCAAGACACCTCTGACTATTGTGAATTATTAGAATGTATATATATGGTATGGAAAGGCCCTCCAAATAATTTATATATATTTAAGGTTGGTTCTTTGCATGGGGTAAGAATCGCCCCCAGAGAATAACGAAGAGTATATGAGTAAATGGGGTAGCTCAGCAGGGTTAAGCCAACATAGCAAAAGAGAAAATTGGCCGTCGATGTGTGTGACAAGCCTACAAATAGGGCAAGCCGACCAACACAACACTACCTGCTAAACGCTATTTTGAGAAAATGTTCGGAAGACGTCACCCCCCAGATTCTCTGAAATATGTAGTATATGTAATCTGAACGGTTGTACCAGGTCACAATGACTGTGTCCGAATATATATTGTCATGAGCAATAAGTTAACTGAGCCTTAAAGGAATTGCTGTGAATGTGGAATTTTGGAGAAATGTAATTTTAGGAAAGCACTCAGGCTACACGCTCCATTATAGTTAATATTTATCCTACATGGCCAGCTAGATGTAGAGGTCAGGATGTTAGAGGTGGAGGTGAAAATCCTAGAGGTGGAGACCCAACCATTGATATAAATTTTATGGTATGAGGGAGGTCACTACACCAGATGGTGTCATCACATGTATAATTCAGATTGTTATAAACAGAATAATTTTCCCTTTAATTTGATTTGGTTTTTTTGAAAGAGAAATTTGGACGAGTCCTTTTAATACGCTCCGTTCATGAGTGAGCATCGTATTCATCAAATCTGTTTATGGAAATACTCACGTGGGATATTACATGAGGATAGATATCCCTGTTATTAGGTGTTAGTCACTAAAATATCCATGAGGCTAAGAGTGACTTTATATTACTTATTACAGTGGGTTTTGATATAATTCTCGGAATAACTAATTTTAATTGTTAATTGTGCGCCCTATCAGTATGAGGGTTCATTTTATGTCATGATTATCCTTGACGGACAATTATTGAAAGGAAGAAAGAAAGGAAATGAAAAATTTCAGATGATATAATGTGCAAGCACTGTGATTCAGAGTTGAGGATTAGATCCTCAAATTTTTGGCATGATGTGAAATATTTCTAAGCCGAGCTTCAAGATGCGGTGGATATTATACAAGGACTAGGTCGTGGTAATAAGAGTTTATGTGTTTAAAATTCTCCTTTTATGAAATTAATATTTTTGTATTACATTTTTAAATGAGAGTCATGCCTGTTAGGGCTATTTGACCATTTTTTTGTATAGTTCCTATTCATATCTAGCCATCTCTATTTTGAAACCATTGAGTTAAGCCTTGAGACGAGCACCCAGGTGCGGATAAATATGACTCATTAATTCGAAAAAGTAATCACGGGGTCCCCATACCTCATTCTGAGTAATGTGGGAGCTTTGGAATAAGGTATTTGATAACACGTAGTTAATTGGCAATGTTGTAATTTAGGGACGACTCTTATGGCCAAAGTCATGGTTATGTGTGTAGGTACATGGTGTTCATGCCCTAGTTAGACTGGCTCGTGATAGTACCCATGGATAATGTATTGATATGCCCCCGCAGTCGGAAAGAGCATACGCAACATCTCAGAGTGGCTCTCCAGACTCTGGAAGGGTAGTCAGCTATATGCAGTCAAGAGTGTGAGTTCTGACTAAGTACAGTTGCATTACTGGGTCATATTGTGACAACAGAAGGTATACATGTTGATCCAAGGAAGACGAAGGCAGTCAAGGACTAGCCTAGACTAATATTAGCCACAAAGATCCAGAGTTTCTTGGGGTTAGTAGAGTATTATTGGCGGTCTGTGGAGGGGTTTTCATCTATTACAGCCCCGATGACTCTATTGACCCAGAAAGGTGTTAAGTTCAAATGGTCAGATGAGTGTGAGGCAAGCTTTTAGAAGCTCAAGACACCTCTGACTATGGCACCAGTGTTAATTTTGCCCACGGGTTCAAGGCCTTACACAGTCTACTGTGATGCATCCCATACTGGGCTTGGAGCGGTATTGATGTAGGATGGCAAGGTTATTGCTTATGCTTCGAGACAGTTGAAAATCCATGAGAAGAATTATCCGGTTCATGATCTTGAGCTGGCAGCAGTGGTTCATGCCTTAAACAATCTGGTAGCATTATCTATATGGTGCGGTGTGCGAGGTGTACACGGATCACAAAAGCCTACATTATTTATTCAAGCAAAATGAGTTGAATTTGTGACAGAGGAGGTGGTTAGAGTTGCTGAAAGACTATGATGTTACTATCCTATATCACCCAGGTAAGGCCAATATGGGGCTGATGCGAAGAGTAGAAAGTCTGCCACCATGGGTAGTCTCGCTTATAGTCCGGTCAGTCAGAGACCACTTGCCCTAGATGTCCAGGCCTTAGCCAATCGATTTGTGAGACTAGACGTTTCTGAGCCTAGCAGGGTGTTAGCCTGCACGGTCGCTCGTTCTTCTCTATTAGAGCGTATCCGTGAGAAGCAGTTTGATGATCCTCATTTGCGTGACCTGAGGGATACTGTACAAGGGGGAGGTGCTACGAAGGTAACTCTAGATGATGACGGAGTACTGAGATTGCATGGGCAAGTTTGTGTGCCCAATGTTGAGGGGATTCGAGAGTTGATCTTAGCGGAGGCCCACAGTTCGCGGTATTCTATTCACCCGGGCGCCGCGAAGATGTATCAGGATTTACAGCAGCACTATTGGTGGCGCAAGATGAAGAAGGACATCATTGCGTATGTCGCTCGGTGTCTAACTTGTCAGCAGGTGAAATATGAGCACCAGAGGCATGGTGGTGTATTCCATATAATTGAAATTCCCGAGTGAAAATGGGTGTGGATGACAGTGGACTTAATTACTGGACTTCATTGGACTCTAAGGAAATTTGATGCTATTTGGGTTTGATAGGCTGACCAAGTCAGCACACTTCATTCCAGTATCTGTCTCCTACTCATCGGAGAAGTTAGCAGAGATTTACATTAGGAAGATTGTTCGCCTTCATGGGGTGCCGGTGTCTATTATCTCAAATCGGAGTACGCAGTTTACCTTGCATTTCTGGAGAGCGGTCCAGCAGGTGTTAGGCACCCAGTTCCAGTTGAGCATAGCTTTTCATCCTCGGACGGATGGTCAATCCGAGAGGACTATTTAGATCCTAGAGGACATGCTCCGAGCCTGTGTCATTGATTTTGGAGGCTCGTGGGACCAGTTTCTGCCATTAGCAGAGCTCGCCCACAACAACAACTATCGGTCCAGCATTTAGATAGCCCCGTATGAGGTATTGTATGGTACGCGATGTCGGTCTCCAGTCAGATGGTTTGAGCCGGGGGAGGCTCAGTTGTTAAGAACAGACTTAGTTCAGGAGACCTCAGACAAGGTGAAGACTATCCAGGAGAGATTGCGTTCAGCTCAGTCCAGACAAAAGACTTATACGGATCGTAAGGTTCAAGATGTAGATTTCATGGATGGTGAGCGGGTATTGCTCCGGGTATCGCCTATGAAGGGCGTGATGAGGTTCGGAAAGAAGGGCAAGCTCAACCCTAGGTATATTGGTCCATTTGAGATTCTAGACCGAGTGGGAGAGGTGGCTTACAGGTTAGCTCCGCCACCTAGCTTATCAGCCGTGCATCTAATTTTTCATGTATCTATGCTTCGGAGGTACCACGACGATCCCACACATGTGTTAGACTTCAGTACTGTCTAATTGGACAATGATTTATCCTACGAGGAGGAGCCGGTGGCCATTCTAGACCGATAGGATCGATAGTTGAGGTTGAAGAGTTTTCCTTCTGTGCGTGTTCAGTGGAGAGGTCAGCATCCTAAGGGATGACCTGGGAGTCCGAGTCTGATATGCGCAGCCTCTACCCACATTTGTTCCCCGACTCAGGTACTTCCTTTTCTTGTCCGTTCGAGGACGAACGGTTGTTTTAGAGGTGGAGGATGTGACGACCCAAAGGGTCATCACCTGTTTTCCTCACTTGTTCCGCGCTTCCGAGGCCTTGAAAACCTCATCTTATGTTGCCTCGATTTACGTGCATAGTCTGGGCATGTAGCCGGAAAGATTTTGTGCTAGAATATGTGAATTCTATGAAAAATTTGAAGAACATTGATATTAATATTGATATAGTTGACTTCGGTCAATGTTTTTGGTAAACGGACCCGGACCCGAGCTCGGACGGTCCCGTAAGGTCCGTAGGAAAATATGGGACTGGGGCTTGTGTCCGGAGTCGAATTCTGAGGCCTAGAGCCCAAGATATGAACTTTTCTGTTAAATTGTTTTTGCTGAAATTATTAAATGAAAATGGATTAAACGAACATGGTATCGGGCTCGTATTTTGGTTCCGATGCCCGGTACAAGTCTTAAATATTATATAAGTGCTTTTTGCAAAGTTTGGTGACATTTGGATGTCGTTTGATATGTTTTGAACCTTGAGTTCCAAATTTGAAAATTATGAAGTTAAAAGAAAGATAATCATGAACTTGAGGTTTGATTTGATGAAAACAATGTTATATTGGCGATTTGGTCGCACGAGCAAGTTTGTAATATGTTTTTGAAGTTGTGTGCATGTTTGGCTTGGAGCCCGAGGGCTCGGGTAAAGATTTGATAGGCCGTTGGAGCAAATTCTGAAAAATAACACAACTGGTAATTTCCCCCAGCTAGTATCTTCGCAATTGCGAAGAAATACTCGCAATTGCGAGAAGAATCAAATTTAGGCTCCGTTCGCAAATGCGAACTGCTCTTCGCAAATGCAAAGGTGGCAGGAATCGCCTATGCTCGCAAATGTGAGTAAAGCCTCACAAATGCGAGGACCATAGTATTTCAGCCTTGATCGCAAATGCGAACTTATTATCGCAAATGCGATGCTGACAGGCCTGGGCTAGAGTTCGCAAATGAGAACAATTTCTTGCAAATGCGAGGGAAACAGTCCAAAACCTGCTATGTTCGCAATTGCGAACAAACGTTCGCAATTCCCATAACCGCAGCTATGCAACCTGATACTTAAACGAATTTTACACATCTTTTCTTCATTCTTTCAAAACCCAACACACCACACACGATTCTCCTAGAGCAAAATCACTCCAAAACACTTGTAAGTCACTTTTTACTTAATTCTTTCAATTCCTAACATCATTAAACATGTTTTTCAAGAGAAATCAAAGGTTTTCATGGTAGAAATTCTTGTTTTTGGGTAGAACCTAGGTTTTTCATGAATTGGAGAATTAGACCTCGATTTGTGGTTCGATTTCGAAACAAATCATATAATTGAACTCGTGAGGGAATGGATAACCAGATTTTGATCCGAACCCCGAGTTCCGACCACGTGGCACCAGGGGCATTTTGGGTAATCTTGGGTTAAACTTTGAGAAAACCATTTTTAAGCATCCAAACCAATTTATATAGTATTTATTAATGTATTTGAACCGATTGTGATTAGATTCGAGCAAGTTGAAAGTTGAAATTCGAGGTAAAGCTATAATTGAAGGATAATTGGACTTCAAGGCTTAGAGGTAAGTGTTTGATCTATCCTAGCTTGCGGGAATAGGATTAATGTGCTAATTGCTGTGTGATCGAGTGCAGTGTATGGGCTGTGGTGACGAGCATCCATACGCTGGCGTCTAGCATGACCATCAGTCGTTTGTTGACATATATTGTGGGGTGTTTTTAAGATAAAATCTTGAACCCTTGTTGGGTTTTGAAGTTGATCATTGTTTTCCCTTGCCGGGACTTTATTGTGAAGTTGATCATCGTTTCCCTTTCCCGGACTTTATTGTGAAGTTGATCATTGTTTTCCCTTGTCGGGACTTTATTGTGAACTTGATTATTATTTTCCTTGCCGGGACTTTACTGTGATGATTATTGTGTCCCTTTTCGGGATGGTTTATGATTATTGTTTTCATGCTTTTGCCCTTAACTGTGATTGTTATTTGGGTGAGGAAGAGTGATAATGCACGAAGGGTGATGCCGTGCCTTGTTTATTGATTATGCACAAAGGTTAATGTCGTGCCTTGTTTTATTGATTATGCACGAAGGATCATGCTGTGCCTTGTTTATTGATTATGCACGAAAGGTAATGCCGTGCCTTGTTTATTGATTATGCATGAAGGGTAATGCCGTGCCTTGTTTTATTGATTATGCACGAAGGATCATGCCGTGCCTTATTTTATTGATTATGCACGAAGGGTAATGTCGTGCCTTGTTATTGATTATGCACGAAGGATCATGCCATGCCTTGTGATATTGATTATGCACGAAGGAACATTCCGTGCCGTTGTTATTTGAACCATGCACGAAGGATCATGCCATGCCATGGATGTGAGTATGAGAGTAAAAGCACGAAGGGTGATGTCGTGCAACTATTTGATATTCCTTGTTTTGATATTGACTATTTTCATTATACTCTGATTTTCTTTACTGATTTAATAGATGTTGCTGATTTTGTAATTTCCCCTATTATGATATTTCTTGTTTAATTTGTTACTTGCTATTCCTGTTATCTTGTGGTGTGTACATATATAGAACTGCACAGGTTTATGTGAGTGTCTGGTCCTAGGCTTGTCACTACTTCGCCGGGATAGGCCAGGCACTTACCAGCACATGGGGTCGGATTGTGCTGATGCTGCACTTCTGTGCGTTTTTGCACAGGTCCAGGTTTCAAGCGGGAGTAGCAGCAGCAATAGGGTACTTGTGGGTTTTTCTGAGCATTTCGAGACCGAGGTAGCTTGCAGGCGTCCGCAGCCCCGGACGTCTCTTCTATTTATTTATGTTTATTACTGTGGCATCATTGTTTCGAGATAGACAGATGGTTGTTATTTTCTTTCAGACCATTATGTGTAGTATTCTTTAGTAATTCGTGAGTTGGTGACTCCACATCTTGGGTAGAGGATTTTATCGGTGTTTTACCTTAGTATTATTCATCTCTATTTTAGAAAGACTTCCGCATTTATTAAATTAGGTAATTATTTCTCTTGTTATTAAGTATGAGTATAAAAATGATGATATGAACAGGTTAATGTTGAATGAATTGGCTTGCCTAGCTACCACGAGTAGGCGCCATCACGATCCCAATGACGGGG
Organism: Nicotiana noctiflora; assembly: GCA_032618575.1. Taxonomy (NCBI): domain Eukaryota; kingdom Viridiplantae; phylum Streptophyta; class Magnoliopsida; order Solanales; family Solanaceae; genus Nicotiana; species Nicotiana noctiflora. Next base: position 132,081 of record JASVEL010012443.1, on the reverse strand, counting down.
GAAAATCCGGGTCGTGATAGCTTGTGACCGATATTCAGTATTTTGTTGTAATGAGCAATTTAGCTCGATGTAATGGGTATGTTATTTGGAACGGGTTGCACATTGCAACAATGTGATGTTAAGTACAGTTTTCTATATGCTATTTTTGTATGCCTTGCTTCCTATTTTCTAAGGAAAGTCCATAATAGTGCATGAGTTAAGTATTTTATTCCAAGAGTTCATTTTTCTTTTGTCACGTTCAAGTTCATAGCCTATTGGCACACTGTGGCATCATATGAGACTTTTGATCATGTTCGAGGTGGCTTATTGCCTGAGCGGTCCGTATTGGGTGAGATGAGATCATTGGATTTAGGATCGGTGCAATCTAATTATATGAAGTATATTAAGGAGCTAAGACCATTAATTGGTTCAGAATGAGGTGATGGTTCTTCTCAGGAGTACAGACCCACTGATTTGTTGATTAGGCAGTTGGGTATGAATTTCAACACACATCTTCCATCTTGGTGGGATTATAAGAGTTAGAGCTCGACCTATATAGGTCATGAGGTGCAATGGGAGCATCGAATTCGTAGAATTTTGACTAATTTAATTAGAGAATGTTATTATGGTCATGTGAGTAAAGTGGTCCAAGGTGTGAATTCAGCTAAGATATGCAGTCATGTTTTGGTACTGCAGGTAGTTGCTGATGCGGTGAGCGTATGTTGGAACTAGCCTGGCAGAGAATTTCGGATGTAGTAATTGGGCTCTAATGCTTATTTGCTTAAGTGAAATAAGATCGAGAAACCACACAGGCTAGAACTCGGCTGGGCTCTGAAAGATCCAATCTAACAAACTGTCTGGCCAAGGCCTGAACATCCATCGCCATAGGTCTCTCTGAAGCTAGTAGATATGCCAAACTCCCCAAACTCTCCGCCCGACGACTTAAGGCATCCGCAAACACATTGGCCTTGCCTGGGTGATAAAGAATAGTAATATCATAGTCCTTTAATAACTCTAACCATCTCCTGTGACGCATATTCAGGTCCTTCTGCTTAAGCAAGTGCTGCAAACTTCGATGATCAGTGTAAATCTCACAAGGAATCCCATACAAATAATGATGCCAAATCTTCAAGGCGTGAACAATGGCAGCTAGCTCAAGATCATGGACAGAGTAGTTCTTTTCATGCACCTTCAGCTGTCGGGATGCATAGGCAATCACCCTACCGTCCTACATCAATACTGCTCCAAGTCCAACCCGCGGGGCATCACAATAAACTGTATAGGACCCCGAACCGGTAGGCAATATCAAGATAGGGGCTGAAGTCAAAGCTATCTTGAGCTTTTGGAAGCTCGCCTTACACGCCTCTGTCCACTGAAAAGGGGCACCCTTTTGGGTCAATCTGGTCATAGGTGTTGCGATTGAAGAGACCCCTCCACAAAGCAATGGTAATAACCCGCCAAACTAAGGAAACTACGAATCTCAGTAGCTGAGGAGGGCCTGGGCCAACCCTGCACGGCCTCCACCTTCCTTGGATCCACTAGAATACCCTCGCTCGACACCATGTGGCCTATAAATGCCACCGAACTCAGCCAAAACTCACATTTAGAGAACTTCGAATATAATTGCTTCTCTCTTAGAGTCTGAAGCACTATCCTCAGGTACTGCTCATGCTCTTCCCCACTCCGAGAATATACCAAAATATCATCAATGAAAACAATCACGAACGAGTCAAGATATGGCCTGAATACACTGTGCATCAAATGCATGAAAGCTGCTGGGGCATTAGTCAGTCTGAAAGACATAATGAGGAACTCGCAATGACCATACCGAGTTCTGAAGGCAATCTTTGGGATATCTGGCTCCCGAATCTTCAGCTGATTATAACCGGAGCGCAAATTAATCTTGGAGAATGCCTGTGCACTCTGTAGCTGATCAAATAAGTCATCAATACGTGGCAAAGGATACCGGTTCTTCACTGTAACTTCTTTCAACTGGCGATAGTCAATGCACATACACATATAACCGTCCTTCTTATTCACAAACAACACAGGAGCACCCCAAGGCGAAACATTGGTCGAATGAAACCCTTACCCAACAACTCTTGTAACTGATCCTTCAATTACTTCAACTCAGGAGGAGCCATACGGTACAGAGGAATAGAAATGGGCTGAGTGCCCGGCAACAAATCAATACCAAAATCGATATCTCTATCAGGTGACATGCCCGAGAGATCAATTGGAAACATATCAGAAAATCTCGTACCACTGGGACTGAATCAATAGAAGGGGTGTCAACACTAACGTCCCTCACATAAGCTAGATAAGCAGCACACCCCTTCTCAACCATACGTTGAGCTTTGAGAAAGGAAATAGCACGGTTGTGGGTGTGATCTAGAGTACCACTTTACTCAATACGTGGAATGCCTGGCATAGCCACCGTCACAGTCTTGGCGTGATAATCAAGAATAGCATGATGGGCCGACAACCAGTCCATGCCCAGAATAATATCGAAATAAACCATACCGAGCAATAAGAGATCAATTCTTGTCTCTAAACCACAGATAGTGACCAAACACGACCGATACACACGGTCCACAACCAAAGAATCACCCACCGGAGTAGAAACATAAATGGGGGCGCTCAAAGAATCTTGAGGCACACCCAGATGTGAAGCAAAATAAGAGGACACATATGAAAAATTAGAACCAGGATCGAATAGAACTGATACCTCTCTGTGACTAACCAATATAATACCTCTGATAATTGAAGCAGAGGCGACAGGTGCCGCGCGACCAGGAATAACATAAAATCTGGCCTGGCCCCTCACTTGAGTGCGGCCTCTATCACCCTGATCCCTACCCCTAGCTGGCTGGGCAGGTGGGGTGGCAGCTGGGGCTGGAATGATGGCATGCTGGCCCTGCGAACCACGCTGAGGCTGAAAAAACTGAGGAGGTGCTCCCCTCCTACGCTCGGGGCACTCCCTAACTAGATGGCGAGTATCCCCGCACTCATAACAAGCCCTGGGAGGATGCGGTGGCTGTGACTGACTGGCCTCGCTCCCACTGGACTGACCCCTGGAGGTACCCCACGCAGGAGGCGCACTGGAAACTAGGAGAGCATAGTAAGGCTCCTGAGGTGCTGGAGGAGCTGGAGTACCACCAGCTGCTGACAATGCTGAATGAACTAGAAGACCGGAATAACCCCTTCCAAATCGACCGACTGCTGCAGTACGGGCACCAGAGAAACGACCCGACTCACGAGACCTCTTGGCCTCCCTCTCTCCTTGCTCTCTACCAAGCATACCCTCAATCCGTCTGGCAATACTAACCGCCAGCTGATACGGCACATCCGACTCTAGCACTCTAGCCATGCTAGATCGGATAGGCAAAATAAGACCCTCAATAAACCTCCGCACTCTCTCCCTGACCGTGGCGACCAAGGTCGGTGCATGTCTGACTAACCGGGTGTAACTAATGGCATACTCAGATATTGTCATAGAGCCTTGGCGTAACCGCTCAAACTCTGCATGCAAAGCATTCGTAAGGCTCTGGGGAACAAAATCCCTCAAAAACATATCAGAAAAATGTGCCCAAGTCAGCGTGGCAGACTCGACTAGACTATCCAACTCATATGTGCTCCACCAATCATAAGCGGACCCTCGAAGCTGAAAGCAGTAAAAGAAACCACACTGGTCTCCACAATACCCATAGTACGGAGGATGCGATAACACTCTTCCAGAAAAATTCCAAGGCATCATCTAAAGCTAAACCACTAAACACTGGGGGATCATACTTCTTGAACCTCTCCAACCTGCGTTGCTCGTCTTCGGAGGCAGCTGACCCACCTCCAGGCTGTACTGGTGTGGCAGATGGTATAGGAATAACCTCTGGAACCTGCTCCACGGGCACTCGCTGCTCAGGAGTGCGGGCTGTGGGAGTTTGGGCCCCTCCCCTGGCCTAAGATGTGGCTGCAGCAAGAGGAAGCAACCCCGCCTGAGCCAGAGTAGTGGACATGCTCATAAACTGAGCCAGAGTCTCCTGGAGTGCTGGAGTCGTAGTAGCTATAGTCGGTGTACCAAGTGCCTGCGCTCCAACCTGATCCACCAGTGGTGGCCTCAGCGGCAGCGCGCGTGGGTGTTGTGGCTGCACCTCGGGCGCGTCCTCGACCTCTACCACTACCTCGGCCTCTGACGGTGGCAACAGGGGTGCGTGTGCTTGATCCTCACGAGTAGCACGTGTCCTCACCATCTATGAGAGAATAGAAGACAGAAGTATAGATTTGGTGTCAAAATATCGCACGACAAGGAATTCAAAAGAAATGAAGAGTTTCTTAAACATTTACATAGCCCCTTGTAGATAAATACGAACGTCTCCGTATCGATCAGCGAGACTCTAAATAACCGGCCTGTGTCATGTGACTCCTATGAAACTAGAGCTTCGATACCAACTTGTCACGGCCCTAGTTCACCAATCGTGAACCTATCATGACGGCACCCAGTCTTCGCGACTAGGTAAGCCTATCACAAACGCAGAATTTACATCTTTCAACAACAAAGATTAACAGCGGAATAACATAGAAAAATTATAATAGGTGCCGCTCGGCACATACACTTTACCAAAATTTCTAGAATATATAACCACCAAGACTCGGAAACTGACGGGCAAAACACAGGCTAAAGAGAGTAAAACTGTGGCTCTATCCACCAAGAGTATCTATACAACCGAAACAAAAAGGAAATAACTAGTGTTACTAGGGAAGAACAGAAGAAGACTCTCCGGATTTGCGAAAGCATCAAATGCACACCTCGAGTCTCCTGATATATCTCCTCAATCAGCGGTAGTGTGCCTGATCAGATGTACTTGGATCTACACAACAAAAATGGTGCAGAAGAGTAGAGTACACCACAGCGGTACTCAAGAAGTGCCAAGCCTAACCTCAATGGAGTAGTGACGAGGAAGGTCAGGGCGCTACTGAGAATAATAATAATAATAATAAAAATAATAATATATCGAACAGTGTAAAATAGGAGTAAGTATGAAATAACAGCAAAATAAGAAAGAAACTACAAGTCGTCTACGATTAAGATAACAAGGAAAAATTAACACAGCAAATACAGAATCAATAGCACAAGATCTCGGGGAATTGAACCCACAGTCCATTTAACTCAGTAGCACAGGATCTCCAAGAATAGAACCTGCATTCCTTTATATCAATGGCAAGGATCTCCGGGAATAGAAACCGCAGTCCTTTATATCAAATCTCCGAGAATTGAACTCGCAGGCCTTTATATCAGTATCACAAGATCTCTAGGAATTGAACCCGCAATCCTTTATATCAGTGTCACAGGATCTTTGGGAATTGAACCCGCAGTCCTTTATATCAGTAGCACCGGATCTCCGGAAATTAAACCCGCAGTCCACAGAACACAAACACAATCAAACAAGAGAATACGCAGAGAGAAATGAAATACACTGCTATGATTAACAATTAAATCCAGTCTCACCATGTTCCAGGAAATTCAATTAAGACAAGTAGGCATTTAGACAGTTAATCCTATCTAATCAAGCTTCCCTAGCTAACACAGGATAAATCTTGCAATTAAACCAATCAAATAACAGAGATAACACTAATTGAGCAATTCAAGTAAAGTGGGATTTTCAACAATTTTGCGCAAGTACACGCCCTTCACGTCGCGTACAAGGCATTTAAATCAACACATAATATATACTAGGGGAAAGGACCCCCCACACAAGGTTAGACAAGTCACTTACCTCAATCCCGGTACAAAATCGCTAAAACATAATGCCCTTGCCACGAGTATTCGACTCCGAGTGGCCCAAATCTATTCAAACCAATTGAATAGTGTAAATAACATCACAATTAACTAATTACACTATTAAAATTAAAGCTACGTCGCAAAAATGGGTAAAATGACAAAAATACCGCTCCAGCCATCGGCTCGGAATCGAAATATTTTTACCTTTTCAGAACCCTCGTACTCTCACGAGTCTAACCATATAAAATTTATCGAAATCGGAGTTCGTTTTCCTCTTGAAATCATCAATGTTTGTTCTAAGAAATTTACCCCAAGTTACACCCAAAATCCGAAATTAAAGGAAGAATTCGAGTTTAGATTAGTGAATAATAATCATAAGGGAGTAAGAAATCGTTACCCAACAATTTCCTGTGAAAAGCCCTCGTAAAATCCCCTAAACCGGAGCTCCCTAGCTTGAGTTTGAGTAAAAAAGGAGGAACTCTCGCGGATGAAATATCTTATAACTATTTTGTCCACCCAGATAATAACACTATGTGATCACATCACCCTCATTGCGATCGCATAGAAGAAACTTTCAGCCTTTCAAATTTACCTTATGGGATCGCACACATCACCTTGCGATCGCATTGATTTACCAAACAACCCTACGCGATCGCATTCCTACATCCGCGATCGCATTGAACAAAAATAGGAACCTGGGAACCCTGGACCATACGCTATGCGATCGCATAGCACCGTCGCGATCGCAGAGAACCAATATCCACAACTATGCGATCGCATCACCCATTCCGCGATCGCATTGAATAAATTTGAACCTCCTCCCAAGTCTTCTATGCGATCGCATAGAGCAATTTTCTGCAACACTCATGACAACAAATCTGACCTGTTCATCAACTCGAAATGGTCCGTTTGACCCGCGGAAACACTCCCGAGGCCCCCGGAACCTCAACAAAAACCACCAAACTACTCCAAATCACCATACGAACTTGTTCCAATCATAAAAACATATTACTAAACACAAGAATCATCAAATCATGGCGGATTCAAGCCTAAGTTTCAAGAAAAACTTCTGAACCCTACATTCTATCAAAACCTGACCAAACGATGTTCGAACGACCTGAAAACTTGTAGACCTACCCAAAATCACCTAACAAAGCTACTGGAACTGTCGGAATTCCATTCCGACCCCCAGATCAAAATCTCACCTATCAACTGGATTTTCAAAAATTTCAAACTTCGGCATTTCAAGCCTAAATGAGCTATGGACCTCCAAAATACATTCCGAACATGCTCCCAACCTTGAAATCACCTAACTGAGCTAACGGAACAATCACATTTTTTCCGAGGTTGTCTTAATACTTTTCCAAATACGGGCCATTTTTCAATAATTAAGCTCTCATTTAGGGACTAAGTGTCCCAAAACACTCCAAATTCTAGACCAAACATCCCGACAAACAAAAATAGTAGAAATGAACTTAGGGAAAACAGTTAATTGGGGATCGGGGCATAAATTTCAATAATGACTGGCTGGGTCATTACAGTTAGGCATTCCCGAATTCGGTGGTTCTAGCATGGTCGCTCAACTATCATATTCGACTTATTTATCTGATTTACAATATGCTTTAACTTATGTGCAAATTTTAACCTTTAACCGCTTTTAATAATATTGTTCAGTATTTTAATAATGAATTGCCACTCCGTGAAAATGCATCTTGAACCACATCACAATCAATGTACCCGTGATTATCGACACATTTCGACTTCGTTGAGATTTGAATTTGGGTCACATAAATGTGCACCCGAGATAAGATTATTAAATACGCGCTAAAAGTTACTAAAGCGTTATTATTTTGAGAAGGCTGTGAAATTCGCTAAAAAATGGCTCATCTCGAAGTCTAAGTATTTTTGTATATACATTTATGAGGGCCTTGCAATTTATGTGTTTTATTTAGCGAGGCCCGTGTCATTTTATTATTTAAAAGGAAAACCTAAAAGCAACTATGATCCTCTACTTTATTTGTCTCTAAAAAAAATCCTAATTTATTCACTCAGATTATCCAGAGTCGTTATTATCGGGTTACATGAAATTCACACCCGAATTTAAAGTTAGACATCATAACTATGTCACGGGAACTGTACCCATGATCACGACAATATGAACAAACAAACATCCGAAAATATTAAGCAAATGAACAAACGGATTCAACCCATTGACTCATGTATGGAAAAATTCGTCAAAGAAGAACACATACAGTAAAGCCAATAAAGATAATATACAGTGCAAAATGCAATTTTAATAAGATAATATATTCAAGGCCCTACTGATTAACCAAAATAAGAGATTTCGATTAAAACTAGAAAATAATAGAAAAAATCGGGTTACTGATAATCAAGAGACCGAAGAATGTTATAGGCTTTCAATAATTAGAATGAACAATAAAGAAAAATTGTATTTCAGTATGCTTTCAATAGCTGATCGTGTCCACAAATGGTATGACTTCTTCCTTTTATAGCTGACCCTAGGTAAAAGAATGAAACCTAGGCTTTAATGACATAATTATTAGTAATAAATGACATTGAATGGATCGTTACACAATCATTCCTATTAAATACCAATTCTTCAACGTATCAGGTATTTAATGTTTGAATTTGGACTTCTTCTTGTGTTCAAATCCATGCCTTAAATATTTGTTGATCCGGTGCCCTTGAATGTCTTGAATTGATACGGAACTTGTATCTACTTACTTTTCCCTTTTCCCGTGTCTCCTATCATTAGCTTCGTATCTTTTTTGAATATTCAAGAGTCCACAGTCTTAAATGACTAATTTAGATATTTGATACGTATCTAAACTATTCCTCGCGTCCTCTTTGAACTCCTTTTTTCAATTACATTTTTGTTGACTTTTTGACCAATCCACGTGTCATGCCACATCACTCTTGGTAAAAATTCAATTTTTCCCAATACAGATAGTCCGCCCACTTCCCATTTATTTATTATTTAAATATTTGGGAAGTGGATTCTCATTAAAAAGGGAATTTTTGTCACAATAAATGTTATGTCAGTGTTGACGTTTCAATTGTCCCTTCCATTTAATGCACCACATACGTGTCACTTCTTCACTAGCTTTGTGGTTCTGCAGCCTTTTTCTTCCCTATTCACGAAGTGATGGTTACCTTTATTATAGGCATTTCATCAATATTCTTCTTAGTTCGCCAGTTGCTTTCCATATACTCTTTCGATTCCTTTTTCTTCGATTATCTTCTTCATCAACTGACTCCTCACTTTTACCTTCTATTTTTCTTCTGTAAAAATTTGTTAAACGATGACATCTTCACATCCAATTCCAGAAAGAGTTCCCATACTCAATAGTTTTCCCAATGCTGCCGCAAGACATAGAAGAGGTAGAGGAGGTGACCCTCGTGGTGCAGGATCGACACAGGGTGGTACATTTTTTACTACCATCCATTCTATTTCTGGCATTTCCTCTAGAGTGGCTTTGTTTAACAAACCCTCTTCTAAAGGAAAAGAACTTGATGAGCCCTTTCAAGAACTAACGGTAGAAGAACTCGTACCGTCTGATCTATCTTTTGAGAATGACAAAGAATCTCTTTGTGAGCAAATGCTTAAATTTGAAAAAGTTGATAAATACCCTTCTTTAATCACTGAACCACTGATCCCAATCGTTCGAAAAGATTGTCGTTGGAAAGATAGTACTCCCATAGTTATACTCAACCCTAACCAGAGAATTTCTTCTTATAGAGCCGATTTTTCTTGCGTTTATAATTATCCTTTCACTCTAGGATTTACCCCTGCCATTGATCCAGTCATTCTTGAATTTTGCCGTTTCTTCAAAAATATGTTTACCTCAAGTTGGTCCCCTAGTATGAAGAGCAGTGGCATGCTTAAGGTTCATGTCGATCAAAGCGGACGCGGATTTTACTTTTCCTCATCTGATTCACCTTTACCATACCAAACTCTTTCGTAATGGAGTTTTTGCATTGTTTGCAAGAGGTAAGAGGGTTTTGATAAATCCTGAGGATATTAATGACCGTGGCTGGTACACAGGATTCGTAAGTGTTCCCACAATTGATTTGGTGGGTGGATCAAACACGCCTTTTCCTGAGAAATGGAACATGACACGTAAGTATTTCACTTCTTACCGTGTCTGTTTTTGCTATTTTGATCCTTCTTTTATAATATTTTGTTCTATTTTTTGATAGCTACCATGGCAGATGTGGAACTCGTCCCTGGCTTCCATGTTTGGGTAGATGCTATTTTGAAGGTCGTGCCTATGGAGGCACGTACTTGGAAATCAATTTCAACCAAACATGGATGGAGAGTTAAAACTCATGGTATACATTTAGTATTACTTCTACGTACAGTAAACTTTCTTTTTTTATATCTAATCTTATATCCTTCTTATTATCAGGATTTGCAAATCGAGGGATGTCAGCTGAAGTAGCTACTGCCCTTAGAGCTTCTTCCAGTACTCCCTTAGCTTTGGAGAGGACATAGGACGTACTAACAAAGATGAAATCAATTGAAGAACATTCTGATGTTGATGAAGATGATGATACCTCTCTGACAGCTCGTCCTAGGTCTCGGAGACGTGTGGTAGTTTCTGAGGATGATATTGAAGCTTCTCCTGCTCGTACCTTCGAGCCCGTTACTATTATATCCGATGAAGAAACTTTTCCAAATGACACTCCTGAATCTACTCAACGCCTTTTCATTGAAGGTTTTGAGAGTTGTGATTTTGGCCCAGTTTTGGAGGAAACCCCTCTTTCAACTTTTGTTTATGTCCCTCCTATTTCTCCTATCACTTCAAGTGTTACACCTACTTCGATTTCCATTCCTACTTCCTTACCAACTTTTGCCCCCGTACCTATTCCAACCTTTTCAAATTTTGCTGTTTTAACCTCCTCTACCGTACCTCCTTCTACAGTTCCCTCTTCTTCTGTTAGCCATGTAGAAGAAAGTTCCAGCAACAGAAGCATGGCTATGAGGAGCGCGACACTTGAGGTACCGGCTAAGAGAAGTCTTTTGAGGAAATCAGGTGGGGCAGACGTTTGGGTCGAACCCTTAATCGGGGAAGTAGAGAAAAGGAAAACGGACAGCCATAGTTGTTTGACCTTAATGAACAACGTAATTCATAATACTTTGAAGGTATTTTCCTTTTCACCCCCCCCCCACCTTTTAGAAGGAAATTTTCCCTTTAATTTCTACTTATATATACTTTTTTACAGGCTAATCTTATAGGCATGGAACTTATGGGAAGAGTTTCTCTTTTGGAGAAGAAAGCTCATGAAGCTAACAATGCTATTCTTGAAGCTAAAAAGAAAGCTAGGGAAGCTGATCTTAAATCAACCAGTTGGCAAGAGCAACTGAAGAATGCTCAGAAAAAGATAAAGGATTTGCAAGAGAACAATCGCAATTTGGAGCAACAAAAGCAAGCTTTAACTTCTGAATTAGATGGAGTCAAGGCTTCTTTCAGCAAGGTGGAGAAGGAAAAAGAACGCCAGGAATGTTCTTTTTCCGAGAAACTATCTAAGTCAAGTGAGGAGATTAGAGAACTTAAAATTTTATTGAGCAAGAAAGAAGAATACGCGGGAGAACTAGTACAAAAATTATCTCAAGCTCAGGCTGATCTGCAAGCTTCCTCTGATAGCGCACGTGCCTTTGAATACTCTCGTGCCTCTCTTGAAGCCACCCTTAATGCCACTTTGAATGAAAATCAAACATTGAAAAATGATATTACCTCGTGGCAAAGGGATTATGCTCTTCTTGAGGGGAGTTTTGATTCAGAGGTGAGCTGGGCTTTCTTGAACTCCCGTTGTGATACTTTAATGGAGGCTAGCCAAGAAGATTTTGATTTGCAATCAGAATTAGCCACGGTCTTAAAGACCATTGAAATGACTCAACAACCACTTGACTTTCCTTCTCCCACAGATGATACCACCATGGCTGATGATCCCTCCAATGATGGTGCTGTTTCTACTGAAGTTGACAATATTGCAATCCCAGCCCCTGAGGATCAGCCCGCAGAAGTTGAAGCTCCCGTGACTCTTGCTTTTCTTAACAATCCCAACATCCCAAATGTTTCTACTTCTCTAGAAGTTGATTATGTGCCTATGATTGCTTCTGACAAGGAAGTTAACACAACAACTTCAGAAAAACCAACTCCTTCAGGAGCAAGTTGAGAATTTTAGTTTTTTGAATTTTAAGGAATTTTATGGAAGTAGTCCCATGTTTACATTAATGGGGGGTTTGTAAAGATTTTCTATTTTATAAAGACTTTCTATTGAATCTTTTTTGTAAGTCAAGAAGTTTTATAAGTACTCCTTTGAATTTTATTCTTGCCTATTTTCTTATTTAGGACTTATAGAATAATGTAGCATTTTTACTTTTTGAAAATGCTTTATGATCCATCTCATGGAATATCAATATGAGGTTTTAAAAGAGAGGGCCCTTTTATATATCGACACTTAATGAAGAAGACTTCTCAACTTTATAATGGTGTTTATGATACGATGAAAGAAATAGGGGAAACACATGTTTTTTGTATGAAATAACTTGGACAAGTTTTTATTCATGAACTTGAGCAAATTTTTGAATGATACATGCGTTGTAGTACGTCTATAACTTCCTCGCAACCTTTTTTCGTGTAACAAATTTCTTAATATAAAATACACAAGGTTTTCTTTCATTGTAACCTGTTTTAGCACATAACCATAGCCCTATCTTTATATACTTAGAAAGGGGTTGGAAAGTGTTTACAACATTTGAAAAATGTTTTATGTAAAGCAACATCGAAGAATGTTGTGTACGTAGCAATTCACAACTGGATCTTGATACGTGGCAGTTTGTAGCTGGATTTAGTCAACTTTTGCTTGAATACCCGTATCTCTTTTTCTCTACGAACCCGCATCTATTTTTCTGCACGAAGCTATGTATATTGTATAGTCCCCCAAGTGTTTGAGCGTTGAAGAATGAAGCCTTGAACACTTGGTTAGAACTTTTGAGCACGTGATTTTTGCCCTAAGCAATTAAATTCCAAAATATATAAAATAATACAAAAATGATTTTTTGTTTGCAATTGTGTGATTTGGTTGAAATACTAGTATTTGTTTGAAAATAAAATTGAAATGAAAATACAAAAGAAATTAATTAGGAAAATATCACAAAAATGTTAAAAATTAGAAAATTAAGTAAAAATGCAAAAATACTAGAAAATAGAGTAAAAATACAAAAATATTGGAAAATTAAGGAATAAATGCAAAAAATGAGAAATAAAAGAAATATATTAGTAGAAAAATAAGTATAAAGTAAAATGTACAAAATATAAAATAAAATACAAGAAAAATAAATAAAATACAAGTTAAAACAATAAAATACAAAATACAAATACATTACATGTGTTTTGGGCCAAATACACAGCCCAAACACATTATACAATAGACCAGGCCCAAATTTTTACCGGCCATCTCCCTGGCATTATGTAACGACCCGGCCGGTCATTTTTAAAATTTACGTCTCGATCCCCAATTTAAGTGTTCCCCTAAGTTCATTTCTGCTATTGAAGTTTGCCCGGAGGTTCGGTTCTAGAATTTGGAGTGTTTTAGGACACTTAGTCCCTAAATGATAGCTTTATAGTTGAAAAATGGTCCGTATTCGGAACAGTATTAAGATGACCTCGGAACGGAGATCCGATGGTTCCATTAGCTCCGTTAGGTGATTTCGGGGTTGGGAGCGCATTCGGAATGTATTTTGGAGGTCTGTAGCTCAATTAGGCTTGAAATGCCGAAATTTGAAATTTTTGGAAATCCGATCGATAGGTGAGATTTTGATCCGAGCGTTGGAATGGAATTCCGACAGTTGAAACAGCTTCGTTAGGTGGTTTTGGATATGTCTGCAAATTTTCAGGTCATTCGGACGTCGTTTGGTCGGGTTTTTGATCGAATAAGACTTTTGAAAGTTATAGTTAAACTTAAGCTTGAATTTGCTGAAAACGGACGATTTTGATGTTAACAATAGTGATTTTATGATTCGAGCAAGTTGGAATGAGGTAATAGATCATGTCTGTATATTTGGTTGAGGTCTCGGGGGTCTCGGGTGTGTTTCGGATGTCCAACGGGTCATTTTTGGAAGATTTTGCCGTTTTGAGCATAAATGTAATGATCCAAAGGTCTATTTTTAGTTCTAGAGATCCAAATTCGATTTCGAGACTTCGAGAATTCAAATCATGAATTATAGGACTAATCTGGAAATTTTAGTTTAATTTCATCAAGTCGCGATTGGGTTTTTGACGCGATATGTGAGTTAATTATTTAACGAGCGAAATTTGTATTGAAATGCGCAAATAAGCTCCAAATTCAGTTTTGTTTGAATCGTTTGATCCGTATCAAAATTACAGAGCCATAGGAAAAAGAATCGTCTAATTTCGAGTTGGTATGATGGAGTTAGAGCCATTTTAGTAGGAAATGGCTGTGCTGCAATTTAGAGAAAAAGCAGCTGCAATGAACAGTACTGTGAATAGTACCCGTGAATAGTGATCGTGAATAGTACTGTGAACAGTATCGCATACAGTACACGTGAACGGTAACGCGGGTGAACAGTAATTTTGTTAAAAAATCTGGATAGAAGGTTTTTAATGGGAATTTCATCCGCGAGCAAAATCCATTCCCACCATTGTTGAACACATTTTGGAGCTTATGGACGACGGTTAAAGAAGATTTCAACTGAGAATCAATTGGAGGTAAGTTTTATGAGTTAATTACATGTTTTTATACAAGAAACATCCATGAAATTCATGAAATTATGGCTAAAATCAAGAAATTAGGGCATTGAACAAAAACCTTAATTTTAGGATTCGAAGGACCATTTGTGGTCCGAATTGGGAGTTCTTGGTATGTACGGACTCATGGCGAGACGAGGATTCGGAAAATGTAAATTTCACAATTTTTTGTGAAGCGTACTGAAAGTCGGGTTTTGGAAACTTTGTAGTTTTTGGTGTAATTCGAATTGTTTCGATTGGGTAATACCCAATTGGCCTATTTTGATGTATTTCTATTGATTTTGATCAGATTCTACACCTGTGGAGGCTGATACTCGTGGCAAGAGAGTTGTCTCTTAGCGGTTTCGTACCGGAATCGAGGTAAGTGGCTTGTCTAACCTCGTGTAGGGAAACCTTCTCCTCTAGGATATTATGTGTTAATTTAAATGCTTTGTACGCGAGGTGACGGGCGTGTACATGCGCAGATTGTTGGAAACCACCTTACTTAAACTGTTCAAATCGTGATATTTTTGTTATTTAGCTGATTAAATTGTAACTTTTACCTGATATTCGTTAGAAAAGCATGGATAGATAGGATTTATTTGTCTAAGTGCCTACTTGCCTTACTTGAACTTCTTGAAACTTGTTGATACTGGTTTTGGTGTAATTGTAGTTATGTATTTCATATTTCTCTGTGTTTTTCCTGCTTATTGTTGTGTTGGTGGACTGCGGGTTCAATTCCCGGAGATCCAAGGGCTTCAGGTTCGATTCCCAGAGACCCGAAGTTGTAGTGTTTGTGGACTGTGGGTTCGATTCCTGGAGATCCAAGGGCTGTGGATTTGATTCCCGGAGACCCGGAGTTTATTGAGATATTGAGATATGGACTACGAGTTCGATTCCCGGAGATCCTGAGCTATTGAGATGTGGACTGCGGGTTCGATTCCCGGAGATCCTGAGATATTGAGATACAGACTGCGGGTTCAATTCCCGGAGATCCTAGGGCTGCGGGTTCGATTCCCGGAGACCCAGAGACACTGATGTAGGGACTGCGGGTTCAATTCCCAGAGATCCTGAGTTGTTGGATATAGAGAGGGACTGCGGGTTCAATTCCCGGAGATCCTGGATTTGTTGATTTGTATTTTTGTTGTGTTTGTTACTCATGTTAGCTTAATTGTAGACGGCTGTAGTATTTACTTTATTGTTGTTATTTCAGTCTTATTCTTATTCAAATTGCTCGATATCATTATTATCATTATGTTATTATTTCTCGGTAGGGCCCTGACCTTCCTCGTCACTACTCCATCGAGGTTAGGCTTGGCACTTACCGAGTACCGCCGTGGTGTACTCATACTACTCTTCGGCACACTTTTGTTGTGCAGATCCAGGTACATCAGATTAGGCGCACTACATGTGATTTAGGAACACTTTCAGGAGACTTAAGGTATGATCTGCTACGTCCGCGGATCCAGAGAGTTCCCTTCTATTCTGATTAGTGATATTAGTTACTTCCCTTATTTCTATTGTATAGACATTCTTGATATATAGAGCCACATTTGTACTCTTTCTTAGTCTGTGTTGCCCGTGAGTTTCCAGGTCTTGGTAGTATGTTGCTTAGTGTGTTTTGGCGAAGTGTATGTGCCGAGCGACACTTATTACATTTCATTTACATTATTCCGCTGTTACCTTATCTTTTATTTCATGAAATTGTATATTCCACATCGTGTTAGGCTTACCTAGTCGCGAAGGCTTGGTGCCATCATGACAGGTTCACGAATGGTGAACTAGGGTCGTGACACATTAACTAAACGACACCGTACCAGCACTAATGAATAAGAGCCGATGATTATACTTTATAAACGGACATAAGAAGGCGGTGCACCTCTTAACCAAACGACGTCATGTTTAAGAATAATCACAGCCGTTCATTATAGTAAATCTAATGGATAGACCAATGAACCACTAAATGAAACAACGTAGTTTAAAGAAATCAATCTTGACCATTCAAACTACTTGATCTAACGGACTCTTTGAGATCTCTCATTAATTCATACGACAACGTTTAGGCACAGATGATCCTGGCCATTCATCTCAGTTGATCCAATGGCCAAGATTTATCAACCCAGGATCGATATATATATACTCCCATCTCCTGTTTAGCCGTCATTACACACACATATACATACACATTCAACCCTAGCCGCCCTAAGGTCTTCTTCCTCCTCTTCTCTCAGTCTCCCATGGAGACAACCGGAGACTGTTACAGTCTCCGCCTCCGGCCAATACCAGGCCACCAAACACCTTTCCCCACCCTTAAACCACCATTAAACACCTTAGAACCCTATTAACCCCGATAAAAAAACCAACAACCCCTGTTCTTGAAACCTAGGTCACCTGAACCCTAGCCGGCGACCACCTCAAAGTATGAATCTGTCACGACCCGGATTTTCCCCCAACATCGGGATCGTGATGGCGCCTACTCGTGGTAGCTAGGCAAGCCACTGTATTCATACTATCCTGTTTTTAACATAACTTTAATTAAATAAATGCGGAAGACTTTATCGAAATAATATTAAGCAGTTACAAGGTAAAACCATACTGAAATCCTCTACCCAAGACGTGGAGTCACCAACTCACGAACTACTACTGAATACTACACATAAAAGTCCGAAAGAAATATAACATAATCTGTTTGTCTCGGAACAAAGAGACTACAACTAGTAACATAAGTAAAGAGAGAGACGCCGGGCTTGCGGACGTCTGCAAGCTACCTCGGTCTCAAATGTGATTAACTTCCACGCAATCGATTTACTGCTGCTGCTCCTGATCGTAACCTGGACCTGTGCAAAAACGCACAGAAGTGTAGCATCAGCACAACCGACCCCATGTGCTGGTAAGTGCCTGGCCTATCCCGGCGAAGTAGTGACAAGCCTAGGACCAGACACCCACATAACCTGTGCAATTCAATATATATATATATGTGTACCACAAAATAACAAGAAATAATCAAGTATTAACACAATAAGGAATATCTTAAAGAATTCAACAATTAACCACAGTTAATAATTTCACAAGGAAAAACAAAGTGTAATGTAAACACAATTAATATCAATTCAAGGAATAGCAAACAGGTTGCACGGCATCACCCTTCGTGCTTTTACTCTCATCCTCACATCCATAGTACGGCATGATCCTTCGTACATGGTTCAATAATAGGGCACGGCATGATCCTTCGTGCATAATCAATAATAGGGCACGGCATGATCCTTCGTGCATAATCAATAATAAACATGGCACGGCATGATCCTTCGTGCATAATCAATAATAAACATGGCACGGCATCACCCTTCGTGCATTATCTCTCTTCCTCACCCAAATAACAATCAAATAAGTTCACAAGGAAAACAAGGTATAGTGGAAACACAAGTAATATCAAGTCAAGAAATGGCAAACAATTGCACGGCATCACCCAAATAAAATATAATGGAAAAACAAGTAATATCAAGTCAAGGAATAGCAAACAATTGCACGGCATCACCCTTCGTGCTTTTACTCTCATCCTCACCAAATAAACAAATAAAGTACACGGCATCACCCTTCGTGCTTTTACTCTCATCCTCACATCCATAGTACGGCATGATCCTTCGTACATGGTTCAATAACGGGGCACGGCATGATCCTTCGTGCATAAATAATAAAATATGGCACGGCATCACCCTTCGTGCATTATCACTCTTCCTCACCCAAATAACAATCACAGTTAAGGGTAAAGAGAGAAGCAGTAATTCATAATACGTCCCATCAAGGGCAATCAATAATAATCTTCACAACAAGTCCCAACAAGGGAGAACAATAACAATTCATCTGCAATATATCTCAAAATAATTATTTTCCAACGACTCACGGTCATACTAGACGCCAATGTATGGATGCTCGTCACCGCAGCCCATACACCGCACTCGATCACATAACACATAACACATAATCCTATTCCCTCAAGCTAGGATAGAACAAACACTTACCTCGAATGCTTATGAACAATTCACCCCGTGGAAATGTCTTTTCCTTTTGAATTTGACTCCAATCCAATCGTATCTATACACAATTGATTTAATATCATCAATTCTACTTAACAAACTAATTCATATTGCTAAATATGGTTTTTACAACATTCTGCCCGGAATAGTAAAAACCGACCCCGGGCCCACATAATCGAAACTCAAGTTTCGAACCAAAATAATTTCACCCAATCTTTCATGAGTTCAAATATACAATTTGTTCTTAAGTTCGACTCCAAAACGAGGTCTAAATCGCAAATTCTTTGAAAGCCCTAACTATACCCATTTCTCAAATTTTCAACCAATTTATACATGTTTAAGCCTAAGGATTTGATTGATGTTGATGAAAAACAAAGAAGACGAGTTAACAATACTTACCCAATGAACTTTGATGAAGAAATGCCTCAAAAATCGCCTAAGAGCTGTGGAGAAGAAAGGGGTTTGTGAAAATGGGATAAAATCCCGTAAGTGTTCTGTTTTTGAGCTGAAGAATTCACTGGGCAAAATTACCCTACGCGATCGCGTGAATTGGGCTACGATCGCGTAGAGGAAAGACTGGCCTCTTATGCGATCGCGTGAAAATGGTTGCGATCGCGTAGAGAAAGGACTGGAAGCTACGCGATCGCGTGAGGATTGCTGCGATCGCGTAGAGGAAACTCACCGGGCAGCCTATTTGCTCTATGCGATCGTGTGAACAAGACTGCGATCGCGTGTGGGAGGAACTGGAAGCTACGCGATCGCGTGAGGGATGCTGCGATCGCGTAGAAGAACTGGCCAATGCTGTGCGATCGCGTGGATGAGGCCGCGATCGCGTAGAACAAAGTCCCTCTGCAGAAACAGCAGAATTTCTGCTGTGTTTTCAAATCCGAAAACACCTCGAACCACCTCCGAAACACTCCCGAGCCCTCGGGGCTCCAAACCAATTATGTACACTAACTCAAAAACATCATACGAACTTGCTCGCGCGATCAAATCGCTAAAACAACATCAAAATCAATGAATTGAGCCTTAAAACTCAAGAATTCTTTAAAATTCCATAATTTCCAAACTTTCCAATTTAAGGCCGAAACACGTCAAACGACGTCCGTTTTCAACCAAACTTTACAGGAAGCGCTAAACCAATATATATGACCTGTACCGGGCGTCGGAACCAAAATACGAGCCCGATACCAGTACTTTTTAATAAAAAATCAGTTTCATTTTCCTTAAACATTTTCGGAAAACAATTTAACAGAAAAATTGTTTTACCGGGGTTCTAGACCTCGGATTTCAATTCCGGGCATACGTCCAAGTTCCATATTTTTCTACGGATTTTCTGAAATAGTCAAATCACGGATCCGGGTCCGTTTACCAAAAATGTTGACCAAAGTCAACCATATCAATATTAATATCAAAATTCTTCTACTTTTCACATATTTCACATATTTCAACATAAATATTTTTCAGCTTTGTGCCCGGACTGTGCACGCAAATCGAGGCAACATAGAATGAGGTTTTCAAGGCCTCAGAAGCTCGAAATGATTAATTAAATAAGTGATGACCCTTTGGGTCGTCACAATCTCCACCTCTAAAACAACCGTTCGTCCTCGAACGGACAAAAGAAAGAAGTACCCGAGTCAGGAAACAAGTGTGGGTAACGGCTCCGCATATCAGACTCGGACTCCCAGGTCAATGCCTCAGGAGGCTGACCTCTCCACTGAACACGCACAGAAGGATAACTCTTCGACCTCAGCTGTCGAACCTGCCTGTCTAGAATCGCTACCGGCTCCTCCTTGTAAGATAGATCGTTGTCCAATTGGACAGTACTGAAGTCTAACACATGTGTGGGATCGCCGTGGTATCTCCGAAGCATAGATACATGAAAAACTGGATGCACGGCTGATAAGCTAGGCGGCAAAGCTAATTTGTAAGCCGCCCCTCCCACTCTGTCTAAAATCTCAAATGGGCCAATATATCTAGGGCTGAGCTTGCCCTTCTTCCCAAATCTCATCACGCCCTTCATAGGTGACACTCGGAGCAATACTCGCTCCCCAATCATGAAAGTTATATCTCGAACCTTGCGATCCGCATAGCTCTTTTGTCTAGACTGAGCTGTGCGAAGCCTATCTTGCATAATCTTGACCTTATCTAAGGCCTCCTGAAATAAATCTGTACCGAATAACCGAGTTTCTTGTTCAAACCATCCAACCGAAGAACGACACCGCCTACCATAAAACGCTTCATAAGGAGCCATCTGGATGCTCGATTGATAACTAGAACTGTGGGCCTCTGCTAAGATCGACTTTCGAATCCCTTCGACATTGGGCACACAAACTCGACCCTGCAATTTCAATACCCCATCATCATCTAGATTCACCTGTGTGGCACCTCCCCGCTGTACTGTATCCCTCAACTCGCGCAAATGAGGATCATCAAATTGCCTCTCACGGATACGCTCTAATAAAGAAGAACGAGCGACTGTGCAGGCTAACACCCTGCTAGGTTTCAGAAATGTCTAATCTCACGAACCGGTTGGCTAAGGCCTGGACATCTAGAGCTAATGGTCTCCGACTGACTGGAATATAAACAAGACTGCCCATACTGGCTGACTTCCTACTCAAAGCGTCAGCCACCACGTTTGCTTTTTCCCTGATGATATAAAAAGGTAACATCATAATCTTTCTGCAATACCAGCACCACCTTCTCTGCCTCAAATTCAACTCTTTTGTTTAAACAAATACTGAAGACTCTTATGATCGGTGTATACTTCACATACTACACCATACAAATAATGCCTCCGGATCTTCAATGCGTGAATAATCGCCGCAAATTCTAGATCATGCACTGGGTAATTCTTTTCATGCATCTTCAACTGCCTCGAAGCATAGGCAATAACCTTGCCATCCTGCATTAACACTGCACCAAGCCCAATACGGAAAGCATCACAATAATCAGTATGAGGTCCCGCACTTGTGGGTAAAATCAATACCGGTGCTGTAGTCATGGCTGTCTTGAGCTTTTGAAAGCTCGCCTCACATTCATCTGACTATTCAAATTGAACACCTTTCTGTGTCAATCTGGTCAGTGGGGTTGCAATAGATGAAAACCCCTCGCCGATAATAACCCGCTAATCCCGAGAAACTCCAAATCTTTGTGGCTGATGTTAGTCTAGGTCAGTCCTTGACTGCCTCAATCTTCTTCGGATCAACCTGAATACCTGCTGCCGTCACAATATGACCCAGGAATGCAACTGAACTTAGCCAAAATTAACACTTCAAAATTTTTGCATATAGTTGGCTATCTTTCAGAGTCTGCAAAGTCACTCTGAGATGTTGCGCATGCTCCTCATGACTGCATGAGTATGTCAATATGGAAACAATGAAGACTACAACGAACAAGTCTAAATAAGGCACGAACACACTCATGCGTATGCACATATCCATGACTCTGAAGTCTGGCCATAAGAGTTATTCTTAAATTACAACATTGTCAATTAACCCTGTTATCAAATACCTTATTCTACAAATCCCACTTTACTCAGAATGAGGTATGGTGACCTCCTGATTATTTTCCCGAGTTAATGCGTCATATTTATCCTTACCTGGTGCTCGTCTCAAAGGCTAAGCTCAACGGTTTCAAAATAGAGATGGCTAATATGAATAGAAACTATACAAGAATTGTCAAATAGCCCTAACGGACATGACTCTTATTTACGAATGCGATACGAAAGTATTAATTCATAAAAGAAGAATTTTAAACACATAAACTCTTACTACCAGGACCCGGTCCTCATATGATATCCACCGCAGCTTGAAGCTCGGCTTAGAAATATTTCACATTATGCCAAAAATTGGAGGATCTCATCCTCAACTCTGAATCACAGTGCTTGCACATCATATAATCTGAAATTTTTCATTTCATTTCTTTCTTCCTTTCAATAATTGTCCGTCAAAGATAATCACGACATAAAATGAACCCTCATACTGATAGGGCACACAATTAACGATTAAAATTAGTTATTCCGAGAATTATATCAAAACATACTGTAATAAGTAATATAAAGTCACTCTTAGTCTCATGGATATTTAGTGACTAACACCTAATAATAGGGATGTCTATCCTCATGTAATATCTCAACGGGAGTATTTCTTAAGTAGTATGATTACGATGCTCGCTCATGAATGGAGCATGTTAAAAGGACTCGCCTAAATTTTCTTTCAAAAACCAAATTAAATTAAGGGAAAAATTATTCTGTCTATAACAATCTGAATTATACGGGTGATGACCACATTTGGTGTAGTGACCTCCCTCATATCATAAAAATTATATCAATGGCTGGGTCTCCACCTCTAGGATTTTCACCTCCACCTCTAATATCATAACCTCTACATCTGGCTGGCCATGTAGGATAATTATTAACTGCAATGGAGCGTGTAGCCTGAGTGCTTTCCTAAAATTGTATTTCTCCAATATTCCACATTCACAGCAATTCCTTTAAGGATCAGTTAACTTATTGCTCATGGCAATATATATTCGAACACAGTCATTGTGACCTGGTACAACCGTTCAGATCGCACATACCACATATTGCAGAGAATCTCGGGGTGACGTCCTCATAACATTTTCTAAAAATAGAGTTTAGTAGATAGCGTTGCATTGGCAGGCTTGCCCTCTTGGTAATCTTGTCACAAACATTGATGGCCAATTTTCCTCTTTTGCTATGTTGGCTTAACACTGTTGAGCTACCCCGTTTACTCACAACTCTTCGTTATTCTTCTGGGGCGATTTCTTACCCCATGAAATGAACCAACCTTAAATATGTATAAATTATTTAGAGGACCTTTCTATACCATATATATATAGTCCAATAACTCACCATATTTGTCCTTCACAACTCCAACACATCGATCGGACGTCAAGGTCCGTTGAAACCCAACACGATTTATTAGGTGATCTCCTGATATAATTGCATCTTCCGTTGGGACCATAACCGATGTGGTAAATACATTATCTTCCCACTATTTCTGTGTGCCTTCTGTAGCACAGTAAAATGAACTCCTCGCATTCGACTATTCCCACGTTCCGTAATTCCTCATAAGAACTGTCAAGCACAATCTCGTGGGTTCTCAAAAGATGCACCGCTGAAGGTGGCAGCGAAGACTTTGGTGAAACCTATCTGTCCTCCGTAAAACCTTTGAAGGCATAGTTGATCTATCACCAGCCTGTGCCATTGTTCGGCTGGATAAGCAGTACGTGACTACGCCATTCGTGGGAAGACAAGAGTGGAAATTTAACTTAACACTTTGAAGAACAAATTTGCACGATAAGAAAGAACAATTAAGAGACTCTTTCCTAACTCAATAGACTCTGGAGGACAAGTACAGACGTCTCCGTACCTACCTCCCAAACTCTACTAAGCTTTAAATAATGATCGTCGTATTCATCATCATCAACACCAGTAGTGTCACGACCCGGATTTTCCCCCAACATCGGGATCGTGATGGCGCCTACTCGTGGTAGCTAGGCAAGCCATTGTATTCATACTATCCTCTTTTTAACACAATTTTAATTAAATAAATGCGGAATGCTTTATCGAAATGGAAATAACAAATCACAAGGTGAAAATCATACTGAAATCCTCTACCCAAGACGTGGAGTCACCAACTCACGAACTACTACTGAATACTACACATAAAAGTCTGAAAGAAATATAACATAATCTGTGTGTCTCGGAACAAAGAGACTACAGCTAAAACATAAGTAAAGAGAGAGACGCCGGGCTTGCGGACGTCTGCAAGCTACCTCGGTCTCAAATGTGATTAACTTCCATGCAATCGATTTACTACTGCTGCTCCTGATCGTAACCTGGACCTGTGCAAAAACGTACAGAAGTGTAGCATCAGCACAACCGACCCCATGTGCTGGTAAGTGCCTGGCCTATCCCGGCGAAGTAGTGACAAGCCTAGGACCAGACACCCACATAACCTGTGCAATTCAATATATATATATATGTGTACCACAAAATAACAAGAAATAATCAAGTATTAACACAATAAGGAATATCTTAAAGAATTCAACAATTAACCACGGTTAATAATTTCACAAGGAAAAACAAAGTGTAATGTAAACACAATTAATATTAATTCAAGAAATAGCAAACAGTTGCACGGCATCACCCTTCGTGCTTTTACTCTCATCCTCACATCCATAGTACGGCATGATCCTTCGTACATGGTTCAATAATAGGGCACGGCATGATCCTTCGTGCATAATCAATAATAGGGCACGACATGATCCTTCGTGCATAATCAATAATAAACATGGCACGGCATGATCCTTCGTGCATAATCAATAATAAACATGGCACGGCATCACCCTTCGTGCATTATCTCTCTTCCTCACCCAAATAACAATCAAATAAGTTCACAAGGAAAACAAGGTATAGTGGAAACACAAGTAATATCAAGTCAAGAAATGGCAAACAATTGCACGGCATCACCCAAATAAAATATAATGGAAAAACAAGTAATATCAAGTCAAGGAATAGCAAACAATTGCACGGCATCACCCTTCGTGCTTTTACTCTCATCCTCACCAAA
The DNA here is from genome assembly GCA_032618575.1 of Nicotiana noctiflora. Classification (NCBI taxonomy): domain Eukaryota; kingdom Viridiplantae; phylum Streptophyta; class Magnoliopsida; order Solanales; family Solanaceae; genus Nicotiana; species Nicotiana noctiflora. The sequence continues at coordinate 106,919 of JASVEL010012443.1, read as the reverse complement.
TAAACAAATAAAGTACACGGCATCACCCTTCGTGCTTTTACTCTCATCCTCACATCCATAGTACGGCATGATCCTTCGTACATGGTTCAATAACAGGGCACGGCATGATCCTTCGTGCATGAATAATAAAACATGGCACGGCATCACCCTTCGTGCATTATCACTCTTCCTCACCCAAATAACAATCACAGTTAAGGGTAAAGAGAGAAGCAGTAATTCATAATACGTCCCATCAAGGGCAATCAATAATAATCTTCACAACAAGTCCCAAAAAGGGAGAACAATAACAATTCATCTGCAATATATCTCAAAATAATTATTTTCCAACGACTCACGGTCATACTAGACGCCAATGTATGGATGCTCGTCACCACAGCCCATACACCGCACTCGATCACATAACACATAACACATAATCCTATTCCCTCAAGCTAGGATATAACAAACACTTACCTCGAATGCTTATGAACAATTCACCCCGTGGAAATGTCTTTTCCTTTTCAATTTGACTCCAATCCAATCGTATCTATACACAATTGATTTAATATCATCAATTCTACTTAACAAACTAATTCATATTGCTAAATATGGTTTTTACAACATTCTGCCCGGAATAGTAAAAACCGACCCCGGGCCCACATAATCGAAACTCAAGTTTCGAACCAAAATAATTTCACCCAATCTTTCATGAGTTCAAATATACAATTTGTTCTTAAGTTCGACTCCAAAACGAGGTCTAAATCGCAAATTCTTTGAAAGCCCTAACTATACCCATTTCTCAAATTTTCAACCAATTTATACATGTTTAAGCCTAAGGATTTGATTGATGTTGATGAAAAACAAAGAAGACGAGTTAACAATACTTACCCAATGAACTTTGATGAAGAAATGCCTCAAAAATCGCCTAAGAGTTGTGGAGAAGAAAGGGGTTTGTGAAAATGGGATAAAATCCCGTAAGTGTTCTGTTTTTGAGCTGAAGAATTCACTGGGCGAAATTACCCTACGCGATCGCGTGAATTGGGCTGCGATCGCGTAGAGGAAAGATTGGCCTCTTATGCGATCGCGTGAAAATGGTTGCGATCGCGTTGAGAAAGGACTGGGGAAGCTACGCGATCGCGTGAGGATTGCTGCGATCGCGTAGAGGAAACTCACCGGGCAGCCAATTTGCTCTATGTGATCGCGTAAACAAGACTGCGATCGCGTGTGGGAGGAACTGGAAGCTACGCGATCGCGTGAGGGATGCTGCGATCGCGTAGAAGAACTGGCCAATGCTGTGCGATCGCGTGGATGAGGCCGCGATCGCGTAGAACAAAATCCCTCTGCAGAAACAACAGAATTTCTGCTGTGTTTTCAAATCCGAAAACACCCCGAACCACCTCCGAAACACTCCGGAGCCCTCGGGGCTCCAAACCAATTATGTACACTAACTCAAAAACATCATACGAACTTGCTCGCGCGATCAAATCGATAAAATAACATCAAAATCAATGAATTGAGCCTTAAAACTCAAGAATTCTTTAAAATTCCATAATTTCCAAACTTTCCAATTTAAGGCCGAAACACGTCAAACGACGTCCGTTTTCAACCAAACTTTACAGGAAGCGCTTAACCAATATATATGACCTGTACCGGGCGTCGGAACCAAAATACGAGCCCGATACCAGTACTTTTTAATAAAAAATCAGTTTCATTTTCCTTAAACATTTTCAGAAAACAATTTAACAGAAAAATTCTTTTATCGGGGTTCTAGACCTCGGATTTCAATTCCGGACATATGCCCAAGTTCCATATTTTTCTACGGATTTTCTGAAATAGTCAAATCACGGATCCGGGTCCGTTTACCAAAAATGTTGACCAAAGTCAACCATATCAATATTAATATCAAAATTCTTCTACTTTTTCACATATTTCACATATTTCAACATAAATATTTTTCAGCTTTGTGCCCGGATTGTGCACGCAAATCGAGGCAACATAGAATGAGGTTTTCAAGGCCTCAGAAGCTCGAAATGATTAATTAAATAAGTGATGACCCTTTGGGTCGTCACAGAATCAAACCACCAAATTAACACCCTATGATTGCCTTTAAACGATCTTTCACCCCACCCAAGTGGTTTTCTTAGAATCTACCTCTAACCTCTCGAATAAGCAAAAAACATTCGCCGGAACCCTACTCCGGCGAGTACCAAAAACAAGTCCCACCCCAAAACACCACCCTAATAGCCTCATATCTCTTCCCTTATACCCAAAAGAAAACCCTAATGACCTATTGTGGAAATCTAACACCCCAGAGACCAATCATCTCTAAGGGTCTCTGAAAATCAAGAAAATGAAAAGACCGAAGAAAACAAGAAGAAAAAGAAGAAAAGAAAGAAGAAAAAGGAAAAATGAATAGAAAAGAAAAGGAAAAGTCTAAAGCTAAGAACCCTACCACCCATTTTTAGTTGTTCATCTTCTCTGAAACATGATTCTTGTTGTCTTTTGTTGTTTGAACTTTGTTCTGTTAACTGCTTCACATGTCTATCATGCTCAAAACCTGAAACTTATCCTACGCTTGCTTTCTATCTCTATCTTTTTATCTTGAATCATACTTACCCTGAATCTTATGCATGCCTGAAGTCATCTGAGTATTTCTAGGTTTTTGACAGTAACTACTCATGAATCATATGTTAAATATGGTAGTATTATGTGATTGTTCATTATTCTTTCTTGATTGGGTTTTAATTGATTGTAATTCAACCATTCTCAAATTTCTCCTCTAAGTTCTGATTAATTGGAAGTTAATTCATGATTAAGATTATTTGTGCAAAACAACATGAAATTGGTTATATTTGCAACTTGACTCGCATGTTTGTTTATTTAGAATTTATGAGTACTTAAGTGAACTTGGGGTTATATGTGTAAGTATTTTGTAGTTGTGTTTGCAAAAGATTAAGTTCTGTTTAGTGGCTATTTGTGTAATAAAGGTTAAAATTGAAAATTCATAACCTAAAATTGGTTAAGTTTCAAAGGCATGACTGATTAATGGCTATTTGTTAAATTAGTACTACTCTAATCCTGCCAAACCTAAGGCAGGTCGAGTAATAACACATAAATGAAAGGGGTAAAAGGCGAATGATAAATGGCATTACTGTAGATTAAATAGAGCTTATAGGGACAAAGATGACATTAGTATGTGGTTCTTCTGAAATTACCCAGATAATAAAGGGTATAATACGTAGAGTTAAAAAGCATTAATGAAGAAAACCTTAGCAAGTGGGGGTAATTGAGTAAAACCCACCTAATAGAATATAATAGAACTGCCCAGAACCTTCTAGCATCGGTCTGAAGGCAGTTCGATATATTCTTTAGTAGACCATTATGTAATTAATTGAAATAATAAAGGGGGGGGGGGGGGAAATACAATTATTTTATTTGAAATTCACCCAAAAATGCCTCTATAAATAGGCTTCAAATAAGCCTGAAAAAGGGCTGGATTTTGGAAATTCGAAATTGGTTCAGATTTTCAAGTTCGAAAAATCACAATTCTAATTCAGAAATAGAAAGTTCGAAGTATTAACTCTGAGTTAGATGCCGGTTTATTTTTGAACTTTTGCTCGTTGTGCTTCACTTGTTTGGTGGAATTCACCTAGTCTTCTACTTATTTGGGTTGAATTCGCTAGGTCTTCTGCTTTGATATATCAACTGTTGCTGTGTTAATCCACCCTCATTGCTGTTGATACTTGATTGCTATTTCCATTGCTGATTTATTATGCTTTTCATCTCCCATAGAACTCATTGTCTCATTTTATTTGATCAGGTACACATCTGTTTTCCTGGAGATGTAATTGAGATTTAAGATGAAGAAATGAAGCCTTAATTGATCCATGATGAAAGTGTCTGCTGCTTCTTCTTTTAGCTGTAGTTATATCTCCCAGAGATTAATTGTAATTCATAGGAATGAGTTGTAATAATTAATAGCTGCATAAACTCGATTAGATTAGAGTAGCATAGTTTAAAGTAGTAGATATACATAATTATCTATAGTGGCCCGTCTAATTCAAAACTAAAATATAAGTTGAAAAACAAAGTTAATACACTTAGGTAATTAGATAACTAAACTCCAAATTAAGATCATTAACCTAAGAGTATAAGTGAATCGACTAGTAGTATGGTTTGTGCTTACTGAATATGAATCAACCTTAGATCCATGTTGTTACAACTTAGTGGACTTCAATAATTCAATGCATGATAGTTTAAAATCAGAACTCTGTTTTCCTTTATATTAAAAATGAGTAATAAAAATAATCCTGCAAGCTAGTGATCGTTGGAATATCATAATCTGTCTTATAGTATAATATAAATGATACAAAATCATTAGGTTAGAATTTTTATTGATAGTTATATACTGAAATCAGCAATAGTCGAGAATTGTAATTGGATACTTGTTGAAATAATAAGATTTTATCGTTTCTCTTCATCAATTGAAAGTACTTGTCTTGGTCCAGTGTTGAAATTGATTAGCTTGTTAGATTCTGTTCATATATTCTGGGCCTAATTATGAATATAGGCCCAGGTCTGATTAATAGAATGGTTGGACTTTCAGATTAGGCAGTAAAATACTTTGTGCTTCAATGGCCCAATTACATGCAATAATGGACTGTTAAGCTGTCCAAAGTCCAGGCCTAATAGTGAATAAATGGAATGGACTCCACTGTTATAGTCCTGAAACCTAATACAAAAACAGATACAAAATAGGGAGGAAAAACAAAAATAGATAACATAGTACGTAAATAGGTTTGAGCCTTAAAATAAGGGACGAGCCTCGTTTCGAATAAAAATACACGGGCCCCCCAAACGGATTCTAATGTAAAATATTAGACTCGGAAGGATCGTTTAGCAAATTTCATGGTCTTTCCCAAAGTTAACAAGACGTAGACATTATAGGCACAATAAAAAAAATACATTCCTAATACGGGTGCACATCTTATGTGACCCAAATCTATAATCCCGGCGAAGCTGAATGCATTAAAGTCGCAGGCGTACTGGTTGCGGTATGACTTGAAATATGTTTTCGCAACGTCCTAAATCCTAAAATTAACAAAAGCAGAATATTAATAACATTTGAAGTTGAAGCATATAAGGAAATCAAATATAACAAATACGGCAGTTGAGCGACCGTGCTAGAACCACGGAATCTAGGAGTGCCTAACACCTTCTCCCGGGTTAACAGAATTCCTTATCCAGATTTCTAGTTTTACGGACTGTTAAACAGAGTCATAATTTCCTTGGTTCGGGATTAAATCGGTGACTTAGGACACCATTATTTTTCCAAGTCGCGACTCTGAAATTAATTAATAAAATCCCGTTCCGAATGTCCTTTAATTGGAAAAACTCCTTCCCCGCTACTATCATTATATCCTTTTTCGGGGTGTAATAATAAATAGTTGGGACATCATAAAAGAGGGAGGTGTGACAGCTCTGGCAACTCTGTTGCGGATAAGAAATCCAGAACTTCGGTTCAGGGTTTTAGAATTCGAGCTCAGTTAAATTGTTGTTTTTGATATTATCTGATTTCATTATATGCTTTGATCAACGTGCTATATGTTTACCGCTTTGATATTACGTGAACTGTATATATAAAATTGTGCCGAAAATCCTTCTCTTCTTACCTCCGGGGATGAGCTTACTTGTTAAGACTCCCCTTTCTGTTAAGTCAATACCCAATAAGAGATAGAGGCCGGATTAGTTACAAAGCCGGACGATGCCGCGGGTCCCCGGTACGTAGCCCCCTCCTCTATCTGAGTTGTCCACTCGGGTACATAGTGTAGTACCATGAAAAATCAGGATATTGAGCCTAGATTTAGGACGTTTATTTGCATCATATCTGACTTAGGGGACTCAACACAGGGGTTGGGTCCGTCTAGGACAGGTGACCCGGATATCAAAGACCGAGCATGATTATATATTGCATTTATCTGTGCTGGATTATTATGCTGACCGGCTAAATACCTGAAAACAAAAAGAAAGGAAAATAGCAATTTTTAGAATATCAAATACCGACGAAATGCTATCGATTGTTTGAAAAGAAAGTTGAAAATAGTCGGAACAATTTTTGTCGAAATAATTGGTCTTAAAAACAATTTGACCGAACTACGCAGGTTTGATTCTCACCAGTAGGCGAGATATGTAGGCATCCCATTACGGGTCCAACCACCCTTTTCAATAAAATCAAAGTGATGCCATTTTTGAAAATAGCCGAATGTTCCGAAAGGACGCCGGAAGGCTGTTTGTGCAAAAATGGCCGCTTTGAAGTCATTTTTCTTTAAAAATAATAGCCTTGAAATTTTCCAATGAAATATGGAAAAGGTTGACTCTTTTGAAATAATGAAAATTGTCTTTGAAAAGATTTTTGTTTTTGAATTAAATAAATCGCCTTTAATAAATGTGCAGGATGAGCACAATACAAAATGAACCCTTTACACTAATGAACAAGATCCCTTTAGAGTTGCGATTATGGTGGAATGATTTAGGTCAAGATGAACAGGATTGGGTCAACAAATATTTAAAAGATCTTACTGGGCTACTAAACATAGTACCTCGAGGTGATATTATCCGAGCTTTAGTTGCTTGCTAGGATCCCGCACACAACGTGCTCCACTTCTCCGATTTTGAGCTTACTCCGACATTGGAAGAAATTGCTAATTACATCGGAAAGGGCGAGGTTCCATTTAAAGAAAAGTATCGGGTTGCTTCAAGGGCTATTGCTGTGCATAGATTCCTCGACTCCTTAAAGATTGCCAGAAATGTTCACAATGAAGATTTGGTCCACAGGTTCTGCACTATGAACTTTATATACCGCAGATATGGCCATGTTGGAGGATTTAATGATCCAACGAAAAAACTCTACAGCAAAGCAAACCGGACTAAGTGGAGGAACACAGGCGTTTCGCCTTTATGGTAGCCTTTTTAGGGTTAATCATATTTCCGAGGAAAGACGGGAACATTGACATTAGAGTTGCTGGAGTCGCCAGTACTCTCCTTGCACAGGACAATAGTACGTTGGCACCAATGATAGTGGCCGATATCTTCCGTGCTCTCACGGCCTGCAAAGCGGGAGAAGATTTCGTCGAGGGTTGTAATTTACTTCTTCAAATATGGATGATAGAGCATTTATGCCACCACCCTCAGTTTTCAAGTTATGGATCGTCTCAAAAGACATGTATCGAAGAATTCTACGTGAGGACAAAAGAGGCCAAGTTTCCAGAAGGGTCGAAGGATTGGATCACATATTTCCGATCACTGACTGCCAGCCAGATGGAATGGGCATATAATTTGTTGCCCCTCAATGAAGTTATATATATGCCAGCAGAAGGGTCATATATTCAGTTAAAGGGTCGCAAGAGTATCCAACCTTATGCGCTATATCGGGTATTAAGGCAACTCAGAAGATATCAGGTTGTGCCAAAAGATAGGGACCTCTGCCTTCAAGCAATAGAAATCAGTCCTGATGGGCAATTCCCAGAAGCAAAAATCCGGCAAATATGGAATGAATACCAATGTCTGAGAATAGACACCTATGTGAGAGATCGGGCTAGAGGTGAAGTATCAATGGGATATTTCGCATGGTACCGTAGAGATGTTGAGCATGAGAGACCGACGAAGAGGCCTCATATTCAAGAATTTGCCGAGCAGTCTAAGGAACAAAAGGATTGGATGGCCAAGGAAAATGAATATCGAGCTAGAATTAGCATGTTGGAAAAACAATTTCAGGACCTAAAATTTGAAAGCAGCCTACAAGTAGCAACCGATGAGGGTGAAAAGAAATAGATGAGGAAAGCAAATGAAACATTGAAGGCTCATATTGTGAAAATAAGAACAACAACCGAAACCCCAGTTCGACTTGCCCGGGATGAGAAGCTAATTGAAAATCTACGGCACAAGATGAACGATTATAGCTTTGATCTAGATAAAGCTGAGAAGGAACTAGTTGGGGTTCGGAAACAATTGGCCAAGAATGCCGAAGAAAGAGCTCGGATGATTCAACAGTTAAAAGATGAACATAATGTTGAAGTAGCCCGATTGAGGAAGAAGATTGTTACTGCTGAATTCAAAAGTAGCAAACAAACCAAAGAATTTGATGTAGAGAGAGAACATTGCTACATGGCCATGGCTCGGTTAGAATTGGAGCTACAACAACTTCAAAAGAAGAACCAGCAAACCTTAGATGCTCGTGCTGAACAGATTGGTAGGTTGCTTCAAGAGAAAGGGGTCATCAGGGAAACAATTGTCAATATTGCTCAATACATTACGCGGAAATGCCAACTGTGCAAGGATATGACTCAGTCAACGTTTACCGTAGCAGCAATGATCTTTGTGAAACAAGTAATGACCGACCTGGACAAACTCCAAAAGGGATTAGCATATAGGCCTGCGGTAAGACCGAATGATGTCTCATGGGCACTAGGAGCTTTGATGTATTCATAGGGCATGCATCTTTGTATTTGTATTTTTCCGCATTTAGAAGGTTGTAGTACAACATTATCTTTTTTAATCAATGTTTGAATATCAATGAAAATCTAAAGAAATTGTCATTATTTTTTTCTTACATGCAAATTGCTTGAGCGATAGGCAAATATATAGGATCAAAAAAAAGGGAAAGAAAAAGAAGAAAAAGAAATAATGAAAGCAATGAAAATGATGGGTGGAAACAAAAGAAAAAGAAAAGCCAAAAAAGAAAATTGGCAGGTCAAAAGAAGAATAATAATACCGGGATAATGGATAATTGCCAGGCAAGAGTTGTGTTTTTAAAACTTGTAATGTTTATCTATTATGATCTAACTATTAACAAGTTTTTGTTGTTGATGAGTATCAGATAAAACAGTTAGCAACTGCCATTCTGGCACATCACAACTACAAAAAACTCGTTCTAAAAGCATGACAAAAGCAGTGACCCAAGAAATTGAGCCGACAATCATGGATCCCGTACAAGAGGAGGAAGTAATAGATGTGAACATCATGAAGGAAGAAATGTATAAGTTGAAACATCAGATGTCGGAAAAGTACCAGGCTTGGTCAAGGGGGCAACCCTTACCTTCTTACCCAGCTAACCCCACATATATTCCTCCCTCAAACCCAAACCAAGAACCACCCACCATGAATTCATCTTCTACATATCCCGCTTACTCGTACTACTATGCCACTACATCACAAGTACCACCACCCCTGCCTAAACAAGCTCCACCACCACCACCCCAGGCCGCTCCCGTGTATGTGGCACCACCACCAGTCACTTTACATAAATCCTCTAGCGAGCCTATATTTCATGTCCAGGATAATCATTACTACCTTCCAGAACCCACCTTCAGACAACACGATTCTTACACCCCACTCATTGACATGACGGAGGGGGAGAAACCTACTAGAAACCTAGAGCAAGAGGAGATGGCTAGGAAAATGAAGAGCCTTGAGCAGTTGTTTCGCAATATGCAGGGTTTGGGAGACCAAGTTAGTGTGGCATACAAGGTCTTATGTTTGTTCCCTAAAGTACAGCTACCCGTTGGGCTTAAATTGCCAAAATTTGACATGTATGATGGCCATGGTGATCCAGTGGCTCATCTAAGAGGATGTTGCAGTAAAATGCATGGAGCTGGAGGAAGGGATGAACTACTTATGGCCTACTTCAGTGAAAGACTCAGTGGCTCAGCATTGGAATGGTACACCCGTCAAGATCATACCCGATAGTTCATTTGGAATGATTTGGCCCAATCATTTGCAAACCATTTTCAATATAATCTGGAAATCATCCCTGATAGATTGTCATTGACCAAGATGGAAAAGAATCCTGGAGAGAGTTTCTGGGAGTATGGTTTCTGGTGAAGGGAACAGGCGGCCCGTGTGGATCCATCAAGGAAAGAAGGAGAAATGTTAGATTGTTTCCTACAAGCTTTGGAGCCGACATACTACGGCCATTTGGTGTCTGCGATCGGAAAGTCCTTTCATGAGGTAGTAAAGATGGGAAGTTTTGTGGAAGAAGGTCTGAAGACGAATAAGATTATGAGCTACTCAGCCATCAAGGCTACAAATCAAGCAATTCAGACGGGAACAGGAGGATCAATTGGAAAGAAGAAGAAAGAAGAAGTGGCGATTATTGAGGGAAGATCTTGGACCCGGGGCCCCAACCCATATCATCACCAACCTCGCCCGTACCAACCACATCCACCAGCACCATATAACCCACCTCCACAATATTATCCTCCGACCGGTCCTCAATTTTCTGTCCAGCATGCTCAATCTTACCCACCGCCTCCATCTTCATGGCGAACCCCAGCTCCTCAGAATGTCTACCATGCCCAAAACGCCTACCCACCATCAAAAACCTACAGAAATCCTAACCAAACCAGTTTTCGTCCTGACCTAGAAGTGAAAGGTGACAGGGCTCAGAGAAAAAGAACATTCACTCCTCTGGAAGAATCATATACTAGCATCTTTCACCGATTGAGAGAATTGGGAATGCTGAATCCCATTGAGTCTAAAATTTCCAACCCTCCACCAAAAAACATAGACCGGTCCGTCCGTTGTGAATACTGCTCTAGGGTACCGGGACATGACATGGAGAAATGTTGGCACTTAAAGTCTGCGATACAAGAACTCATTGACTTTAGAAGAATTGTGGTGCAAGCACCAGAGACTCCCAACATAATGCAAAATCCTTTGCCGGTGCATCATGAAACACATATGATAGAGCTAGTACAGGGAGAAAGCTGAAAAAACCTTCTCAAACTGTGATGACAATTAAAACAAACAATAAGGTTGAAGAGAAAGTTGAAAGTGATAAAGTGTCAATTGAGCCACCAGCAAAACAGCCTTCAGTGATGATTGATCCTGAGCCGGTAAAAGTGATAGTACCTGGGGTGAAGCCCATACTAACTGTGAACAAAATATCTAAAGGAGAAAATATGCCAGTAACCAAAGTGACCCCTACAGCGGTCATGGTTGCCAAAGAGATGATAAAGAATGGGTTCTCTCCGAGAAAGGGTCTAGGAGCTGCCTTGCAGGCTATAACGCAACCAATTCATCTTCCGGGTAGCACTAACACTTTAGGCATGGGCTTCAAGCCAACCATCAGTGATATACAGAGAGCCAAAATATTGAAAAAGAAAGGGTGGACCCTCCCCAAACCTATCCCAAAACTGTCCAACTCCTTTGTCAAGCCTGGTACATAGAGACGTCTGGCAACTGTCATGCCGGACCGTGCAGAGATAAAGCCGAATGAAGAGCTTTTAGCAAGGTTTGAAAGGTTATTTGAAGACGTGAATGTGGTAGAGGCAGCTGAGGGAACGAGCAAGATGGACGTTCAATTTGTTGGACCCCACACTATGCTAAATAACTGGGAAGCTACTCCTCTTCTAATCAGGAGGGAGTTGTGGTAGTTAGCTTTTTAATATTCTATTCCCAAAACTGTCTTGTTTTAAAATTGTAATCTCATATTCCCTAAGTCCAAAGTATCCAAACCTTGTTACCTTTCAAAAATTTAATGAAATGCAATTTCTTTCTTCCTCTATTTTTTGCCTTATTTTATTTTTCTTCTTCTTTTTGTACAGTTCAATATTTGCTGATTCCAATGATATGTCATGCATGAAGGATCCCTGGTCCAGTCTTGATAATCGGATAGATGTACATGAAATTGAAAATGAATATGGAGTGGAATATGAGGATGAGGAAGTATTGGAGGAAATTAGTAAAGATTTGAGCCATTATTAAGAGAAACCCAAACCAAACTTAAATGAGACGGAGTCTATTAATTTGGGAAATGAGGAGAATATTTGAGAAACAAATATTAGTGTACACTTAGAGACTTCGCTCAGAGAAGATTTGATTAGATTTTTACATGAGTACAAGGACATATTTGCTTAGTCTTATGATGACATGCCCGGCCTCAGTACTGACTTGGTGGTACATAAGTTTCCCATTTAACCAGAATGCCGACCGGTTAAGCAAAAGTTAAGAAAGTTTAAAACATATATCAGTGTGAAAATAAAATAAGAGGCCAATAAGCAATTTGAGGCAAAGGTTATACGGGTCACCAAGTATCCCACCTGGTTAGCCGATGTTGTGCTTGTTCCAAAGAAAGACGGAAAAACCAGAGTGTGTGTTGATTATCGAGACCTCAATAAAGCCAGTCCAAAGGATGATTTTCTATTACCAAACATCCATATATTGATTAACAATTGGCCAAACATGAGAATGGTTCTTTTGTGGATTGTTATGCGGGTTATCATCAGATCCTGATGGACGAAGAAGATGCAGAAAAGACAGCCTTTATAATGCCTTGGGGGACATATTGCTACAGAGTAATGCCGTTTGGGTTGAAAAATGTCGGAGCTACATATATAAGGGCAATGACCTCTGTGTTTCTTGACATGATACATCGAGAGATTGAAGTGTATGTGTATGATGTTATTATCAAGTCCAAAAAGCAGTGTGATCGTGTCAAAGACCTAAGAATGTTTTTTCAGAGGCTACGAAGATATAATCTAAAGCTCAATCCAGCAAAATGTGCTTTTGGAGTGCCATCAGGAAAGCTATTGGGATTCATAGTAAGCCGGAGTCGTATCGAATTAGACCCATCAAAGATAAAAGCAATCCAGAACCTGCCTCTGCCAACGAACATGAAAGAAGTGATGAGTTTGTTGGGTAGGTTGAATTATATTAGCAGATGTATTGCTTAGTTGACATCAACCTGTGAGCCCATTTTCAAATTATTGAAGAAAGATGCTGCGGTGAATTGGACTGAGGAATGTCAAGACGCATTTGACAAAATCAAGGAATATCTAGCCAATCCTCCTGTGTTGGTTCCTCCAGAACCTGGGAGGCCTTTGATCCGTTATTTGACTGTATTGGATAATTCTGATATCTCGATTGGACCCGCTGAAGTACATCTTCCCGAAGCCTATGCCCACAGGAAGGCTCGCTAAATGGCAAATTCTACTTACAGAGTTTGATATTATTTATGTAACCCGCACTGCAATAAAGACACAAGCAGTCGCTGACCATTTGGCAAAAAATCCGGTCGGTGATGATGAACTATTAAAGACATATTTTCCTGATGAGGAGACAATGAATATTGAAGAATTGGAACAAGACGACAAGCCAGGCTAGAGACTATACTTTGATGGGGCCGTCAATAGCAAAGGGGTCAGAATTGGAGCAGTGCTCATTTCAGAAACGGGTCAGCATTATCCTGTTACCGCTCAGCTTCGGTTTTTTTGTACTAATAATATGGCCGACTATGAAGCATGTATATTAGGATTGAGAATGGCAATAGACATGGGTGTTCAAGAGATTTGGGTCATGGGTGACTCAGATCTCTTGATACATCAAATTCAAGGAGAATGGGAGACAATAGATTTGAAACTTATACCATATCGACAATGTCTACATGAACTATCTTAGAGGTTTCAATCCATAGAGTTCAAGCATATCCCAAGAATGCACAACGAAGTAGCAGATGCTCTGGCCACATTATCATCCATGTTGCACCATCCGGACAAAGCTTATATAGATCCACTGCAGATACAAGGTCGTGATCAAAATGCTTATTGTTTCATAGTAGAAGAAGAACTTGATGGTGAGCCATGGTACCATGATATTAAAGAATATTTGAGGATAGGGGTGTACCCAGCACAAGCCACGGGAGACCAGAAAAGGGCTATAAGGCGACTAGCAAATGGACTTTTCTTCACCGGAGGGGTTGTATACAAGAGAACCCCACATTTGGGTCTGCTGAGATGTATAGATGCACAGCAGGCTGCCACAATCATGGTTGAAATACATGAAGGAGCTTGCGGACCTCATATGAGCGGATATGTTTTGGCCAAGAAAATGATAAGAGCTGGATACTATTGGCTCACCGTGGAGCATGATTGCATTAGGGATGTGTGGAAATGCCACCAATGCCAGATACACGGAGATTTAATTCATTCACCACCCTATGAGTTGCATACAATGTCAGCATCGTGGCCATTCGTCGCCTGGGGCATGGATGTCATCGGTCTAATAGAACCCGCAGCATCTAATGGGCAGAGGTTTATCTTGGTAGAAATTGATTATTTTACTAAATGGGTGGAGGCGAAAACTTTTAAAGCAGTAACAAAGAAGGCGGTAGTGGATTTCGTACAAACAAATATCATTTGTCGCTTCGGAATTCCTAAAGTGATTATCTCTGACAATGGAGCAAATCTTAACAGTCACCTCATGGCAGAGGCATGTCAAAAGTTCAAATGGAGCAGTTGAGGCTGCAAATAAGAACATTAAGAAGATTCTCAGGAAAATGGTGGAAGAGTCAAGACAGTGGCATGAAAAATTACCATTTTCTCTCATGGGTTATCGTACTAATGTGCGTACTTCAATTGGTGCAACCCCTTACTCATTGGTGTACGGAACGAAGGTAGTAATACCTGCAGAAAGTGAAATACCTTCCCTACGGATCATAGCTGAGGCTGAAATTGATGATGATGAATGGGTAAAAGCCCAGCTAGAGCAATTGAGCTTGATCGATGAAAAAAGGTTAGCAGCAGTATGTCACGGACAGTTGAACCAACGAAGGATGGCCAGAGCATATAATAAGAAAGTACGTCCACGGAAATTTGTAGTTGGACAGTTGGTGCTAAGATGTATTTTACCACATTGAGCCGAAGAAAAAGGAAAGTTTGCACCTAATTGGCAAGGGCCATTCATGGTATCCCGGGTATTGTCCAACAGAGCTTTATATCTAATAGATGTGGAAGGGAAATGTGTAGAGACTGCTATCAACTCTGATGCAGTCAAGAGATACTATGTATGATTCCTTTTTCATATGTACAATTGTATTTGTCATGATTTTGAAATTGAAATGATGAAGGCATTTTATTTCTCTATCTAAACACTTTACCCTTTGATACCCCTTTTGAGCCTCATTGCATTTTTCTTTCATACCCCTCTCTCGGAATCCATTATGAGAAATGAAATGAAAAAAAAAGAAAAGAAAAGAGAATGAAGAAACATGAAAGTGAAAAAAAAAATGAAAAAAAAAATAAAAGAATGCAAAGAAAAGAAGAAGAATGGGAGGAAGGAAACATCGCAATAATGAAGCGATCTTGTGATCCGAACTACGTTTTAACTTGATCTCGAAAGGGTACATAGGCAGCCTCAATGAGGTTCAGTCATGATAGAAATAAAATCCAAAATTCCCCAGAAATTGAAACTGGGGCAGAAGTTATGTCTTATGATTCCGAAAGTTATAATTATTTTGAACCCTCATTTAAATTTTGAACCTTTATACCTTTCTTTTTAAATCCATCCAAAAGCCACATTACAGTCCAAAGAAATACCTTCAGATTGATTTCAAGAAAATGACGATACAATAGGAATAAAGAGAAATATATCATGGACAATACCCGAAAGTTTGGAATCACAAAGAAAAAAAATAAAGAAAATAAATGAGAGAGTCTATACCCTAACGGGCACCATAAGGCAAATGTGAGGTGAGAGAAAAATAAATAAGAGAGTCTTATTGGTGAAAACCCTAACGGGCACCATAAGGTGAATGTGAGGTGAGAGAAAAATAAATGAGAGTCTTATTGGTGAAAACCCTAACAGGCACCATAATGAGTATGTGAGGTGAGAGAAAAAATAAAATGAGAGAGTCTAATTGGTGAAAACCTTCACAGGCGCCATAAGGCGAAAGTGAGGAATGATCTGATGAAAGGAAAACAGCAAAATAAAAAAGGTATGGGTTGATGGAAAGTTGGAATTTAAGTCAGCAACGATTTGGTTGGATAGACTGGGTCAGATATTCAAATGTATGGCATGGTCAAAGGAATCAGCCTTCATCCCAGGTAAGTTCTGTCTTTACTTCAAAATACCCTCACCCTTGAAATTCAGGTCATTGTATTTCATTCTATCTGTTCAAAACCAGTTGCCAATCGTAAGCTAGCTACCAGCTTCTCATGTTAGATGGAATAATAATACTGGGTCTTTCAAAGGAAAAGAGAAAATAAAAACACATGGCGATCACATAGCCAAAGGGAATAAGTGAGAAAAGAAACAAAAAGAGAAAAGCAAAGGGGATTACAAGAAAATTTGAGAAGACAATCAGGAATAAGTTGCAAAGCAATATGAAGTAAGATGATGCAGATGGTGGAAGCAAGGCCAGCAAGAATGCCAGTTGCTAACCATCATTTTATAAATAATAAATTGTTCACTAATTTAGACAGGGACAAAAGATTCAAATCTCACTAATCACTTTAAAGTGAATGTGACCAATGTAGGAGTAAACGATTAAAAAGAAGTAGCAATAAAGGAGCGAACCCACAATGGAGAACTCAGTAATCAGGAACCTACCCGAACAACGAGGGAGGTATTATCTTTTATTTTCAGAATTTACACCTAGTTATCAAACTGAGGGAATATTTTTCTGCATTTTTATTTCTGCATCAAGCGCCCACCTGGATAACGAGGGAATATTTTTCTGCATTTTCATTTCTGCATCAGGCGCCCACCTGAATAATGAGGGAATATTTTTCTACATTTTCATTTATGCATCAGGCGCCACCTGGATAACGAGGGAATATTATTCTGCATCAGGCGCCCAACTGGATAACGAGGGAATATTTTTCTGCATTTTCATTTTTGCATCAGGTGCCCACCTGGATAAGGAGGAAATATTTTTCTGCATTTTCATTTCTGCATCAGGCGCCCACCTGAATAACGAGGGAATATTTTTCTGCATCAGGCGCCCACCTGGATAACGAGGGAATATTTTTCTGCATTTTTATTTCTGCATCAAGCGCCCGCCTCGATAACGAGGAAATATTTTTCTGCATTTTATTTTCTGAATCAGGCACCCACCGGGATAATGAGGGAATATTTTTCTGCATTTTTCATTTCTACATCAGGCTCCCACCTGGATAACGAAGGAATATTTTTCTGCATTTTCATTTCTGCATCAGGCGCCCACTTGGATAATGAGGGAATATTTTTCTATATTTTCATGTCTGCATCAGGCGCCCACCTGGATAACGAGGGAATATTTTTCTGCATTTTCATTTCTGCATTAGGCGCCCACCTAGATAACGAGGGAATATTTTTCAGCATTTTAATTTCTGTTCAGGCGCCCGCCTGTATAACGAGGGAATACTTTTCAGCATTTTAATTTCTGTTTAGATGCCCACCTGTATAACGAGGGAATACTTTTCAGCATTTTAATTTCTGTTCAGGCGCCCACCTATATAACGAGGGAATCTTTTCAGCATTTTAATTTTTGTTCAGGCGCCCACCTGTATAACAAGGGAATAGTTTCTGCATTTTTAAAAGTTTTTCTAACAAAGTAACACCATAATATATTGAAAGCCCCATACTGGGGCAGAGGAAAAAGTTTTCTTTGTTTTTGCAATAAGCAGGTATCAACCTGGAGAGCGTAGAAACACATTTTGAAGTCATAAAAATGGAGGAAAGCAATATGTTGGAAGCAAGTCATAAGCGAAGATTCACAAAAAAGGGAAGATGCAAATAAAGAACAACGTGCAATGCAATACAAGAACACAAGACATAGATAGGATTTTTTTTGTAATTCATAGACCATAGCTTAGGATAGCTTCTTTATTTTATTTTTTATCCCGGTGTAATAAGGAGTCAGTCAGTAATAACAGTAACAACAACAGCAACATCAATGACATCACAGACCCCTAGTAGTTTCAAATTACCAGACCTTCCCGAACTACACTGACTTGATTCCTTTTAAGCCCAGGATATGTAGTTAACCTCTGAAGCAGGGTGTGGTCAAAAGCTTTTCAAAAATGCTTCATACGGAATATGCAAGTGGGCAAAAATTTCTCATTACTGCTCACTTATCTTTGCACTGAAACTCTTCGTATTCCCGAGCAAAGAGGGGCAGCTGTGAGCACATGATTTTTGCCCTAAGCAATTAAATTCCAAAATATATAAAATAATACAAAAATGATTTTTTGTTTGCAATTGTGTGATTTGGTTGAAATACCAGTATTTTTTTGAAAATAAAATTAAAATGAAAATACAAAAGAAATTAATTAGGACAATATCACAAAAATGTTAAAAATTAGAAAATTAAAAATACAAGAAAATAGAGTAAAAATACAAAAATATTGGAAAATTAAGGAAAAATGCAAAAAATGATAAATAAAAGAAATATATTAGTATGAAAATAAGTATAAAGTAAAATGTACAAAATATAAAAGAAAATATAAGAAAAATAAATAAAATACAAGTTAAAACAATAAAATAAAAAATTCAAATACATTACATGTGTTTTGGGCCAAATACACAGCCCAAACATATTATACAATAGACCAGGCCCAAATGTTGACCGGCCATCTCCTTGGCATTAACCAAACGACACCATACCAGCACCAATGAATAAGAGCCGTTGATTATACTTGATCAACGGACATAAGAAGGTCGTGCACCTCTTAACCAAACGATGTCGTGTTTAAGATTAATCACAACCGTTCATTATAGTAAATCTAATGGCTGAGACCAATGAACCACTAAATGAAACGACGTAGTTTAAGATAATCAATCTTGACCATTCAAACAACTTGATCTAACGGACTCTATGAGATATCTCATTAATTCATACGACAACGTTTAGGCACAGATGATCCTGGCCATTCATCTCAGTTGATCCAATGGCCAAGATTCATCAACCCAGGATCGATATACATACTTCCCTCTCCCGTTTAGCCGTCATTACACACACATATACATGCACATTCAACCCTAGTCGTTCTAAGGTCTTCTTCCTCCTCTTCTCTTAGTCTCCCATGGAGGCCACCGGAGACTGTTACTGTCTCCGCCTCCGGCCAACACCAGGCCACCAAACACCTTTTCCCACCCTTAAACCACCTTTAAACACCCTAGAACCCTATTAACCCCGATCAAAAAACCAACAACCCCTGTTCTTGAAACCCAGGTCGCCGGAACCCTAGTCGGTGACAACCCCAAAGTATGAATCAAACCGCCAAATTAACACCCTATGATCGCCTTTAAACGATCTTTCACCCCACCCAAGTGGTTTTCTTCGAATCTACCTCTAACCTCTCGAAGAATCAAAAAACACTCGCCGGAACCCTACTCCAGCGAGTACCAAAAACAAGTCCCACCCCAAAACACCACCTTAATAGCCTCATATCTCTTCCCTTATACTAAAAAACAAACCCTAATGACCTATTCTGGAAATCTAACACCCCAGATACCAATCGTCTCTAAGGGTCTCTAAAAATCAAGAAAATGAAAAGATCGAAGAAAAAAGAAGAAAAAGAAGAAAAGAAAGAGGAAAAAGGAAAAAGAAAAAGAAAAGCAAAGGAAAAGTCTAAAGCTAAGTACCCTACCCCCCATTTTTAGTTGTTCATCTTCTCTGAAATATGATTCTTGTTGTCTTTTTTTTTAACTTTGTTCTGTTAACTGCTTCACATGTCTATCATGCTCAAAACCTGAAACTTATCCTACGCATGCTTTCTATCTCAATCTTTGAATCTTGATTCATACTTGCCCTAAATCTTATGCATGCCTGAAGTCATCTGAGTATTTCTAGGTTTTTGATAGTAACTGCTCATGAATCATATGTTAAATATGCTAGTTTATGTGATTGTTCATTGTTCTGTCTTGGTTGGGTTTTAATTGATTGGAATTCAACCATTATCAAATTTCTCCTCTAAGTTCTGATTAATTGGAAGTTAATTCGTGATTAGGGTTATTTGTGCAAAACAACATGAAATTGGTTATATTTGCAACTTGACTCGTGTGTTTGTTTCTTTTGAATTTATGAGTACTTAAGCGAACTTGGGGTTATATGTGTAAGTATTTTGTGGATGTGTTTGCAAATTAAGATTAAGTTCTGTTTAGTGTCTATTTGTGTAATAAAGGTTAAAATTGAAAAGTTCATAACCTAAAATTGGTTAAGTTTTAAAGGCATGACTGATTAATGGCTATTTCTTAATTTAGTACTACCCTAATCCTATCAAACCTAAGGCAGGTCGGGTAATAACACATAAATGAAAGGGGTAAAAGGGGAAGGATAAATGGCATTACTGTAGATGAAATAGAGCTTATAGGGACAAAAATGACTTTAGTATGTGGTTTTTCTAAAATTACCCAGATAATAAAGGGTATAATAGGTAGTGTTAAAAAGCATTAATGAAATAAACCTTAGCAAGTGGGGGTAATTGAGTAAAACCCACCTAATAGAATATAATATAACTGCCCAGAACCTTCTAGAATGGGTCTGAAGGTAGTTAGATATATCTTTAGTAGACCATTATGTAATTAATTGAAATAATAAGGGGATGGAAATATAATTATTTTATTTGAAATTCCCTCCAAAATGCCTCTATAAATAGGCTTCAAATAAGCCTGAAAAAGGGCTGAATTTTGGAAATTCAGAAATTGGTCCAGATTTTCAAGTTCGAAAAATCACAATTCTAATTTAGAAATAAAAAGTTCGAAGTATTAACTCTGAGTTAGACGTTGGTTGATTTTTGAAATGTTTCTCATTGTGCTTCACTTGTTTGTTGGAATTCACGTGGTCTTCTACTTATTTGGGTTGAATTCGCTAGGTCTTCTACTTTGATATATCAACTGTTGTTGTGTTAATCCACCCTCATTGCTGCTGATACTTTGTTGCTATTACCATTGCTGATTGCTCCTGCTTTTCATCTCCCCTAGAACTCATTGTCTCATTTTCGTTGATCAGGTACACATCTGTTTTCCTGGAGATGTAATTGAGATTTAAGATGAAGAAGTGAAGCCTTAATTGATCCATGATGAAACTGTCTACTGCTTCTTCTTTTAGCTGTAGTTATATCTCATAGAGATTAATTATAATTCATATGAATGGGTTGAAATAATTAATAGCTGCATAAACTCGATAAAATTAGAGTAGCATAGTTTAAAGTAGTAGATATACATAATTAGCTATAGTTGCCCGTCTAATTCAAAACTAAAATATAAGTTGAAAAACAAAGTTAATACACTTAGGTAATTGGATAACTAAACTCCAAATTAATATCATTAACCTAAGAGTATAAGTGAATCGACTAGTAGTATGGTTTGTGCTTACTGAATATGAATCAACCTCAGATCCATGTTGTTACAACTTAGTGGACTTCAGTAATTCAATGCATGATAGTTTAAAATCAGAACTCTATTTTCCTTTATATTAAAAATGAATAATAAAAATAATCATGCAAGCTAGTGATCGTTGGAATATCAGAATCTGTCTTATAGTATATAAATGATACAAAATCATTAGGTTAGAATTTTGATTGATAGTTATATACTGAAATCAGCAGTAGTCAAGAATTGTAATTGGATACTTGTTGAAATAATATGATTTTTCGTTTCTCTTTATCAATTGAAAGTACTTGTCTTGATCCAGTATTGAAACCGATTAGCATGTTAGATTCTATTCATATATTATGGGCCTAATTATGAATATAGGCCCAGGTCCGATTAATAGAATGGTTGGACTTTCAGATAAGGCATTAAAATACTCTGGGCTTCAGTGGCCCAATTACCTGCAATAATAGACTGTTAAGATGTCCAAAGTCCAGGCCTAATGGTGAATAAATGGCCTGGACTCCACTGTTATAGTCCTGAAACCTAATACAAAAACATATGAAAAATAGGGAGGAAAAACAAAAATAGATAACATAATACGTAAATAGGTTTGAGCCTTAAAATAAGGGACAAGCCTCGTTCCGAATAAAAATACACGGGGCCCCCAAATGGATTCTAATGTAAAATGTTAGACTCAGAAGGACCGTTTAGCAAATTTCACGGTCTTTCCCAAAGTTAACAAGACGTAGACATTATAGGCACGATAAATGAAAATATATTCCTAATACGGGTGCACATCTTATGTGACCCAAATCTATAATCACGGCGAAGCTGAAATGCATTAAAGTCGCAGGCGTACTGGTTGTGGTGTGACTTGAAATGTGTTTTTGCAACGTCGCAAATCCTAAAATTAACAAAAGTGGAATATTAATAACATTTGAAATTGAAGCATATAAGGAAATCAAATATAACAAAGACGGCAGTTGAGCAACCGTAATAGAACCACGGAATCCGGGAGTGCCTAACACCTTCTCCCCATTTAACAAAATTCTTTATCCGGATTTCTAGTTTCGTGGACTGTAAAACAGAGTCATAATTTCCTCGGTTCGGGATTAAATCGGTGACTTGGGACACCATTATTTTCCCAAGATGCGACTCTAAAAATTAATTAATAAAATCACATTCCGAATGTCCTTTAATTGGAAATACTCCTTCCCCACTACTATCGTTATATCCTTTTTCAGGGTATAATAATATATAGTTGGGACATCATAAAAGAGGGAGGTGTGACAGTACTCATATGCTGGTCCTTTTCCTGAAATAGAAAATATATGGGACTCGGTGGTACAATTTTAGATGAAGACTGCTGTGACGACCCAACCCGCCATCACGAGAATTACCACCCCGTTACCCCTTCATTTATGTGTCTCATGTTTCTATATATGTGTTAGAATCTATCGGGTGAGTTAGGAGTGATTCTAGTCGAAAATGAGGCATATAGCCTTTTGAAATGAAGCTTGTTTATGAAAAGTCAACCTGGAATTGACTATGTGGTTAGAGGGCTCGGAATGGAGTTCTGATGATTCAGTTAGTTACAGGAGGTTATTTTTTACTTAGGGGAGTGATCAGAATTGAATTTGGAGGTTTGGTGTAGAAATATGCTTGAATTGGCTAAGTTGGAATTTTGGCGTAATACGATCGATAGGTGAGATTTTGATCCGTGAATCGAAATGATATTCCGACAATTGCAGTAGCTTTGTTCGGGTATTTTGGATATGTCTGCAAATTTTTCAGGTTATTCGGACATCGTTTGCTCAGGTTTTTGATTAGATGTTATTTTCGGAAGTTCTAGTTGAAACTTAGGCTTGCATTCGCGTTGATTTGATGATTTCTGTGTTTAAGGGTGTATTTTTATGATTGGAACAAGTTTGTATCTTGTTTTGGAGTAGGTTGGTGGTTTTTGTTGAGGTCCCGGGGGCCTCGAGATGAATCTGGGAGTCCAAACGAACCATTTTATGCCAAAAAGCATAGCTGGTCTGCTGCAATAAAATTGCAGATAATTTACTCTTCGCGATCGCGTAGATGGCCACACGATCACGTAGTGTATCGGAGAGCTGAGGGGCTTTTGCTCTTCACGATCGCCAGGTGCTGGATGCGATCGCGTAAGGTGAAGGCTGGGTGCATCGCGATCGCGAGGTGCTTCATGCGATCGCGTAAGGTAAGATCTGGAGGCAATGCGATCGCATTATGAGTGTCGCGATCGCGTAATATTGTTTAGTTGGTCATCACGATCGCGGCTGAGTCCATGCAATCGCGTAGAAGAAGAGTTAAGCCTGCCAAAAATTGTACGTCGCAATCGCGTGCCAATGGCTGCGATCGCGTAGAGTAACAATGCCTGGCAGAGGGGATAAGTTCAGAACATTTCATCCGCGAACCCATTATACATTTCCTCCATTTTTGAGTTCTTAGAGAGCAAAGTGACCGGATTTGAAGAGGATTACACCGGGTAAACATTGGAGGTAAGTTCTATGGTCTAAATACGCGATTTTATATTAGAATCTTCAATTATTTCACTCTAAATGGGAGGATTAATGGGGGATTTTTGCCCTAAGCCTGGGTTATGGTAAATCATCGATTTGAATGGGCAAACAGAGTCCGATTTTGATAAACTTTATATGTATGGACTCGTGATGAGATAAGATTCCGAAAATGTAACTTCTATAATTTTTCGAGAAGCGTACCGAAAGTCAGGTTTTGGCAACTTTGTGGTTTTTGGTGTAATTCGAGTTGTTTCGATTGGGTAATGTCCCTTTAGCCTATTTTGATGCATTTCTATTGATTTTGATCAGATTCTATACCCTTGGAGGACGATTCTCGTGGCAAGGGCATTGTGGACTAGTCTTCGAGCCGAGTCGAGGTGAGTAATGGGTGTGGGTGATGACCAGCGGGTTCGAAACCCCGGTATATCACTTTGTGATATTGTATTTAGGCGAGACACGTACTCTCCTCTGAGTGCGGGGTCGAATGTGATTGGGGACTATGGCTTAGTCCGACCTGTTGATATTATACTGTGTTCTTGGCTATTATTGAGCCGGTGAACCTCCTACTTGGATGGTTGTGTATATCTTTGGGCTGTGAGCCAGTTATTGGAATCCCGCGAGGATCGATGCTATTATTTCTATGATATTGACATGCTATTTGATACCAATCCTGAGCTATTACTGTCAAAAATGGTTTTCTAAACTCTGGAATTTCTGAAATACTATTTTCTACTGAAAATGATAAAAAAAGAGTTTTCAAATACTATTTTTGAGCCTGTGAGGCTGCATTGCATTATAGCTGACTGGTAGTGGATCGGGTTGCGCGCCGCAGCGTATCATGATATTGTGCTTGGACTGTAAGAGCCCCTCCGGAGTCTGAACCCCCACAGTGAGCACGGGTACCCAAATGGATCGGGCTACGCGTCGTAGTGGTCATATTCATGCATTGCATTGCATTTAGCTATACCTGTTATTCTGATAGCTGATATTGCTGATTTTGATATTGCTGGTTCGGATATTGCTTATGTTGATGACTGATACAGGATATTGTGTATAGCTTTACTTAGTGGTATATTGGGTTTTCTTACCTTCGCTGTCTTACCCATGCTTATTACTACTGAGTTTGGAAGTACTCACTCTACTCCCTGCACCTTGTGTGCAGATCTAGGTATATCGCAGCAAAACTGAGTCTATGGCTGCTTGGGAGTTGCATTGGACAGCAGCGTCTGCAGGACCTGACTCTCCAATTTATCCTTGGTTTTGTTTAGTCTATTCCACACTTGTGCACAGTTGTATACACTATCATAGCTTATAAATTCTGGTAAAAGCTCATGACTTGTGACTCCTGATCTGTTGGGAGGTTATACTGGTTTGGGATGTCTAATCCCGGTGTGTTGTATATTTTCTTTATTATTCTATCAGTGTTATGCTTAAAAAGGGTTATGTGTGAGCTGATAGCTCCGTGTTTCAGTTAATTGTTCGGGCTGGCCTAGCAGTGTGCTGGGCGCCATCATGACCGGGTTTTGGGGTCGTGACAAGTTGGTATCAGAGCCTAGGTTACTAGGCCTCATGAGTCTTGAGCCGGTTGGTAGAGTCTCGCTGATCGATACAGGGACGCCTATATTTTCCCTCGGGAGGCTGCAAACCTTTAGGAAACACTTCACATTTCTTGAACTCTATTGTGCGACTTTGTTGTTCCAAGAACTAAACTTCTGTATTCTATTCTCTCGCAGATGGTGAGAACTCGAGCTTCAAAACGAGGATGACGACCACCATTGCCACCTACTAGAGGCCGTGGGCGCGTCCATGGTCGTGGTAGAGGTATGGGAGCTGAGGTAGTGCCAGCTGACCCGCCCGTTGTACCTACTCAGGAGCAGCCCCCAGTGGTTAATGCTCCAGCAGCACCAGCTCAGGCACAGACGATGTCTATTGTCATTCCTGGTCTTCATGAGACTTTGGCCCAGATATTATCAGTATGTTCTAGATTGGCTCAGGTAGTATCAGCTACCACTATAGCAATGACATCCTAGACAGGGGGTGGTCATCAGACCCCCGCAGCTCGCACACCTGAGTAGGTGGTACAGGGACTTCAGACGCCAGAGGCGGTCCCAGCTCAGGCAGTTGCACCAGTTATTCCAGCTGCACTAGTTCTAGAGCATGTCGTATCGATTATGCCTAACGACGAGCAGCGTCGCCTAGAGAGATTTGGTAGACTCCAGCCACCTCATATCAGTGTTACTGAGGGCGAGGATGCCCAGGGTTTCTTAGGTAAGTGCCAGAGGATGCTACGTACAACTGGGATTCTTGAGTTCAGCGAGGTATCATTTACTACCTTCCAGTTTACTGGTCCAGCGTTCGATTGGTGGGAGTAGTTTGAGAGGCGTAGGCCTGCGGGAGCGACACCTCTTACCTTGCAGCAGTTTTCTACTCTCTTCTTAGAGAAGTATGTACCTCAGTCCCGTCGTGAGGAGCTTCATCGCCAATTTGAGTGGTTAGTACAAGGCAACATGTTAGTGACCCAGTATGAGCTGAGATATACCCAGTTGGTTAGGCATGCCATATGGATGATCCCGACAGATCGGGAGAGGATTAGGAGGTTTATTGATGGCCTCAACTATTCCATTCGCATTTTGATGACCAGAGAGAGAGTACTATCATCATCTTTTGAGCAGGTTGTGGATCTGGCACACTCCATTGAGGCGGATCGTCATCGGGAGCGGGAGGAGCGGGAGGCCAAGAGGCCTCGAGGTTCTGGTAGCTTTAGCGGTTCTCCATCTAGAGGGCAGTTTCAGCAGGGTAGAGGTCGCTCATCTAGACCTTCTCAGTCAGGCCGCCCTTAGCAGAGCGGAGCTTCTTCTTCTGATAGTGGCCGCTAGGGATTCCAGCAGGGCCAGTCTTGACTTAGTGCCCTCCCAGGTTAGGCTACATCACCTACTTCTTTAGCCTATGGTTCGTCAACGGTGAAGGGATCCCTTCAATCCCCTTCTCCATCAACAGGTAGCTATTTTGAGTGTGGTGATTTTGGCCATATGAGGAGGCAGTGCCCTCGACTTTGTAGGGACAGGTCTCAGCAGAGGGATCAGCCCTCCTCTTCAGCACCATCTCAGGCTAGTAGAGGTGGAGGTCAGTCTTTTCGTGGTCACCCCAGAGGTGCGGAGCGGTCCAGTGAGGCTTAGGAATGATTTTATGCACTCCCTGACAGGCGTGATGTAGTTGCCTCCGATGCGGTTATTACAGGTATAATTTCTGTCTATCACAAAGATGCCTCTATTTTATTTGATCTCAGGTCCACATATTCGTACTTGTCCTCTTATTTTGCACATCATTTGGGTGCGACCCGTGGTAGTCTTGATTTGCATGTTCATGTATCCACCCTAGTGGGTGATACGATTATTGTGGATCATGTCTATAGATCCTGTGTTATTTCTATTAGGGGTCTGGAGACACAGGTGGATCTGTTATTGTTAGGGATGGTGGACGTCGATGTGATATTGGGCATGGACTGGCTATCTCCGTGCCATGCTATATTGGACTGTCATGCCAAGACAGTTACATTGGGTATTCCTGGTATTCCTCAGATTGAGTGGCGGGGTTCTACTGATTACGTCTCTAGCCGTGTTATTTAATTCTTAAAAGCTTAGAGAATGGTTGAAAAAGGGTGTTTGTCGTATCTAGCATTTGTGAGGGATGTGGGAGAAAGGTCTCCTAGTATTGATTCTGTACCTGTTGTAAGGGACTTTCCAGATGTATTCCCCTCAGACCTACCGGGTATGCCACCGGACAAGGACATCGATTGTGGCATTGACTTGGTGCCGGGCACTCTGCCCATTTCTATTCCTCCTTATCGGATGGCACCAGCTGAGCTGAAGGAATTGAAAGAACAGTTTCAAGATCTTTTGGATAAGGGATTCATTTGCCCTAGTGTGTCCCCGTGGGGTGCACCAGTGTTATTTGTTAAGAAGAAAGATGGTTCTATGCGGATGTGCATAGATTATAGACAGCTGAACAAGGTAACAGTGAAGAACAAGTATCCCCTACCATGCATTGATGATTTATTTAATCAGTTACAGGGTGCGAGGGTGTTTTCGAAGATTGATCTTCGTTCAGGCTATCATCAACTGAAGATTAGGTACTCTGATATTATGAAGACTGCATTCAGGACGAGATATGGGCACTATGAGTACCTTGTGATGTCTTTTGGGCTGACCAACGCCCCAGCAGCATTCATGCATCTGATGAACAGTGTGTTCAGACCATATTTGGATTCATTTGTGATCGTGTTCATTGATGATATTCTAGTTTACTCCGGTAGCCAGGAGGAGCACGCTCAGCATTTGAACATTGTGTTGCAGAGGTTGAGAGAGGAGAAGTTGTATGCTAAATTCTCCAAGTGCGAGTTTTGGCTCCAGTCAGTAGCATTTCTGGATCATGTGGTGTCTTGTGATGGTATTCAGGTTGACCCGAAGAAGATAGAGGCGGTGCAGAGTTGGCTTAGACCGTCCTCAACTATAGAGATCAGGCGTTTCCTTGGTTTGGTGGGGTATTATTGCCAGTTTTTTCAGGGATTTTCATCCATTGCTTCTTCTTTGACCAGGTTAATGCAAAAGGGTGCACCATTCGTGTGGTCGGATGAGTGCGAGGAGAGCTTTCAGAATCTCAAGACAGCTTTGATCACAGCTCTAGTATTTGTGTTGCCAGCAACTTCGGGCTCATATGCTGTATATTGTGATGCCTCGAGAGTGGGGATAGGGTGTGTATTGATGCAGGAGGGTAGAGTGATTGCTTATGCTTCTCGGCAGTTGAAGCCTTATGAGAAGAACTACCCTATTCATGACTTAGAGCTAGCTGCCATAGTTCATGCCTTGAAGATTTGGAGGCACTATTTGTATGGCGTGTCCTGTGAGGTGTATACCGGTCATTGTAGTCTCCAATATTTGTTCAAATAGAGGGATCTTAATTTGATACAGCGGAGATGGATTGAGTTTCTCAAGGATTATGACATCACAATCCTATATCATCCGGGGAAGGCCAATGTAGTGGCCGATGCTTTGAGCCGAAAGGCGGTCAGTATGGGCAGCTTAGCATATATTCTAGTTGGAGAGAGATCATTTGCTTATGATGTTCAGGCGTTAGCCAATCGGCTAGTGAGGTTAGACATTTCAGAGCCCAGTAGGGTGTTGGCTTGTGTTGTCTCTCGGTTTTCTTTATTTGATCATATTCGTGAGCGCTAGTATGATGATCCCCATTTGCTTGTCCTTAAGGACAGAGTTCATAATGATGATGCCAGAGATGTAACAATTGATAGTGATGGTGTATTGAGATGCAGGGCCGGATATGCATGCCCAATGTTGATGGCCTTCGTGATTTGCTATTAAATGAGGCCCATAGCTCACTGTATTCTATCCATCCAGGTTCCGCGAAGATGTACCAAGACTTGAAACAACATTATTGTTGGAGGAAGATGAGATGGATATTGTTAGACATGTAGCACAGTGCCTCAACTGTCAGCAGGTCAAGTACGAGCATCAGAGGCTCGGTGGCGTGTTTCAGCGTGTTGATATTCCCGAGTGGAAGGGGGAAAGGATCACTATGGACTTTGTTACTGGACTCCCTCGGACAGCAAGAAAGTTTGATTCAGTTTGGGTGATTGTGGATAGGTCGACCAAGTTAGCTCATTTCATTCCTGTGTGTACTACATACTCCTCAGAGCGGTTAGCTGAGATATTCATTCGGGAGATCGTTAGATTGAATGGAGTCCCGGTTTTTATTATATCAGACAGAGGTACACAGTTTACCTCATAGTTCTGGAGGACATTTCAGCGTGAGTTGGGCTCGCCAGTTGAGTTGAGTACTGCACTCCATCCTCAGACGGAAGGACAGTCCGTGCGTACTATTCAGATCTTGGAGGATATGTTGAGAGCTTGTGTTATTGATTTCGGTGGTTCATGGGCTGATTATTTGCCTCTCGCAGAGTTTGCCTATAACAACTGCTACCAATCCAGTATCTAGATGGCGTCGTATGAGGCTTTATATGGGAGACGGTGTAGATCTCCAGTTGGTTGGTTTGAGCCTGGTGAGGCAAGGTTGTTGGGGACAAAGTTAGTCCAGGATGTTTTGGACAGGGTGAAGGTGATTCAGGAGAGACTTTGCATAGCTCAGTCGCGCCAGAAGAGTTATGCAGACAGGAAGGTTCGAGATGTGTCTTATTTTGTGGGTGAGAAGGTCTTACTGAAGGTTTCACCGATGAAAGGCGTCATGAGATTTGGGAAGAAAGGAAAGCTCAGTCCGAGATTCATTGGACCTTTTGAGATACTTAGAGGATTGGAGAGGTGGCATGTATGCTTGCTTTGCTACCCAGTCTATCGAGAGTTCATCCAGTGTTCCACGTATCCATGCTCCGAAAGTATGTTGGCGACCCATCGCATGTGTTGGATTTTAGTAGTATTCAGCTTGATGATGACTTGACCTATGATGTTGACCCTATAGCCATATTGGGTCGTCAGGTGATAAGATTGATATCTAAGGACATTGCATCAATAAAGGTTCAGTGGAGAGGTCGACCCGTGGAGGATGCCACTTAGGAGATCGAGCGGGAGATGCAGAGCAGATATCCTAACTCATTTGAGTCTCTAGGTATGTTTCTTGACCCGCTCGAGGATGAGCGTTTGCTTAAGTGGGGAAGAATGTGACGACCCAGCACGTTGTCATGAGAATTACCACCACGTTACCCCTTCACTTATGTGTTTCATGTTTCTATATATGTTTTAGAATCTATCGGGTGAGTTAGGAGTGATTCTAGTTGAAAATGAGGCATATAGCATTTTGAAATGAAACTTGTTTATAAAACGTCAACCTAGAGTTGACTACATGGTTAGAAGGCTCAGAATCGAATTCTGATGATTCGGTTAGTTCCGCGAGGTGATTTGTGACTTAGGGGAGCGGCGGAATTGAATTGGAGGTCCAATGTAGAAAAAGGCTTGAATTGGCTAAGTTGGAATTTTGGCGGAATCCGATTGATAGGTGGGATTTTGATCTGGGAGTAAGAATGGAATTGCGAAAGTTGCAGTAGCTTCGTTACGTAATTTTGGATATGTCTGCAAATTTTTAGGTTATTCGGATATCGTTTGGTCGGGTTTTTGATTGGATGTTTTTTTCGGAAGTTCTAGTAGAAACTCAGGCGTGAATTCGCCTTGATTTGATGGTTTCCGTGTTTAAGGGTGTGTTTTTATGATTGGAACAAGTTTGTATTGTGTTTTGGAGTAGGTTGGTAATTTTCGTTGGGGTCCCGGGGGCCTCGGGATGAATCCGGGGTCCAAACGGACCATATTATGCCAAAAAGCACAGCTGATCTGCTGCAATAAAATTGCAGATAATTTACTCATCGCGATCGTGTAGATGGCCACGCGATCGCGTAGTGTATCATTGTCACGCCCCAAATCGGGGAACATGACCGGCGCCTGACCGGGTTTCCCCAGTCAAGCGGACCTGGGTGCCTTTCATTCCCACGCGTTACCCCTGTGTTGATTGTTTCTCATTAACCAAATATCTTACTAACCATGAATGATTTCACATTAAACAAATAAAACCATACGAGTGATTCATTAACAAGTTTGCGGTTTTTACAACGCCCGACATAACATAATGTATACATAAGACTGGAGTCCCACAGTTTACATGTCTACAGAGCCTCTAGGATACAAAAAAGGAATACAATACTTGCCGGTAACAAGGCTCCGGCTATACCTTACAAAACCAAAATGAAATCTAAACAAACGTGGCATGAACCACACAGGGCCCCAAGGAAGAAAGGGGCTCACCAAAGCGGACAGTGGAAGGAGAAGGATACTACTGCCGATGAGCTGAAGTGCCTGCTACTGATCCACCTACAATCATAACATGAATGTAGCGTCCCCGGCAAAAGGGACGTCGGTACACTTGAATTGTACTGGCATGTATGGACAAACTTTGTCCCAAGTAAACTCAAGCCATTGAATTACATCAACAATTAATTAAGCCAGCCAACCATGTTTCCACATTTTCCTCATTTCAAATAATTCTCAACACAAAGCACTTTCTACGATCAACCAATTTAACAATAACCAATCAATCACGTAAAGCACAAGTAGTCAAACAAAGGGGCAATCAGTGCCCCACAGGTTGCAAACTCTCCTGCTGTGTCCTTTCACAATTTCACATTATTGATTTTTATATCAATATTCAATAGCGATTTCGATCGCTTTCCATCCTTATTACCCCTGACCACCCTTATTACCTCATCCACCCTTATCACCCCAACCCACACCTTATTTCTTCATGTTGCGGCGCGCTACCCGGTCCCACCGTACAGTTTTAAAACACAACAAGTACAAACAGCAGATAAGGCATTTCACACAATTTCAACAAGTTCAAATAAGCAACTTACAGGTTGGTTCATGTTCACAATTACTTCTCAAGCCAATAACACAATCAAGTTACAAATGTTCCAAAAATCAAGAGTATTCATACCGTATTGTTCAATGACTTACCAATCCTCAAGTGTTTCGTTTCTTTTCCACAAAGTACCATATATGCCATTATAGCCATTATTCACAATTCTTTTACCAAATTAAACTCTCATTTTACATCCCTCATAGCTCAACAACAAACTTTGAATATCCAACAACAACATCAAGAATTTCACACAATTTGTCAATTTAACACGAACCAAACAAACTTCACACATATAGGCGATTTCACAAGAATCAAAATTAGCCATACATACCTGGTGATGAGTTTTCTTCCTACTCTATGCTTACCCAAGATATCCTACTCTTGCCAACCTTGTTCTTGAAGACTCTTACTTCTACTCACTTCTTTTTACTAGAAATCAAGTTCAATAATCATGCATGAGTGTAAAAATTCTATTTTCAAAAGCTATTATATGCAAACCTCTCTTTACCCAATTTAAAACTGAAAATCAAAGAAAATAGTTAGGGTTTTTACCTTGAAAAGATTGGGAAGTTGAATCCTTGCCCTAGGATCCCTTGGAATTAAGTGGTTGGAACAATCTTTGAAGATGAAGAACTTCTCTCTCTAAAACCCCTCTATTCTCTCTCTAATTTTGGTAAGATGATATGAGAAAATGAGGGTGAAAGGTGTTATATTAAAGAAGAGATCGGGTAAAAATGTTACAAAAATCTGGGCCGGGGCGAATCTGCGGTGCACTTTGCGACCGCAGAATCAACATGCGGTCCGCTTAGTGACCACAGAATGGCCTCAAAAATGACTCAAGTTCTGTTACAGAATGCGACCAATATGCGGTCCGCATTCTTGATCTGCGCTCGCAAAGTGCACCGCAGATTCACTTTGCGATCGCATATCGACCGCATTTTCAACATGATTTTTGGAGACTTTCTGGAAAGCTTTGCGGCTAGAATGCGGTCCGCATAGCAGATTTGCGGTCGCATTCTTGACCGCAAAATTGACACTTTTCGGAAAAATTAATTCTCTACATTTTTGAAGAATTCTACGCATTCCAAACACATTATTCGGACCATGACACTATAGCTACTAGGTTTTATGCACAAATATTTTACGGGGCCTTACAATCATAGAGCTGAGGGGCTTTGGTTTTCACGATCGCGAGGTGCCGGATGCGACCGCGTAAGGTGAAGGCTGGGTGAATCGTGATCGCGAGGTGCTTCATGCGATCGTGTAAGGTAAGATCTGGAGGCAATGCGATCGCAGTATGAGTGTCGTGATCGCATTACATTGTTTAGTTGGTCATCGTGATCACGGCTGAGTCCACGCGATCGCATAGAAAAAGAATAAAGCCTGCCAAAATTTGTACATCACGATCGCGTGCCAAAGGCTGCGATCACGTAGATTAACGATGCCTGCCAGAGGGGTTAAGTTCAGAACATTTCATCCGCGAACCCATTACACATTTCCTCAATTTTTGAGTTCTTAGAGAGCAAAGTGACGGGATTTGAAAGGGATTTCACCGGATAAACAATGGAGGTAAGTTCTATGGTCTAAATAGGCGATTTTATCTTAGAATCTCCAATTATTTCACTGTAAATGGGAGGATTAATAGGGCATTTTTGCCCGAAGCCTGGGTTATGGTAAATCATCGATTTGAATGGGCAAACGGAGTCCGATTTTAATAAACTTTATATGTATGGACTCGTGTTGCGATAAGGATTCCAAAAATGTAACTTTTGTAATTTTTAGAGAAGCGTACTGAAAGTCGGGTTTTGGCAACTTTGTGGTTTTTGGTGTAATTTCAGTTGTTTCGATTGAGTAATGTCCCTTTAGCCTATTTTGATGCATTTCTATTGATTTTGATCAGATTCTACACCCGTGGAGGCCGGTTCTCGTGGCAAGGGCATTGCGGACTAGTCTTCGAGCCGAGTCGAGGTGAGTAATGGCTGTGGGTGATGACCAGCGGGTTCGAAACCCTGATATATCACTTTGTGACACTCTATTGAGGTGAGACACGTATTCTCCTGTGAATGCAGGGTCGAATGTGATTGCGGGATATGGATTAGTCCAACCTGTTGATACTATACTGTGTTCTTTGCTATTATTGAGCTGGTGAACCTCCTAGTTGGATGGTTGTGTATATCTTTAGGCTGTGAGCCTGTTATTGGGATCCCGCGAGGATCTATGCTATTGTTTCTATGATATTGACATGCTATCTGATACCAGCCCTGAGCTATTACTGTCAAAAATGGTTTTCCAAACTCTGGAATTTTTGAAACTCTGTTTTCTACTGAAAATGATAGAAAGAGTTTTCAAATACTATTTCTGAGCCTGTGAGGCTGCATTGCATTATAGCTGACTGGTAGTGGATCGGGCTGCACACTGCAGCGTATCATGATATTGTGCTTGGGCTGTAGGAGCCCCTCCGGAGTCTGAACCCCCACAGTAAGCAAGGGTACCCAAATGGATCGGGCTACGCGCCATAGCGGTCATATTCATGCATGGCATTGCATTTAGCTATACTTGTTATTCTGATAGCTGATATTGCTGGTTCTGATATTGCTGGTATGAATATTGTATATGTTGATAACTGATACAGGATATTGTGTATAGCTTTACTTAGTGTTGTATTGGGTTTTCTTACCTTCGTTGTCTTACCCCTGCTTATTACCACTGAGTCTGGAAGTACTCACTCTACTCCCTGCACCTTGTGTGCAGATCCAGGTACATCGCAGTAGAGCTAAGTCTATAGCTGCTTGGGAGTTGCATTGGACAGTCGAGGTAGCTGCCAGCGTCCGCAAGACCTGACTCTCCAGTTTATCATTGTTTTTGTTTAGCCTATTCCACTTTTGTGCACAGTTGTATACACTATCATAGCTTATAAATTCATGTAGAGGCTCATGACTTGTGTCTCCTGATCCGTTGGGAGGTTATACTAGTTTGGGATGTCTAATCCCGGTGTGTTGGATATTTTCTTTATTATTCTATCACTGTTATGCTTAAAAAGGGTTATGTGTGAGCTGATAGCTCCGTGTTTCAGTTGATTGGTCGGGCTAGCCTAGCAGTGTGCTGGGCGCCATCACGACCGGGTTTTGGGGTCGTGACAACTGCCTACCTGTATGTATTTCCATCAGATTGATATAACCATATGCTTAAAATTTAAGAATATTCTATTTTGCCATGCAGGTCGTGGCTCATCACTTGGAACGGTTAGGGATTTTTCCTAGCATCTAAAATTGTTAGTAAAACCTTATCAAATTAAAAGAAAAACAATTTAGCATTAAGATACCTGACCATGTCCACTTCCTTAAAATCAATATCTTATCGAGCACAAAGTCTCAGTTTTGAAGAACCTGGGATTTTATTGCTTTTGTTCTTTCCCGGCCATTATAGTCCCCAGTATTATATGACAAGCTTAAGAGTTGTTCTTGGCCATAATCTGGTTTATACCAAGCTCCCGTTCCAATTTTTGTTAAACTTGCAACTATAGCCTCATACTATACTTCATTGTTGGTCGAAAGAAAAATGGCATTTTATGATGGGTCTAAAAGTCCCAAAAGAGGTATGTGAAATATCTCTTAACTTGCGCTTTTTTTTTTATATATGAATCATCACCAACTAAGATTCATCTACATGGGTTTAGACCATTTATGAATTTTTTCACCCCTTTTTTTAAATGTGATATTCCTCTGAAACCAGCTATGAAACCAATTAACTCACACAATTTTATTATAATTTTAGGGTTTAGAAATAGAGTCTCAATTTCCTAAATGCCATGGTTAAAACAAATTTTTACGGTTGTGGGTATCATGTCTCAGCATTTAACAAAATACCTACTTATGTCACCGATAGGAGATTGTTTACCCGAATTTAGAGAATGCTTACCGTAGCTTCCGATAATAATAAATGGATAGCTTTTCACGTACCTTTGGTCCTTCCAAGTTGACCCAATTTTTGAATTTTCTTCTTGCTTTGTATAATCTTCCTTCCTTCCTTTTCATGGTCACGCAAGATGGACCTTTATTTGTGAATTTCCACATTCGATGTTGTCCCTATTACTTCAACATGGAGCCAAGCAAAACAATCTACGTTAGTTTTTAATAATTCAATTAACTTACCTCTCGTGTCTGAACTCAAGTCGGCTCCCACGTGAATTTTTCGTTCAGGCCACTGTTCAAATAGTATCACAGGCTCGAACTCCTTAGTTGACATTTTGATACCTTCTCACTCCTTTGGTTTTTGAATTATGCCAGATTTTGAGTTAAACGCTGACTTTTCTTGATTATCCGGATGTTGATCCGAATTTTCTTCGATGTTGTAGACGTTACCTGTATCTGATACAGCATTAACACTACTAGATATATATTATTCCCCATGAATTTGGCGGATTCCCCATGGTGGTGGGAATTTCATGACTTGATGAAGGGTTGATGGGACATCGCCTATATCATGAATCCACGGTCTTCCCATGATTATATTATATGCCATTTCCACATCTACTACCTGCAATTTGGTATCTCTCTCAATACCTTATGCAAAAGTTGTTAGGTTTACCTCTCCTTTAGTTATTATGCTGGAGCTTATTGAATCCTGATAAAGTATGCGCCTTTGGAATTATCTTATCCTCCATTTGCATCTCCCGCAACACCCTTAGTAGGATGATATTTGCTGAACTTCCTGGATCAATCAAAACTCTTTTTATTTTAATATCATGTACGAGTAAAGATATTACTAACGCATCATTATGGAGGGTGATCACTCTTGCCATGTCTGCATCATCATAAGCGATAACTTCATCTTCTAACGTTTGGCGTGTACGTTTCCCATGCATGATTGCGAGTTTAGAAACATTGTTGGAACCTGGATATGCCACCTCATAAATACCTTCTCCCCCGCTTATAACATTCACGGTTCTCTTGGGTGACGGGGGTTTTGGTGGCTCTTGTCTATTTTTCATGTAGGCCTGATTTCCTTTCTCACTAAATAACTCAGTGAGATAGCCCTATTTCAATAGATGATCTACTTCACTCTGTAAAAGTCAGCATTCTGAGGTCTTATGCCCGTGAAAATTATGAAATTCACACCAATGATCTGGATTGCGTCTGTTTGGATTTGAACGCATCTCCTTCGGCCACCGTACCTTATCTCCCATGCCTCGCAAAACAGCTACAAGCTCGGAGGTGGTAACATTGAAATTGTATACACCGAATCTTGCCTTTAAACATCCATCTTCATCAAATGGCTCCTGCCTCTTTCTATCATTTCTAAATCTTGAGAAAGAACTGGATTCCTTACTCCTTGATTTTTGATCATATCGTTGATTTTCTTGTTTTGTTCTTGAATATTTTCCCGCAGGGCCTAGATATGGATCGTATCTATTCTTACGTGATCTCTTTTTGGTTTTGGACGTCCTGGATCTGCTCCTTTCATCATGGGAATGTTGGAGTACGGTATCTTCTTCAATTCTGAGTTTTGTGCTATACCTGTTATAAACATTAATCCATGTAGTTGCAGGAAATTCACGAAGCTTTCTTTGAGCTTTCTTGTGGCCTCAGAGCTTTTGTCATTCAATACTTGTAAAAGCTATTGCAGCCAAATTATCTAGTACCCGAGGTAAAATCATTCGTTCTCGTTGAAACCTATCTGTCACACCTCTTTTTTACCGCACCCGCGAGGGCGCAAAATATAAAAGAGAGTTTTTCCAATTAAAGGACAACCAAAACGGGATTCATTTATTGAGAGATTCGGAGTCGCCACTTGGGAGATTTATGGTGTCCCAAGTCACCGGTTTGAAACCCGAATTGAGGAAAGGTTTGACTCTATTTAACGGTCCGCGAACCAGAAATCCGGATAAGGAATTCTGTTAACCCGGGAGAAGGTGTTAGGCATTCCCGAATTCCGTGGTTCTAGCACGGTCGCTTAACTGTCATATTCGGCTTATTTATCTGATTTTTACAGTTATATACTTAATGCAAATTAATATCCCTTTACCGCTTTTATTATTATTATTATTTACGAAAGAGAATGTTGCCTAAAAATATGTTTCGAATCACGTCACATGAAATGCACTCGGATCCTCGACACATTCTTATTCAACATTTTGGGATTTGGATTTGGGCCGCATGAAATGCACACCCGTATTTAAGAAGGTAAAATTATTAAAATACGCGCCTAGAGCGATTACTTATTTACATTCTTGAGAAGGCCAGGAAATTCGCTAAGAAACGGCACATCTCGAAATCTAAATATTTTACATATACATTTATGAGGGCCCCGCGATTTGTATAATTTTGTTAGGCGAGGCACACCTCTAATTCTAATTTAAAAGCAAACTACATTCCGCTATATTTATTTAAGAGTTAATTCAAGATTATTTAAAACATGTTGCAAGCCACACTACATGAAATGCACTTGTGGTTCACGACACTCTTTATTTAACCTTGTTCAAATATGGAGTCGGGTCACATGAAATGCACCCCCGATTCCTTTAATCTAATTACATTGTTTAAAGAATAACGAACCAATTTCCATAATGTGACAACATCGTGCTCAACTATAACCAATTCGAGTAAACATACGAGTAGCTAACTAAGTGAGCAAATTCAAGACTATGGTGAACAATTACATAAACAACGGAAGCATAACTAGTTGGCGAGCATATGAAGGATTAGTCATTTTCATTAGCTAACTTCGACATTGCATGTTCAACAAAATCATATATTTACAAAAATAGTCTGAACCATACGAAACTAAATCAAATACGAAACACTCCAAAATATTAGCGAGAAGAACAATATCGGAAAAGAACATGCACCTTTATTTCTGCATATTTTTAACGTACACAACGAGAAAACGAACCTTTTATGACGATCTCAAACTTCGACCTCTCCGGACAGAACTCGAACCGAACTCGAACCAAGAACAAACTCAAACGGGCAGCATGATAAGCACGAGCCGAACAACGGCTCTTCAATCTCTCTGTTTCATTTCTTTCTACTTGTTTTTTTTCTTCTTTCTGTTTGTTATTTTTCTTCTTTCTGCCGATTTTTTCTTCTTCTCTTTCCTTTTTTTTTTTCGTTTTTCTCTTTTCTGTTTCGTTTTTCTCTCTTTGTTCTTCAAGTGTTTTCCTTTCTTTTCTTTCTCTTCTTTGTTTCCTTTCTTTTCTTTCTCTTTCGTTTCTTCTTTTTTCCGTTTTTTTTCTTTGTTCTTTTGAATCTTTTCTTTCAATTGTCTTTCTCCTTGTTTGCTTTCAAATTCTTTGTTTTCCCCCTCTCCCTCTGCCGTGATTTCTTCTTCTTCTTAAAGAAGAAGAATGGTTATTGTTTATTATTTTTTTTATTATTATTTTTTTTAAAAATTTAGCCCCATATTGTTTTTGTCTTTTTCTTTTGTTTTTATCCCTTTGTCTTTTTCTTCTTGTCTTTGTTCTTATTCCCCATCCCCATTATGTGTTGTCCCCCCTTAGTGTAGTGGACTCGGTTTATTACAAGCTAGGTCCGAAAATTATAAAACCGGGTAGTTTGAACCCGAATATTATTCTTCGACCGGAACCGAAAATGGTGTTATTTAATTAATCCTAGGTAATCAAAATAACTATAATACTTATAATAAAAATAAAACTATTTTTTATATTTTTCAAGTTTAAAATAACTACAAAATATTTGTGAAACTATTTTTTGTTATTTTCGTTTTTATAAAAAGATAAAAATATAAAGTACTATTTTTGTATTTTTCAAGTTTAAAATGACTACGAAACATTAATAAAACCATATTTTTGTTATTTTTCATTTTGAGGTAAAAATAAAGTAAAAGAGTCAAATTTAGCTAAAATAGCTATATTAAAACTAAACTAAATATTTTACGCTAAAAATATAGAAAATCTCGGGAAGGGTCAAAAATCACGTGTTTACAGCTGCCCCTCTTTGACTGAAAACACAAAGAGTTTTCGGACAAAGAACGACTAGACAAGTGTTTTTGACCTGACCCTTATTGGGAGGGACTAAACTAAAAGAAGAGGAATGTGACCGAGCCCTTGTATCTGAGCTGCCTACATATCCTTGGCTATAAAGGAATCAGGCCACGTGTAGTTCGAAAGTGAGTGAGGAAGGGGTATACCGAGGTGGAGAGCCGGTCGAGGTGTCGTTCCGTCGAGGTTCTGTTCCATCGAAGTTCCGGTCCGTGGTCCTGCTATTACATCAAAAATCAAAACATGAGAAAGACTAACTAAGCCTATCGGCTACTAGTTACAAGATTCCTATCTATAAGTCTTCTGAAGCTTGATCTTGAGTATTGGTTGGTGCTTCATGCGGACTCTAAATTTGAACCTTGATACTTGCTAGTTGCAGGTGCTGCTTTTCGAATCAAGACCAGGTATACAGTGCTTGTGACCTCGGCCATGTCTTGAGCATGCCACATCTTTCATCAACTTCTGCACTTGAATTAACTCCTTGCTTTTCATTGTGACTCACTTCTGTTGATCCCCTCGGACTGTTGACTCGCATTCTGGTTGCAAGCTTCTTTTGTTGCTATCTTGCATTGCACTCCGAAGTGAATTCCCTTACTTGTGATCTTCGAGCTATTCTCCTTCGAAGTCTGAAGCTATCTTTTCTGATCCTTGTTGCCTTCCTTCTGATTCATGCTGGGGATCTCTGTTATACTCTACTGCTTTCCCCACACAACTTCGAAAGTAAATTGCCACTCCATTCTTCAGGCGGGCTCCTGACTTCAACATCTTTTGAAAATAAATCGCCATTCCTCTCTTCAGGCGGGCTCCTGACTTCAATCATCAACTCCGAAAATTAAACGCCATTCCTCTCTTCAGGCGGGCTCCTGACTTCAACAACATCTTTTGAAAATAAATCGCCATTCCTCTCTTCAGGCGGGCTCCTGACTTCAACAACATCTTTTGAAAATAAATCGCCATTCCTCTCTTCAGGCGGGCTCCCGACTTCAACAACATCTTTTGAAAATAAATCGCCATTCCTCTCTTCAGGCGGGCTCCTGACTTCAATCATCAACTCCGAAAATTAAACGCCATTCCTCTGCTTCTTGTACCGTTTTATTCTTCCTGCATCGCTTCTTAAGCCATCCTTTCTTCCGAATTACCTTGTTTTGGAATTGCCCTTCCTTCTGATTCATGCTGGGGATTTCCGTTACACTATGTCACTTTCGATTGTTCACCATCCTTATCAAATCTTGGAAACTGAGACGGCGTTCTGCTTTTCTGGCGGGCTTCTGACTTTAACAACATCTTTTGAAAATAAACGCCATTCCTCTCTTCAGGCGGGCTCCTGACTTCAATCATCAACTTTTGAAAATAAATCGCCATTCCTCTCTTCGGGCGGGCTCCCGACTTCAACAACATCTTTTGAAAATAAACGCCATTCCTCTCTTCAGGCGGGCTCCTGACTTCAACAACATCTTTTGAAAATAAATTGACATTCCTCTCTTCAGGCGGGCTCCTGACTTCAACATCTTTTGAAAATAAATCGCCATTCCTCTCTTCAGGCGGGCTCCCGACTTTAACAACATCTTTTGAAAATAAATCGCCATTCCTCTCTTCAGGCGGGTTCCTGACTTCAACATCAACTTTTGAAAATAAATCGCCATTCCTCTCTTCAGGCGGGCTCCTGACTTCAACAACATCTTTTGAAAATAAATCGCCATTCCTCTCTTCAGGCGGGCTCCTGACTTCAACAACATCTTTCTAACTCCATCCCATCCATGTCGCCTTCCTTTGCTTCCTGCACCACTTTCTTCTTCCTGCATCGCTTCTTAAGCCATCCTTTCTTCCGAATTACCTTGTTTTGGAATTGCTTTCCTCCCGGGTTGTGTTATTTTTCTCTTGATTGCTGGGGATGTCTTTGGAACTAATTACTTACCTGCTGGGGTAATGCTGCTGGGGAAAATCTTCTTTATTTCCTCCTTTTCTACTTCCTTCGGAACCTTTATTCTCTCTCGAGATCGCTGGGGATTGAAGTGTCATCAGCTGGGGATTACCCTGTCGGGGGATCCCCTTTCCTTCTTCCTCTTTCCAAACCTCCTTCGGGGCTCGCGCTTCGCTCTCTTGAAAAACTTGTAGGATATAATGCTGCCGGTGAAATCTCGAAATCAATGTTTCATTTTCCGAGGACTGCTGAGGGTGATACCGGCCTCTTGCCTTTCTGAACGCAAGCTTCCTCGTCTTGTCCTGTCTGTTGGGGGTATAATTTCATCTATCACAACTTGTTGTTTTCTTTCTTTCAAATCTGCTGGGATAACCGGGTTCAAAGATCATTTCCTCGCGTTATCTGGCTTCTTTCCCTAACCAAGTATTTGGTTTCGAGAAAATTTTCGCAACAGGAGAAAATTTTCTGCCCCAGTTTGAGAATCTTCTTCGTGGCATGCTTTGCTGCTGACAACCCCCTTTTTTCCCTGTTTCAAATCAAAGAAAAATTGGTTAGTTTTAAAATGTGGTGGCTGGTTGTGGTGCTCCTGCTGGGGATTGTTCTCCTCCTCTTTCCCTGCTC
Source organism: Nicotiana noctiflora (assembly GCA_032618575.1). Classification (NCBI taxonomy): domain Eukaryota; kingdom Viridiplantae; phylum Streptophyta; class Magnoliopsida; order Solanales; family Solanaceae; genus Nicotiana; species Nicotiana noctiflora. Next base: position 64,297 of record JASVEL010012443.1, on the reverse strand, counting down.
TGCGTTTCATTATCAGAACTTGCTGGGGATGTTATTATTTGATGATACTCATGCTGGGGATGGGTTTTTCCATTTATCCTTTCCCCGTTCTGTTTTTCTCAACTTGCTGGGGGTTATTTTGTTGAAGATGAGATTTCCTTTCTTCCTTTACCACTCTGTGTTGTCCGACCACCTCGGAACTTGCTGAAGATAACACTGCCGGTAGATTTTCATTTCCTCAAAATTGGTGTTTCACTCTTCTTGAAGGTTGTTGAGGATGACACTAGTTCGAAGACCATTTCCCTTAAGACTTTCCTTCTTCCCCCAGTGGGTATTGACTTCCAGAAAATTTTCAAACTGAAAAGAAAATTTTCTGCCCCAGTTTAATAATCTTCTTTGCACCATACTTCTCTGCCGTCAATGGCATTTCCTTGCTTTGCATAATAATCGGAAAGTTGGTGGCAAGTTTTGAAGTCATTTCTCACTTGTTCTGGCTAGACAGACTTTGATGGGGAATTCTTGATAAAAATGAGAGAGATAAAAAGAAACAAAATAGAAGACAAAGGAAAGAGAAAATGACTCTCTAGCAAGGAATATCTATAAAAACTTATCAAACGCGAATACCAACTCTACTGGTCATGACATGCACATATGGCCTATCCTTCGTCGTTAATTGCCTTTCACGATTTCTGTCTCGTGATTTCCATCTGATTATCACCTTTATTCGACTTGTAGTGCCCGAAGGGTTTTCACTTTCAAGCCTCTCTCATTTTGATTTTCTCTCAGCTTTCGTCGCCTTACGGTGCCTGTGAAGGTTTTCACCGGTAAGAATCTCTCATTTGTATCACTTTTAGCTGGGGATCGGGGTGTCACTGCTAAGACTCTCTCATGTTTCCTTTCTGCTGGGAATCAGAGTCTTTTTCTGCTGAGGATCAGCGTGTTATATTCTGATAGGACTCTCTCACTCGCCTGACGTGGCATCTTTTGAAGACTGATCGGAAGGTCTTTCTTTGGACCGTAGTGTGGGATTTGGATAGGGCTAGAAAGAAAGGGTACTAAAGGCTCAAAACAAAATCAATTTTGGGTTCAAAATTTACAACCTTCGGAACTAAATTTATTTACGATAAACACCATTTTTCTTTGCCCCAGTTTCTTACTTGGGGATTTTTATTTCTTTATTCACACTATGACCGAGCTGTGAAGCGCCTACGTATTCTCTTTAAGGAATCAGGTCAAACGTAGTTCCCAATTCCTCTTTTTCAAGTTTCTCTTTTTTTTTTTTTTTTTTCACACATTTTTCTTTTTCTTTTCTTTATCTCTTTTTGTTGTTTTCTTTTTCTTTACTTTTCTTTATCCCTTTCTTCTTTTGCCTTTCAAACTTGTGTTTCTAGTCTTTGCAACTAATTCCGAAGGAGGGGATGAAAGAATTTAAAATAAGGCTCAAAGGGTTGACGATGGATAAAGTGTTTAGATAGCAGAACAAAATGCCTTCGTCATTCCAATCTTCAAAACATGCCAAGTGTAAACAACACAATTAACATTCGTCATATCTTTAAAGCACGGTTGGACAACACTGTCATTTTCATTATTGTGAATGACCCCACGTCGATTTGGCCAGCTTGCCTTTAACTGTTTCCTTTTTAGTTGCCCCGGTTTCACATGACTCGGGATCCAAATAATCTCAAATTGTTTTTATTTCCTTTAAATGACCCGATCATCTTCCAATTGCTTCATGATTAACTTTTAGAATTAAGCCACAATTATGTGTGCGCATGTCATGTCACTAGATTCGGCGTTTGAGCACAAGAAAAATCTAAAGGGTAAACAGAACTAAACAGATAAAATGACCGGAAGTAACAAAAGACCGAAAGCTTCATTAAACTAATGACGAAATGGTTCAATGATAAAACAAGCAAAACAAACTAGAGTACAGCCCTGAAACAAAACTGGGCAGGACCAAAGCAAACTGCTAGGACAAAAGGGTTTGACCACAAGAAAACCCTGAAAATAACTCGGACAACAAAAATGACCACAAAAACGAACCACCAAAGCTCCATCTAGCTGACCGAAAGATGGAGTATCTTCCCAATTTCCAAGCACAACATTTTAGCCACTAAGTTCTGCATCAATATTGCCAAGGCTGCCAACTGCTTCAACATTTTTAGCTCCAGTCGGTACACCCCCCCAGGGGATTTGTGTGCCCCATGTCATCATCATCGACCACAATCAACCACCCTTTTTGAATCATTCTTTCTATTTCCTTTTTCAAGGTACGGCAACTCTCAATATCGTGCCCTCTCACATTGGAATGGTATGCACATCGTGCAGTAGGATCGAAGCTTCTTGCACGTGGATCGGGAGTGTATTCGGGGAGCGGCGTAATCGGGCCGACATGTTTTAACTTTTCAAACAGACTTGCATAGGACTCTCCGATAGGGGTGAGCCCCTTTTCTCGCTTCAGCAACCTTTCCTCCCTAAACGCCTTATTTGGCCTTGAAACCTGACCCGGGGGGTTTCCGGTATGTTCGTGGGGGTTGGTAAGCCTTTTGTGGAGCTGGGTACCTCGAAGGTGAAGTACGATTTTGGTTGTCCCGGGGAGAGTAGTGGTGTTGGGGACGGGAGTAGCGTTGTGAAAACATAGTTGGGGGACGAGTAATTGAGTTACTCGAATGGCTGGAGAAGTTGTGATAGGCGGGTATATATGGAGAGTGCGGGAGATCATCCGGCATCGGGTTCATGGTACGGGTAAGGACAGAGTCCAGGAAGCTAGGTGGTGGCGGAGGTGGTGCTTTTCCATCCATCCACGCCCGATACATATCAGCCACGTGTTGTCTCAATATCTTGACCTCCTCTACTAACCCGTGGTTCCGTTCAACCAGCTGTTGTCGGGTACCTGTACCAACCCACTCGGTCTTGAGATTATCTGCCATTGTCCTCTGACTTCGTCTTACGGGGAAGAGTTATTTCAGAACCACAACCAACCACCTTTCTGGAAATGGACACAACAAAACAAAGCCAGCATGTCAGCATTAAGGTATCCCGCTTATTGATCATTCTTTTTTTTTTTTTTTTTTTTTTTTTTTTTTTTTTTTTTTTTTTTTTTTTTTTTTCTACGTATCATGACCCCGCATGAATCGGACCGAGCGTAGTTCTTGCAAATTAATGCAAGAAATAAAGAAATGTTTATTTGATTTTTTTTTTTGATTTCTTTTTTTTTCTTTGAAGGAAAATTATAGAAGCCGACTCCAACTACAAACTTGTGTAGGAGATTTCTACAAGAAAAAGAATATTTTTTTTTTGGTGTCAGTTATGACTATTTCTACAAAATTGGCCACATAATGGCTTATTTGACAAAATGACTATTTTTGCAAAATTTATTTAAGAAAGATAAACTTGAAATTTTTTTTATCTTGTGGCTCATGGGGCATCGTTCGGCATCACCATAAACCAACACAAGACTATTTTTCATAAATTGGCCATGTAATGGCTTATTTAGACAAAGTGGCTCTTTTTGCAAAATTTTATTTAAGAAGATGCCAAAAAATTTTTTATCCTGGGGCCTATGGGGCATCGTTCAGCACGACACAGGCCAACACAAGACTGAGGAAGTTAAAATGCAAAAATGTGGCTATTTCAGCAAAACTCCGGCCACGTAATGGCTTATTTGATAAAGTGGTTATTTTTGTAAAGTTGAGTGATGACTCAAAACTTGATTTTTGTGGATACAGCCTTTCGACATTTCTGCGAGGGAATATTTCAAGGCTGTGTCCAAAATTATTATTATTATTTTTTTTTTTAAAAAAAAATCCAAAGTGGCTATTCTTGCAAAAACAGCCTTCCGACGTCTTTTGAGGGACGTTCGGCTTATTTTAAGCAAAAATAGCATCACCCGACTTATTTATAACAAAATCAAAAATTTGACATTTTTTTTTTGGTTATTTTTTGCAAAAGGGGTTTGAACCCGAACTTGATTTTGCGGCTATGGCCTTTGCAACATTTCCACAAGGAATATTTCAAGGCTGCGGCTGCAAATTATTAAAAATGATTCAAAGTGGCTATTTTTGCAAAAAATAGCCTTCCGGCGTCCTTTCGGGACATTCGGTTATTTGCAAAAACGGCATCACTTTAATTTTATTGACAAAATTAAACACACACATTTTTTTTGATTTTTTAAAGGGGTGGTTGGACCCGATGAGGGTTGCCTACGTATCCCACCTAATGGCGAGAATCAAACCTGCGTAGTTCGGTCAAACAAACTACATCTTTAAAGGAAACAAACTATTTATTATTTTTTCACATTTTTTTTTTAAGTAAAAAAAACAAACTATTTTAAAATCACATTTTTTTTTATTTTACAACAAACGCTTTTTTTCTTTTTTAAGTAAAAAAAAACAAACTATTTTGAAACTATTTTTTCATTTTCCTCAATATAAAAAAAACGGTTAGCCTGCAAGTCTGAAGCAAATATATGCATAAAACAAACAAGATGCAGCAGGATGGTCTTTTCATTTCAGGTCACCTGTCCTAGACGGACCCAACCCCTGTGTTGAGCCCCCTAAGTCAAATGCAACATGATGCAAATAAACGTTCCTACTAGGGATCCGTCATGAAGCTTTGTTATTCTAGGTTTAAAAACCTGGGTTTATTGTTCTAGACCTGGCTTACCCGAGCGGACAACTCGAGCCGAGGAGGAGGCAGCAACCCGGGAATACAGAAGCTTCACCGGTTTTGCAACTTATCCAAACCTCGTTCTAAGGTGGGAATTAGACACTATACGGAAAAGAAGTCACACGAAGTGCACCCTTCTTCATGATTTAGAAGACTCAGGAGAGGAGATTGGTTTCGGCACAATTTATATGTACAGTTCAAAAAAAAAAAAAATATCAAAGCGATAAAAATATCATTTTGCACATTAATACAAACATATAATAAAATCAGATAATAAATAAGCCAAATACAACAATTATTCCAAGCTCGAATTCTTAAACCCCGAACCAGTGGTTCTGGGTTTATCAATCCCCAGTGGAGTCGCCAGAGCTGTCACACCTCTTTTTTACCGCACCCGCGAGGGTGCAAAATATAAAAGAGAGTTTTTCCAATTAAAGGACAACCAAAACGGGATTCATTTATTGAGAGATTCGGAGTCGCCACTTGGGAGATTTATGGTGTCCCAAGTCACCGGTTTGAAACCCGAATTGAGGAAAGGTTTGACTCTATTTAACGGTCCGCGAACCAGAAATCCGGATAAGGAATTCTGTTAACCCGGGAGAAGGTGTTAGGCATTCCCGAATTCCGTGGTTCTAGCACGGTCGCTTAACTGTCATATTCGGCTTATTTATCTGATTTTTACAGTTATATACTTAATGCAAATTAATATCCCTTTACCGCTTTTATTATTATTATTATTTACGAAAGAGAATGTTGCCTAAAAATATGTTTCGAATCACGTCACATGAAATGCACTCGGATCCTCGACACATTCTTATTCAACATTTTGGGATTTGGATTTGGGCCGCATGAAATGCACACCCGTATTTAAGAAGGTAAAATTATTAAAATACGCGCCTAGAGCGATTACTTATTTACATTCTTGAGAAGGCCAGGAAATTCGCTAAGAAACGGCACATCTCGAAATCTAAATATTTTACATATACATTTATGAGGGCCCCGCGATTTGTATAATTTTGTTAGGCGAGGCACACCTCTAATTCTAATTTAAAAGCAAACTACATTCCGCTATATTTATTTAAGAGTTAATTCAAGATTATTTAAAACATGTTGCAAGCCACACTACATGAAATGCACTTGTGGTTCACGACACTCTTTATTTAACCTTGTTCAAATATGGAGTCGGGTCACATGAAATGCACCCCCGATTCCTTTAATCTAATTACATTGTTTAAAGAATAACGAACCAATTTCCATAATGTGACAACATCGTGCTCAACTATAACCAATTCGAGTAAACATACGAGTAGCTAACTAAGTGAGCAAATTCAAGACTATGGTGAACAATTACATAAACAACGGAAGCATAACTAGTTGGCGAGCATATGAAGGATTAGTCATTTTCATTAGCTAACTTCGACATTGCATGTTCAACAAAATCATATATTTACAAAAATAGTCTGAACCATACGAAACTAAATCAAATACGAAACACTCCAAAATATTAGCGAGAAGAACAATATCGGAAAAGAACATGCACCTTTATTTCTGCATATTTTTAACGTACACAACGAGAAAACGAACCTTTTATGATGATCTCAAACTTCGACCTCTCCGGACAGAACTCGAACCGAACTCGAACCAAGAACAAACTCAAACGGGCAGCATGATAAGCACGAGCCGAACAACGGCTCTTCAATCTCTCTGTTTCATTTCTTTCTACTTGTTTTTTTTCTTCTTTCTGTTTGTTATTTTTCTTCTTTCTGCCGATTTTTTCTTCTTCTCTTTCCTTTTTTTTTTTCGTTTTTCTCTTTTCTGTTTCGTTTTTCTCTTTTTGTTCTTCAAGTGTTTTCCTTTCTTTTCTTTCTCTTCTTTGTTTCCTTTCTTTTCTTTCTCTTTCGTTTCTTCTTTTTTCCATTTTTTTTCTTTGTTCTTTTGAATCTTTTCTTTCAATTGTCTTTCTCCTTGTTTGCTTTCAAATTCTTTGTTTTCCCCCCTCTCCCTCTGCCGTGATTTCTTCTTCTTCTTAAAGAAGAAGAATGGTTATTGTTTATTATTTTTTTTATTATTTTTTTTTTTTAAAATTTAGCCCCATATTGTTTTTGTCTTTTTCTTTTGTTTTTATCCCTTTGTCTTTTTCTTCTTGTCTTTGTTCTTATTCCCCATCCCCATTATGTGTTGTCCCCCCTTAGTGTAGTGGACTCGGTTTATTACAAGCTAGGTCCGAAAATTATAAAACCGGGTAGTTTGAACCCGAATATTATTCTTCGACCGGAACCGAAAATGGTGTTATTTAATTAATCCTAGGTAATCAAAATAACTATAATACTTATAATAAAAATAAAACTATTTTTTATATTTTTCAAGTTTAAAATAACTACAAAATATTTGTGAAACTATTTTTTGTTATTTTCGTTTTTATAAAAAGATAAAAATATAAAGTACTATTTTTGTATTTTTCAAGTTTAAAATGACTACGAAACATTAATAAAACCATATTTTTGTTATTTTTCATTTTGAGGTAAAAATAAAGTAAAAGAGTCAAATTTAGCTAAAATAGCTATATTAAAACTAAACTAAATATTTTACGCTAAAAATATAGAAAATCTCGGGGAGGGTCAAAAATCACGTGTTTACACTATCAACGAAGTCTCTGAGTAACTCCATGTCTGATTGTTTAATTTTCAAAATGTCCTCCATTCTTTTTTCAATCTTTTGTGCTCCTGAGTGCGCTTTTATAAAAGAATCTGCAAGCTCAGCAAAAGAATTAATAGAATTTTCAGGTAAGAGAGAATACTAGGTTAGTGCTCCCTTTGTAAGTGTTCTCAAAATTTTTTGACTAATACGGACTCAATTTCCGGCTTGGTTAAATCATTCCCCTTAATGCCCATAGTAAATGTCGTCACATCAACTCGAGGGTTGGTTGTACCATCATATTTTGAAATATCAGGCATTTTAAACTTCTTGGGAATAGGAAGAGGAGCTGCACTTGGTTTCCAAGGCTGTTGAGAATATTTATCTGCATCAATCCCTTTGATTATTGGAGGAACTCTCGGTATTTGCTCAATCCGTTCGCTTTTTCCTTGAGTTGTGCCAGCATGGTTAGTACCATATTTTGTAAATAAGAGTTATTTGCGTTGTCGCACCTCCCTTTTTACTACCTTTCTATTTCCCGAAAGGAGAATAAGGTATACCTCGTCAATTGACAATATACCCGGGAAGGGATATAATAACAACGAGGAAGGAGTTTTTCCAATTTAAGGACAATCGGAACGGGATTTTATATAAAGTTTCAGAGTCGCCACTTGGGAAGATACTGGTGTCCCAAGTCAGCGATTAATCCCGAATCCGAGGAAGTTGACTCTGTTTAAACAGTCCGTGCAACAAAAAATCCGGATAAGGAAATCTGTTAACCCGGGAGAAGGTGTTAGGCACTCCCGAATTCCGTAGTTTTAGCACGGTCACTCAACTGTCATTTTTGACTTTACTTGATTTCACTATATGCTTTCTACAACATGTGCATGTTTCGTTTTTAATATTTTTATGACTTGCGACATCGCAAAAACGCATTTCGAGTCACACCGCAACCAGTACGCCTGTGACTTTAACACGTTTCAGCTTCATCGAGATTTAGGATTTGAGTCACATTAGATGTGCACTCGTATTAAGGAAGGTATATTTAAAATCGTGCCTATAGCGTCTAACGGCTTATTATACTTTAGGAAAGACCGTGGAATTTGCTAAACGGTCTTCCCGAATCTATCACTTATTATCACTCATATGGGGGCCCCGAGTATTTTGTTCTTATACGAGGCTCGTCCCGTTATTTTTAATAGTCCAATCCTAACAAATGCTACATTTTCCATTTTTGGTTTCTCCCTAATTATAATTACTTGTGTTGAAATTTCAGAATTATATCCAAGCCTATTATTTCCATTTTAGGGCCTGGACGTTTATGGACTGGAATTACCAGTCCAACTTACATAATTGGGTTTTGAAAACCTAGAATATGTTAGAATTATTTTTCAGGGACCCAGAGATGAGTCCGATCGAATCTGGGCTCATACTGTCTATCAAGCCCAGAGTAATAGAGAGAAATGAGAAACATATTTGAAATTCCATAACAGATATACAAATGCTCAACACAGTAGATAAAATTAACCAAATGACAATTTATTTCATAAAAACAGAAGTACAGGTTCACAATATTAACTCTAAATTCCAATCACCTATCACTAATTGAATCTGAACAACATACTACTATTTCATATACCTTAACAATGACGTATTACTTTACTATGTGAAAAGGATTATTATTAACCACTAATTGTAACTCATACTCTACTGATCGTAATTATCGATTACTAATAGAACTTTAAACAATAAGCTACTTGTGTCAACTACTTCGAACAGTTATATGATGCTTAACTCTATAAATTAATTACTGATTCTAGCTTACACCATTTCAAGTTATTATTGAACTACTTGAAGTGGAGAAACAGATTAAAACTAAGTCAATTATCATATTCTAATTCATGAAGACTACTGCGGTTACTATGCAAGTTACGAAACAAATTTTAACTAGATGAGTTGTTTTAACTAGTTAACCTGTTTTTTTTCTTAAAACTAAATCTAAGGTGATTATGACTACAGGTATTCTACACTACTTTATCTATTACATTGTTCATGTCTCATATATATCCTTTACTATTACAATCATTCCTATCAAATTACAGCGAATCTAACAAGTAATTAACATAAAACTTCGAACTACAAAAAAATAGAATCCAGCTGACAACTCAATACATTTTCATTTCTTCATATAGCTGACAGTTACATATCTGGGTCGGAATGTGTACCTGATTCAGCAAAGTAAAAGCTTATGAGTCTAGAATGAAGATGAATACGAAGGATAGTCAGCAATCACAACAGCAAAATCAACAGAGAGCAAATCACAGCAATACAGTGAATACACAGTCGAATATAATCCTCAAGTTCAGTAAATAAACAATCCAAAGAGCAGACTTGAATGAAATCCAATAAGAACCCAATAGTAGAGAATAGCAGAAGATTCCTAATTGAATTCCAAAACTGTACTCGATTATACCCAGAAATTCACTCTCTATTTGTGGTGTATCCCCTTTAGTTTCAGAAAATTTCTATGAATTTCTAGAATATAGCCCTTTTTCAGGCTTAGTTACAGCCTATTTATAGATGTTTTTTATGAAATTTTGAGGGGAGAAATTCAAAAATCTTATTACAAGTTCACTCCCCTTAATTCTCTAATTAATTGCAGTTTGGTACATTATTTCAGATTTGAAATGCCTTCCAGCCCTTGCTGGAAGGTTCCAGGGCATTTTTTTGCTTCTTTTAAGGGTCTATTACTATAATGCCCTCACTTGCTAAGGATTTTAATAGTTATGCCTTTTTATTGGGTTTGTTTTACCTTTTGTTTTATGCATTATTGCAGAAATACTAAGCCTGAATGTCTGTTTTATCCCTACAGGCTCTATTAAATCCACAACTATGCCATTTCTTATTCCTTTTATACCCCTATTATTATGTATTATTTACCCGACCAGTTAATGTTCTGGGTATCCTGAATTAGTTAGTATTTAACTGCTGGCCATCATTTATAAATCATTTAAGACTTGCCTAGCTTTAACCTTATTTCTTTTCAGTTTTAACATTTTAATTGTCTCAGACTAACTTTAAAATGTAGCCTTTATTACTACTTAGCTTAATTAGATTGGATTGCAAGACTAGCCTGCTTCTATTAACTAGACTTAGACTTGCAGAATTAGCCACTCCAATGTTTCAGGAACGGCCCAATTAATCACACAGTCTTAAATCATTTCACTTATAGACAGATTAGTTTACTTTTCAATAATAGCCAGTTTACTAATCATTTGCCTATTACAGCTATAACTAATACCCTAAAGCGAAGTAAAATTAATCATAGTCTAATATATGAATTCATTACAAATACAGCCAACTTATGTCAATTTGCACACATAGCCACAATCAAAAATCACTTATCAATTAACCAAAACTCAGAGAGAAATTAGATAATGGTTGAATCTCAATTAACTAACTCATAATTTCAGACTTAGGCACAGTTAATAAATCCGACATAAAGAAGCATACTCACAACAAATTCATGTGTAGACTTATAGAAAAACCCTAAGAGGCTCAGTATATCAATTAAGCGTAATAAACAGGATAGATGACAGGCTAATGATAGAAACCCTCAGAAAAATTATCAAACTAGAATATGCAAAGAAACATAGAAATCAGAAGATGAAACAATCGAAAGCATGTTATAACAGAAGACATGCAGGAGATGAAACAATCAAAAGATATGTAGAAGATGAAAGTATAGGAAACATAAAACAGAAAACATACAAAGATTAACTACAACTAACAAAGAAAACAACTAAACAAAGCTCATGCAAAAGATTAACTACAGAAGCAAAGAAGGCAAAATAGACAAAAACATGCCAAAAGATCAAAAACACAGAAGACAAGAGAAAAGGAACTTAACTTGGCAGGATTGGTCTCCTGTTCTCTTTATATCTTCTTTATTTCCTTTTTCTTTTCTTTTATTTTCTTTTCTTTTTCTTTTCTTTTTCTTTTCTTTTTTCAAGTCTTCAAGACTTCAAAGACTCGAAGTCTTATTTTTCAGATATTCAAACAAGTTATTTTCTTGGGTTTTGGTGGTAAAGGGGTGTTTATAAGTGTAAAGGGGTGTGTTTTGGGGGTGGGTCTTGTTTGGGTGTTCGCCGGAGATAGGGTTCCGGTGAACTTCTTTTGGATATTCGAGCATTTACAGTGATATTCAAAAGAAACCAACTACGTAGGGTGAAAGATCCCCTCGTAGTGGTTTTGTGGTGTTAATTTGGGAGATAGATTCAAAGGTTGAAGGTCACCGGCAAAGATTCCGGCGACCGGGCTTTCAAGAAGATGGATGTTTTTTCTGGTTTTCTAAGGTTTCAGGGGGGTTTTGGAAGAAAAAGAAAGAAAGAAAGAGTTTTGGGGTTGTGGGTGGCCGGTGACGGCCATGGATGTAGGCCAGTCTCCATAAGAACGATGACGGAGACGAAGAATAAGAAGGGGGAAGGGCGGCTAGGGTTTAGAGTGTATTAGTCTGGTCTCTGAATGAACGAGAGACTGAGTATATATACTCTCTTGGGGCTGGGCGATCCTGGACTTTGGATCACTTTTGATCAACGGCCAGTATCAAAGGTCTTTAGACGCCATCGTTTGGATTTTAATGAAGATCACCTGGCCTCCATTAGATCATCTGATCTGGACGGCCATGATTAAATCACCAATACTACATCGTTTCTTTTATTTAAGGAGATTCAATAGTGTCCATTTGATCAGTTATTTGGACGGCTAGGATGAATTCCCTTCATACGCCGTCGTTTCCTTCTATAATTGGACCGGACAGTGTAGTCCTTTTGGGTTGTTATACTTTGGGCTTGAAACTTTGGCCCAGTCTGTATTTCTTGTGTATTTTCTTATGTATTTAATTATTTTTTGTATTTTCCTTATTGTATTTTATTTTTTTCTTTTTGTATTCATTTCAATTATTGCTTCTCTTTTGTTTTCCTATTTTTTTCTAATTTTTCTAGTATTTTTCTAGCATTTTTTTCTATTTTTCTTTAATTTTCCTGTATATTTGTATTATTTTTTTTTTGTTTATTTTCTTAATTTCTTTATTTTTCGTGACATTTTCTAATTAATTCCCTTTTTTAAATTTCACATTGTTTCAGTCCCAATCACACACTTTATTTCAATTAAGCACATAATTGCATATCAAAAAATCTTATTTATTTTTTTATATTGGAATTTATTTGCTTAGGGAAAAAATCACGTGCTTACAGCTGCCCCTCTTTGCTCGGGAACACGAAGAGTTTCAATGCAAAGACAAGTGAGCAGTAATGAGAGATTTTTTGCCCACTGGCATATTCCGTGAGAATCATTTTGAAAAACTTTTGACCGCACCCTGCCTCAGAGGTTGCCTACATATTGTGGCTAACAGGAATCAGGTCAGTGTAGTTCGGGAAGGTCTGGCAGTTTGAAACTACCAAGACTTTGCTGCTACTACTACTGTTGCTATGATCACTGACTAACTCTTTATTACACCGGGGATAAAATGAAAAAGAAGCTATTCTAATCTATCATCCTATGAATTACAATGATTCTTATCTACTTCTTCTTCTTATTCTTCCTTGCTTTTTCATCTCTTATGCCATCATCCTTCTTTTTGTTGATTTTTGATTTATTTTCTTGTTTCCAATATACTGCGTCTTTCCCTTCCGTGTGACTTCCAATTGTGTTTCTTGGTTCCAGGTTGATACCTGTTAAAACAAAAACAAAAACAACGAAATTTTTTTCCTCTGCCCCAGTGTGGGCTTTTCACGTATCTTGGTGTTACTCATGTTACATAAAACAAATTAAAATCACAGAAATGTATTCCCTTGTTATACAGGTGGGCACCTGAACAGAAATGTATTCCCTTATTATAAAGGTGGGCGCCTGAACAAAAATTAAAATTGCAGAAATGTATTTCCCTTGTTATACAGGTGGGCGCCTGATGCATAAAAAATGAAAATGCAGAAAATATTATATAGGTGGGCGCCCAAACAAAAATTAGAATGCTGAAAAATATTCCCTCGTTATCCAGGTGGACGCTTAATGCATGAAAACGAAAAATGCAGAAAAATATTCTCTCGTTATCCATGAGGGTGCCGATGCATGAAAATGAAAATGCAGAAAAATATTCCCTTGTTATCCAGGTGGGCGCCTGATGCATGAAAAATGAAAAATGCAGAAACTATTCCATTGTTATCCAGGTGGGTGCCTGATGCGTGAAAATGAAAATTGTAGAAATGTATTCCCTTATTATCCAGGTGGGCGCCTGATGCATAAAAATGAAAAATGCAGAAAATATTCCCTTGTTATCCAGGTGGGCGCCTGATGCACGAAAAATGAAAAATGCAGAAATGTATTCCCTTGTTATCCAGGTAGGCGCCTAATGCATGAAAAATGAAAAATGCAGAAAATATTCCTTTGTTATCCAGGTGGGCGCCTGATGCATGAAAAAGAAAATTGCATAAATGTATTCTCTTGTTATCCAGGTGGGCGCCTGATGTATAAAAATGAAAAATACAGAAAATATTCACTTGTTATCTAGGTAGGCGCCTGATGCATGAAAAATGAAAAATGCAGAAATATTCCCTTGTTATCCAGGTGGGGGCGTGATGCATGAAAATGAAAATAGCAGAAATATATTCCCTTGTTATCCAGGTGGGCGCCTGATGCATAAAAATAAAAAATGCAGAAAATATTCCCTTGTTATCCAGGTGGGTGCTTGATGCATGAAAAATAAAAAAATGCATAAATGTATTCCGTTGTTATCCAGGTGGGCGCCTGATGCATGAAAAATGAAAAATGCAGAAATGTATTCCCTTGTTATCCAGGTGGGCGCCTCATGCATAAAAATAAAAAATGCAGAAAATATTCCCTCAGTTTGATAACTGGGGTATGAGTTTTGAAAGGACAATACCTTTCTTGCTTTTTTGGGTAATTTTCTTGTTGACTGAATGAGTCCTCCTCTGCGGATTCCTCCTTTTATTGTTGTATTTCTTTTTGTTTGTTTTTTTTCTTCTTCCACATTGGTCACATTCACTTTAAAGTGATTAGTGAGAATTTGAATCTTTGTTCCTGTCTAAATCAAAGAACAATCTTATTAGTTATAAAATGTTGGCAACTGGCATTTCGTTGACTTTGCCTCCATTGCCTGCCTCTTCTTGCTTTATTCTGCTATGCAGCCCTTTTGCCAGATTTCTTCAACTTTTCCTCTGTAATCTCCTTTCTACCTTTCTTTTGTTCCTTTTCTTTTCATTTTCTTTTGGCTTTGATTGCCATCCTTCTTTATTTGTTTTCTTTTATGTTCTCTCTGACCCAGCGTTATTACGCCTCTTAACATGAGAAGCTGGTAGTTAGCTTTCATTGGGCAAACTGGTTTTTTAACAATGAAATACAGAAAAATACGAATTTGAAAGGGGTAAGGGCATTTTGGAGTAGAGACAGAACTTATCTGGGTATGACGGCTGATTCCTCTGACCATGCCATGTATTTAAACCCCGACCCAGTCTGTCCAATCGAATTGTCACTATCTTAACTCCATCTTTTCCTTTGATCCAAACCAATCTTGTTTTTTGTTGTTTTTCTTCTTTCTTCTTTCAACAGAATATTCCACACAGTCGCCTTATGGTGCCGGTTAAGATTTTCACCAATAAGACTCTCTCATTTATTCTCTCAATCTCATAGTTGCCTGTAAGGTGTAGAGTTACGATGCATGATTTTGAATCTTTGACATGCTTCTGCCATGAGGTGACTGTTTAGATTTGCACCATTGTCTATGATAATCACTTTAGGAATTCCAAAGCGACATATGATATTTTCATGCACGAAATCCACTACCGCCTTTTTTGTCACTACCTTAAATGTCTTTGCCTCCACCCATTTGGTGAAATAATCAATCGCAACCAAGATAAATCTGTGCCCATTAGATGCCGCATGCTCTATTGGGTAGATGACATCCATGCCCCAGGCAACGAATGGCCAGGGTGCAGACATTGTATGCAACTCATAGGGTGGAGAGTGAATCAAATCTCCGTGTATTTGACATTGATGGCGTTTCCTCACATATCTAATACAATCACGCTCCATGGTGAGCCAATAATGTCCTGCTCTCAGTAGTTTCTTGGCTAAGATGTATCCGCTCATATGAGGTCCGCAAGCTCCCGCATGTACCTCAGCCATAATTGTGTCAGCTTGCTGCGCATCGATGCATCTCAATAGCCCCAAATCTGGTGTTCTTTTGTATACAACCCCTTCACTAAGGAAAAATCCGTTTGCCAATCGCCTTATAGCCCTTTTCTGATCTCCAGTGGATTGTTCTGGGTACCCACCTGTCCTCAAGTATTCTTTGATATCATAATACCACGGCTCTCCATCAAGTTCTTCTTCCAAGGCAAAACAATAAGCATTTTGATCAGGCACCTGTATCTGTAGTGGATCTACATAAGCTTTATCTAGATGATGCAACATGGAGGATAATATGGCCAAAGCATCTGCTACTTCATTGTGCATTCTTGGGATGTGTTTGAACTCTATAAATTGAAATCTCTTGGATAGTTCATGAAGACATTGTCGATAAGGTATCAACTTTAAATCTCTTGTCTTCCATTCTCCCTGAATCTGAAGTATCAAGAGATCTGAGTCACCCATAACGAAAATCTATGGAACACCCATATCTATCACCATCCTCAATCCCAATATGCATGCTTCATATTCAGCCATATTGTTGGTGCAGAAAAATTGAAGGTGAGCGGTAACGGGGTAATGCTGACCCGTTTCTGAAATAATTACTGCTCCAATTCCAACTACTTTATTGTTGACGGCTCCATCGAAGCACATTCTGAAGCCTGGCTTATCATCTTGCTCTACTTCTTCAACATTCATTGCCTCCTCATCAGAAAAATATGTTTTTAACGGCTCATATTCATCATCCACTCGGTTTTCTGCTAGATGATCTGCAACTGCTCGCACCTTCATTGCCGTACGTGTTACATAGATAATGTCAAACTCTGTGAGAAGAATTTTCCATTTAGCAAGTCTTCCTATAGGCATAGACTTCTGAAATATATACTTCAATGGATCCAACCGTGGTATCAAATATGTAGTATAAGCTGACAGGTAATGATTCCGTTTTTGAGCAACCCAGGTTAGAGCACAACACGTTCTTTCCAACTGTGTTTATTTCACCTCGTAAGATGTGAATTTTTTGCTGAGGTAATATATCGCCTGCTCTTTCTTTCCCGTCTCATCATGCTACCCCAATACGCAGCCAAAAGAATTATCTAACACAGTCAAATACAAGATCAGAGGTCTTCCCAGTTCTGGAGGAACTAATACTGGAGGATTGGCCAAATATTCTTTAATCTTGTCAAAAGCCTCTTAGCATTCATCAGTCCAATTTACCGCAGAATCATTCTTCAGTAGTTTGAAAATGGGCTCACATGTTGACGTCAATTGAGCAATGAACCTGCTGATATAATTCAATCTGCCCAATAAACTCATCGTTTCTTTCTTATTCTTCGGTGGAGGCAAATTATGGATTGCTTTTATTTTTGACGGATCCAATTGAATACCATGCTGGCTTACTATAAACCCCAGTAACTTTCCTGAACGGACCCCGAAAGCACACTTTGCTGGATTGAGCTTGAGATTATATCTTCGGAGCCTCTCGAAAAACTTTCTCAAATCTTTGACATGGTCACATTGCTTTTTGGACTTAATGATGACATCATCCACATATACTTCTATCTCTCGGTGCATCATGTCATGGAACATAGTGGTCATCGCCCTCATATATGTAGCCCCTGCATTCTTCAACCCAAACGGCATCATTCTGTAACAATATGTTCCCTAAGGCGTGATAAAGGCGGTCTTTTCTGCATCTTCTTCGTCCATCAGGATCTGATGATAACCCGCATAACAGTCTACAAAAGAGCCAATTTCATGTTTGGAGCAATTGTCAATCAGTATATGGATATTTGGCAATGGAAAATCATCATTTGGACTAGCCTTATTAAGGTCCTTGTAATCAACACACACCCTGGTTTTTCCATCCTTCTTCGGAACTGGCACAACATTAGCTAACCAGGTGGGATATTTGGTGACCCGTATGACCTTCGCCTCAAATTTCTTATTAACTTCTTCTTTTATTTTCACACTAATGTCCATTTTAAACTTTCTTAGCTTTTGTTTTTTCGGCGGCATTCCGGATAAATGGGTAATTTATGTACTACTAGATCAGTACTGAGTCCGGGCATGTCATTATAGGACCAAGCAAATATGTCCTTGTACTCATGTAACAATTTGATTAGATCTTCTCTAAGGGAAGTCTCTAAATGCACATTGATCTTTGTTTCCCAGACATTCTCCTCACTTCCCGGATTAATAGATTCTGTCTCGTTTAAGTTAGGTTTGGGTTTATCCTCATAATGATTCAAATCTTTACTGATTTCCTCCAGTATTTTCTCATCCTCATATTCTACTTCATGTTCACTTTCAATTTCCTGTATAACTATTCGATTATCAAGATTGGACCGGGAATCCTTCATGCATGACATATCATTGGAATCAGCAAATATTGAATTGTGCAAAAGAAGAAAATTAAAATAAGGCAAAAATAAAAGAAAAAAAAGAAATTGCATTTCATTCCTTTTTCAAAAAAGGTAACAAACATTGGATACATTTGTTTTTCATGGGGTGTGGGATTACAAAACAAGACAACTTTAGGGGAAATGAAATATTTAAAGCTAACTACCACAACTCCCTCCTGATCGGAAGAGGAGTAGCTTCCCAGTTATTAAGCGCAATGCAGGGTCCCACGAACTGAACATCCATTTTACTCGTTCCCTCACCCATCTGCAACATATTCACATCTTCAAATAGCATCTCGAACCTTGGTAGGAGTTCCGCATCTTGTTTTAGTTCAGCGCGACTTGGCATAACAGTCGCCAAATATCTTCGTGTACCAGGCCTAGTAAAGGAATCGGATAGTTTTGGAATAGGTTTTGGGAGGGACCAACTTTTCTTCTTCATTTTCTTTGGTCTTTAGATATCGGCAACGGTTGGCTCGAAACCCAGACCAAAAGTGTCATTACTGCACGGCAAGTGGATTGGTTGTGTTATACCTTGTAGAGTTGCCCCTAAGCCCTTCCCCGGTGCAAACCCGTTTCTTATCATTTCCCTGGCTACCATCACTTCTGTAGGAGCCACTGTGGGAATTGGCATGTTCTCCCCTTCGGATATTTTATTTACCACCACAACGTCCATGACTTGATATACCCACGGGCCCTTATCTCCTTCAGTTTTTTCGAATGGTGTGATAGTATTGCAGACATCATCTTCTCCATGCACTATGATCTCCTATTGTTCCCATTCAAATTTTACCATCTGATACAAAGAGGATGGCACAGCTTTTGCCGTGTGGAACCACGGACGTCCCAATAACAGATTGTAAGAAACAGCCACATCTAGTACCTGGAACTCCATAGTAAAGTCCACCGGTCTAATAGTAATCTCCAGTACAATATCTCCTACAGTATTCTTGCCACCTCCATCAAAGCCCCATACACACACACTGTTCCGATGAATTCTATCAGGATTGACCTTCAGCTTTCCCAAGGTTGAGAGTGGACAAATATTGGCACTTGACCCATTATCCACCAGAAGACGGGTAACTACAGATTCTTCACACTTGACTGTGAGATATAGTGCTCTATTATGCTCCGTTCCTTCAAGCGGCAACTCATTATCTGAAAATGTTATCTTGTTTGTCTCAAAGATCTTATTCATGATTTTCTCCAAACGGCACACTGCAATCTTCTTAGGCACATGTGCTTCATTCAAAATTTTCATCAATGCCTTCATGTGCTCTTCGGAATGAATTGACAATGATAATAATGAAATCTGTGCGGGCGTTTTTCTCAATTGCTCCACTATTGAATAGTCATGAGCCTTCATCTTTTTCAAAAACTCCTCCGCTTCCTCTTCAGTAACTGCATTCTTCACATGAGTCGGGTTCTCCTTTACCACTTTTGTCTTCCTCAACTCTTCGGGGGCAAAGCATCGCCCGGAGCGAGTTAGGCCACGTGTTTCATTGACTTCTCCTTTAACCTCCTTCCCCTTGTACATCACTGTAACTTTATTATAGTTCAACGGTATGGCTCTGGTGTTCACGACTGGCATCTGTACTACCGATTTGATAACCACAGGTTCCATATAAGCTCCCTTCACGGTCAACAAAGGCTTAGCTCCCAGCACTACTACTTTCACAGGCTCAACCACTGATGGTTTCTTCATTGGTAACTTAGCTGATGCTTTCTCCTTTTCAACTTCCCCTTCCACCTTGTTGTAAGATTTAATCATCATCACAGATTGAGAAGGTTTCTTACTGCTCTCTCCTTGCTCCAACTCTATCATGTGCATCTCATGATGGGCTGGTAATGGATTCTGTGATATTGGGAGTTTTCGTAGCTTGCACCTCGATCCTCCTAGTATTAATAAGCTCCTGTATGGCGGACTTTAAATGCCAACACTTTTATGTATCATGTCCCGGCACCCTGGAACAATACTCACATCGAACTGATTGGTTTAGATTTCTGGGTGGTGGGTTTGGAATTTTTGGCTCAATAGGGCTTAGCATCCCTAGCTCTCTTAAGCGGTGAAAATGACTGGTGTATGACTCTCCTAACAGAGTAAATGTTTTCTTTATTTGGGCTCTATCTCCTCTTACTTCTGGATCTGGACGAAAATAGGGTCGATTTGGATTTTTGTATGTTTTGGAAGGCGGGTAGGCATTTTGTGCGTGGTAGACATTTTGTGGAGCTGGGGTACGCCATACATGTGGAGACGGTGGGTAATGTTGAGCATGTGAGATGGAAAAATGTAGAGTGGTGGGAGGATAATATGGTAGAGGTGGGTTGTAGGGTGCCGGTGGATATGGTTGGTATGGACGAGGTGGATGATGATATGTATTGGGGCCCCGAGACCACGATCTTCCTTCGATGACCGCAACTTCATCCTTCTTCTTCTTGCTAATTGATCCTCCAGTTCCAGTTTGTATTGCCTGGTTTGTGGCCTTAATAGCCGAATAACTCATGATCGTATTTGTCTTTAACCCCTCTTCTACAAAGCTTCCCATTTTGACCACCTTGTTGAAGGTTTTTCCAATTGCCGATACCAGGTGACCATAGTAAGTTGGCTCCAAAGCATGTAGAAAGCAGTCCACCATTTCTGATTCCTTCATGGGAGGGTCTACTCGTGCAGCCTGCTCCCTTCATCTGAACCCGTATTCCCGGAAACTTTCCCCGAGTTTCTTCTCCATTTTAGTCAATGATAGCCTGTCAGGGATAATCTCTAGATTGTATTGGAAATGGTTGGAAAATGATTGAGCTAGGTCATCCCAGATGAACCACCTGGTATGATCCTGTCGAGTATACCATTCCAGCGCTGTACCACTTAAGCTCTCGCTAAAATAAGCCATAAGTAACTCGTCTCTTCCGCCTGCTCCGCGCATTTTACTACAGTAACCCCTCAGATGGGCTACTGAATCCCCGTGACCGTCATACATATCAAACTTGGGTAGCTTAAACCCAAGCGGGAGTTGTACCTCCAGAAACAAGCATAAATCTTTATACGCAACACTCACTTGGCTTCCTAGCCCTTGTATATTATGGAAGGATTGTTCAAGACTTTTCATCTTTCGAGCCATCTCTTCTTGTTCCAAATTTCTGACAGGCTTTTCTTCTGTCATGTCTATGAGCGGTGTGTAGGAGTCATGTTGCCTAAATGTTGGCTCTGGTAGATAATAATGAGCGTCCTAAACATGGAACACAGGTTTGGCGGAGGATTTGGGTAGAGCAGCAGGTGGCGGTGCCACATATACTGGAACGACCTGAGGTGGAGGTGGTGGAACTTATTTCGACAATGGTGGTGGTTCTTGTAAAGTTGTAGCATAGTAATGTTGGTAGTTTGGGTATGTGGAGGATGAATTCATAGTGGGTGGTTCAGGATTCGGGTTTGTATGAGGGACGTATGCTGGGTTGGCTGGATAGGAAGGCAAAGGTTGACCCCTAGACCAGGCCTGGTACAACTCCGACATTTGCTGTCTTAATTTGACATCTCCTCTTTCATACTAGTAATGTCCACAACTTCTTCCTCGTGTACTGGATCCATAATAGTGGGCTCGATCTCCTGAGTCACTGCTTTAGTCATATCTTTTGAACGTGTATTGTAGCTGTGATGTGCCAGAATACCAGTTGCCAACTGAAAATCTGATACTGATCAATAACAAAACTCATTAATAGTTAGCTCATAAGGGGTAAAATATCATAATTAAGAATCACAACTTTTGCCTTAATCATTATGCATCATCCCGGCATTTATTCCTCTTTGAACCACCATTTTTCTTTTCACCTCTGTTTTTCATTGCTTTTCTATTTGTTTCTTTTTCTTGTTTTTCTTCTTTTCCATTTCTCCCTTTTTTTTCATCATTTTTATTTTTTTTTGCTTTTTTTTCGTTCCTACATGTTTGCCTATCACCCAGACAACTTATGGAAGAAAATAACAACAACTTCTTTTTGAATTTTTCATTGATACTCAAAATATCGGTTACAAATGATGTTGTACTACAAATGCAGAAGAAAAATACAAATAGAAAATGCATGCCCTATGAATACATTAAAGCTCCTAGTGCCTGCGAGACATCGTTCAGTCTTGTCGCGGGCCTATAAGCTAATCCACTTTGGAGTTTATCCAGGTCGATCATTACTTGCTTTACAAAGAACTTTACTGCTGATGTGAATGTTGACTGGGACATATCTTCACACAATTGGCATTTCCTTGTGATGTATTGAGCAATGTTGACGATTTTTTCCTTGATGACCCCTTTTTCCTGAAGCAGCCTACGAATCTGTTTGGCACAAGCGTCTAAGGCTGATATCTCCCAAGCTATCGTAGTACCCTGTATGGCGCATAAGGCTAAATGCTTTTAAGACCCATTATCAAGAAATGCGACCCTTCTGTTGGCATGTACATCACCATGTTTAGAGGCAACCATCTGTATGTCCAATCAATTTGGCTGTTAGTCAATGATCGCAAGTATGTAATCCAACCTTTTGCTCATTCTGGCAGCTTAACTTTTTTTGTTCTCATATAAAACTCTTCAATTCATGTCTTTTCAGATGACCCGTAACTCGAGAACAGAGGGTGACGACACAAATGTTCTATCAACCATATCAGGAGAATCAAATTGCATCCCTCGAAGAAGTCATGCCCTGCTTTACAGGATGTGAGGGCACGGAAGATATCAGCTACAATCATCGGCGCCAGTGTGCTATTATCTTGCACAAGAAGAGTATTGGAAACCCCGGCAACCCTTATATCAATGTTTCCATCTTTCCTCGGGAATATGATTAATCCCAGGAATGCCACTATAAAGGCGAATCGCCTATGCTCTTCCCACTTGACTCGGTTAGATTTACTGCAGAGCTTGTTCGTAGGGTCATTAAATCCCCCAATACGACCATATCTACGGCAGATGAAATTTAAAGTACAAACTCCATGAGCCAAGTCTTCATTATGGACGTTCCTCGCGATTTTCATGGAATTGAGGAATTTGTGCACTGTAATTGCCCTCGGAGCCACCGGGTATTTATCCTTCAAGGGAACCTCACCTTTCCCGATATAATAAGCAATTTATTCTAATGTAGGAGTGAGCTCAAAATCTGATAAGTGTAGAACATTATGCGCGGGATCCTAACAAGTGACGAGAGCCCGAATGATATCACCACGGGGTATTATATCCATTAACCCAGTAAGATCATTCAGATAGCATTTGACCCAAACCTGCCCTTCTTGACCTAGATCGTTCCACCATAGTCTCAACTCCAAAGGGATTTTATTCATTAAAGCAAAGGGTTCATTTTGTACTGTGCACATCCTGCACATTTAGTAAGGCGATTTTATTCAGAAAAAAGGAAAATATTTTTCAAAGAAAATTTTCATTTTTTGAAAGAATTAGCCTTTTCAGGTTATTTATTTTGAAAAGAAAAGGATATGACTTCAAAGTGGCCATATTTGCAAAGACAGCCTTCCGGCGTCCTTTCGAAACATTCAGCTATTTCAAAAACAACAATCACTTTGATTTATTGGAAACTAAAACTCAATATTTTTTGGTCATTTTCTAAAAGAGTGGTTGGACCCGTCAAGGGTTGCCTATGTATCCCACATAATGGCGAGAATCAAACCTGCGTAGTTCAGTCAGATTGTTATGTGACCAATTATTTCAACTATATTATTCCACCTATTTCTCAGACTTTTCTTTTCAAATTTGACAGCATTTCGCTAATATTTCAATATTTTCTATTCTAGATTTTCTCTTTCTTTTTGTTTTCAAGGATTTTGCCTGTCCGCATAACGATCCAGAACAAATAAATGCAACATATAATATGCTAGGTCTTTAATATTCCTGGTCACCTCTCCTAGACGGACCCAACCCTTGTGTTGAGTCCCCTAAGTCAGATATGATGCAAATAATCGTCCTAGACCTAGGTTCAATATCATGTTGTTTCATATGGTGGTAGACCATGTAGCCGAGTGGACAACTCGGATCGAGGAGGGGGCTACGTACCGAGGACCCGCGGGGTCGTTCGGCTTTGTAACTTATCTGGCCTCTATTTCTTATTTTTGGTATAACTTAACAGAAAGGGGAGTCTCAACCAGTAAGCATATACCCGGAGGTAAGAAGAGAAGGGTTTTTGGCACAATTTTATATATACAATCCATGTAATATCAAAACGGTAAACACGTAGCACATTGATCAAAGCATATAATGAAGTCAAATAACATCAAGAACGACAATTCTATCGAGCTCGAAATATTATACCCTGAACCGAGGTTCTGGGTTGCTTATCCCTAGCAGAGTCGCCAGAGCTTTCACAGCTCCCTTTTTACTACCTTTCTATTTCCCGAATAGGAGAATAAGGTATACCTCGTTAATTGCCAATACACCCGGGAAGGGATATAACAACAACGAGGAAGGAGTTTTTCCAATTTTAGGACAATCAGAACAGGATTTTATTTAAAGTTTCAGAGTCGCCACTTAGGAAGATAATGGTGTCCCAAGTCACCGATTAATCCCGAATCCGAGGAAGTTGACTCTGTTTAAACAGTCCGCGCAACAAGAAATCCGGATAAGGAATTCTGTTAACTCGGGAGAAGGTGTTAGGCACTCCCGGATTCCGTGGTTTTAGCACGGTCGCTCAACTGTCATTTTTTACTTTACTTGATTTCACTATATGCTTTTTACAACATGTGCATGCTTCGTTTTCAATAATTTTATGACTTGCGACGTTGCGAAAATGCATTTCGAGTCACACCGCAACCAGTACGCCTGTGACTTTAACACGTTTCAGCTTCGTCGAGATTTAGGATTTGAGTGACATTAGATGTGCACCCGTATTAAGGAAGGTATATTTAAAATCATGCCTATAGCGTCTAACGGCTTATTATACTTTAGGAAAGACTGTGGGATTCGCTAAATTGTCTTCCCAAATCTATCACTTATTATCACTCATATGGGGGCCCCGGGTATTTTTTTCTTATATGAGGCTCGTCCCGTTATTTTTAATAGTCCAATCCCAACAAATGCTACATTTTCTATTTTTGGTTTCTCCCTAACTATTTTTACTTGTGTTGTAATTTCAAAATTATATTCAGACCTATTATTTCCATTTTAGGGCCTGGACGTTTATTGACTGGAATTAGCAGTCCAACTTACATAATTGGGTTTTGAAAACCCAGAATATGCTAGAATTATTTTTCAGGGACCTAGAGATGAGTCCGATCGAATATGGGCTCATACCATCTATCGAGCCCAGACTAATAGAGAGAAATGAGAAATAGATTTGAAATTCCATAAGAGATACACAAATGCACAACACACTAGATAAAATTAACCAAATGACAATTTATTTCATAAAAACAGAAGTACAGGTTCACAATATTAACTCTAAATTCCAATCACCTATCACTAATTGAATCTGAACAACAGACTACTATTTCATATATCTTAATAATGACATATTACTTAACTATGCGAACATGATTATTATTAACCACTAATTGTAACTCATACTCTACCGATCGTAATTATTGATTACTAATAGAACTTTAAACAATAAGCTTCTTGTGTCAACTACTTCGAACAGTTATATGATGCTTAACTCTGTAAATTAATTACTCATTCTAGCTTACACCATTTCAAGTTATTATTGAACTACTTGAAGTGAAGAAACAGATTAAAACTAAGTCAATTATAACATTCTAATTCATGAAGACTACTGCGGTTACTATGAAAGTTATGAAACAATTTTTAATTAGGTGAGTTGTTTTAACTAGTTAACCTGTTTTTTTTTAAACTAAATCTAAGGTGATTATGACTACAGGTATTCTACACTACTTTATCTATTACATTGTTCATGTCTCATATATATCCTTTACTATTACATTCATTCCTATCAAATTACAGAGAATCTAACAAGTAATTAACATAAAAGTTCGAACTACAAAAAAACAGATTCCAGCTGACAACTCAATACATTTTCATTTCTTCAAATAGCTGACAGTTACATATCTGGGTGGGAATGTGTACCTGATTCGGCAAAGTAAAAGTTTATGAGTCCAGAATGAAGATGAATACGAAGGATAGCCAGCGATCACATCAGCAAAATAAACAGAGAGCAAATCACAGTAGTACAGTGAATACACAGTCGAATATAATCCCCAAGTTCAGCAAATAAACAATCCAAAGAGCAGACTTGAATGAAATCCAATAACAACCCAACAGTAGAGAATAGCATAAGATTCCAAATTGAATTGCAAAACTGTACTCATTTATACCCAGAAATTCACTCTCTATTTGTGGTGTATCCCCTTTAGTTTCAGAAAATTTCTCTGAATTTCTAGAATCCAACACTTTTTCAGGCTTAGTTACATCCTATTTATAGATGTTTTTGATGAAATTTTGAGGGGGGAAATTCAAAAATCTTATTACAAGTTCCCTCCCCTTAATTCTCTAATTAATTGCAGTTTGGTACCTTATTTCATATTTGAAATGCCTTCCAGCCCCTGGAAGGTTCTAGGGCATTCGTTTTGCTTCTTTTAAGGGTATATTACTATAGTGCCCTCACTTGCTAAGGATTTTAAAAGTTCTGCCTTTTTATTGGGTCTGTTTTACGCTTTGTTTTATGCATTATTGCAGAAATACTAAGCCTGAATGTCTGTTTTATCCCTGTAGGCTCTATTAAATCCACAACTATGCCATTTCTTATTCCTTTTATACCCCTATTATTATGTATTATTTACCTGACCAGTTAATGGTCTGGGTATCCTGAATTAGTTAGTATTTAACTGTTGGCCATCATTTATAAATCATTTAAGACTTGGCCAGCTTTAACCTTAGTTCTTTTTAGTTTTAACCTTTTAATTGTCTCAGACTAACTTTATAATGTAGCCTTTATTACTACTTAGCTTAATTAGATTGTATTGCAGGACTAGCCTGCTTCTATTAACTAGACTTGATGTAACGACCCGGCCGGTCGTTTTTGAAAATAATGCCCCGATCCCCAACTTAAATGTTCCCCTAAGTTCATTTCTGCTATTGTGGTTTGCCGGTAGAGTCGGTTCTGAAATTTGGAGTGTTTTGGGACACTTAGTCCCTAAATGGGAGCTTTAAAGTTGGAAAATGGTCCGTAGTCGGAACAGTGTTAAGACGACCTCAGAACGGAAATCTAATGGTTCCATTTGCTTCGTTAGGTGATTTTGGGATTGGGAGCGCGTTCGGAATGTATTTTGGAGGTCCGTAGCTCAATTAGGCTTGAAATGCCGAAGTTTGAAATTTTGGCGAATCCGAACGATAGGTGAGATTTTGATCCGGGGGTCGGAATGGAATTCCGACAATTTCTGTTGCTTTGTTATGTGATTTTGGATATGTCCGCAAATTTTCAGGTCATTCGGACATCGTTTGGTCGAGTTTTAGATCGAATGTGTAATTCGGAAAGTTTTAAGGAATTTAGGCTTGAATTCGATGTGAATTATGGGTTTTGATGTTGTTAGATGTGTTTTGAGTATTGGTACAAGTTTGAATAAGGTATTAGGATGTATTGGTGTGGTTGGATGAGGTCCCGGGGGCTTCGGGGTAGTTTCGGATGGTTAAACGAGAGAAAAGATGGAAATTGCAGGTTTAGGAATTCTGCCTCTGTTGTTTTCGCCCCTGCGGAAATGGAACCGCAGAGGCGAGTCCGCTGAAGCAGAAATTGAAGCGCGGAAGCGGACTGGAGCGCAGGGGCGGTCCTTTGTCCGCATAAGAGGCATCGCGGGTGCGAGGATGGGGACCGCAAAAGCGGTCAGGAGATGAGTTGGGGAATTCCGTAGAAGCGGACAAGTCTTCGCTTAGGCGAGTCCGCAGAAGCAGACTCTTATTCGTAGGAGCGGAAATATCTACAGAAGTGGACGTTTGTCCGCAGGAGCAGCCTCGCGGAAGCGGCTTTAGGCTCGCAAAAGCGGAATGGGCCAGCCAGGCCTGGGGTTTGCAGAAGCGACAAAGTGTCGGGGAAGCGGATCCGAAGAAGTGGAAAATAGTCCGCAGAAGTGAAAATCGCAGAAGATTAATTGTATCAGAAGTTAGAAAATTTCAGAAACATTTCACACATTGGGGTCTCGGCTTAAGAGGCAATTTGGGCAATTTTTGAGGGAGATTCAAGGGAAATCACCAGGTAATCAACTATGGACTCATCTTATGATTAGTATTGGTAATATTATGCAATTATATCATGAAAATTGAGGAATCTGGGGTAAATTATGGAGGACTTAGCCCTAGGCTTGAACTTTAGAAAAATCAAGGTTTTGAATGGGCAAATGGAGTTCGAATTTGGTAAATCTTATATGCTTAGACTCGTATTGAGACGAGGGTTCCGAATATGTAACTTTCGTGATTTTTCGATAAGCGTACCGAAAGTCGGGTTTTTGCAACTTATGGGTTTTGGTGTATTTTGAGTTGTTTTGATTGGGTAATGCCCAATTGGCCTATTTTGATATGATTGTATTGATTTTTATCAGATACTACAATTGTGGAGGCCGACATTCGCGGCAAGAGAGTTGTTTCTTAGCGGTTTTGTACCGGAGTTGAGGTAAGTGGCTTGTCTAACCTCGTGTGCTGGAACTTTCGCCCCTAGGATATTATGTGGTAGTTTAGATGCCTTGTACGCGAGGTGACGGGCATGTACATGCGCTGGTTGTTGTAACACATACTTTACTTGAATTTTCCGATTAGAGATATTCCTGCTCTTAGCTGATTTAATCGATACTCTTACCCGGTATTAGCTAGAAAAGCATGATTTGATAGGATTTAACTGTCTAGTTGCCTCATTGCCTGATTTGAACTTCTTGATAATTGTTGGCACTAGTTTCGGTGAAGTTGTAGTTAAGCATGTCATATTCTCTCTGTGTATTTCCTTATTTGTTGTGTTTGGGGACTACGGGTTCGATTCCCAGAGATCCCAGGGCTGTGGGTTCGATTCCCAGAGACCCGGAGTGGTATTGTTTGTGGATTGCCAGTTCGACTCTCGGAGATCCTAAGTTATTGATATATGGACGGCGGGTTTGATTCCCGGAGATCATGAGTTATTGAGATATGGACTGCGAGTTCGATTCCCGGAGATCCTGAGTTATTGAGATGTGGACTGCGGGTTCAATTCCCGGAGATCCTGAGTTATTGATATATTATTGAGATATGGACTGCGGGTTCGATTCCCGAAGATCCTAAGATTTACTGAGACATGGGCTG
Source organism: Nicotiana noctiflora (assembly GCA_032618575.1). Lineage (NCBI taxonomy): Eukaryota > Viridiplantae > Streptophyta > Magnoliopsida > Solanales > Solanaceae > Nicotiana > Nicotiana noctiflora. The sequence continues at coordinate 35,157 of JASVEL010012443.1, read as the reverse complement.
CGGGTTCAATTCCCGGAGACTCAGGGATACTGTTAATGGGACTGTGGGTTCAATTCCCACAGGTCTTGGACTTGTTAATTGAGTTTTGTTACTTGTTGTTAGCTTAATTGTAGACGGCTGTAGCAATCATTTTATTGTTGTTATTTCAGAATTTTTATCCTTTAAAACTACTTATTATTGTTACTATCATTTTGTTATTGTTTTCCCTCAGTAGGGCCCTGACCTTCCTTGTCACTACTCCATCGAGGTTAGGCTTTGCACTTACTGAGTACCGACGTGGTGTACTCATGCTACTCTTCTGCACACTTTTGTTGTGCAGATCCAGTTACACCAGGTCAGGCACATACCAGGTGATTCAGCAGTACATTTGGAGACCTCGAGGTATGATCTGCTACATCCGCGGATCCGGAAGCCCTCCTTCTATTCCGATAGTATTAGTAGATGTTTTCCTTCATTTCGTTGTTAGATACTCTTTACACATAGAGCCACAGTTGTATACTCTCTTTTAGTCTGTGTTGCCCGTGGGATTCCGGGTCTTGGTGGTGTTTTATACAGTGTGTTTGACGGGTGTATGTGCCAAGCGGCACGGATTAATTCCTTTTTATACTATTTTTCGCTATTTCTTATTTAATGTTCATAAACTTGTATATTCCGCAATGTGTTAGGCTTACCTAGTTGTGGGGACTGGGTGCCATCACGACATGTTCACGATTGGTGAACTAGGGTCATGACAAGTTGGTATCAGAGCAATAGGTTCATAGGAGTCACGGGACACAGACCGGTTACTTAGAGTCTCGCTGATCGATACGGAGACGTCTGTATTTATCTACGAGAGGCTATGTAACTATTTAGGAAACTCTTCATTTCTTTTGGATTCCTTGTCGTGCGACATTTTTGGCACCAAATCTAAACTATTGCTTTCTATTCTCTCACAGATGGTGAGGACACGAGCTACTCGCAATGATCAGGTACTCGCGCCCCCTGTTGCCGCCGTCAGAGGCCGGAGCCGAGGTAGAGGACGAGGACGCGCCCGAGGTGCAGCCACAGCACCCGCGCGCGCTGCCGCTGAGGTGCCACAGGTAGGATCAGGTTAGAGCGCAGGCACCTGGGACACCGACTACATCTGCTACTACTCCAGCACTCCAGGAGACCCTAGCCCGGTTCATGAGTATGTATACCACTTTAGCTCAGGCAGGGTTGCTTCCTCTCATTGCAGCTACATCTCAGGCCGGGGGAGGGGCCCAGACTCCCGTAGCCGCTACACCTTAGCAGTGAGTGCCAGCGGGACAGGTTCCAGAGATTTTTGTTATGCCTCCTGCCGCCCCAGCACAACCCGGAGGTTGGCCAGCTGCCTCCGAGGACGAGCGGCGTAGATTGGAGAGGTTCAAGAAATATGATCCTCTAGTGTTCAGTGGTTTGGCTACAATGATGCATTCGGTTTTTTGGAGGAGTGTCATCGTATTCTTCGTACTATGGGGATTGTGGAGACCAGTGGGGTTTCCTTCACTGTTTTTCAGTTTTGTGGGGCCGCTTAGGATTGGTAGCGCACGTATGAGTTGGATAGTCCAGAGGAGTCTGCTTCATTGACCTGGACGCAGTTTTCAGATCTGTTTTTGAGAGAGTTTGTTCCTCGGAGCCTTAGGGATTCTTGGCGCTTGGAGTTTGAGCGGTTGCGACAGGGCTCCATGTCAGTATCGGAGTATGCTATCAGTTTCACATGTATTATTCTGGTTAGTCACAGGGAGGTATCTGATTCTGTTATCACAGGTATTATTCTGGTTAGTCACAGGGAGGCATCGGTTCTATTCGACCCTGGTTCCACTTTTTCGTATGTGTTTTCTTACTTTGCTTCTCATCTGGGTGTGCCACAAGATTCTTTGAGTGCCCCCATTTATGTTTCCACTCCGGTGAGTGATTCTTTAGCTGTGGACCGTGTATATCGGTCGTGTTTGGTTACTATTTGTGGTTTTGAGACCAGAGCGGATCTATTATAGCTCGGGATGGTCGATTTTGATATTATTCTGGGCATGGACTGGTTGTCGCCCCATTATGCTATTCTTGATTGTCACGCCAAGACCGTGACGCTGGCTATGCCAGACATTCCACGTATTGAGTGGAGTGGTACTCTAGATCACACCCCTAGCCATGTTATTTCCTTTCTCAAAGCTCAGCGTATGGTTGAGAAGGGGTGTGCTTCTTATCTAGCCTATGTGCGGGATGTCAGTATTGACACTCCCTCTATTGATTCCGTTCTTGTGGTACGTGACTTTGCTGATGTATTTCCAGCTGATCTCCCGGGCATGCCGCCCGACAGAGATATTGATGTTGCTATTGATTTGTTGCCGGGCACTCAGCCCATTTCTATTCCACCGTACCGTATGGCTTCTCCTAAGTTGAAGGAGTTAAAGGATCAGTTACAAGAGTTATTGGGCAAGGGTTTCATTCGACCTAGTGTTTCGCCTTGGGGTGCTCCTGTGTTGTTTGTGAAGAAAAAGGACGGTTCTATGCACATATGTATTGACTATCATCAGCTGAACAAGGTTACAGTAAAGAACCGGTATCCCTTGCCTCGCATTGATGATTTATTTGACCAGCTACAGGGCGCACAGGTGTTTTCTAAGATTGATTTACGCTCTGGGTATCATCAGCTAAAGATTCGGGAGCCAGATATCCCGAAGACTGCCTTCAGTACTCGGTATGGCCACTATAAGTTCCTCGTGATGTCTTTTGGGCTAACTAATGCCCCATCAGCCTTTATGCATTTGATGCACAGTGTGTTCAGGCCATATCTGGACTCGTTCGTGATTATTTTCATTGATGATATTCTAGTATATTCCCGGAGTCGGGAAGAGCACGAGCGGCATCTGAGGATAGTGCTTCAGATTCTGAGGGAGAAGCAGCTATATGCCAAGTTCTCTAAATGTGAATTCTGGTTGAGTTCAGTGGCATTTTTGGGCCACGTGGTGTCGAGTGATGCTATTTGAGTGGATCCGAGGAAGGTGGACGCCGTGAAGAGTTGGCCCAGACCCTCCTCCGGTATGGAGATTCGCAGTTTCCTTGGTTTGGCAGGTTATTACCGTCGTTTCGTAGAAGGGTTCTCTTCGATTGCATCACCTATGACGAGATTGACCCAAAAAGGGTGCCCCTTTTCAGTGGACAGATGAGTGTGAGGCGAGCTTTCAGAAGCTCAAGACAGCTTTGACTTTGGCTCCTATATTGATGTTACCTACAGGTTCGGGGTCCTATACTGTATAATGTGATGCCTCACGAGTTGGACTCGGTGCAGTATTGATGCAGGACGGTAGGGTGATTGCCTACGCATCCAGACAGCTGAAGGTGCATGAGAAGAATTATCCTGTTCATGATTTGGAGCTAGCTGCCATTGTTCACGCCTTGAAGATTTGGCGTCATTACTTGTATGGGGTTCCTTGTGAGATCTATACTGATCACAGGAGCTTGCAGCACTTGCTTAAGCAAAAGGACCTGAATATGCGTCAGAGGAGATGGTTGGAGCTACTGAAGGAATATGATATTACTATTCTCTATCATCCGGGCAAGGCTAATGTGGTTGCTGATGCCTTGAGTCGTCGGGCAGAGAGTTTTGGGAGTTTGGCGTATCTACCAGCTTCGGAGAGGCGTATGGCGATGGATGTTCAGGCTTTAGCCAGGCAGTTTGTTAGACTTGATCTTTCGGAGCCCAGCCGGGTTCTGGCATGTGTGGTTTCTCGGTCTTCTCTATTTTACCGCATCAGGGAGCGTCAGTTCCACGACCCTCAATTGCTGGTCCTTCGGGATAGAGTTCGGCATGGTGATGCTCGAGATGTTACCATTGGGGATGATGGAGTTATGAGGATGCATGGGCGTATTTGTGTGCCCAATATAGATGATCTTCAAGAGCTGATTCTAGCAGAGGCCCATAGCTCGCGGTATTCCATCCATCCGGGTGCCGCGAAGATGTATCAGGACTTGAGATAGCATTACTGGTGGAGGCGGATGAAGAGGGATATAGTTGATTATGTTTCGTGATGCCTCAACTGCCAGTAGGTGAAGTACGAGCATCATCGTCCGGGTGGATTGATGCAGCAGATTGACATTCCAGAGTGGAAATGGGAGCGCATCACCATGGACTTTGTATCTGGACTTCCACGGACTGTTAGGAAGTTTGATTCCATTTGGGTTATTGTGGACCGACTGACCAAGTCCGCCCATTTCATACCGGTGAGCACTACTTATTCATCGGAGCGACTGGCGGAGATCTACATCAGAGAGATAGTTCGGCTGCATGGTATTCCAGTTTCCATCATCTCAGATAGAGGCACTCAGTTCACTTCATGGTTCTGGAGAGCCGTACAGCAGGAGTTAGGTACTCGGGTGGAGCTGAGCACAGCGTTTCATCCCCAGACTGATGGTCAGTCCGAGCGCACTATTCGGATTTTGGAGGATATGCTCCGTGCGTGCGTGATTGAGTTTGGAGGTTCATGGGATCACTTCTTGCCACCGGCGGAGTTTGCTTATAACAACAACTACCAGTCCAGTATTCAGATGGCACCGTATGAGGCCCTATATGGCACCGTACGAGGCTCGTGGGTTGGTTCGAGCCGGGCGAGGCCAGGCTACTAGGTACTGATATGGTTCAGGATGCAATGGACAAGGTCAAGGTGATTCAGGACAGACTTCGTGCAGCCCAGTCTAGATAGAAGAGCTTTGCGGACAAGAAGGTTCGCGATGTGGCTTTTATGGTTGGCGAGCGGGTTCTGCTTCGAGTTTCGCCCATGAAGCGCGTTATGAGGTTTGGGAAGAAAGGGAAGCTGAGTCCTAAATTTATTGGCCCTTTTGAGATTTTGAGGCATGTTGGGGAGGTTGCTTTTGAGTTAGCCTTACCTCCCAGCCTAGCCGGAGTCCACCCCGTATTTCATGTCTCTATGCTCCAGGAGATACCATGGTGACCCGTCGCATGTGTTGGACTTCACTTCTGTTCAGCTAGACAAGGATCTGTCTTATGTTGAGGAGCCAGTAGTCATTCTAGACAAGTAGCTCAAGAAGCTAAGGTCAAAGAACATCGCTTCAGTAAAGGTTCAGTGGCGGGGTCAGCCAGTCGAGGAGGCGACTTGGGAGACCGAGCAGGATATGCGCAGCCAGTACCCTCATCTCTTCACCACTACAAGTATGTTTTCTATGCTCGTTCGAGGACGAACGAATCTTTTAAGTGTGGGAAGATGAAACGACCCGACCGGTCGTTTTACAAAATAACGCCCCGATCCCCAACTTAACTATTCCCCTAAGTTCATTTCTGCTATTGTGGTTTGCCGGGAGAGTCGGTTCTGAAATTTGGAGTGTTTTGGGACACTTAATCCTTAAATGGGAGCTTTAAAGTTGGAAAATAGTCCGTAGTCGGAACAGTGTTAAGACGACCTCGGAACGGAAATCTGATGGTTCCATTAGCTTCGTTAGGTGATTTCGGGGTTGGGAGCGCGTTCGGAATGCATTTTAGAGGTCCGTAGCTCAATTAGGCTTGAATTGCCGAAGTTTCAATTTTTGGCAAATCCGAACGATAGGTGAGATTTTGATCTGGGGGTCGAAATGGAATTCCGACAATTTCTGTAGCTTCATTATGTGATTTTGGATATATCCGCAAATTTTTAGGTCATTCGAACTTCGTTTGGTCGGGTTTTAGATCGAATGTGAAATTCGGAAAGTTTTAAGAAATTTAGGCTTGAATTCGATGTGAATTATGGGTTTTGATGTTGTTAGACGTGTTTTGAGGATTGGTACAAGTTTGAATAAGGTATTAGGATGTATTGGTGTGTTTGTATGAGGTCCCGAGGGCCTCGGGGTGGTTTCGGATGGTTAAACGAGAGAAAACATGGAAATTGCAGGTTTAGGAATTCTGCCTTTGTTGTTTTCGCCCCTGCGGAAATGGAACTGCAGAGGCGAGTCCGCGGAAGCGGAAATTGGAGCGCGGAAGCGGACGGGAGCGCAGGGGCGGTCCTTTGTCCGCATAAGCGGCATCGCGGGTGCGAGGATGGGGACCGCAGAAACGGTCAGGAGATGAGTTGGGGAATTCCGCAGAAGCAGACAAGTCTTCGCTTAGGCGAGTCCGCAGAAGCGGACTCTTATTCATAGGAGCGGACGTTTGTCCGCAGGAGCGGCCTCGCGGAAGCAGCTTTAGGCTCGCAGAAGCGGAATGGGCCAGCCAGGCCTGAGGTTCGCAGAAGCGACAAAGTGTCGCGGAAGCGGATCCGCAGAAGCGGAAAATAGTCCGCAGAAGCGAAAATCGCAGAAGATTAATTGTATCAGAAGTTAGAAAATTTCAGAAACATTTCACACATTGGGGTCTCGGCTTAAGAGGCGATTTGGGCAATTTTTTAGGGAGATTCAAGGGAAATCATCAGGTAATCAACTATGGACTCATCTTACGATTAGTATTGTAATATTATGCAATTATATCATGAAAATTGAGGAATGTGGGGTAAATTATGGACGATTTAGCCCTAGGCTTGAACTTTAAAAAAATCAAGGTTTTGAATGGGCAAATGGAGTCCGAATTTGGTAAATCTTATATTCTTAGACTCGTATTGAGACGAGGGTAATATGTAACTTTCGTGATTTTTTGATAAGCGTACCGAAAGTCGGGTTTTGGCAACTTATGGGTTTTGGTGTATTTTGAGTTGTTTTGATTGGGTAATGCCCAATTGGCCTATTTTGATATGATTCTATTGATTTTTATCAGATACTACACCTGTGGAGGCCGACATTCGCGGCAAGAGAGTTGTTTCTTAGCGGTTTTGTACCGGAGTTGAGGTAAGTGGCTTGTCTAACCTCGTGTGGGTGAACTTTCACCCCTAGGATATTATGTGGTAGTTTAAATGCCTTGTACATGAGGTGACGGGCATGTACATGCGCTGGTTGTTGTAACACATACTTTACTTGAATTGTCCGATTAGATATATTCCGGCTCTTAGCTGATTTAATCGATACTCGTACCGGGTATTAGCTAGAAAAGCATGATTTGATAGGATTTAACTGTCTAGTTGCCTAATTGCCTTATTTGAACTTCTTGATAATTGTTGGCACTAGTTTCGGTGAAGTTGTAGTTAAGCATGTCATATTCTCTCTGTGTATTTCCTTATTTGTTGTGTTTGGGGACTGCAGGTTCGATTCCCGGAGATCCCAGGGCTGTGGGTTCGATTCCCAAAGACCCGGAGTGATATTGTTTGTGGACTGCGGGTTCGATTCTCGGAGATCCCGAGTTATTGAGATATGGATCGATTCCCAGAGATCCTGAGTTATTGAGATATGGACTGCGGGTTCGATTCCCGGAGATCCCGAGTTATTGGTAGGGACTGCGGGTTCGATTCCCGGAGATCCCGAGTTATTGATATATTATTGAGATATGGACTGCGGGTTCGATTCCCGGAGATCCTGAGATCATTGAGACACAGCTTGAGGTATTGAGGCATGGGCTGCGGGTTCGATTCCCGGAGTTCAATTCCCACAGGTCTTGGACTTGTTAATTGAGTTTTGTTACTTGCTGTTAGCTTAATTGTAGACGGCTGTAGCAATCACTTTATTGTTGTTATTTCAGAATTTTTATCATTTAAAACTGCTTATTATTGTTACTATCATTTTGTTATTGTTTTCCCTCAGTAGGGCCGTGACCTTCCTCGTCACTACTCCATCGAGATTAGTCTTGGTACTTACTGAGTACCGCCGTGGTGTACTCATGCTACTCTTCTGCACACTTTTGTTGTGCAGATCCAGGTACATCAGGTCAGGCACATACCAGGTGATTCAGCAGCACTTTGGGAGACCTCGAGGTATGATCTGCTACGTCCGCGGATCCGGAGGCCCTCCTTCTATTCTGATAGTATTAGTAGATGTTTTCCTTCATTTCGTTGTTAGATACTCTTTACACATAGAGCCACAGTTGTATATTCTTTTTAGTTTGTGTTACCCGTGGGATTCCGGGTCTTGGTGGTATTTTATACAGTGTGTTTGACGGGTGTATGTGCCAAGCAGCACGGATTACATTCCTTTTTATACTATTTTTCCGCTATTTCTTATTTAATGTTCATAAACTTGTATATTCCGCAACGTGTTAGACTTACCTAGTCGTGGGGACTGGGTGCCATCACGACATGTTCACGATTGGTGAACTAGGGTCGTGACACTTAGACTTGCAAAATTAGCCACTCCTATGTTTCAGGAATGGCCCAATTAATCACACAGTCTTAAATCATTTCACTTATAGCCAGATTAGGTTTGTTTTCAATAATAGCTAGTTTACTAATCATTTGTCTATTACAGCTATAACCAATACCCTAAAGCACAGTAAAATTAATCATAGTCTAACATATGAATTCATTACAAATACAGCCAATTTATGTCAATTTGCACACATAGCCACAATCAAAAATCACTTATCAATTAACCAAAACTCAGAGAGAAATTAGATAATGGTTGAATCTCAATTAACTAACTCATAATTTCAAACTTAGGCATAGTTAACAAATCCGACATAAAGAAGCATACTCGCAACAAATTCATGTGTGGACTTATAGAAAAACACTAAGAGGCTCAGTATATCAATTAAGCGTAATAAACAGGATAGATGACAAGCTAATGATAGAAACCCTCAGAAAAATTATCAAACTAGAATATGCAAAGAAACATAGATATCAGAAGATGAAACAATCGAAAGCATGTTATAACAGAAGACATGGAGTAGATGAAACAATCAGAAGATATGTAGAAGATGAAAGTATAGGAAACTTAAAATAGAAAACATACAAAGATTAACTACAACTAACAAAGAAAACAACTAAACAGAGCTCATGCAAAAGATTAACTACAGAAGCAAAGAAGGCAAAATAGACAAAAACATGCCAAAAGATCAAAAACACAGAAGACAAGAGAAAAGGAATTTAGCTTGGCAGGATTGGTCTCCTGTTCTCTTTATTTCTTCTTTATTTCCTTCTTCTTATCTTTTTCTTTTCTTTTTTCCAGTCTTCAAGACTTCAATGACTCGAAGTCTTATTTTTCAGTTTTATTCAAACAAGTTATTTTCTTGGGTTTTGGTGGTAAAGGGGTGTTTATAAGTGTAAAGGGGTGTGTTTTGGGGGTGGGTCTTCTTTGGGTGTTCGTCGGAGATAGGGTTCCGGCGAACATCTTTTGGATATTCGAGCATTTACAGTGATATTCGAATGAAACCAACTATGTAGGGTGAAAGATCCCCTCGTAGTGGTTCTATGGTGTTAATTTGGGAGATAGATTCAAAGGTTGAAGGTCACCGGCAAAGATTCCGGTGACCGGGCTTTCAAGAAGATGGAAGTTTTTTCTGGTTTTCTAAGGTTTCAGAGGGGTTTTGGGTGAAAAAGAAAGAAAGAAAGAGTTTTGGGGTCGTGGGTGGCCGGAGACGGCCATGGATGTAGGCCAGTCTCCATGAGAACGATGACGGGGACGAACAAGAAGAAGGGGGAAGGGCAGCTAGGGTTTGGAGTGTATTAGTCTAGTCTCTGAATGAACGAGAGACTGAGTATATATACTCCCTTGGGGCTGGGCGATCCTGGACTTTGGATCACTTTTGATCAACGGCCAGGATCAAAGGTCTTTAGACGCCGTCGTTGGGATATTAATGAAGATCACCTGGCCTCCGTTAGATCATCTGATTTGGACAGCCATGATTAAATCACCAATACTACGTCGTTTCTTTTATTTAAGGAGATTCAATAGTGTCTGTTTGATCAGTTATTTGGATGGCTAGGATAAATTCCCTCCATACGCCGTCGTTTCCGTCTATAATTGGACCGGACAGTGTAGTCCTTTTGGGCTGTTATAATTTGGGCTTGAAACTTTGGCCCAGTCTGTATTTCTTGTGTATTTTCTTATGTATTTAATTATTTTTTGTATTTTCCTTATTGTATTTTTTTTTTCTTTTAGTATTTTTTTCAATTATTGCTTCTCTTTTATTTTTCTATTTTTTCTAATTTTTCTGGCATTTTTATGACGTTTTTTGCTATTTTTCTTTTATTTTCCGGTATATTTGTATTATTTTTTTTTGGTTAGTTTTCTTAATTTCTTTATTTTTTGTGATATTTTCTAATTAATTCCCTTTTTTAAATTTCACATTGTTTCAATCACAATCACACACTTTATTTCAATTAAGCACATAATTGCATATCAAAAAATCTTATTTATTTTTTAATATTGGAATTTATTTGTTTAGGGAAAAAATCACGTGCTCACAGCTGCCCTCTTTGCTCGGGAACACAAAGAGTTTTAGTGCAAAGACAAGTGAGCTGTAATGAGAGATTTTTGCCCACTGGCATATTCCGTTAGAAGCATTTTGAAAACCTTTTGACCGCACCCTGCATCAAAGGTTGCCTACTTATCCTGGGCTAAACAGGAATCAGGTCAGAGTAGTTCGGGAAGGTCTGGTAGTTTGAAACTACCAAGACTTTGCTGCTGCTACTACTGTTGCTATGATCACTGACTAACTCCTTATTACACCGGGGATAAAATAAAAAAGAAGCTATTCTAAGCTATCATCCTATGAATTACAATGATTCCTATCTACTTCTTATCTTCTTATTCTTCCTTTCTTTTCCATCTCTTATGCCACCATCCTTCTTTTTGTTGATTTTTGATTTATTTTCTTGTTTCCAATATACTGCTTCTTTCCCTTCGGTGTGACTTCCAATTGTGTTTCTTGCTTCCAGGTTGATACCTGTTAAAACAAAAATAAAAACAACGAAAATTGTTTCCTCTGCCCCAGTGTGGGCTTTTCACGTGTCATGGTGTTACTCATGTTAGATAAAACAAATTAAAATTGCAGAAATGTATTCCATTGTTATACAGGTGGGCGCCTGAACAGAAATTAAAATTGCAGAAATGTATTCCCTTGTTATACAGGCAGAAATGTATTCCCTTGTTATACAGGTGGGCGCATTAACCGAAATTAAAATTACAGAAATGTATTCCCTTGTTATACAGGTGGGCGCCTGATGCATAAAAAATGAAACTGCAGAAAATATTCCCTTGTTATCCAGGTGGGCGCCTGATGCATGAAAAATGAAAATGCAAAAAAATATTCCCTTGTTATCCAGGTGGGCGCCTGATGCAGAAAATATTCCCTTGTTATCCAGGTGGGCGCCTGATGCATGAAATGAAAAATGCAGAAAATATTCCCTTATTATCCAGGTGGGCGCTTGATGCATGAAAAATGAAAAAATGCAGAAAATATTCCTTTTTTTTTCAGGTGGCCGCTTGATGCTTGAAAATAAAAAATGCAGAAATGTATTCCCTTGTTATCCAGGTGGGCCTGATGCATAAAAATGAAAAATACAGAAAATATTCCCTTGTTATTCAGGTGCGCGCCTGATGCATGAAAAAGAAAAATGCAGAAATGTATTCCCTTGTTATCTAGGTGGGCGCCTGATGCATGAAAAATGAAAAATGGAGAAAATATTCCCTTGTTATCTAGGTGGGCGCCTGATGCATGAAAATGAAAATTGCATAAATGTATTGCCTTATTATCTTGGTGGGCGCCTGATGCATAAAAATGAAAAATGCTGAAAATATTTCCTTGTTATCCAGGTGGGCGCCTGATGCATGAAAAATGAAAATTGCAAAAAATATTCCCTTGTTATCCAGGTGGGCGCCTGATGCATGAAAATGAAAATTGCAGAAATGTATTCCCTTGTTATCCAGGTGGGCGCCTGATGCATAAAAATAAAAAATGCAGAAAATATTCCCTTGTTATCCAGGTGGAGGCCTGATGCATGAAAAATGAAAAATGCAGAAATATATTCCCTTGTTTTCCAGGTGGGCGCCTGATGCATGAAACATGAAAAATGCAGAAATGTATTCCCTTGTTATCCAGGTGGGCGCCTGATGCATGAAAATGAAATTGCAGAAATGTATTCCCTTGTTATCCAGGTGGGCGCATGATGCATAAAAATGAAAAATGCATAAAATATTCCTTCAGTTTGATAACTGGGGTATGAGTTTCGAAAGGACAATACCTTCCTTGCTTTTTTGGGTAATTTTCTTGTTGACTGAATGAGTCCTCCTCTGCAGATTCCTCCTTTTATTGTTGTATTTCTTTTTTTATGTTTTATTTTCTTCTTCCACATTAGTCACATTCACTTTAAAGTGATTAGTGAGAATTTGAATCTTTTTGTTCCTGTCTAAATTAAAGAACAATCTTATTAGTTATAAAATGTTGGCAACTGGCATTTCGTTGAATTTGCCTCCATTGTCTGCCTCTTCTTGCTTTATTCTGCTATACAGCCCTTTTGCCAGATTTCTTCAACTTTTCCTCTATAATCTCCTTTCTGCCTTTCTTTTGTTCCTTTTCTTTTCATTTTCTTTGGCTTTAATTGACATCCTTCTTTATTTGTTTTTCTTTTATTTTCTCTCTGACCCAGCGTTGTTACGCCTCTTAACATGAGAAGCTGGTAGTTAGCTTTCATTGGGCAAACTGGGTTTTTAATCAATGAAATGCAGAAAAATAAGAATTTGAAAGGGTAAGGGTATTTTGGAGTAGAGACAGAACTTATCTAGGTATGACGGCTGATTCCTCTGACCATGCCATGTATTTAAACTCCGACCCAGTCTGTCCAATCGAATTGTCACTATGTTAACTCCATCTTTTACTTTGATCCAAACCAATCTTGTTTTTTGTTGTTTTTCTTCTTTCTTATTTCAACAGAATATTCCTCACAGTCGCCTTGTGGTGCCGGTTAAGGTTTTCACCAATAAGACTCTCTCATTTATTCTCTCAATCTCACAATCGCCTTACAGTGCCAATTAAGGTTTTCACCGATAAGACTCTCTCATTTTTATTCTCTCAATCTCACAATCGCCTTACGGTGCCGATTATGGTTTTCACCGATAAGACTCTCTCATTTTTATTTCTCTTTTTGTTCTTTTGATTTCTGAGCCACCGGGTACTGTTCATGCCCTGGTTTCCTTATTCTCATTGTATTGTCATTTTCTTGAAATTGATTAGAAGGTCTTTCTTTGGACTGTAAAGTGGCTTTTGGATGGGTTCAGAAAGAACGGTATAAAAGGCTCAAAATTTACGAAGGTTCAAAAATATTTACAACTCTAGGAATCACAAACATAACTTCTGCCCCAGTTTCAATATGTGGGGAATCTTGGATTTTATTTTTATCATGACTGAACCTTAGTGAGGCTGCCTACGTACCCTTTCGGGATCAAGTCAAAATGTAGTTCGAATCATAAGATCACTTCTTTGTTGCGATTTGACTTTTTCCTGATTTTCTTTTGTCTTTTATATGCATTTTCTTTTGTTTGCATTTGCATTTCTTTTTTTTTTTATCACTTTTCATTTCCTTTTTCTTCCATCATAAATGATTCCGAGATAGGGATATGAAAGAATAAAACAAATAAGGCTCAATGGGGATGTCAATGGATAAAGTGTTTGGATAGAGAACAAAATGTCTTCATCATTTCAATTCCAAAATTATGACAAATACAATTATACAAATGACAAAGGAATCATACGTAATATCTCTTGAGTGCATCTGAGTTGATAGCAGTCTCTACACATTTTCCTTCAACATCTGTCAGATATAGAGCTCCATTGGACAATACCCGTGATACCATGAACGGTCCTTGCCTATTCGGTGCAAATTTTCCTTTCGCTTCAGCCCAATGTGGCAAAATACGTCTCAATACCAATTGTCCCACTTTAAATTTCTGCGGACGTACTTTCTTATTGTATGCTCTGGCCATTCTCCACTAATATAATTGTCCATGGCAAATCGCTGCTAAGCTCTTTTCGTCAATCAAATTCAATTGTTCTAACCGAGCCTTTACCCATTCATCATCATCGATTTCAGCCTCAGCAATTATTCTAAGAGATGGTATCTCAATCTCTACGGGTATAACTGCCTCTGTTCCATATACTAATGAGTAAGGTGTGGCACTGATTGAAGTACGTACATTTGTACGATAACCCATAAGAGCGAACGATAATTTTTCATGCCATTTTCTTGACTCTTCCACCATTTTTTCTGAGAATCTTCTTTATATTCTTATTCGCAGCTTCTACTGCTCCATTTGCTTTAGGCATGTAAGGTGTAGAGTTACGATGCAGGATTTTGAATCTTTGACTTGCTTCTTTCATGAGGTGACTATTTAGATTTGCACCATTGTCTGTGATAATCAATTTAGGAATTCCAAAGTGACATATGATATTTTCATGCACGAAATCCACTACTGCCTTCTTTGTCACTGCCTTAAATGTCTTTGCCTCCACCCATTTGGTGAAATAATCAATCGCGACCAAGATAAATATATGCCCATTAGATGTCGCAGGCTCTATTGGGCCGATGACATCCATACCCCAAGCAATGAATGGCCAGGGTGTAGACATTGTATGCAACTCATAGGGTGGAGAGTGAATCAAATCTCCGTGTATTTGACATTGATGGCATTCCCTCACATATCCAATACAATCACGCTCCATGGTGAGCTTATAATATCCTGCTCTCAATATTTTCTTGGCTAAGATGTATCCGCTCATATGAGGTCCGTAAGCTCCCGCATGTACCTCAGCCATAATTGTGTCAGCTTGCTGCGCATCTATGCATCGCAATAGCCCCAAATCTGGCGTTCTTTTGCATAAAACCCCTCCACTGAGGAAAATCCGTTTGCCAATCACCCTATAACCATTTTCTGATCTCCAGTGGCTTGTTCTGGGCCACCTGTCCTCAAGTATTCTTTGATATCATGATACCACGGCTCTCCATCAAGTTCTTCTTCCATGGCAAAATAATAAGCATTTTGATCACGCACCTGTATCTGTAGTGGATCTACATAAGCTTTATCTGGATGATGCAACATGGAGGATAATGTGGCCAAAGCATCTGCTACTTCATTGTGCATTCTTGGGATGTGTTTGAACTCTATAGATTGAAATCTCTGGGATAGTTCATGCAGACATTGTCGATAAGGTATCAACTTTAAATCTCTTGTCTCCCATTCTCACTAAATCTGATGTATCAAGAGATACGAGTCACCCATGACCAAAATCTCTTGAATACCCATATTTATGGCCATCCTCAATCACAATATGCATGCTTCATATTCAGCCATATTGTTGGTGCAGAAAAATCAAAGCTGAGCGGTAACGGGGTAATGCTGACCCATTTCTGAAGTAAGTACTGCTCCAATTCCAACTCCCTTACTGTTGACGGGTCCATCGAAGTACATTCTCCAGCCTGGCTTATCATCTTGCTCTACTTCTTCAACATTCATTGCCTCCTCATTAGGAAAATATGTTTTTAACGGCTCATATTCATCATCCACTGCATTTTCTGCTAGATGATCTGCAACTGCTTGCGCCTTCATTGCCGTACATGTTACATAGATGATGTCAAACTCTGTGAGCAGAATTTGCCATTTAGCCAGTCTTCGTGTAGGCATAGGATTCTGAAATATATACTTCAATGGATCCAACCGTGGTATCAAATATATAGTATAAGCTGACAGGTAATGTTTCAGTTTTTGAACAACCCAGGTTAGAGTACAACACGTTCTTTCCAACTATGTGTATTTCACCTAGTAAGATGTGAATTTTTTGCTGAGGTAATATATCGCCTGCTCTTTCTTTCCCGTCTCATCATGCTGCCCCAGTACGCAGCCAAAAGAATTATCTAACACAGTCAAATACAAGATCAGAGGTCTTCCCGATTCTGGCGGAACTAATACTGGAGGATTGGCCAAATATTCTTTAATCTTGTCAAAAGCCTCTTGGCATTCATCAGTCCAATTTACCGCAGCATCTTTCTTCAGCAATTTGAAAATGGGCTCACATGTTGATGTCAATTAAGCAATGAACCTGCTGATATAATTCAATCTGCCCAATAAACTCATCATTTCTTTCTTATTCTTCAGCGGAGGCAAATTCTGGATTGTTTTTATTTTTGACGGATCCAATTCAATACCACGCCTGCTTACTATAAACCCCAGTAACTTTCCTGAAGGCACCCCGAAAGCACACTTTGCTGGATTGAGCTTGAGATTATATCTTCGAAGCCTCCGGAAAAACTTTCTCAAATCTTTGACATGGTCACATTGCTTTTTGGACTTAATGATGACATCATCCACATATACTTCTATCTCTCGGTGCATCATGTCATGGAACATAGTGGTCATCACCCATATATATGTAGCCCCATCATTCTTCAACCCAAATGGCATCACTCTGTAACAATATGTTCCCCAAGGCGTGATAAAGGCTATCTTTTCTACATCTTCTTCGTCCATCAGGATCTGATGATAACGGGCATAACAGTCTATAAAAGAGCCAATTTCATGCTTGGCGCAATTGTCAATCAGTATATGGATATTTGGCAATGGAAAATCATCCTTTGGACTAGCCTTATTAAGGTCCCTATAATCAACGCACACCCTGGTTTTTCCATCCTACTTCGAAACTGGCACAACATTAGCTAACCAAGTGGGATATTTAGTGACCCATACGACATTCGCCTCGAATTGCTTATTAACTTATTCTTTTATTTTCACACTGATGTCCGTTTTAAACTTTCTTAGCTTTTGTTTTACCGGCCGGCATTCCGGATAAGTGGGTAATTTATGTACTACCAGATCAGTACTGAGTCCGGGAATGTCATCATAGGACCAAGCAAATATGTCCTTGTACTCATGTAACAATTTGATTAGATCTTCTCTGAGGGAAGTCTCTAAATGCACACTGATCTTTGTTTTCCAGACATTCTCCTCACTTCCCAGATTAATAGATTTTGTCTCGTTTAAGTTCGGTTTGGGTTTTTCCTCAGAACGATTCAAATCTTTATTGATTTCCTCCAGTATTTCCTCATCCTCATATTCTACTTCATGTTCACTTTCAATTTCCTGTATAGCTATTGAATTATCAAGACTGGACCAGGAATCCTTCATGCATGACATATCATTGGAATCAGCAAATATTGAACTGTACAAAAGAAGAAAAATAAAATAAGGCAAAAAAGAAAGAAAAAAAAGAAATTGCATTTCATTGATTTTTCAAAAAGGTAACAAACATTGGATACATTTGTTTTTGATGGGGTGTGGGATTACAAAATAAGACAACTTTAGGGGAAATGAAATATTTAAAGCTAACTACCACAACTCCCTCCTGATCGGAAGAGGAGTAGCTTCCTAGTTATTAAGCGCAACGCAGAGTCCCACGAACTAAACATCCATTTTACTCGTTCCCTCACCCATCTCCAACATATTCACATCTTCAAATAGCATCGTGAACCTTGTTAGGAGTTCCGCATCTAGTTTTATTTTAGCGCGACTTGGCATAATAGTCGCCAAATGTCTTCGTGTAGCAGGCCTAGTAAAGGAATCGGATAGTTTTGGAATAGGTTTTGGGAGGGACCAACTTTTATTCTTCATTTTCTTGGGTCTTTGGATATCGGCAATGTTTGGCTCGAAACCCAGACCAAAAGTGTCATTACTGCACGGCAAGTGGATTGGTTGTGTTATACCTTGTAGATTTGCCCCTAAGCTTTTCCCCGGTGCAAACCCGTTTCTTATCATTTCCTTGGCTACCATCACTGTTTTAGGAGCCACTGTGGGAATCGGCATGTTCTCCCCATCGGATATTTTATTTACCACCACAGCGTCCATGACTTGATATACCCACGGGCCCTTATCTCCTTCAGTTTCTTCGAATGGTGTGATAGTATTGTAGACATCATCTTATCCATGCACTATGATCTCATATTGTTCCCATTCAAATTTTACCATCTGATGCAAAGAGGATGGCACAGCTTTTGCCATGTGGATCCACGGACGTCCCAATATGAGATTGTAAGAAACAGCCACATCTAGTACCTGGAACTCCATAGTGAAGTACACCGGTCCAATAGTAATCTCCAGTACAATCTCCTACAGTATTCTTGCCACCTCCATCAAAGCCCCGTACACACACACTATTTCGATGAATTCTATCGGGATTGACCTTTAGCTTTCCCAAGGTTGAGAGTGGGCAAATATTGGCACTTGACCCGTTATCCACCAGAACACGGGTAACTACAGATTCTTCACACTTGACTATGAGATATAGTGCTTTGTTATGCTCTGTTCCTTCAAGCGGCAACTCATTATCTGAAAATGTTATCTTGTTTGTCTCAAAGATCTTATTCATGATTTTCTCCAAATGGCACACTGAAATCTTCTCAGGCACATGTGCTTTATTCAAAATTTTCATCAACGCCTTCCTGTGCTCTTCAGAATGAATTAACAATGATAATAATGAAATATGCGCGGGCATTTTTCTTAATTGCTCCACTATTGAATAGTCCTGAGCCTTCATCTTTTTCAAAAACTCCTCCGCTTCCTCTTCAGTAACTACCTTCTTCACATGAGTCGGTTTCTCCTTTACCACTTTTGTCTTCCTCAACTCTTCCGGGGCAAAGCATCGCCCGGAGCGAGTTAGGCCATGTGTTTCATTGACTTCTCCTTTAACATCCTTCCCCTTGTACATCACTGTAACTTTATTAAAAATTCCACGGTATGGATCTGGTGTTCACGACTGGCATTTGTACTACCGGTTTGATAACCACAGGTTCCATATAAGCTCCCTTCACGGTTAACCAAGGCTTAGCTCCCAGCACTACTACTTTCACAGGCTTAACCACTGATGGTTTCTTCATTGGTAACTCAGCTGATGCTTTCTCCTTTTCAACTTCCCCTTCCACCTTGTTATTAGCTTTAATCATCATCACTGATTGAGAAGGTTTCTTATTGCTCTCTCCCTACTCCAACTCTATCATGTGCGTCTCATGATGGGCTGGTAATGGATTCTGTGTGATATTGGGAGTTTCCGGAGCTTGCACCTCGATCCTCCTGGTATCAATAAGCTCCTGTATAGCGAACTTTAAATGCCAACACTTTTCTGTATCATGTCCCGGTGCCCCAGAAAAATACTCACATCGGACTGATTGGTCTAAATTTCTGGGTGGTGGGTTTGGAATCTTTGGCTCAATAGGGCTTAGCATCCCTAGCTCTCTCAAGCGATGAAAAAGACTGGTGTATGACTCCCCTAACGGAGTAAATGTTTTCTTTCTTTGGGCTCTATCTCCTCTTACTTCTGGATCTGAACGAAAATTGGGTCGATTTGGATTTTTTTATGTTTTGGAAGGCGAGTAGGCATTTTGTGCGTGGTAGACATTTTGTGGAGCTGGGGTACGCCATACATGTGGAGACAGTGGGTAATTTTGAGCATGTGGGATGGAAAAACGTGGAGTGGTGGGAGGATAATATGGTGGAGGTGGGTTGTAAGATGCCGGTTGGTATGGATGAGGTGGATGATGATATGTATTGGGGCCCCGAGACCACGATCTTCGTTCGATGACCGCAACTTCCTCCTTCTTCTTGCCAATTGATCCTCTAGTTCCAGTTTGTATTGCCTGGTTTGTTGCCTTAATAGCCGAATAACTCATGATCTTATTTGTCTTTAACCCCTCTTCTACAAAGCTTCCCATTTTGACCACCTCGTTGAAGGTTTTTCCAATTGCCGATACCAGGTGACCATAGTAAGTTGGCTCCAAAGCCTGTAGAAAGCAGTCCACCATTTCTGATTCCTTCATGGGAGGGTCTACTCGTGCAGCCTGCTCCCTCCATCTGAACCCGTATTCCCGGAAACTTTCCCCGGGTTTCTTCTCCATTTTAGTCAATGATAGCCTATCGGGGATAATCTCTATATTGTATTGGAAATGGTTGGCAAATGATTGAGCTAGGTCATCCCAGATGAACCACCTGGTATGATCCTGTCGAGTATACCATTCTACTGTTGAACCACTTAAGCTCTGGCTAAAATAAGCCATAAGTAACTCGTCTCTTCCCCCTGCTCCGTGCATTTTACTACAGTAACCCCTCAGATGGGCTACTGGATCCCCGTGACCGTCATACATATCAAAATTGGGTAGCATAAACCCAGCCGGGAGTTGTACCTTCGGAAACAAGCATAAATCTTTATACGAAACACTCACTTGGCTTCCTGACCCTTGTATGTTACGGAAGGATTGTTCAAGACTTTTCATCTTTCGGGCCATCTCTTCTTGTTCCAAATTTCTGACAGGCTTTTCTTCTGTCATGTCTATGAGCGGTGTGTAGGAGTCATGTTGCCTAAATGTTGGCTCTAGTGGATAATAATGAGCGTCCTGAACATGGAACACAGGTTCGCTAGAGGATTTGTGTAGAGCAGCAAGTGGCGGTGCCACGTATACTGGAGCGACCTGAGATGGAGGTGGTGGAACTTGTTTGGACAATGGTGGTGGTTCTTGTGAAGTTATAGCATAGTAGTGTTGGTAGTTTGGGTATGTGGAGGATGAATTCATAGTGGGTGGTTCAAGATTCGAGTTTGTATGAGGGACGTATGCTGGGTTGGCTGGATAGGAACTCAAAGGTTGACCCCTAGACCAGGCCTGGCACATCTCCGACATTTGCTGTCTTAATTTGTACATCTCCTCTTTCATACTAGCAACGTCCACAACTTCTTCCTCTTGTACTGGATCCATAATAGTGGGCTCGATCTCCTGAGTCACTACTTTAGTCATTGCTTTTGAACGTGTATTGTAGCTGTGATGTGCCAGAATGCCAGTTGCCAACTGAAAATCTGATACTCATCAACAACAAAACTCGTTAATAGTTAGCTCATAAGGGGTAAAATATCATAATTAAGAATCACAACTTTTGCCTTAATCATTATGCATCATCCCGGCATTTATTCCTCTTTGAACTGTCATTTTTATTTTCACCTCTATTTTTCATTGCTTTTCTATTTGTTTCTTTTTCTTGTTTTTCTTCTTTTCCATTTCTCCCTTTTTTTTCATCATTTTTATTTTTTTGCTTTTTTTTGCGTTCCTACATGTTTGCCTATTGCCCAAACAACTTATGGAAGAAAATAACAACAACTTCTTTTTGAATTTTTCATTGATACTCAAAACATCGGTTACAAATGATGTTGTACTACAAATGCAGAAGAAAAATACAAATACAAAATGCATACCCTATGAATACATTAAAGCTCCTAGTGCCCGAGAGACATCGTTCGGCCTTGCCGCGGGCCTATATACTAATCCACTTTGGAGTTTATCCAGGTCGGTCATTACTTGCTTTACAAAGAACTTTACTGTTGATGTGAATGTTGACTGGGACATATCTTCACACAATTGGCATTTCCTTGTGATGTATTGAGAAATGTTGACGATTCTTTCCCTGATGGTCCTTTTTCCTGAAGTAGCCTATGAATCTGTTTGGCACGAGCGTCTAAGGTTTGCTGGTTCTCCTTTTGTAGTTGTAACCGAGACATTGCCATGTAGCAATGTTCTCTCTCTACTTCAAACTCCTTAGTTTGTTTGCTACTTTTGACTTCGGCTGTAATGATTTTCTTTCTTAATCGAGCTACCTCAACCTTGTGTTCATCTTGTAATTGTTGAACTATTCTAAGTCTTTCCTCAGCATTTCTGGCCAGTTGTTTCTGAACCCCGACTAACTCCTTTTCATCTTTATCAAGATCAAAGCTATAGTCATTCACTTTGCACCGAAGATTTTCAATCAATTTCTCATCTCGGGCTAGGCGAACTGGGGTTTCGGCTGCGGTTTTCATTTTGCAATTTGAGCCTTCAAGTTTTCATTCTTTTTTCTCAGCTGCTTCTTTTCTCCCTCATCGAATGCCGTTTGTACGCTGCTTTCGAATTTGAGGTCTTGGAATTGTTCCTCTAACAAGCTGATTATGGCTTTGCACTCATTTTCTTTGGCCACCCAATCTTTGTGTTCCTTAGACTGCTCGGCCAATTCTTGAATGTGATGCCTTTTCATTGGTCTATCATGCTCAACATCCTGGCGATACCTTGTAGCGTACCCTGGTGATACTTCCCCTTGAGCTCGGTTTCCCACACAAGTGTCTACCCTCAAGCATCGGCATTCATTCCAAATCTGTCGAATCTTTGCTTCCGGGAATAGTCCGTCCGGACTGATTTCTACGGCTTGTAGGCTGAGGTCCCCGTCTTTTGGTATAACCTGATATCTCTCAAGCTGTCGTAGTACCCTGTATGGCGCATAGGGCTGAATGCTTTTTAAGACCCATTATCAAGAAATGCGACCCTTCTGTTGGCATGTACATCACCTCGTTGAGGGGCAACCATCCGTATGCCCAATCAATTTGGTTGTCAGTCAACGATCGCAAGTATGTAATCCAACCTTTTGCTCCTTCCGGCAGCTTAACTTCTTTTGTTCTCATATAAAACTCTTCAATGCACGTGTTTTCAGATGACCCGTAACTCGAGAACGGAGGGTGACGACACAAATGTTCTATCAACCATATCTGGAGAATCAAATTGCATCCCTCGAAGAAGTCATGCCCCGCTTTATAGGATGTGAGGTCACGGAAGATATCAGCTACAATCATCGGCGCCAGTGTGCTATTATCTTGCACAAGAAGAGTACTGGCAACCCCGGCGACCCTTATATCGATGTTTCCATCTTTCCTTGGGAATATGATTAATCCCAGGAATGCCACTATAAAGGTGAATCGCATATGCTCTTCTGACTTGACTCGGTTAGATTTACTGCAGAGCTTGTTCGTAGGGTCATTAAATCCCCAATATGACCATATCTGCGGTAGATGAAATTTAAAGTACAAAATCCATGAGCCAAGTTTTCATTATGGATGTTCCTGACGATTTTCAGGCAATCGAGGAAACTGTGCACTGTAATTGCCCTCGGAGCCACCGGGTATTTATCCTTCAGGGGAACCTCACTTTTCCCGATATAATAAGAAATTTCTTCTAATATAGGAGTGAGCTCAAAATCTGAGAAGTGTAGAACATTATGTGCGGGATCCCAACAAGTGACGAGAGCACGAATGATATCACCACGGGGTATTATGTCCATTAACCCAGTAAGATCTTTCAGATAGCATTTGACCCAAACCTGCCCTTCTTGACCCAGATCGTTCCACCATAGTCTCAACTCCAAAGGGATTTTATTCATTAAAACAAAGGGTTCATTTTGTACTGTTCTCATCCTGCACATTTATTAAGGCAATTTTATTCAGAAAAAAGGAAAATATTTTTCAAAGACAATTTTCATTTTTTGAAAGAATTAGCCTTTTCAGGCTATTTATTTTGAAAAGAAAAAGACATGACTACAAAGCGGCCATTTTTGCAAAAACAGCCTTCCGGCGTCCTTTCGAAACATTTGGCTATTTCCAAAAACAGCAATCACTTTGATTTATTGGAAACTAAAACTCAATATTTTTTGGTCATTTTCTAAAAGGGTGGTTGAACCCTTCAAGGGTTGCCTACGTATCCCACCTAATGGCGAGAATCAAACCTGCGTAGTTCGATCAGATTGTTATGTGACAAATTATTTCAACTATATTATTCCACCTATTTCTTAGACTTTTCTTTTCAAATTTTGACAGCATTTCGCTAATATTTCAA
This sequence comes from Nicotiana noctiflora, assembly GCA_032618575.1. Lineage (NCBI taxonomy): Eukaryota > Viridiplantae > Streptophyta > Magnoliopsida > Solanales > Solanaceae > Nicotiana > Nicotiana noctiflora. Next base: position 11,665 of record JASVEL010012443.1, on the reverse strand, counting down.
TATTTTCTATTCTAGATTTTCTCTTTCTTTTTGTTTTCAAGGATTCTGCTGGTCCGCATAACGATCCAGGACAAATAAATGCAACATATAATATGCTCGATCTTTAATATTCCGGGTCACCTGTCCTAGACAGACCCAACCCCTGTGTTGAGTCCCCTAAATCAGATATGATGCAAATAATAATCCTGGACCTAGGTTCAATATCCTATTGTTTCATATGGTGCTAGACCATGTACCCGAGTGGACAACTCAGATCGAGGAGGGGGCTACGTACCGAGGACCCGCGGGGTCATTTGGCTTTGTAACTTATCCGGCCTCTGTTTCTTATTTTTGGTATAACTTAACAGGGGAGTCTCAACCAGTAAGCACATCCCCGAAGGTAAGAAGAAAAGGGTTTTCGGCACAATTTTATATATACAATCCATGTAATATCAAAATGGTAAACATGTAGCACGTTGATCAAAGCATATAATGAAGTCAAATAACATCAAGAACGACAATTCTATCGAGCTCGAATTCTTAAACCCTGAACTGAAGTTCTGGATTGCTTATCCCCAGTAGAGTCGCCAGAGCTGTCACACCTCCCTTTTTACTACCTATCTATTTCACGAAAAGAAGAATAAGGTATACCTCGTTAATTGCCAATATACCCGGGAAAGGATATAATAACAACGAGGAAGGAGTTTTTCCAATTTAAGGACAATTGGAACGGGATTTTATTTAAAGTTTCAGAGTCGCCACTTCGGAAGATAATGGTGTCCCAAGTCACCGATTAATCCCGAATCCAAGGAAGTTGAATCTGTTTAAATAGTCCGCGCAACAAGAAATCTGGATAAGGAATTCTATTAACCCGGGAGAAGGTGTTAGGCACTCCCGGATTCCGTGGTTTTAGCTTGGTCGTTCAACTGTCATTTTTGACTTTACTTGATTTCTCTATATGCTTTTTACAACATGTGCATGTTTCGTTTTTAATATTTTTATGACTTGCGACGTCGCAAAAATGCATTTCGAGTCACACCGCAACCAGTACGCCTGTGACTTTAACACGTTTCAGCTTCGTCGAGATTTAGGATTTGAGTCACATTAGATGTGCACTCATATTAAGGAAGGTATATTTAAAATCGTGCCTATAGTGTCTAACGGCTTATTATACTTTAGGAAAGACTGTGGAATTCGCTAAATGGTCTTCCTGAATCTATCACTTATTATCACTCATATGGGGGCCCCAAGTATTTTGTTCTTATACGAGGCTCGTCCCATTATTTTTAATAGTCCAATCCTAAAAAATGCTACATTTTCTATTTTTGGTTTCTCCCTAATTATTTTTACTTGTGTTGTAATTTCAGAATTATATCTAGGCCTATTATTTCCATTTTAGGGCATGGATGTTTATGGACTGGAATTAGCAGTCCAACTTACATAACTGGGTTTTGAAAACCCAGAATATGTTAGAATTATTTTTCAGGGACCCAGAGATGAGTCCGATAAAATATGGGCTCATACTGTCTATCGAGCCTAGACTAATAGAGAGAAATGAGAAACAGATTTAAAATTACATAACAGATATACAAATGCTCAACACAGTAGATAAAATTAACCAAATGACAATTTATTTCATAAAAACAGAAGTACAGGTTCACAATATTAACTCTAAATTCCAATCACCTATCACTAACTAAATCTGAACAACAGACTACTATTTCATATACCTTAATAATGACGTATTACTTAACTATGCGAACAGTATTATTATTAACCACTAATTGTAACTCATACTCTATTGATCGTAATTATCAATACTAATAGAACTTTAAACAATAAGCTACTTGTGTCAACTACTTCGAACAGTTATATGATGCTTAACTCTGTAAATTAATTACTGATTCTAGCTTACACCATTTCAAGTTATTATTGAACTACTTGAAGTGAAGAAACAGATTAAAACTAAGTCAATTATCACATACTAATTCATGAAGACTACTGCAGTTACTATGCAAGTTACGAAACTATTTTTAACTAGGTGAGTTGTTTTAACTAGTTAACCTTTTTTTAAAACTAAATCTAAGGTGATTATGACTACAAGTATTCTACACTACTTTATCTATTACATTGTTCATGTCTCATATATATCCTTTACTATTACATTCATTCCTATCAAATTACAGAGAATCTAACAAGTAATTAACATAAAACTTCGAACTACAAAAAAATAGATTCCAGTTGACAACTCAATACATTTTCATTTCTTCAAATAGCTGATTGTTACATATATGGGTCGGAATGTGTACCTGATTCAGCAAAGTAAAAGCTTATGAGTCTAGAATGAAGATGAATACGAAGGATAGTCAGCGATCACAGCAGCAAAATAAACAGAGAGCAAATCACAGCAGCACAGTGAATACACTGTCGAATATAATCCTCAAGTTCAGCAAATAAACAATCCAAAGAGCAGACTTGAATGAAATCCAATAAGAACCCAATAGTAGAGAATAGCAGAAGATTCCTAATTGAATTCCAAAACTGTACTTGATTATACCCAGAAATTCACTCTCTATTTATGGTGTATCCCCTTTAGTTTCAGAAAATTTCTCTAAATTTCTAGAATCCAGCCCTTTTTTAGGCTTAGTTACAGCCTATTTATAGATGTTTTTGATGAAATTTTGAGGGGGGGAATTCAAAAATCTTATTACAAGTTCTCTCCCCTTAATTCTCTAATTAATTGCAGTTTGGTACCTTATTTCAGATTTGAAATGCCTTCCAGCCCTTGCTGGAAGGTTCCATGGCATTTTTTTTGCTTCTTTTAAGGGTCTATTACTGTAGTGCCCTCACTTGCTAAGGATTTTAACAGGTATGCCTTTTTATTGGGTCTGTTTTACCCTTTGTTTTATGCATTATTGCAGAAATACTAAGCCTGAATGTCTGTTTTATCCCTGCAGGATCTATTAAATCCACAATTATGCCATTTCTTATTCCTTTTATACCCCTATTATTATGTATTATTTACCCGACCAATTAATGGTCTGGGTATCCTGAATTAGTTAGTATTTAACTGTTGGCCATTATTTATAAATCATTTAAGACTTGGCCAGCTTTAACCTTAGACTTGGCCAGCTTTAACCTTAGCCACAATCAGAAATCACTTATCAATTAACCAAAACTCAAAGAGAAATTAGATAGTGGTTGAATCTCAATTAACTAACTCATAATTTCAGACTTAGGCATAGTTAACAAATCCGACATAAAGAAGCATACTCACAACAAATTCATGTGTAGACTTATAGAAAAACCCTAAGAGGCTCAGTATATCAATTAAGCGTAATAAACAGGATAGATGACAGGCTAATGATAGAAACCCTCAGAAAAATTATCAGACTAGAATATGCAAAGAAACGTAGAAATCGGAAGATGAAACAATCGAAAGCATGTTATAACAGAAGACATGTAGAAGATAAAACAATCAGAAGATATGTAGAAGATGAAAGTATAGGAAACTTAAAACAGAAAACATACAAAGATTAACTACAACTAACAAAGAAAACAACTAAACAGAGCTCATGCAAAAAATTAACTACAGAAGCAAAGAAGGCAAAATAGACAAAAACATGCCAAAAGATCAAAAACACAGAAGACAAGAGAAAAGGAACTTAGCTTGGCAGGATTGGTCTCATGTTCTCTTTATTTCTACTTTATTTCCTTTTTCTTTTCTTTTTATTTTCTTTTTATTTTCTTTTTTCCAGTCTTCAAGACTTCAAAGACTCGAAGTCTTATTTTTCAGATTTATTCAAATAAGTCATTTTCTTGGGTTTTGGTGGTAAAGGGGTGTTTATAAGTGTAAAGGGGTGTGTTTTTGGGGTGGGTCTTGTTTGGGTGTTCGCCGGAGATAGGGTTTCGGCGAACTTCTTTTGGATATTCGAGCATTTACATTGATATTCAAAAGAAACCAACTACGTAGGGTGAAAGATCCCCTCGTAGTGGTTCTATGGTGTTAATTTGGGAGATAGATTCAAAGGTTGAAGGTCACCCGGCAGAGATTCCGGTGACCCGGCTTTCAAGAAGATGGAAGTTTTTTTTGGTTTTCCAAGGTTTCAGGGGGTTTTGGGTGAAAAAGAAAGAAAGAAAGAGTTTTGGGGTCGTGGGTGGCCGGAGACGACCATGGATGTAGGCCAGTCTCCATGAGAATGATGACGGAGATGAAGAAGAAGAAGGGGGAAGGGCGGCTAGGGCTTGGAGTGTATTAGTCTGGTCTCTGAATGAATGAGAGACTGAGTATATATACTCCATTGAGGCTGGGCGATCCGGGCCTTTGGATCACTTTTGATCAACGGCCAGGATGAAAGGTCTTTAGACGCCGTCGTTTGGATTTTAATGAAGATCACCTGGCCTCTGTTAGATCATATGATTTGGATGGCCAGGATTAAATCACCAATACTACGTCGTTTCTTTTATTTAAGGAGATTCAATAGTGTCCGTTTGATCAGTTATTTGGACGGCTAGGATGAATTCCCTCCATACGCCGTTGTTTCCTTCTATATTTGGACCGGACAGTGTAGTCCTTTTGGGCTATTATACTTTGGGCTTGAAACTTTGGCCCAGTCTGTATTTCTTGTGTATTTTCTTATGTATTTAATTATTTTTTGTATTTTCCTTGTTGTATTTTATTTTTTTTCTTTTTATATTCTTTTCAATTATTGCTTCTCTTTTATTTTCCTATTTTTCTAATTTTTCTGGTATTTTTATGACATGTTTTGCTATTTTTCTTTAATTTTCCAGTATATTTGTATTATTTTTTTTTTGTTAATTTTCTTAATTTCTTTATTTTTTGTGACATTTTCTAATTAATTCCCTTTTTAAAATTTCACATTGTTTCAATCACAATCATATATTTCAATTAAACACATAATTGCATATCAAAAAATCTTATTTATTTTTTAATATTGAAATTTATTTGCTTAGGGCAAAAATCACGTGCTCACATGCGTTACCTGTATCCATTTCTCGTGGTCCACTGGGGGATACTTCGTTTGTGTTATCGAGACCAGAACGAGGATTCTCCAGTGTATTGTTATTGGGGGTAGGAGTGAGTGGCGAAGAAGGTAACTGGCTAACTAAAGTTTGGAGAGCTTGATTAACTCGTGTATCAATTATTCTCTGAAGAGCTTGTTCTGGCCCTTCCAAGTGTTCTGACTGCTCTTGTTAGTCAGCATGTGATATAGGTACAGGAGTACCCTCACGAGACTAGCGTGGAGAGGCTTAAGGGGAAGGAATTATGTTAACATTGTTCAAGTCTCCTTGAGCGTGAGGGATCTGATTTTCAACAACATTTTTGTTGTTGTTGTTGTTGGTGGTGGTGGTGTTTGACATGATGTTAACAACAAGTAAAGTGCGAGCTTAGAAAGAATAGATTATCCGATTCCCGGTAACTGAACCAATTTGATTAACCAAAATATAAGATATTGATTAAACTAGAAAATAATTAAAAAAATCGGGTTACTGATAATCAAGAGACCGAAGAATGTAATAGGCTTTCAATAATTAGAATGAACAATAAAGAAAAATTGTATTTCAGTATGCTTTCAATAGTTGACCGTGTCCACAAATGATATGACTTCTTCCTTTTATAGCTAACCCTAGGTAAAAGAATGAAACATAGGCTATAATGACATAATTATGAGTAATATATGACATTGAATGGGTCGTTACACAATCATTCCTATTAAATATCAATTCTTCAACGTATTAGGTATTTAATGTTTGAATTTGGATGTCTTCTTGTCTTCAGATCCATGCCTTAAATGTTTGTTGATCCGGTGCCCTTGAATGTCTTGAATTGATACGGAACTCGTATCTACTTACTTTTCCCTTTTTCGGTGTCTCCTATCTTTAGCTTCGTATCTTTTTTGAATATTCAAGAGTCCACAGTCTTAAATGACTTATTTAGATACGTGATACACATCTAAACTATTCCTTGCGTCCTCTTTGAACTCCTTTTTTCGATTACATATTATTTTGTTGACCTTTTGACCAATCCACGTGTTATGCCACATCACTCTTGGTAAAAATTCAATTTTTCCTGATACACCTACATAAAATCAATAACTGATAAGCATAACTGAGTTGTTGTTATCACCTTCTTCATTCAATACTAATTAGAATTTAATTAACCAATACCCATTACTTGATCTCCATAGTTAATCAAAGAGATAGAAAATTGAACTATATCAAACGTAAGCAACTAAAAGATCAAACACGTCAAGAGCAGCACAATATTCAATTAAAAGTATAAAATGGCTAAAGCAGAAGGTAATATGGAAATAATAGATAAAAGAACGGACCTTTTTAAGAGAAACTCAACCGATTCTATTTTCCTATGTTAACATCAGTACAAGATCTTTACAGCAACCATAACAACAAACTTGTTCGGGACTCGCTTAATCTCGCCGGAACAAAAAAGCGCAAACGGATACCTCGGACGGCGTATCAACGAACGACTCGACGAACCAGACATAGCGACCGGAACAAATTTAACTCGACTACGTGCTTCGTTAATCTTTTCCTAATGTTTCTGTCTGAAACTTATGTTTCTGCTTATGTTTTGGTAAGTATGTATGGTGTTGCTCTCCTTTGAAGAAGATGAAGGAATAGTATATATGTAAGAATTCTATATCTCTCCTTTTCCTTCTGTTCTCTCGTTTTTTCTTTCTTCGCTCATTTTTCTCTTTCTTTCGTTCTTAATCGTTTTCTCCTTTGACCGAATAGTCTTTTTCTATCTTCTTTGCATGTGTCTTTTTATATTTACTAGTATCTATGAACGTGGATTATACGTTAACAATGGCATATGATGATTTAAATATTTATTTATATAAAGGAGCAATAAAATTTAACTAATGAGAAAATTTTTATGTATAATAATACAACAATCACTAAATGACAAAAAATATTATTACATTAGCACAATACATGAATTTAAAATAAAAGGACATCATTAAAATATACACAAATGATCAATTTTATCATGTTAGTTAGATAATTATATATTATAGTTTAAAAGTATTTAATGTGATGGTATCTTAACGAACACTTCTTTGTGGATACTAATTTTGTGTATGTTTCATCCTAATGCATTGATTGTTCTGCCTTAACCAGAACTCTTATTATAGATCTTTATATCCCTGTTGAAAGTGCAACATATAATTGTTCGTGCAAGAAAATATATTGTGATAACAATATTTAGGATGTTTGCCCTTAATTTATTTATTATATTTGTAAAATATATACATACTAAAAATTATTTTCACATAAATTTAAAAAGATATCCTTAGTTTCGGAAAACGAAAGTTGAATTCAAGGATAAGAATATACTTCAAATTACATTAACCAGTATCATACTTTTTGCGTGTATGACGTTATTGTGAAAACTTCTACATACCAACCGTGTGCTATTACATAAGCTACTCAACGTATCTAAGTTTTTTAGTTGCATGACAGCCATATTTTCCTTCAAATTAACCAATATACAATCGAAGATCAATTTTAACTTATTCTATTATATATACGGTGACACTAACATACGTAAGAAATAAGAAACTTGACAACATACATGTATGGTAGAAGGCTATTTGGTATTAAATTATTTAAGTATTATTCTTGGTTGTAATTGTTGGTGTCATTTTCCGTTGAGTCAAAAACTGAAAAGCATTTTGTTTTTACGATAAAATTTTGCAATCAACCTTTTATTTAATTGATCAACATATTTATTTCTGCTAGCTAAGATATCTTTTTAATTCTACCATGTTGTTTGCACAAATTGCGTTTAATTTAATAATAAACATATTTCTCTTATTAAATGCACTATTATCACCATTGAGATAGATATCAACGTGTTTAGAATCATCCTTTATTGGATGCTCTTCTTCATTTCCGACACGAAGCAAGAAGACACTGAATATTTCATCTCTTCTTACTTTATATTTCATGTCAGTTGAATTTTTTTATTTGATGCTAGAAGTATAACTATGGCAAGTTATCTTTTACGGTCTTTGCTTTTGTCGATTTTGGAACTACTGGCAGTACTTGACAGAAATCACATCCTAAACAATTAATTCTTCACGAAACGATTCACTAATATCCAATATATCTTTAGAACTCCTATCCATTATTTCAATCATGTGACACTTAGCCATAAGTGCGTCATCCCATATTATCAATTTTGCTTTCTTTATAAAGTTAGCATCATTGCTCTACTTTGATATATTTGTGATGGTTATTTAAGTTGTTTGAAGAGGTATATCAAATCTAAGTGGTCTCACAATAAAATCATTGTTGCTATGCCACTTTCTATTATTGCTAATAATGTCATACATCTTGATATGATATTTGCATCTAATGCATGATATAGAAATATTATTTCGATTCCACCGGAGGCATCTACAAAGAATAATCTCATTATACCAGTGTAGACTCTTTATAATATTGTGACGATCCAAAGGATCATCACCTGTTTTCCTCAGTCCTTTCGAGCTTTTGAGGCCTTGAAGCCGGAAAAGTTTTATGTTGAAATATATGAATTATGTGAAAAATTTGAAGAATTTTGATATTAATATTGATATGGTTAACTTTGGTCAACATTTTTGGTAAACAGACCCGGTCCCGTGTTTTGACGGTCTCACAAAATCCTTAGAAAAATATAGAACTCGGGCGTATGCCCGAAATCAAAATCCGAGGTGTAGAACCCGAGTAAAAGATTTTTTCTGTTAAATTATTTTTTAAAAATGTTTAAGGAAAATAAAACTGAAATTCTATCAAAAAGTAATGGTATCAGGCTCGTATTTTGGTTCCGACGCCCGGTACAAGTCTTATATATTAGTTAAGCACTTCCGGTAAAGTTTGGTTGAAAACGGACGTCGATTGACGTGATTCGGCCTTAAATTGGAAATTTGGTAAATTATGAAATTTGTAAGATTTCTTGAGTTTTAAGGCTCAATTCATTGATTTTAATGTTATTTTGGCAATTTGATCGCGCGAGCAAGTTCGTATGATATTTTTGAGTTAGTGTACATATTTAGTTTGGAGCCCCAAGGGCTTGGATGAGTTTTGGATAGGCATCGGATTGCCTTCTCATGTTTTAAAAAATCTGGTATTTTTGCTTCTGTGATCTTCGCAATTGCGAGTTTTTCTTCGCAATTGCGAAGCCTGGAATTTTGGCCTAGGATCGCAATTGCGATCTATTTCTTCGCAAATGCGAAGGACCCCTCGGACAGTACACCTTCGCAAATGCGAGGTTTTGTTCGCAAATGCGAACTCCCTAAATCTTAGCCTAGTTTCGCAAATGCGAAGTATTGTTCGCAAATGCGAACCCCCCCCCCCATTCCTGGCCTATCTTCGCAAATGCGACTATTTGTTCGCAATTGCGAACCTCCCAGCTTTGGCCTAGCTTCGCAAATGCGAAGCATATTTCGCAAATCCCATGGTTGGTCGGGGTTCGCAATTGCGAATCCCTGTTCACAAATGCGAACACAGAGACCTGTAAATCACGATTTCCAGCTTCATTTCTCACATTTTCACAACCCAAAATATCCTTTGGCGATTTTTAAAGAACTTTCTCTCCTCCAAATCATTTATAAGTCAAGTTTTACTCAATTTCTTAAATCTTTAACATCATCTATAATGTTTTCATTTTAAATTCAAGGTTTTTCATGGGTAAAAATAAAGGTTTAGGTAGAACTTAGGTTTTCATAAAAATTGGGGTTCTGACCTCAATTCGAGGTCCGATTTTAAATTAAATTATGTATTTGAACTCGTGGTTGATTGGGTGAATTTATTTTGGTTCGAACCTCGTGTTTCGGTCTTGTGGGCCCGGGGTCGATTTTCACTATTTCGGGCAGAATGTTGTAAAAATTATATTTAGTCATTTGCATCAGTTTGTTAAGAAGTATTGATAATATTAAATCAATTGTGTATAGATACAATTGAATTGGAGCCAAATTCGAAAGGAAAAGGCATTGCTACGGATTGAATTGATCGTAAACTTTAGAGGTAAGTGTTTGATCTATCCTAGCTTCAGGGAATAAGGATTGAGTTTATGTGCTAATTGCTATGTGTGGAGTCCGACGTATAGGTATGGTGACGAGTATCTATACGTTGGGGGTCGAGCATGACCGTGGGTCTTAAATGGATTAAATTCCTATTAAATCTTACGTGATTATATGAAAGGAATTATTATTGGTTTCATACCGGTAATATATATAAATTGTTGATTAAATATTATTGGTGTCACACTGGTAACATACATATATTTTTGATTAGTTATTAATTATTGGTTTTACACCGGTAATATAAATATTGTTGAAATTCAAGATTATTGGTTTAATACCGGTAATACATTTATATACATATTGTTGATCATAGATTATTGGTTCAATGCCGGTAATATATTGTATTGATTATTGTTATTGGCCATAGTGCATGTGACTTATCGGAAGGGCCGGAGTGCACGCCGCATTACTAAGAGATATTGATTGTTGGCATTGGCCATAGTTGCTGGTAGCCTACTATGTACTGTTATTGGCCATAGATGCCAGTGACTTATCAAAAGGGTCGGGGTGCATGCCGCACTACTAATAGATAATAATTATTGATATTAACCACAATTGTCGGTAATATATTATGTATGGTTTTGTTAAATAAATGAAGGATTGATAGTAAAATGGGAACGAGTGGTTGTACTCCTGTAAGTGGATGATGTGATTTTGGAAGCAGATTTGTGTTCCATTGTCCATATTATTTTTATGATATAATATTTTATTGTTGTACCAGGGTATGTTCTTTTCCTATAAATATTCACTATTGTATCTTGTTGTTTGTCTGTATCTATATATACTTTAACTGCACAGGTTTTTGTGGGTGTCTGGTCCTAGCCTTGTCATTACATCGTCGGGATAGGCAGACACTTACTAGCACATGGGGTAGGTTGTGCTGATACTACACTCTGCGCTCTTTTTGCACAGATACAGGTTACGGACAGCAGCAGAGGCAGTAGCACGATTGTTGATATTTCGACCATCGAGACTTCGAGGTAGCCTTGCAGGCATCCACAGGACCCGTTATCTCCTCTATATTTACTTTTCAATCTGTTATATCATGTATTCGAGATAAACAATTTATATTTCTTTCAGATGGTTATGTGTATTATTCTTAGAAGTTCGTGAGTATTGTGACACCAGTTCTTGGATAGTGTATCATGTTTGGGTTTCTGTATCGCATCTAGTAAAAATTTCTAAGTCTTCCGCTAAATTTAATTATTTCGCTGTAATTACAAAATTTTATTATGTGTATAAAAAGAGAGTTGGAACTAATGGAAATGTAAGTAAGAGTTGGCTTGCCTAGCTTCCACTAGTAGGCGCCATCATGACTCGCGATGGTGGGAAATTCGAGTCGTGACAAGTTGGTATCAGAACTCTAGGTTGCACAGGTCTCACAACTCACGAACAACCTTAGTAGGGTCTGAGGGATCGGTACGAAGACGTCTGTATTTATCCCTAGAGGCTACAGAGTTAGGAAAATTTCCCTTTATTCTTTCCTGTCGTGTGACTTTTATCCTTCAAATGCTATTTGAATTTCTAGTCTGTTCTTTCGCAGATGGAAAGAACACGCGCTTCCTCACCTACTA